>CM042405.1:6035056-6635056 GCA_023634145.1 Thymallus thymallus | reverse complement strand
GATAGTTGTACTAGTTCCCATCCTGACAGACACTTCGTTAAGTTTGCTGATGACACTGTCTTGATCAGCCTGTTGCATGACAACGAGGAACACCATGGCCCGGTCCTAAATTACTTTGTTGAGTGACTGTATATAATTATACATATTTTTTTGCTCAGAAAACTTGAAGGCCAAATAAAACCACAAGCGGGTCAAATTCGGCCTGTAGGCCGCCAGTTGGAGAACGATGTCCTAGACTGATGCGTAAATGTTAGTTACAGCCTTGATAAGAGCACTCTTATCATTTGGTGACATTAAAGAAAACTCCCTGCGAGAAAAAACCCATCTAGTCTGATGATGGGTCTTTCACTGTGTACCACAACATGGATGAGTCAGTCGCTGTTTACCAAGTTAACATGTAACCTCTGAACCCATAACATGCCCATGGAATACTTACATAGACCAACATTCCCATCACATTACCTCAAAATTAAACTGGCTGAAGCTAGAGGCCCTCACACAGGTGAGTCAGCCTGTTGAGACGGCACCATGTGGGTGACGTGGGTATAGGACTCCACTACGTCGGCCTCATTGTGTCATAGGGACATCTAGACTAATTGCAGTACAGTATGGGGTGTACCAACCCTTTAATCTTCTGGTGCAGAGGTGAGCCCCAGGCAGGGTTAGGGTTTACCCAGGCAGGCAGCAGCTGTCAGGTAAAAGCCAGACAAGTCCTTGACGTCTCAGCCCCTCCATCCAGTAGGCAGCCAAGCAGCACAGTCCACTGAGGCCAGTGTCAGTCTGGTGGCACAGAGCTACTCTTGGTGACAGGGGAGTGAAAAGGACACAGCAAGGGGCCCAGAGCCTGGGGCCCGCCAGTCTGGCTGCTCAAACACACACCACCTCCCTGCTGTGTCACGGAGCTAATGACTACCCACAATGCACCAGTCAAAACACCAGAGGAGCAGTGCAGTGTTCCGAATGCTACCAGAGACTGGTAAAGATTAAAAGGCCTTCCTTTAAAAAAGGCTATCACCTTTACTAGTAACATTAAACTGGAATACAGGCTCAGCATTGCATGCTTTAGGCCTACATTTATCTTATTGATGAGATTCAGAAGTACCCAAAACTGTTACGTTAGCTTGCTTCTCTATTATGTCGCTATTGGGGGTAGTTGATAAAAGTGGGATGAATGATGTCATACGGATGTAAATGTCTCTAAATTGTGGGGAAAAGTGGATGGGTAAGTGGAATAATAGAAATAGTGCCCATTCCATTAGCAGAGGTGTGTGTGTATGTGTGTGTGTGTGTGTCTGTGTGTGTATATACTGCACATACACTACTGTCCAAAAGTTTGGGGTCACTTAGTTGTTGTTTTTGAAAGAAAAGCTTTTTTTTTGTCCATTAAAATAACATCAAATTGATCAGAAATACAGTGTAGACATTGTTAATAATGTAAATGACTATTGTAGCTGTAAACGGCTGATTTTTTATGGAATATCTATATAGGCGTACAGAGGCCCATTATAAGCAACCATCACTCCTGTGTTCCAATAGCACATTGTGTTAGCTAATACATGTTTATTATTTTAAAAGGCTAATTGATCATTATTTTTATTTGCAACTCTGCCTAGAACTGTTGACGTTGAGACTGGTGTTTTGCGGGTACTATTTAATGAAGCTGCCAGTTGAGGACTTGTGAGGCATCTGTTTCTCAAACTAGAAACTCTAATGTACTTGTCCTCTTGCTCAGTTGTGCACCAGGGCCTCCCACTCCACTTTCTATTCTGGTTAGAGCCAGTTTGTTCTGTGAAGGGAGTAGTACACAGCGTTGTACGAGATCTTCAGTTTGTTGGCAGTTTCTCGCATGGAATAGCCTCAGAACAAGAATAGACTGACGAGTTTCAGAAGAAAGTTCTTTGTTTCTGGACATTTTAAGACTGTAATCGAACCCACAAATGCTGATGCTCCAGATACTCAACTAGTCTAAAGAAGGACAGTTTTATTGCTTCTTAAATCAGCACAACAGTTTTCAGCTGTGCTAACATAATTGCAAAAGGGTTTTCTAATGATCAATTAGCCTTTTAAAATTATAAACTTGTATTATTTAACAACGTGCCATTGGAACACAGTAGTGATGGTTGCTGATAATGGGCCTGTGTAAGCCTATGTAGATATTCCATAAACAATCAGCCATTTCCAGCTACAGTATTTATTTACAACATTAACAATGTCTACACTGTATTTATGATCAATTTGATGTTATTCTAATGGACAAAAAATTAGCTTTTCTTTCAAAAACAAGGAGATTTCTAAGTGACCCCAAACTTTTGAACGGTAGTGTACTTCAACAAAGTACTGAGTAAAGGGTCTGAATTATGTAAATGTGATAGCAGTTTTTAAGTTTTTATACATTTGGAAACATTTCTAAAAACCTGTTTTTGCTTTGTCATTATGGGGTATTGTGTGTAGATTGATGAGAATATATTTTATACATTTTAGAATAAGGCTGTAACATAACAAAATGTGGAAAAAGTCAAGGGGTCTGAATACTCACTGAATGCACTGTATTCTACCTCTTGGTGATGTCATTCGGAAACACAATGTCAACTTTCACTGCTCTGCAGATGATACACAGCTGTACATTTCGATGAAACCCCAAAATTGCCTACACTGGAAGCCTGTGTTTCAGACATAAGGAAGTGGATGTTTTACTTTTAAAACTTTGACAAAACAGAGATGCTATTTCTAGATCCTAAAAAACAGATCTGCAATTAATCTTGAGGGAGACAATTAATCTTGATGGTTGTACAGTCGTCTCAAATAAAACTGAATGAACTGCTTTACTATGGACCCTGATCTCTCTTTTGACAAACATACAATTTCTAAGCAAATAGCAGGTGGCAGGGCTTTCTCCTATAGAGCTCCATTTTTATAGAATTATCTGCCTATCTATGTGAGAGACAGACTCGGTCTTGACCTTTAAGTCTTTACTGACGACAACTCTCCAGTAGGTCCTATGATTGAGTGTAGTCTGGCCTAGGGGTGCGAAGGTGAATTATTATTATTATTTTTTTTATTTAACCTTTATTTAACTGGGCAAGTCAGTTAAGAACAAATTCTTATTTACAATGACGGCCTACCAAAAGGCAAAAGACCTCCTGCGGGGACGGGGGCTGGGATTAAAAATAAAAATAAATAAAATATAAATATAAGACCAAACACACATCACGACAAGAGAGACAGCACAACACTACCAAAAGAGAGACCTAAGACAACAACATAGCAAGGCAGCAACACATGACAACACAGCATGGTAGCAACGTAACATGACAACAACATGGTAGCAACACAACATGGTAGCAGCACAAAACATGGTACAAACATTATTGGGCACAGGCAACAGCACAAAGGGCAAGAAGGTAGAGATGACGATATATCACGCAAAGCAGCCACAACTGTCTGTAAGAGTGTCTATGATTGAGTCTTTGAATGACGAGATTGAGATAAAACTGCCCAGTTTGAGTGTTTGTTGCAGTTCGATCCAGTCGCTAGCTGCAGCGAACTGAAAAGCGACCCAGGGATGTGTGTGCTTTGGGGACCTTAAACAGAATGTGACTGGCAGAACGGGTGTTGATTGTGGAGGATGAGTGCTGCAGTAGATATCTCAGATAGGGGGGAGTGAGGCCTAAGAGGGTTTTATAAATAAGCATCAACTTTAGCCTGCAGCTTGATATGTGCTGAGAGAAGGACAGTGTACCGTCTAGCCATACTCCAAAGTACTTGTATGAGGTGACTACCTCAAGCTCTAAACCCTCAGAGGTAGTAATCACACCTGTGGGCAGAGGGGCATTCTTCTTACCAAACCACATGACCTTTGTTTTGGAGGTGTTCAGAACAAGGTTAAGGGTAGAGAAAGCTTGTTGGACACTAAGAAAGCTTTGTTGTAGAGCATTTAACACAAAATCCGGGGTTGTTGATGTAAATTGAGAAGAGTGTAGGGCCTAGGATTGAGCCTTGGGGTACTCCCTTGGTGACAGGCAGTGGCTGAGACAGCAGATTTTCTGACTTTATACACTGCACTCCTTGAGAGAGGTAGTTAGCAAACCAGACCAAAGACCCCCAGAGACACCAATACTCCTTAGCCGGCCCACAAGAATGGAATGGTCTACCGTATCAAAAGCTTTGGACAAGTCAATAAAATAGCAGCACAACATTGCTTAGAATCAAGGGCAGTGGTGACATCATTGAGGATCTTTAAGGTTGCAGTGGCACATCCATAACCTGAGCATAAACCAGATTTCATAGAGAATACTATAGACATCAAGAAAGCCAGTCAGTTGATTATTGACAAGTTTTTCCAACACTTGTGATAAACAGGGCAAAATAGAAATAGGCCTATAACAGTTAGGATCAGCTAGACCCCCCCCCCCTTTAAAAAAGTCCAAGCGTCTTCGACAGAGGGGATCAAGCTGATTCTATTCCATTTTACACAAGCCAGTTCAGGAAGGAAGGCTTGCTCAAGTTTTTTAGCAAGCGTCTATGACAAATCAGGTCGTTTCACTGAGCAGCCATTATGAACACAGGCTGTAAAACAGTGATCATTAAGTCATTACAGAAAACACCAGACTGATAACTGTCAGGATTATTTGTGAGGATAACATCAAGAAGAGTAGCCTTTGGGTGTTTGGAGTCATACCTTGTGCAATTGCTAATAATCTGAGAAAGATGTAGGGAGTCCCATTGCTTTAGGACTTGGTCAGGTGGTTTAAGCATGTCCTAGTTTAGGTCACCTAGCAGGACAAATTCAGACTTAGTGTAAGGGGCCAAGAGAGAGCTTCGGGCACATAGGGTACAGGCAGGTGCTGATGGGGGATGATAGAACCCAGCAACAGTCAACAAAGAGTTATTTGAAAGGTTAATACTTAAAACCAGCAAATCAAATTGGTAAGGTAATCCTTGGTACAAATTGCCACTCCCCCACCTTTGGAAGATCTGTCTTGCTGAAAAAGGTTAACATCAGTATTCAAAACACTCTTCCTTAACCACGTCTCAGTAATGACCAACATATCTGGATTGGAGCTTTCAATTGATCCATTTTAGGTAATCAGCTTCTAGTGTTAACGTGCAGAAAACCCAGGCTTTTACGAGAGCAGATATCAGAGCACAAGTCAGAATTGGGACTAGCAACAGTAGCAACAGTAGATGGTCCAGGGTGTACATGCACATTACCAGATATCATCAACAGTAATACAATCAAGGCACGGAATAGGACAGGGAGAGCTCTGCAGTGCTAATGTATGACATCTGAATGTGCATCAGATGGTATCAAGATCATATTGTACAGCAATTTCATCAGGTAACATCAATACAAAGCCAGCGGGAGGTGGTTAGAATGGGATGGTAGGCCAAAAATCTGTGTAACCAATGGAGAGTCAGAGTCCCGAGTGTGGGAACAGACATAGTATGTCCCAACGTTGGGTAAAGAAAGTAGTCAACAAAGCTTGTATGAGACATCAGGAAAATGCCAAAATAGAAAAATGTGCAAGACTTGGGGCAAGCCATTGTAACAGTGCCTGTGTGCTGGAGGAAAAATGCCAGTGAATGGGCTCTGAACAGAAGGAGGGGGCTTCAAAGCCTCTGGATCTCTCGCTTCACACGTGGGAAATGTGGTTGGGGGTACTTGTTTGAAGAAAATGGCAGTGGATGGCCTCTGAACAGCTTCAAAGGATTCGACACCTCTCTTCACACCTCAGTGCTAGTTGAAGTTGTATCTGATTCCAGGATCTCAGGACTTTGATTGCCAGAGCACCCCCTGAATAGCTTGGGAAAATGAAATCCTTGATAGAATTTTCCAGGTAAATATTGTCCAAAAAGTAGGTTGTTGGTTTGAAGTTCTGATCTTGAGTGAAAGTTAAGTTGTGGAGGGTACCATCCTGTATATGTCCCTGCCGAAAAATCCAAGTTTATCCAACTCCAAAACTATCTTGTTGTAAAAAACATGTTGAAAAATGCGAGAGCTCACATGAGCTGTGTCTCTCTAAGCAGATGGAGGAGGAGTCTTCAAGTAGGGTTGCACATTTTGGGGAATATTCAGAGGTGGAAACTTTCTGTGGGAATTAACGGGAATATGGGAATTTATGGGAATTAACGGAAATATATGCAAATTATTATTAATACCATTTAAATGTAGATGTTTTTTGCATTGGATATATTTAGCATATCATATGGAGACAGAAACATAAACCTTTTACCAAATTATTAAATCCTTCCAATATAAATAAAAAATAAAAACATTTGTTACGAATTTAACTTTAATTAAATGAGTTGACTCTTCACATGGGATGATTTCACTGAACAACAAAAGAAAGGGAATATTGAATGATCCCCAATGATCCATCGCATCTCCCAAAAACGTTTTCAACATACATCTGTAAAATGATAGTCTAGAAACGAAAGCTTTGGTTGTCATCTCCCTGGACCTCCTCAATGTCCACCTCTTAAACATCAGACTCTGAGGCCTCATCTTCACTGTCACTTTCCAACCTTGTTGAGGATGGCTCGTTGTCTCAAAAAGCCTCAAATTTGCCCGGATGGCCACCAATTTTTCAACCCTTGTATTGGTCAGTCTGTTGCGTGCTTTGGTGTGTGCGTTCCCAAACAAGGACCAGTTGCGCTCTGAGGCGGCTGATGTTGGTGGGATTTGGAGGATGATGGAGGCAACAGGGGAAAGAGCCTCAGATCCACAAAGTCCCTTCCACGAGGTGGCTGATGAGATATGTTGACACGACTGCCATATTGCATCTCCATACCAAAGCCCTTGCTTGTTAGTGTACTTCGCCAGACTTCCAAGAACCTTACCCTCATCCAGGCCAAGGTGGCAAGACACGGTGGTGATGACACCATACGCCTTGTTGATCTCTGCAACAGACAGGATGCTCTTGCCAGCATACTTGGGTTTCAACATGTACGCTGTGGCGTGTATGGGCTTCAGGCAGAAGTCTTCACGCTTTTTTATGTTTTTCAGAACTGCAGTTTCCTCTGCTTGGAGCAGAGTCTGAACATCAGATGGCATTGTCTCCCTCAATCCGTGCAGATTCAATGCATGAGCAGATTCAATGCATGAGCAGCACAGCCAATGGGTGTGATGTGAGGGTAGGACTCCTCCACTTTAGACCGAGCAGACTTCATGTTCACAGCATTGTCTGTCACCAGTGCAAATACCTTCTGTGGTCCAAGGTCATTGATGACTGCCTTCAGCTCATCTGCAATCTAGAGACCGTCGTCTGTTGTCCCTTGTGTCTGTGCTCTTGTAGAATACTGGTTGAGGGGTGGAGATGATGTAGTTTATTATTCCTTGCCCACGAACATTCGACCACCCATCAGAAATGATTGCAATACAAAAAACAGACCATGAGCTGTTGCTATTGATAAGGTGTTAGTTCTTCATTTTCACCTCGAATAGAAGTAGAGGGACTTTTGTCAGAGGTTGCTTGTTGTGAGCGCTGAGGGAACTTTATGCACTTGGCCAGATGATTCTGCATCTTTGTTGCATTCTTCACATATGATTTGGTATTTGCAAATGTACACAGCTTTTCCTTCTACATTAGCTGCAGTGAAATGTCTCCACACATCAGATAGTGCCCGTGGCATTGTCTGTAAAGATTTTTTTTTACAGATAAATAGTTAAGCAGCTGGATTAAACAACTCCTTTGTAAGATAAATGTTTTAAAATGAAACATGTATGGAAACAGGTGAATTAACACTCCTCAGTTAGCAGGCTCACATGGTAGCAAAAACTAACTAGCAGAAATTGTTAACAAGTTAGAAATTATTGAAACACACTTTGCTGTAGGCTACTATTTACTAGTTAACAAAAATATATATTCACCCCACCCAGTATTGTAATCAAATCTTACCAGAAAGCATGTAGTCCTTGGCTCAGACAGTGTAGTAGTGTGGGCTCAATAGCATCTCATTAGCGTGCAAGATCTTGAGAATCAGCTGTACATGTGATGAAAGAGTGCACTGTACATGTGATGGAAGAATGCACTCATGCAGAGGGTTACAATTCCATTGAATTTGTGATAGTTTAACCAAAATATGCCACAAGACCTAGAATTGCCTTATGTGCATCCCACTAAAAAGCTAACTTTTTTGATGAATTTAAGCGAAATTCCCCAAATTCCCCAAATTTCCAAAAAATGCATGGAAATTTACCAGAAAGTTTCCGACCCTTTACAACCCTAATGGCAAGGCACTGGAATGACGAAATGTCCTTGCTCTGCCTGGCCGGCTCACCTCTCCACAGGGATTCTCTGCTCCTGACCCTATTACGGGACTGAATCACTGGCTTACTGGTGCTCTTCCATGCCATCCCTAGGAGGGGCTTTTTTTTCACTATACTCGACTTCAGTCACTGACGTGGTCTTCCTGTCTGGTTTTGCACCACCTCGGGATTGTGCAGTGGAACGAGATCTTCCTGGGCTATACTCAGCCTTGTCTCAGGGTAGTAAGTTGGTGGTCTGTTGATATCCCTGTAGTGGTGTTTAAAAAAAAAAAAAAACTTTAACTAGGCAAGTCAGTTATGAACAAATTATTATTATTTGCAATGACGGTCTACCCCGGCCAAAACTGGACGACGCTGGGCCAATTGTGTGCCGCCCTATTGGACTCCCAATTATGGCCGGATGTGATACAGACTGGATTCGAACCAAGGACTTTGGTGGGCTCTCTCTCGAAGAACGATCTGGCCTTAATGGCCAAGTACTCTTATAATCTCCACCCGGCACAACCAGAAGAGGACTAACCACCCCTCAGAGCAGAGATCCTCACTAGGTTTCTTCCTAGGTTCCTGCCTTTCTATGGAGTTTTTCTGATATAAATAAGCTTTATAAATACATTTGATTTGATCTTCCCAGACACCCTAGACCCACTCCAATTTGCATGCCGCCCCAACAGATCCAGAGACGACGCAATCTCAATTGCACTAGGCAACAACACATCCCTCAACACAGGGGCCCCACAGGGGTGTGTGCTTAGTCCCCTCCTGTCCTCCCTGTTCACCCATGACTGCGTGGCCATGCACAACTGTAACACCATACATTTTTCTGAAGACACAATGGTGGTAGGCCTGATCAACAACGACTAGACAGCCTATAGGGACGAGGTCAGAGACCTGGCAGTGTGGGGCCGGAACAACTTCCCCCTCAACGTTAGTAAGACCAACTAGCGGGGCTGCAGTGGAGCGGGTCGAGAGCTTCAAGTTCCTCTGTGTCCAAATCACAAAAGATTTCAAAATGGTCCACACGCGCGCACAGTCATGAAGAAGGCACGACATCGATCGCATGGCGCTACAGAGGGTGGTACGGACAGTCCAGTAGATCACTGGGACCGAGCTCCCAGCCATCCAGTGTGAAAGGAAGGCCTGAAAAATCATTAAATACTCCAGCCACCTAAGCCATAGACTGGTCTCTCTGCTTCAGCACAGGAAGTGGTATCGGTGCATCAAGTCTGACACCAACATGCTCCTCAACAGCTTCTATCCCCAGGCCATAATACTGCTAAATAGCTAACAGAATGGCTACATGGACTATCTTAGTTGACCCTTGTATTTTATTTTTGCACTGCCTATGAACACTCACAGGACTCTAGATACACACATTTATACTGACTCCACACACAAATCATTATTTACGCTGCTGCTACTCTGTTAATCATATATATCCTGATGCCTAGTCACCTTGCTATACATACAGTAATGCATCTACCTCTATAACTCCAGTATCCCTGCATATTGTAAATATGGTATTGGAACTGACCCTGTATATAGCTTCTTACATTCTTGTGTTCCTATTTCTTATTCCTTATGTGTTTTTGTTCTACCTTATGTTATTATTAGTACTACATTGATATTAAATCACTGCGTTGTTAGGGTTAGAGCTTGCATGAAAGGCATTTCACGGTACTACATTAGAAATTGGGGTAGCTCAAACTGTGCATGTCTTTCTTTATTTTATTTAACCTTTATTTAACTAGGCAAGTCGGTTAAGAACAAATTCTCATTTACAATGATGGACTACACCGGCCAAACTCGGACGACTGTGATACAGTCTGTATTCGAACCTGGTTGTCTGTAGTGACGCCTCTAGCACTGAGAGATGCAGTGTCTTAGATCACTGCGCCACTTGGAAGTCTCATCTCTATGAGACGCCATCTTAAGTTGGGATATGCAAAAAAACACATTCCATTTCCCACCTCACACTCGTACAGGTTACCCACTTGTACATGCAGTGAAACAGAACAAATATAAGCCCCCCCTATTTGACCTAGGAATTAACTGTGTCACGTGATCAATGGCTTTGTCCATTTATATATACAGATAATTGGGTTGACAGAAAGGACACAAGATCAGTTGGATAACAAAACACTCACAGTAGAGTGGATTTACAGTGGTTTAAATGGACATGCACAATCTGATTTTGGATTTGTCAATAACTCAGCCATCTTTGGGCCAATCCCTTAGCTTTTCTCAAAGTTAAGACATCTGCCATGGGCCTATGGTTTCATTTGGTCCTATGGTTCATGAGAATAAAATTTTTAAAGTATTGTTTTTGCATATTCTAGCATTAGTGTATTAGGTTGTGTCAAAGTGATGATTTAGTCCAAACACGTACCTATAGGAGGAGGACTTAAGACTTAAAAAGGAATGAAAACTGTAAGACTGATGGTGGGGGAAAAGTATATTTTCAATCTGGAGGAGATATATTGACTAAGCCTATAGGCCTACTGTATGGTATGACTCCACAGCGGGACAGTGTTGGCAGCGGTGGAATAGACTGATCAAAGCATTGAGCCATGGCTACTGGCCTCATTTAGGAGAGGTCAAGTGGTTCCAGCATTATACATCTCAACATAGGATACATCCCAAATGGCACCTTATTCACTATATAGAGCACTACTTTTGACCCCTGGTCCATATAGTGCACTACTTTTGACCAGGGCCCATAGGGTAGTGCACTATATAGGGAATAAGGAGCAATTTGGGACGCAACCATAGGCTACATCCCACTCCACTTTCTGTCAACAGACACTATGTTGGGTGTTTATGACCTCTATATTACTGAGTCTTTCCACCGGTGCTGGTTGCTGAGAATGAGCCTCCCCCCTCCATATGCTACTATGGTACTGTGATTTTGCATCTGGGGGATCACCAATAGATTTGACACCAGAGTGAGTGT
This sequence comes from Thymallus thymallus, assembly GCA_023634145.1. Lineage (NCBI taxonomy): Eukaryota > Metazoa > Chordata > Actinopteri > Salmoniformes > Salmonidae > Thymallus > Thymallus thymallus. Next base: position 6,623,837 of record CM042405.1, on the reverse strand, counting down.
GGAGAGATCCCAAAAGCAAAATAGGAAGAGTGCAGGATGGCAAGAGGGAGCAGTGAAGGAATGCTCTTACTAGCTTGGAGAAGGTTGAGTGACTTGCCAAGAGACAGAGAGACACCAAATAAGACAAGTTTCTAAGATGACCAGTGTTTCCCCCTAGGATCTTCCTGCAATGCTATGCATTTTGACATGGGGCTAAGAGAACAATTTACAGTTTTAAAGTTAGTTTCCTGCAATTCCACACATTTTGCCATGGCTTATGAGTCAGTCACATAGCATAATTAAATCAATGGGGGCCCCAATGCCATGACATTTTTAGATTCTCCCTGACAGTCTAGTTTTTGGGTTCACATGTTATACTGGCAGAAAGAATACTGAGCCCGTCTCCACATGTTTTACTGAGCCCGTCCCCACATGTTTTACTGAGTCCGTCCCCACATGTTTTACTGAGCCCATCTCCACGTTATACTGAGCCCATCTCCACATGTTTTACTGAGCCCATCTCCACATGTTTTACTGAGCTCATCTCCACATGTTATACTGAGCCCATCTCCACATGTTATACTGGTTTTATTCTTTCTGCCAGTCGTTCTATAGCTAGAGCGAAAAGGAGATGTGAGAGAATTGTTTATACTCTGGCTTTTGGAAATTTGTAAAGAACTTTGATTAAATTAATTATTTCAGGAGGAACGTGTAAAGGTTGTAGAATGACGTGTCAATGGAAGGCTGTTCTGAGGAAAACTGAAATCCTAACTGAAAAGGAGCTCCCTAAATTATATAAAAATAATAGCAATCATTGTTTAATGATTGCATGATTCTTTTCGGCCATATCCCATAAGAAAACAGCCGGCTTAACGTTTCCATGAACTGTGTTTTTGCAAGATACTTGAAACTCAGTAACCTACATAATTAGTAAGCTTTCGCTCTCCCTCTTCTCCCTCGTACTTTCCTGCTAGCCATGGGGATATAGAAGGAGCTCAGCTTCCTCCCTGGAAGCTCAGTGAAAGGGGTCATCTTATAGACAGTCTGAGAGGCTAACAGGGTAACATACAGTAGACATTAAATATGCAGCCAGTAGTTAAATGCCTTCACTTTTCGTGTGCTATACATTAAATAGACATAGGTTTCAGATTAACAATCTATAATGGTGCCAAGAGCATTGACGTAACCGCTTTACACCCACAAATACAATGCCATAGCACTGATGAACACGGCAACAAGAATCTTGAGGTGAAATCGTGGGAACGCCAACAAAATAGCACAAGAAGCTCTGATCATGAAAAGTTTTTGCATGGTTTGCATTGTATAAACATAACACTATTTACAGTCTATGACAATTTCATCGTGCAACTATGAACAGCCTACATATTGCTTAGTATGTATGTCAGAATGGATCAAATAGATGAACACACGCACTGTAAGGCGCAGCCTACAGCCTAGCCCCAGCTTACTGTTCATTACACGTGGATGTACACTATTGTGTGCAGCAAGTGTCATACGACTTGTCACGGTGTATTCAAAACATGAAAAGAAGCTCCACAGTGTGTTCCGGCTGTGCGGAGAAGCATGTGTAGACTTGGAGAGAGAAGGGGTGCGTCCGAAATGGTGCCATATTCCCTATACAGTGCACTACTTTTGACCAGGGCCCATAGGACTCTGGTCAAAAGTAGTGCACTACATAGACAATAGCAAGCCATTTCAGAAGCAGTTTCAGAAGGATGTGAAAGTAGGTCACAATAATGATATATTTTATGCACAAGGGGTCTCTGACGTTTTGCTTTCAGCTTGTGTAATTGGCCATGTGGTGCCCGAGGCTGTCGGAGTGATGATGTTATTACAGCATGAAAGCTGGTCTTGGAAGCACCTCCAGTCTTGTTGACAGACCCTCTCCAGTCCATTCAATTAGGCAAGACTATCTACACAATTATGACATGGGTGCCCGTTAAGAGCCATCCAAGACCATCTACGGTCACAACGACCCTCTTCAGATCTGCTCTATCCAACACAATCTATGGCTCTGTGTGTATGGCTCTGACAGAAAATTGGGAATGACTGGAATAGCTAGAGAAGATATTGAGAAACTGTTCGACTCAAACATACAGTACTCTGTATTTAACCAATGCCAGTGTAAACATAATGGACAGTCAATGTGCAAAGCTTTAGTTTAAAGTGAATCAAAGATTAACCCAGAGACATTGATAGATAAATGTCCCATAGGGGCATAGAGATGTATCCCCTACAGTCTGCCCTGCAGTGAAACAGACTAAAAGTGCCAGCATATCACACAGATGGGATTAGCAACACAGAGATAATCCACTATACAGTCAGTGACATTCTGAAGCATCTGCTTGGCTTTTATCTTCACTCAACATGTCTCTCTTTTCCAATTACTAGTTCACAGACAAATGCTGAACTATATTTACACATATACAGTATCCATGTCTTGCTGTGCTCCTTTACTTCCCTAAAATATATGGTGAAATAGCCCCCTATCTAATGACAATGTTCTCTACCCCCAGTCGCTTTAACTTGGGTAGAGAGTAGATGTTCGAGTCACAAGGCCACTAGAAAGACAAAGATCTCCTGGTAGATGTTATATACATAAGGGGAGAACGAGTTCATATTAATGTCTGGAACGGAATAAATGAAGTGGTAAACAAACTCAAATCACATGGAAACCATACCATTACATTCACTCGATTCCAGCCATTATTATGAGCTGGAATCTCCCAGGCAAATCCAAGCCAAAAGGAAAATAAAGTAATTTAAGTGGATTTACCTCAGAATCTGTGATGTTTTGTTGTTGAACTGGGGAGTATATATTACAAATGGTTATTTTTTTGGGGAGAAAATATAAATATTAAGAGCCTTCATATGACCAGTTGTAGCTAGATGCTAACCCCTGAACACTGTAAATATAGGGTAGCCTAGCGCCACTCAGAATTTCCCCTCACATTTTCTACTGCTTGAGCTCCTGTTCCGCTTATAGAATATTATCTCAAAAGTATCGTGGAGCTCCTGCACCGAAATGTAAACAGTACCGGCACCCAAGTCAAACTGATAGCAGCACACAGTAACTGTGAAGTGTGAAATATTGGGTTCTAAAACACTATCATTGACTCAAGGTGAGTGTTAATTTCTACACACACACACACACACACACACACACACACACACACACACACACACACACACACACACACACACACACACACACACACACACACACACACACACACACACACACACACACACACACACACACACACATTCCATGTTAACAGAGTGATGCTGAGACTCAGATTTTCACTTAAAAAATGTATGTCAAACAAAAATCAATGATAGGAAAAGTTAAATAATCCATACAACTCTATGCACAAGGACTACTTTTAACTAAATACACTTTATTTTATTTTTTCTACTTTAACATTGCAGATGCAAAGTTTGATAACAGAATGACACATCAGAATTAAAACCCAACAATGATAAGTGTACTATATTAAAAGACTAACTTTAACTGGGCAGATGGTGGAGTTGATGTGCTTGGTGTTTAATGATCTTGCAACTAATCAATTTTGATCGAAAACTTAGCAAAATTGATAGGATGTTGAAACCATGGAAACACCTGTTCATTATCTATTGACATCACAGTTTACATATCTATTCATAGCTCTACCGACTCCAAGTTATTTGAGCAAAAAAATATTTCATTTTATTTGGAATGGAAAACCAGATTAAACGGGTATATTTATATAATGAACATTAGTTTGTAGATCTAAAATTATTAAACAACAAGGCATTAAACCTCCATCTTACAGCTTCTATTATACTGAACATGTATCTAAATCCAAACTGGTTTCCAGCAGGCTAGTAAGAGAGGTTAACCAGCCAATGTTTAAAATCAAATCAAAATTGTATTGGTCACATACACGTGTTTAGCAGATGTGTAGCGAAATGCTTATGCATCTAGCTCCGAAAGTGCAGTACTATCTAACAAGTAATATAACAGTTAAGACTATATACACGTATGGACAAGCGATGTCAGAGCGGCATGAACTAAAGATACAGTAGAATTTGTATAAAATACAGTATATACATTTGAAGTCGGAAGTTTACATACACTTAGTCATTAAAACACATTTTTCAACCACTCCACAGATTTCATGTTAACAAACTATAGATTTGGCAAGTCGGTTAGGACATCTACTTTTTGCATGACAAGTAATTCATCCAACAATTGTTTACAGACAGAATATTTCACTTATAATTCACTATATCACAATTCCAGTGGGTCAGAAGTTTACATACACTAAGTTGACTGTGCCTTTAAACAGCTTGGAAAATTCCAGAAAATGATGTCATGGCTTTAGAAGCTACTGATAGGCTAATTGAGGTGTACCTTCAAACTCAGTGCCTCTTTGCTCGACATCATGGGAAAATCAAAAGAAATCAGCCAAGAACTCCGAAAAAAAAATTGTAGACCACAAGTCTGGTTCATCCTTGGGAGCAATTTCCAAACGCCTGAAGGTACCACGATCATTTCTACAAACAAAATTACACAAGTATAAACAACATGGGACCACACAGCCGTCATACCACTCAGGAAGGAGACGCGTTCTGTCTCCTAGAGATGATCGCACTTTGGTGCGAAACGTGCAAATCAATCCCAGAACAACAGCAAAGGACCTTGTGAAGGTGCTGGAAGAAACAGGTACAAAAGTATCTATATCCACAGTAAAACAAGTCCTATATCGACATAACCTGAAAGGCTGCTCAGCAAGGAAGAAGCCACTGCTCCAAAACCGCCATAAAAAAGCCAGTCTACGGTTTGCAACTGCACATGGGGACAAAGATTGTACTTTTTGGAGAAATGTCCTCTGGTCTGATGAAACAAAAATAGAACTGTTTGGCGATAATGACCATCATTATGTTTGGAGGAAAAAGGGAGAGGCTTGCAAGCCGAAGAACACCATCCCAACCGTGAAGCACAGGGGTGGCAGCATCATGTTGTAGGGGTGCTTTGCTGCAGGAGGGACTGGTGCACTTTACAAAAATAGATGGCATCATGAGGAAGGAAAATTATGTGGATATATTAAAGCAACATCTCAAGACACCAGTCAGGAAGTTAAAGCTTGGTCGCAAATGGGTCTTCCAAATGGACAATGACCCTAAGTATACTTCCAAAGTTGTGGCAAAATGGCTTAAGGACAACAAAGTCAAGGTATTGGAGTGGCCATCAAAGCCCTGACCTCAATCCTATAGAACATTTGTAGGCAGAAATGAAAAAGCGTGTGCGAGTAAGGAGGCCTAGAAACCTGACTCAGCTACACCAGTTCTGTCACGAGGAATGGGCCAAAATTCAACCAACTTATTGTGGGAAGCTTGTGGAAGGCTACCCGAAACAATTTAAAGTCAATGCTACCAAATACTAATTGAGTGTATGTAAACTTCTGACCCACTGGGAATGAAAATAAATAAATAAATAAAAGCTGAAATAAATCACTCTCTACTATTATTCTGACATTTCACATTCTTAAAATAAAGTGGTGATCCTAACTGACCTAAGACAGGGAATTTTTACTAGGATGAAATGTCAGGAATTGTGAAAAACTGAGTTTAAATGTATTTGGCTAAGGAGTATGTAAACCTCCGACTTCAACTGTACATATGAGATGAGTAATGCTACATATGTAAACATTATTAAGTGACTAAGATACCATAGAATACAAGGGGGCGCTTTGCTGTTATACAGATTAAAACTATCCATGTCTGGTGGATTGACAATGGAACCCCGTTTTAATGTATCCTTATTTTAAAATTATGTTAACTATGAACCTATATTACAGCAAATAATATGGCTAAACTTGGATAAACCAATTTTCTTGGAGAATGTATAAGAAAGGTATCATGTTTATGAATTACACTACCGTTCAAAAGTTCGGGGTCACTTAGAAATGTCCTTGTTTTTTAAAGAAAAGCACTTTTTTTGTTCATTAAAATAACGGCTGATTTTTAATGGAATATCTACATAGGCGCACAGAGGCCCATTATCAGCAACCATCACTCCTGTGTTCTAATGGCACGTTGTGTTAGCTAATCCGAGTTTATAATTTTAAAGGGCTAATTTATCATTTGAAAACCCTTTTTCAATTATGTTAGCACAGCTGAAAACTATTGTGCTGATTAAAGAAGCAATAAAACTGGCCTTCTTTAGACTAGTTGAGTATCTGGAGCATCAGCATTTGTCGGTTCGATTACAGGCTCAAAATGGCCAGAAACAAAGAATTTTCTTCTGAAACTCATCAGTCTAAATGAAGGCTATTCCATGAGAGAAATTGAAACACTGTGTACTACTCCCTTCACAGAACAGCTCAAACTGTCTCTAACCAGAATAGAAAGAGGAGTGGGAGGCCATGGTGCACAACTGAGCAAGAGGACAAGTACATTAGTGTGTCTAGTTTGAGAAACAGATGCCTCACAAGTCCTCAACTGGCAGCTTCAATAAATAGTACCCGCAAAACACCAGTCTCAACGGCAACAGTGAGGAGGCGACTCCGGGATGCTGGCCTTCTAGGCAGAGTTGCAAAGAAAAAGCCATATCTCAGACTGGCCAATAAAAAATAAAAGATTAAGATGGGCAAAAGTACACAGACACTGGACAGAGGAAGATTGGAAAAAAGTGTTATGGACAGACAAATCTAAGTTTGAGGTGTTCGGATCACAAAGAAGAACATTCGTGAGACGCAGACCAAATGAAAAGATGCTGGAGGAGTGCTTGACGCCATCTGTCAAGCATGGTGGAGGCAATGTGATGGTCTGGGGGTGCTTTGGTGGTGGTAAAGTGGGAGATTTGTACAGGGTAAAAGGGATCTTGAAGAAGGAAGGCTATCACTCCATTTTGCAACACCATGCCATACCCTGTGGACAGCGCTTAATTGGAGCCAATTTCCTCCTATAACAGGACAATGACCCAAAGCACAGCTTCAAACTATGCAATAACTATTTGGGGAAGAAGCAGTCAGCTGGTATTCTGTCTATAATGGAGTGGCCAGCACAGTCTTGACTATGTTTCCTATTCATTTTGCAACTCATTTCATGTATGTTTTCATGGAACACTACATTTCTAAGTGACCCCAAACTTTTGAACGGTAGTGTACAGTACATTGTAAACAACGACGATAGAATTATGTCATACAACCAATTAATCCAGGTGTGTGGAGATGTATGCTAAATTCAAAATTATAACCAACTCATCGCAGCTCTGCCACAAAAATGGAAAAGGCAATTACTTAAAAAAATAATAATAATAATAAAAATAAATAAAATGAATGAATGAATGAATTAGTATGGTCTTCCACCAATTAAAATACATGGATTATCGCGACTAATATAATTCCTAAAATGTATCAGTTTCACTACGCTGCATAAAATTCAAGAACAGTTTGTGATGTCTAATATACAAAACAACAATTGATGCATAAATGTGTTATTTTCAAATTAAGCTATTATATAAAATTCTAGCTACAAAAAGAATGCTCAGTATTCGGGGTATTCAACAGTCAGACCAGTGCAGACTCTTGCGAGAGCATCTATTTGGTACTGTCCATCGTTGGCTTCTTTTTGGGAGTCAGGTCCAGGTATGGACGTTATGCCATAATATCAGGGTGAGGTTGGACCTGCAAACTGTATTGCTTGGGGATTTGAAGGACCACAGTCAGTCAATAGGAAATATAATTCTGCTCTTGGGTAAAATGTTTATTTTTGGGGCAATTTCGGCAGAAATGTTGCAGATGGGGAGGTTCAAGTCCCTAATGAGACATTATGGGAAAATGGAAGGGATGTATTGCAAGAGGAAAATGGTAGAATTGGATTTATTTGGAAAGATGGGTTGATCTGTGGCTGTCTCAAGGGTAGAAATGATGTGTTGGAATAATTATATACACAAATGTACAGTATGGGGTGAGGATGGGATTATTGTTTATTTTTGTGGTTTGGTTTCATGCTGTGAGTAGTGTGTGTGCTGGTCCTGGTAGTTTCATGTTGTGTGTGGTGTCTGCTGGTCCTGGTTGTTATGGGTAGTTTCATGCTGTGAGCGGTGTGTGCTGGTCCTGGTAGTTATGGGTAGTTTCATGCTGTGAGTGGTGTCTGCTGGTCCTGGTTGTTATGGGTAGTTTCATGCTGTGAGTGGTGTCTGCTGGTCCTGGTTGTTATGGGTAGTTTCATGCTGTGAGTGGTGTCTGCTGGTCCTGGTTTTTATGGGTAGTTTCATGCTGTGAGTGGTGTGTGCTGGTCCTGGTAGTTATGGGTACTTTCATGCTGTGAGCGGTGTGTGCTGGCCCTGGTAGTTATGGGTAGTTTCATGCTGTGAGCGGTGTGTGCTGTCCCTGGTAGTCATGGGTAGTTTCATGCTGTGAGTGGTGTGTTGGTCCTGGTAGTTATGGGTGCGCTCGCTTCCATTCCCGCGGGCCGGGGCTTTGCCGGCGTCTCAGGGTGGGCGCACCCACTGACCAGAGCACTCACTGATTTTTTTATTTTTTAAATTTTTTTATTTCACCTTTATTTAACCAGGTAGGTCAGTTGAGAACAAGTTCTGGCCAAGACAAAGCAAAGCAGTGCGACAAAAACAACACAGAGTTACACAGTAAACAAACATAGTCAAAAAATACAAAATAGGGTGTGGCCATTTGTATTGAATTTAAAGAAGAAAGAAATGTTAAAAAGGCACAAACATCACAAATCATCATTCTGTAAAGTTTTAAAAGTTGTCCTTGTGTATAGAGTTCTATGGTTTAACTTTGCAATCATTGGATTTGGTTTGACATAGGCCTACATTTAAAAAATCTGAGTCTCCGCATCACTCAGTTATCGTGGAATTGCCTTTAACATCATTAAGACTACTGGATAAGATAGAAGAGGTGCAGACTACTGGATAAGATAGAAGAGGTGCAGACTACTGGATAAGATAGAAGAGGTGCAGACTACTGGATAAAATAGAAGAGGTGCAGACTACTGGATAAGATAGAAGAGGTGCAGACTACTGGATAAGATAGAAGAGGTGCAGACTACTGGATAAAATAGAAGAGGTGCAGACTACTGGATAAGATAGAAGAGGTGCAGACTACTGGATAAAATAGAAGAGGTGCAGACTACTGGATAAAATAGAAGAGGTGCAGACTACTGGATAAAATAGAAGAGGTGCAGACTACTGGATAAGATAGAAGAGGTGCAGTGTCATGGAAGTCCATGTAAATAAGGAAAAAACATGTTTCCTGACTCACCTAAACAAAGATGCTTACATACATGCTTCCATTTTTCTTATACAGTATAAAACAAAAGCACTCTAACATTCAACTCCCCCAATAATTCAATACCTTATGAAATATGCATAGCATAAATAAATGAAAACAAGACTAATGTGTGGAAACAGATGAGTGCAGTCTGGATTCCAGAAATGGTGCTTGATCTGCAGTATGGCCACTGGCTGTATTAGAGGCTGCTTTCTGCTCCACTAACTCTAAATGCTCTATTATATCCACTCTAACCCTGATAAAACAGCCCATCTCAAACCTAATAAATATATCTCTGGAGGGATGGGGAGAAAGAAAGAGAGAGAAAGAGGGACTCCATTATTAGTGAGTAGTGAAACTTGACCAAGGTCATTGTAGCAGGCCTCAAAGACACAATCACACAGAGGCTTCCTGGCAAGGTTGTGTTGCAAATGGCACCCTATTCCCTACATTGTGCACTACTTTTGCCATTAAATCAATGTATCAAGACGTGTCTGTTTGCCAGACTGTTACAGTGTCACACTAATCAAACTACACTATCAACTGATCAGATGCAGGAAGGGGGTTACAGTCAACAGGAAACAGAGGAATTATATGCGTGAGTTGTTTACCGAAAAACCTCATGTGACTTCCATAGGGCACTCTGACTATGACCTCCATTATACTGTACATAGTGGACGTGACCTCCAGGGTACTCTAGTCAGAGAGAAGCATTAACATCTCTATATCATATAGAGTAGGTCTACTGTACTTAAAGCTGTTAATGTCAGTACAGGGATAGTATTGTACTAGGGATATTAAAGTCCAGTCAGTCACACTGCTGGGAGGCCATTAAGATAAAACTAAAGGATTTATTGCACTGAGGGTGTCGGACAGGGTAGTGAGAAATTATGTGTATAAATCCTGGATGACTGACAGGGGGGCGCTGTACTGAAGCCACCGCGCAGCCATCTTGGTACACCTCCATTGTAAAAAAGATTGTGGAAGCTTTAGAAATGCATTTATTCATGTCTCTTTAAAAGACACCTTAATGCATATGTTTAAATGATATGTAAGCTAAACAAACAAATTAAAACATATATAAAAACATTTTCCTTAAAGTGTTGGCTTGGAAGGACTACCTCTGCCGGTTCTTTGGTTTGTTTCCCTTACTGTATCTCTTGGAATGTTATGTTACTGTCCCTACTACAACAACAAAAAGTCATTTTGTCCTTCAAACATTTAACAGAAATACTGTAGAATTCCATTCATTCCTATGGAGGACTGGTCCTACTGGGGAGTACCAATATGGCCGACCGGTGGCTTCAAAGCCTCTCAATGGCCAATACATAGCATCAGCAATCCAGGGTTTATATACACACACACACACACACACACACACACACACACACACACACACATCATTGGTAGTGAGGCAGTGTTACACTAAGGGATTAAGGCAGATATATGTATAGGTGACCACTAAGGGATTAAAGCAGATATACTAAGGGATTAAGGCAGATATGCTAAGGGATTAAGGCAGATATACGTATAGGTGACCACTAAGGGATTAAGGCAGATATACTAAGGGATTAAGGCAGATATACTAAGGGATTAAGGCAGATATATGTATAGGTGACCACTAAGGGATTAAGGCAGATATACTAAGGGATTAAGGCAAATATGCTAATGGTTTAAGGCAGATATACGTATAGGTGACCACTAAGGGATTAAGGCAGATATACTAAGGGATTAAGCCAGATATACGTATAGGTGACCAGTAAGGGATTAAGGCAGATATACTAAGGGATTAAGGCAGATATACGTATGAACGGACAGTTCTTAAAGTATTTGGCCTTTTAAAACCCAAACAGACCCAAACACCCAGGTCCAGGGTTTACAATAGGCATAGAGCCCAGACAATTTTAAATCAATTTCTCAAATGTTTGCGGAGATCACATGTTCTGTTACTGCAGCAGTTCTGGGCTCAAGCAGAAATCTCCTTTAAAAATCAGTTGCAGTGCAGACGTTAATCAATGTCTGTTTGAATCCTGATATTCCAAGACATACAGTAAGGAAAACGAACCAAAGAACCGGCAGATGTAGTCCTTCCAAGCCATTGTGTCAGTGCATATTGCTTTATGCATTACTGCACAGGTATTTCAGAGATGCCTAAGGAATGCATACGATATTCTTACTTGGAATATTTCTAGGTGCTGATTGAGTCTTGCATAATGTAAGCAAAGTTCTAAGAAACAAAGTCATTGACCTATATATGTCCGTTGAAGAGAATATAAGGACTATACAGAAAGGATTCACACTCTACACAAAAACATGAATAAAAAGCAGTCATTGAATATCCGTTTGAGCATGGTGAAGTAATTTGAATGTTGTATCAATACACTCAGTCACTAAAAAGGTATAGGCGTCCTTCCGAACTCAGTTGCCGGAGAGGAAGGAAACCGCTCAGTGGCCTCATGGTGACTTTAAAACAGAGAAAACTGAGGATGGACGGTAGTTACTCCACAATACAAACCTAAATGACAGAGTGAACAGAATAAAAATATTCCAAAACATGCATCCTGTTTGCAATAAGGCAATAAAGTAAAACTGCAAAAAAAATTTGGCAAAGTAATTAACTTTATGTCCTGAATACAAAGTGTTATATTTGGAGCAAATCCAACACGTCGTTGAGTACCACTCAGTGTTTTCATATTTTCAAGCATGGTGGTGGCAGCATCATGTTATGGGTATGCTTGTAATCGACAAGGACTAGGAAGCCTATTTTAGGACAAAAATAAATGGAATAGTGCTAAGCACAGGCAATATCCTAGAGCAGACGTTCTCAAACTGTGGTGTGTGTACCACTGGTGGTACGCGGAACACCCGCTGGTGGTACGTGGAACACCCTCTGATGGAACGCCATATGACTCTGGAATTTTGTTGTCTGCACCGAACAATTTTTATATAATACAAATTACTATTTAAATCTAAAAAGACAAATACTGTTTTAATATTTATTATTTATAATAAATAAAATGTTTTTGCGACTAACGTGTAGCCCACGTACTTACGTTACAAATTCTGGCGCAAATAGGCTACTCTACTGTACAGTTGTGGTCAAAAGTTTTGAGAATGACAAGTATTGGTCTCCACAAAGTTTGCTGCCTCAGTGTTGATGATGGCAATTTGCATATACTCCAGAATGTCATGAAGAGTGATCAGATGAATTGCAATTAATTGCAAAGTCCCTCTTTGCCATGAAAATTTACTTAATCCCAAAAAGACATTTCCACTGCATTTCAGCCCTGCCACAAAAGGACCAGCTGCCATCATGTCAGTGATTGTCTCGTTAACACAGGTGAGAGTGTTGACGAGGACAAGGCTGGAGATCACTCTGTCATGCTGATTGAGTCAGAATAACAGACAAAGCTTTAAAAGGGTGGTGCTTGAAATCTGTTCTTGTTCTCTGTCAACCATGGTTACCTGCAAGGAAACACGTGCCGTCATCATTGCTTTGCACAAAAAGGGCTTCACAGGCAAGGATATTGCTGCTAGTAAGATTGCACCTAAATCAACCATTTATCGGATCATCAAGAACTTCAAGGAGAGAGGTTCAATTGTTGTGAAGAAGGTGTCAGGGCGCCCAAGAAAGTCCAGCAAGCGCCAGGACCGTCTCCTAAAGTTGATTCAGCTGCGGGATCAGGGCACCACCAGTGCAGAGCTCAGGAATGGCAGCAGGCAGGTGTGAGTGCATCTGCACGCCCAATGAGGCAAAGACTTTTGGAGGATGGCCTGGTGTCAAGAAGGGCAGCAAAGAAGCCACTTCTCTCCAGGAAAAACATCAGGGACAGACTGATAGTCTGCAAAAGGTACAGGGATTGGACTGCTGAGGACTGGGGTAGAGCAATTTTCCAATTGTTTGGGCCATCTGGAAAACACCTTGTCCGGAGAAGACAAGGTGAGCGCTACCATCAGTCCTGTGTCATGCCAACAGTAAAGCATCCTCAGACCATTCATGTGTGGGGTTGCTTCTCAGCCAAGGGAGTGGGCTCACTCACAATTTTGCCTAAGAACACAGCCATGAATAAACAATGGTACCAACACATCCTCCGAGAGCAACTTCTCCCAACCATCCAAGAACAGTTTGGTGACGACCAATGCCCTTTCCAGCATGATGGAGCACCTAGCCATAAGGCAAAAGTGATAACTAAGTGGCTCGGGGAACAAAACATCGACATTTTGGGTCCATGGCCAAGAAAATCCCCAGACCTTAATCCCATTGAGAACTTATGGTCGATCCTCAAGAGGCAGGTGGACAAACAAAAACCCACAATTTCTGACAAACTCCAAGCATTGATTATGCAAGAATGGCCTGCCATCAGTCAGGATGTGGCCCAGAAGTTAATTGACAGCATGCCAGGGTTGATTGCAGAAGTCTTGAAAAAGAAGGGTCAACACTGCAAATATTGACTCTTTGCATAAACTGAATGTCTTTGTCAATGAAAGCCTTTGACACGAATGGAATACTTGTAATTATACTTCAGTGTACCATAGTAACTACTGACATAAAGATCTAAGAACACTGAAGCAGCAAACTTTGTGGAGACCAATACTTGTGTCATTCTCAAAACCTTTGACAACGACTGTACACACACACACACACATATACAGTATATAGAAATATATACACATATATATTAATTATACACACACACTGGGGGCCAAACGTTTGGAATATAACTCATTCAAGGGTTTGTCTTTATTTGCAAAAAAAATTTACATTGTAGAATAAAAGTGAAGACATCAAAACTATGACATAACACATATACATATCTTCCTCTGTCCAGTGTCTGTGTTCATTTGCCCATCTTAATCTTTTCTATTTATTGGCCAGTCTAAGATATGGCTTTTTCTTTGCAACTCTGCCTACAGCATCCCAGAGTCGCCACTTCACTGTTGCCGTTGAGACTGGTGTTTTGCGGGGTACTATTTAATGAAGCTGCCAGTTGAGGACTTATGAGGCGTCTGTTTCTCAAACTAGACACACTAATGTACTTGTCCTCTTGTTCAGTTGTGCACTGGGGCCTCCCACTCCTATTTCTATTCTGGTTAGAGCCAGTTTGTGATTTTCTGTGAAGGGAGTAGTACACAGCGTTGTACGAGATCTTCAGTTTGTTGGCAGTTTCTCGCATGGAATAGCCTTAATTTCTCAGAACAAGAATAGACTGACGAGTTTCAGAAGAAAGTTTTGTTTCTGGACATTTTAAGCCTGTAATCGAACCCACAATTGCTGATGCTCCAGATACTCAATTAGTCTAAAGAAGGACAGTTTTATTGCTTCTTTAATCAGCACAACAGTTTCAGCTGTGCTAATTAATTGCAAAAGGGTTTTCTAATGATCAATTAGTCTTTTAAACTGACAAACTTGGATAAGCTAACAACGTGCCATTGGAACACGGGAGTGATGGTTGCTGATAATGGGCCTCTGTACGCCTATGTAGATATTCCATAAAAGATCTGCCGTTTCCAGCTACAATAGTCATTTACAACATTAACAATGTCTACACTGTATTTCTGATCAATTTTATGTTATTTTAAAATGGACAAAAAGAAAATGGATTTTCTTTCTAAAACAAGGACATTTCTAAGAAGCTCCAAACTTTTGAACGGTAGTGTATTCCCGTTAATTCCTACGGAAAGTTTCCGCCTCTGAATATTCCCCACAATGAGCAACCCTAACTGTAACAGACATCTTTGGTAGCCTACCTCCAGAGGCAGCTGATTCAGTAACAAGAGTGTGCTGCTGGTTGCAATCAGTACCATACAATCTAGTGGGACTCTGCCAATAAGTGACATATGAAATGCATTGATTGACCTCAACTAAAAAACACCTTTGACAAAAACCTCTGGAAAGGAGTGGGGAAAGACAGCTTAACAGAGACCTGTTATCCCTGCAGGAGGGCCTGTACCTGAACAAGAGGTGTTATCCCTGCGGGAGGGCCTGTACCTGAACAAGATGTGATTGGTTGCATTACGAATAATCATCACAAACAGGCCCCAAACCATAACAGCCATGGACCCAAAATGTTTTGTTCCCCAAGCCACTTAGTTATCACTTTTGCCTTATGGCAAGGTGCTCCATCATGCTGGAAAAGGCATTGGAAGTTGCTCTCGGAGGATGTGTTGGTACCATTGTTTATTCATGGCTGTGCTCTTAGGCAAAATTGTGAGTGAGCCCACTCCCTTGGCTGAGAAGCAACCCCACACATGAATGGTCTGAGGACACTTCTTAGAAATGCTAGTTAAACAAAAAAAACAAGTCAATTTAATCCTGTATTTGTTTTGTAACAAAGACATCGGTCTGTCAGTTTCTATAGAGCTGTGTGTTTGTGAAGTCATATTCAGCCAGACTTTATCTTGGGCCAAACTGTCTAAAAAGAGCCTGCTGGTTCTGTTTGTCCTTGCGAGCCTCAAGAAGGCCAAAACAGCCCAACCCTTCTGGATGAAAGCTTAAGCATTTATAGAACTCATTCCAATTATATGGTAGAACTGTTGTTAGTCATTCTGTTCTAAGAATGTGCCAGACTACCAGTCCAGAGCAGCAGGGAGGGCTTCTGAGCTAGTGTGTCCCATTGTTGTGACAGAGAGAAAGGGGGAATATGCCCCACCAGGGGTCTGGTCGGACAAACAACTTCTCATACGGTGCCTCACATTGGAATGACAAACAGCAAATATTTAAATGTAAATTCATCTGAGAAATCTCATTATGTACATTGTTAAGGCCTCACAAAACACCAGGTTCTCTACTACGCCTGTCTGCATGTAGATAACCAAAGGTTTGAATAGAGAAGAGGGAATTCAATCAGTTAGAACTAGGGTTGCACATATTGGGGAATATTCAGAGGTGGAAACTTTCCGTGGGAATTAACGGGAATAAGCAAATTAATATATTAATACCATTTAAAATGTAATGTTTTTTGCATTGGATATATTTACCGTATCATATGGAGACAAAAGCCTAAACATTTTACCTTATAAGTAGACAATTGCAAATGATTAAATCCTATCAACAGAAATAAAATAAAACATTTAGTTACGAATTGAACATTAATTAAAAGGAGTTGACTCTTCATGGGATTATTTCACTGAACAACAAAAGAAAGGAAATATTGAATGATCCCCAATGGTCTCCCTCAATCCGTGCAATGGCTACAGGTTTCAGGAGTTTCAGGCTGTTTACCACTCTCTTCCAAAATACATCATCCAGGAGGATCCTCTTGATGGGGCTGTCCATATCAGCAGACTGTGATATGGCCATTTCTTGGAGAGACTCCTTCCCCTCCAGGAGACTGTCAAACATGATGACAACACCACCCCAACGGGTGTTGCTGGGCAGCTTCAATATTGTGCTCTTATTCTTCTCACTTTGCTTGGTGAGGTAGATTGCTGCTACAACTTCATGACCCTTCACATACCTAACCATTTCCTTGGCTCTCTTGTAGAGTGTATCCATTGTTTTCAGTGCCATGTTGTCCTTGAGGAGCAGAATCAATACATGAGCAGCACAGCCAATGGGTGTGATGTGAGTGTAGGACTCCTCCACTTTAGACCAAGCAGCCTTTATGTTTGCAGCATTGTCTTTCACCAGTGCAAATACCTTCTGTGGTCCAAGGCAGGGCCGGCCCTGGGCATAAGCGATATAAGGGGTCGCTTAGGGGCCCCAGTCGCTAGCGGGCTCCCAACTTGCTTTAAAACCACAAACATTTCTCTATGCCTCATGGCAAAATGGAGAGAATTACAGGAAATGTACCAGCAAGAGGGGAACACCAAAAGTTTTACCCACAAGGTGGGGGGCCGAAAACCAAATCTCGCTTAAGGCCCCCAAATAGCTAGGGTGTGTCTGTTGTCCCTTGTGTCTGTGCTCTTGTAGAATACTGGTTGAGGGGTGGAGATGATGTAGTTCATTATTCTTTGCCCACGAACATTAGACCACCCATCAGAGATAATTATAATAGTCTGTTTTCTCTATGATTTGCTTGACCTTCACTTGAACTCTTTTGAACTCTGCATCCAGCAAATGAGTAGATAGAGCATGTCTGGTTGGAGGGGTGTATGCTGGGCGAAGAACATTGAGAAATCTCTTCCAATACACATTACCTGTGAGCATCAGAGGTGAACCAGTTGCATACACAGCTCGAGCAAGACATTCAGCATTTCTCTGACTACATTCCTCCATTGAGTCAAAAAAACAGACCATGAGCTGTTGCTATCAGTAAGGTGTATAATTCATAATTTTCACCTTGAATAGAAGTAGAGGGACTTTTGTCAGAGGTTTCTTCTTGTGAGTGCTTAGGGAACTTTATGCACTTGGCCAGATGATTCTGCATCTTTGTTGCATTCTTCACATATGATTTGGCACAGTATTTGCAAAAGCTTTTCCTTCTACATTAGCTGCAGCGAAATGTCTCCACACATTTTTCTGTAAAGATTAGAAATAAACGAGTAAAAAAAACAAATACAATTCCATGTACAGATAAATAGTTAAGCAGTTAGATTAAACAACTCCTTTAAGATAAATGCAACATATATGGAAACAAGTGAGTTAGCAGGTCAGTTAGCAGGCTCAAGCAAGCTAAAACCCACACGGTAGCAAAAACTAACTAGCACAAATTGTTAACAAGTTAGAAGTTATTTAAAACACTTTGCAGTAGGCTACTATTTACTAGTTGACAAAAAATTGTCATAAAAAATATATTCACCCCACCCAGTATTGTAATCAAAGCTTACCAGAAAGCATGTAGTCCTTGGCTCAGACAGTGTAGTAGTGTGGGCTCAATAGCATCTCATTAGTGTGCAAGATCTTGAGAATCAGCTGATGGAAGAGCGCACTGCACGTGATGGAAGAATACACTGTGCATGCAGAGGGTTACAATTTCATTGAATTGGGGAAGTTTAACCAAAATATGCCACAAGACCTAAAAAATTGCCTTATGTGTATCCCACAAAAAAGGTTCACTGTTAAATTCATCAAAAACGTTCTGGAAATTTACCGGAAAGTTTCCGACCCTTTGCAACCCTAGTTAGAACAAACTTAATCAACAAGGTTTGCTTTATTGCAAATTTCAGCTAAAACTTTGACTGTACAGGCTATATTTAATGAGCTCTTAGTTCTCAAAGTCTTGTCTTTGTCAAAATAATGATAACTTTTTTTTTTTTTTTTAAGTATTCCTACACAGATTAACTTTACTGTGAGAAAGTGGAGCCTAAGGTTGCGTTGGTATTGTTTGGACCGTGATTACAGCTATATTTTAATAGCCTCTTTAATGCCTGTAATTTTCTGTAAGACACATTGTTCATTCCAGACGCCGGGCAGTAGTTAGGTCATTTACAAGGGAATTTAATCGTATTGATTGTTTTCCCTCCAACAGTCATTAATAGGTTGGCTGCCTGGCCATGCGAACTGACCAATGGCTGCAGAACAGAATGTCCTCCTCCCAAATGGCACACTATTCCCTTTATAGTGCATTCATTTTGACCATGGCCCATAAGGCTCTGATCAACAGTAGTGCACTATTAGGGAATAGGGTGCCATTTGGAGAGCAGACAGGCCCCAAATCGCAGGCCTCAGTTAGGATTGATTGAGCTATTGAACACATCGAAACAAGGCAATGGTTGGGAATTACAGCACACAGATCCATTTTTCATTGATCAAATTAGGACGGTGTCCAAACCAGCAGCATGGACTTTATAATGCTGTCAGATAGTGAGAATACATCTTATTACAACCCTTTGTAATAACAATGCAGATTTTGTTTTGACCCCATCACTAGCTGTTACAATGCTAAAGTCTAATAACATGTATTATTATTTTGACTAAACAGTTTTGATTGGTCCCTTTATCCCCAAAACATCCCCTTCCATAGAATTAGAATGAATCTAATTCTACGATTCTAATTTGATTGTCCTTTTTCTGGTTGTAGAAAGCATTGGTCATTCTAACTGGCCTGTAGCCTATATCTGAATCATCTAACTTAATAGAATACCATGGTCTTTTGTCCTGGTTTCGTGAGGAATCCCTGAATATAACTGCTGACCCGAAAGGACGCCGTTCCAAAACGCTGTAATCAGAACATGGATCAATCTCTCTGTTGCTGTGGCTGTCTTTTTCCAAATGCCTGTTATTAGTCTGACCTCAGCAGAAAGACACTAAAATGCTAACAATGCCAGATTCCTAAGAATAAAAAAAGGTTATCAGAGACCATACCAAATAAGTTAGGGTAGCATCATCAAATTAGGCCTACCTAGTAAAGCAGATTATGACAAACTCTGGTCCCTATTATTTAATGTCTTGTTTTAAAACCCTCTACGGAATCTATCAACTCTGCCAATGGTTGGGCTAACTAAACCATCTGTACTGCAATTCCACACCAGCGTAGGCCAAAAATTGTTATGTACTAGGATGTATTAAACCATCTTTTTTTTTTTTTTTTACTTGTTGTAAGTGGCCATTTTATGCCCTTTGTAGACCTATACATGCCTCCTGCGTTTGAAGAGTATATTGTTCCAATCAACATCTAAAATAAGCTAAATCAAAGGGTACTTTTGAGATATTCATATGAAAAACTATTTCTAGACATACGCCATATTTTAGAGCACACTATAAGGAGTATAATGACACCAAGATGTATCATGTATGGTTCATAGACCTATACACGTCTCCTGAGATTTAACCATGACGCCAATAGTGATTTTAAAACATTAAGAGTTTAATGGTTGTGATAAGAAAAAACTGAGTATGGACCAACAAAATCGTAGTTAATACACAATACTAACCTAAACTACAGAATGAAAAGGAAGCCTGTACAGAATAAAAAATATTCTGGTTTTTTTTATGATAAAAATAGAGAACACAGCTATAAGCACAGGCAAAATCCTAGAGGAAAACCTGGTTCAGTCTGCTTTCCAACAGACACTGGGAGACAAATTACCTTTCAGCAGTACAATAACCTAAAACACAAGGCAAAATCTACACTGGAGTTCCTTACTAAGAAGATAGTGAATGTTCCCGAGTGGCCTCACCCATCTACACACAATACCCCATAATGATAAAGTGAAACCACGTTTTTTTTTTTTTTATGTTTGCAAATGTATTGAAAATGAAATACAGATCTCATTTACATACTGTAAGTATTCAATAATTTGTAGAAGCACCTTTAGAAGCAGTCTGAGGAAACAGCTGTGAGTCTGAGGAAAAGTCTAAGAACTTTGCACAATTGGATTGTACAATATTTGTCCATTCTTTTTAAGATTCTTCAAGCCCTGTCAAGTTGATTGTTGATCATTGCTAGACAGCCATTTAAGTCTTGCCATGTATTTTCAAGCAGATTTAAGTCAAAAGTGTAACTTGGGAAAGCGGACAACCTGGATTTCCTCTATGATTTTGCCTGTGCTTAGCTATATTCAGGTTTTTTTTATCCTGTAAAACTCCTCAGTCCTGAACGATTACAAGGGTACCCAAAAATGGTACTCAGTAACGTGTTTTGTTGGATTTGCCCCAAACATAACACTTTGAATTTAAGACAAAAAGTTGGATTTTTTTCTTCTTTTTTCCCCCCACATTTTTTGCAGTATTACTTTAGTGCCTTGTTGCAAACAGGATGCATGTTTTGGAATATTTGTATTCTGTACAGGCTTCCTTCTTCTCACTGTCAATTAGGTTAGTATTGTGGCAGCTATTAACAATTGGCCTCATGGTGAAATCCCTGAGCGATTTCCTTCCTCTCTGGCAACAGAGTTAGGAAGGACGCCTGTATTTTTGTAGTGACTGGGTGTACTGATACACCATCCAAAGTGTAATTAATAACTTGATCACGCTCAAAGGGATATTGAATGTCTGCTTTAAAAAAAAAAAATAGGTGTCCTTCTTTGCGAGGCATTGGAAAACCTCCCTGATTTTTGTTGTTAAATCTGTGTTTAAAATTCACTGCTCGACTGCGGGACCTTACAGATAATTTGTATGTGTGGGGTACAGAGATGAGCTAGCCATTATAATTGCACACAGACTGAGTCCATGCAACTTATTATAATAATTCTGTAATTTATTTCACCACTATAGTCTTATTTATTGTCCTACCTCCTAACCTTACTGCATTTTTGCACTACATTTTGCACTCTGTATATAGATTTTTCTATTGTGTTTTTGACTGTTTGTTTAATGTGTAACTCTGTGTTGTTATTTGTCGCACTGCTTTGCTTTGTCTTGGCCAGGTCGCAGTTGCAAATGAGAACTTGTTCTCAACTGACCTACCTGGTTAAATAAAGGTGAAATAAAAAATAAAAAAATATTATGTGACGTGTTAAACACATTTTTACTCCTGAACTTTAGGCTTGCCATAACACAGGGGTTGACTCAATACATTTCAGCTTTCCATTTCTAATTAATTTGTAACGAACATAATTACACTTTGACATCAATGTATTCAATTTTCAATTCAGGCTGTAACAACAAAACATGGAAAAAGTCAAGAGGTGCGATTACTTCCTGAAGGCACTTTAGGGGCAATGCACAGAATAATTGATCTAGTGATTTGGTCTCTTTGCAGCCAAATCTGCAGAGATGGTTGTGTGGCCCATATACATAACATTGTTATTATACAATAATTTGGGATAATCATTTAAATTGAAAAAAAATGTTTTACAAGAACTGAGACATTCTTACTAATCTACTAGAGAACCAGTTTGGGTTTAAGAATAACTTTTCTATGGCTGAAGCTTTTAGGGACTGGTTTAATGTTTTAATATTTAAAATCATTTTAGCCACCCCAAACTCGTATTCATTATATAAATATGCATGTTTAATTGTGTCTGGCTTACCTTTTTTTGCTCATATAATTTGAAAAAACGATTTGTCTGGGATAGGCAGTGTTACATGACTAAATAGTTAAATCAGGGTGGTTTTCTACCTCTTCATGGTTGCAAGATTGACATTTGTTGTAGTGAGTTCATTTATATTTTTAGGGATATGAATACCAAGTGTTTACTTCACCATCAGACCACTTTATTGGTCAACTGTAAGGAAATGTAAAAGGTTTCTTTGTGATCAAGACTGTGGACTTAAGAGAAGTCTTGAGTCATCGACATACATTGACAACCTTGTTTAACTCCAGTTCAATACTTTGAGAAGTAACCTTTATTTAATATTTTACACTTGGGGTTACTATACGTACTGTACTAACCCATTGTATAGGAGATTCTCCAAAATTAAAATAGTCCTGGCATTTATATGTAAATTCTAGTCATACTTTATCAAAGGCCTTTTCAAAATCTGCTATGAAGACCAGGCCTGGTTTCTTTGGTGTTTCAAAGGGTTCTATTGTTTCAAGTGATTGTCCTATATTATCTCCAATGGATGAATAATATCAGATAAAACCTTTTTCATTCTATGAGCTACGCATTTTGTATCACAACACTGAAGTGTAAAGGGATTCGTGACTGCACAGATTTAGATAAAGCACTCAAATTAAAAATGTAGTGTCAACATAACCGCCTTTTGTTTCACTAAAATGTATCAACCGCTGATCTTTAGACTAGATTTTTGAATCTGAGGCAAGGTTTTTTTTAATACGTTTTTGGGAAAGGAGAAATGTGATTTGTTTATTTGTCTCAGTGAGATGCGCTGCAGGCGGCTTTGGTTCAATGGTTCCTCTTAGGTGGGTGGGGGTGCGTGTACGAGTTATCTAATTCTCTATGTCCATTCAGAAAGTTTCCTAAAATAAGCCTGTCTGGACTTTATCTCTTTAATCCGATAGATTAGCATGTGTGAGGAATGACGAAAGGTGCCAGTTTTGTGTTTCCTTTCTTATTAAATGGGGTGCAAATGAATGAAACGTAGCCACGGATTAATAGCCTATCGTTATATTCCGTAGCATAAACATGCAGCCAGAGACTGTAGCCTAAACATGCAGCCAGAGACTGTAGCCTAAACATGCTCAGCTCCAATAAGACACAGACATTTTGGACAGCCATGTCTGGCTCACTGATTGAGGAAATCAAACTCATTCATTGTTAATATAGGTATTGGTCTAACCTGTATCCACTGACACAGAACCAATTTATGGACAGCACCCTAAATCAAATATCTGCCAAACCCAATACAGGAGAACAGGAATCGGCCTTTGCTGCAATGTGGTGCTGATTCCAATTACTAAATAGACCAATACTTTACACCACAATGAAGGGTAAAGCCAATACTCCAGTCTGCAACTGCAGACACAGCCTCACTCTCTGACTGTGAATACCAGCATTAATCTGAGGGGATGTACGGTATGTGATGTCATCAGTAAAGTGACACCATATTCTGTAAAACATTGGTCAGAGCAGAGGGATGGAATGAGAGGCAGACAGAGAACATATCTGAATACTCTGATCCTTAGTTAGTGCACTACTTTTGAAACATTTGTGTAGTCAGACCTATAGGCCCAAAATAATTTCTAGTAGTGTTTGTATATTAAAGTCCTCTGAATGCCCGTCAGTCCTCAAGTTGTAGTCATCCTGATTGGGAAAGTGCCAGAGCACAATTGATTGTAGACAGCAACATCAAAGAAATTGGCCATACTATTAATCACAGCAAGCACAGAGGGAACAGTGTGTAATTGTATGTGACAGTCTATGAACAAACATTATAATAAACAACATCAATAGTGACACATAGGTTCATACCTTGTGAGTGTATGGCGGCTCACTGAGGTTGATTCCATCTTTCACAAGTTTATCCCTGATCAAGATCTTCAGTTTCAGTTTGGGATAAGTCACCAACTCTTTACAATCAGTGAAACTCAAATTGTTGTTTTTAGGACATGATGACTCTTGGTGACATCTTTGGTGAGCCCCATTTCCAACTTCCTCCTGGTTTGATTCCGTCCATGACTTTGACCCCTGGAGGTAATTCTCGCGCTCTGTGATGTGCATTGTGTTGCCCAACGAGGGGCTACAGGAAGAGGGGTACAGGGGGTTCAGGGGCTCGAGGGTGAAGTAAAGACCTGGAGTTTTTTTCTTCTCCTGCTCTTTCAACTTCTTCACTGCGTTGAGCAACTTTTGTCGGTGGTGCTGGACGTGGACCCCTATGGCGTCCAGATCGGGTTCCCCAATTTGTTTACAAACTTCGAGATCATCGTATCCATTGTCCACAAACCCCACCAAGTATTGAGGCAGCTGAAGAATCTGTAGCCACTCGTAGACAAGACCAGGGCCGGTGCGCATCATTTTGACATACGATACGATGAGCAATGATTGCCATGCATAGACTATGTAACAAATGGTTCCGTTACCACCAAACTGTAAACCTCAGCAGAGGCGGCATCCTTGACACATTTTTACATCCGACTCGGCCTCGGTCATTCCCAGGGGATCCATGCAGAGATTATTAAACTGATGAAGAATACAAAGCGAAATCTAAGTCAACTACTGTTACAATAAAAAAAAAATGAAGGTTATGTTAAACGGTGCAATACTGGTGCTCCCAAAATTCCGAATAACAAAGGTTGTAAATATTTTATTATGAATGGACCATGACGTCCAAAAATCTAACCTAGTAGGTGTGGTCTGGTCATCAATCAATCCAAGCAGGTGAGAGAAAGAGAAGGCATGATATCCAACCAAAGAAACAACATATACAGGAATTTAACAAAACAACTGAAGCAGTTGTGCAATAAGTGTCCACGAGCTTAATTCCAAACATTCTTTGTTCCTCGCCGCTATTGTTTCTTTCATTGCCGCTGTTTCGAAAAGGACAGGCCTGACGCGGCAACGTCCAAATATCGTTGTTTTCATCACTCAGTAGTTCAAACTTCAGAGTGGCGATAACGGCGAGATAAAAAGCTTTTCACCACTTCTTATTTGTAGGCCTAGGTCCGAATAAA
This sequence comes from Thymallus thymallus, assembly GCA_023634145.1. Taxonomy (NCBI): domain Eukaryota; kingdom Metazoa; phylum Chordata; class Actinopteri; order Salmoniformes; family Salmonidae; genus Thymallus; species Thymallus thymallus. The sequence goes on along the minus strand of CM042405.1, from coordinate 6,598,654 downwards.
CTTGTTGTAGCACATCTCTCCCCGGATTGAATTTTGTATCTCCGGTCTAGAGTTGCTCCGGAGTCCAACTCAATTCAAGCGTATTTTGCTTCGCGCTTGTTTAAAAAAATAAAAGAAGAAAAAAGGCAATTGAGCATTATCTGTACTCTAGCGCCCTCTGTTCGACATACACCGCAATTGACTGATTGAGTACATGTCAGATCAATCGATGCTGTTATTGTCGGGCACTGAAGTAAATCAATTCATATAATTTATTAGACTATTATTTGATGGTTTGAATCAGGTTTGTTAGAGCAGGGCTAAAGCAAAATCGTGCAACCAGTAGTTCTCCAGGAGGACTGTTGGACCCCTGTGATGATGATTCCTGTGTTTTTTTTAAGCCTTAAAACATGGAACATGTCATGGGCATTTAGAAAAACATACGAAAATACAATTTGTTTTACATTGATTTTATTTTCATTGCACAACTATATATATATATATATATATATATATATATATATATATATATATATATATATATATATATATATATATATATATATATATATATATATATATATATATATATATATATATATATATATATATATATATACATATACACACATACATACACACACACACACATACATACATATATATACACATACAGATATATACATATATATATATACACACACACACACACACACATACATACATATATATATATATATATATATATACACACACATATATATATACACACACATATATATATACACACACATATATATATACACACACATATATATACACACACATATATATATACACACACACATATATATATATATACACACACACACATATATATATATACACACACACACACATATATATACACACACATATATATATATACACACACACACATTATATATATATATATACACACATACATACACATACACATACACATACATACATACATATATATATATATATATATATACACACACACACTGAACATAAATATAATCGCAAGATGCAACAATGCCAAAGATTTACAGTTCATAGAAGGAACTCAGTCAATAAATTAATTAGGCCATAATCTATGGATTTCACATGACTGGGCATGGGCACAGCCATGGGTGGGCCAGGGAGGGTATAGGCCCACCCACTTGGGAGTCAGGTCCACCCAATCAGAATTCGTTTTTCCCCACAAAAGCTCTTTATTACAGACATAAATACTCCTCAGTTTCATCAGCTGTCTGGGTGGCTGGTCTGAAACTGTCCTTTTTTATTTTTATTTTATTTAACTAGGCAAGTCAGTTAAGAACAAATTCTTATTTACAATGACAGCCTACCAAAAAGCCTCCTGCAGGGAGTACAAATATACTTGGTATTTTACCAAAAAGGGCTATCTTCTGTAAAACACCCCTACCTTGTCACAACACAACTGATTGGCTCAAACGCATTAACAAGGAAATATATTAAACAAATGTACCTTTGACAAGGCACACCTTTTAATTTAAATGCATTCCAGGTGACTACCTAATTTAACTTTTATTTAACCAGGGAAAACACATTGAGACCTAGGTCTCATTTGCAAATGTGCCCTGGGAACAATACAGAAAATAAAATGATACATACTTTAAAACACAAAATCAATAAATAGCAAATATTATATACACAATAAACAATCAAACAAAACAAGCACATGTATAAAATATAAAAGTCCCTAGCCTTTCTCCTAAACTGACCTAGAGACAACAACACATCCAAATGAAACGTTTCTTGGAGATTATTCCACATGATAGGGGCCTGGTAGGAAAAGGCAGTTTTACCAACTCTGTGGATACATATGGAGTCTACAATATTAACCAACCCTGTGATCTAATGTTGGAATTTAAGTTTCTATATTTCAACAATGTTAAGTAAATTGGTAGTTTATTGAGTAAGGCTTTGTAAACAAACAGAATAATGAAGTGACCTACGTGTTTTTAGCGAGGTCCAACCAACGTTATGATAAAGGATGCAGTGGTGAGTGTCAAAACTGTCAGACGTTATAAAACGAAGTGCGCTACGATAAACTGTCCAAGGGCTTCAAAACACTAGTAGCTGCATTCATGTATATAATAATCACCATCATCTAGAACAGGAATACATGTAGACTGTATGATCTGTTTTCTACTATTCAATGAAAGGAAATTCCTATAGAAGAAGCCCAACTTAGTTCTTAATTTCTTGACTAACTCGTCAACATGTTTTTTTAAAGGATAGCTTTTTGTCAATCCAGATGCCCAGATATTTATAGGCGGGACACGATCAATGGGGACACCATCTAACGTGCTTATGCACAAATCATCAGTTTCATTATTACATGATTTGGAAAATAACATGTACTTGGTTTTACCAGCATTTAGTACCAACTTCAGGTCAACCAAGGCTTTCTGCAAGGTAATAAACGCAGATTGAATAGTCAACAGAGCCTGAGCTGCCGTAGGGGCAGTAGCGTATACAACAGTGTCATCTGCGTACAGATGAAAGTTACAGTTTTGTACAATTAGACCAATGCTGTTAATATAAATAGTGAAAAGAACTGGACCAAGAATCGAAGCCTGTGGGACACATTTTGTTATGCCTAGAAATCCTGTTTTAATGCCATCAGTAGCTGGTTGAGAGAATGCAAAGAGTGTGCATAGCTGTCATCAAGACAAAGGGTGGCTACTTTGAAGAATTTCAAATATAAAATATATTTTGATTTGTTTAAAACTCTTTTGGTTACTACATGATTCCATATGTGTTATTTCATAGTTTTGATGTCTTCACTATTATTCTACAATGTAGAATAGTGAAATACTGCAATTTCACAGATATTTTTTAGGCCAGAAGACAGACATGATGAGTATGGCAGTTGTTATTCTACAATGTAGAAAATAGTAAAAATGATAAAAATAAACTGGAATGAGTACCTGTGAATGTATTTCAAGGCCTACCCTCAAACTCAGTGCCTCTTTGCTCGACATCATGGGAAAATCAAAATAAATCAGCCAAGACCTCAGAAAAACAAATGTTGTAGACCACAAGTCTGGTTCATCCTTGGGAGCAATTTCCAAACGCCTGAAGGTACCATGTTCATCTGTACAAATAGTAGTACGCAAGTATAAACACCATGGGACCATGCAGCCGTCATACCAATCAGAAAGGAGACGCGTTCTGTCTCCTAGAGATTAACGTACTTTGGTGCGAAAAGTGCAAATCAATCCCAGAACAACAGCAAAGGACCTTGTGAAGATGCTGGAGGAAACAGATACAAAAGTATCTATATCCACAGTAAAACGAGTCCTATATCGACATAACCTGAAAGGCCGCTCAGCAAGGAATAAGCCACTGCTCCAAAACCGCCATAAAAAAGCCAGACTATGGTTTACAAAGATCTTACTTTTTGGAGAAATGTCCTCTGGTCTGAAACAAAAATAGAACTGTTTGGCCATAATGACCATCGTTATGTTTGGAGGAAAAAGGGGGAGGCTTGCAAGCCGAAGAACACCATCCAAACCGTGAAGCACGGGGGTGGCAGCATCATGTTGTGGGGGTGCTTTGCTGCAGGAGGGACTGGTGCACTTCACAAAATAGATGGCATCATGAGGAAGGAAAATGATGTGGATATATTGAAGCAACATCTCAAGACATCAGTCAGGAAGTTAAAGCTTGGTCGCAAATGGGTCTTCCAAATGGACAATGACCCCAAGCATACTTCCAAAGTTGTGTCAAAATGGCTTAAGGACAACAAAGTCAAGGTATTGGAGTGGCCATCACAAAGCCCTGAACTCAATCCTATTGAAAATGTATGGGCAGAACTGAAAAAACGTGTGCGAGCAAGGAGGCCTACAAACCTGACTCAGTTACACCAGTTCTGTCAGGAGGAATGGGCCAAAATTCACCCAACTTATTGTGGGAAGCTTGTGGAAGGCTACCCAAAACATTTGACCCAAGTTAAACAATTTAAAGGCAATGCTACCAAATACTAATTGATTGTATGTAAACTTCTGACCCACTGGGAATATGATGAAAGAAATAAAAGCTGAAATAAATCATTCTCTCTACTATTATTCTGACATTTCACATTCTTAAAATAAAGTGGTGATCCTAACTGACCTAAGACAGGGAATTTTTACTAGGATTAAATGTCAGGAATTGTGAAAAACTGAGTTTAAATGTATTTGGCTAAGGTGTATGTAAACTTCAACTGTATATACACTGTATAATTCCTAACTCGTATGTGGCAGCAGATTAATTCAGACTCAGACATCCATCCATCCATCCATGTGAAATTGTATCTTCCTAAAACTGTACAATAAATTGGCCACATGAGAAAATACTGCAAAAATACATATTTTTTTAGGCCAGAAGACAGACATGATGAGTATGGCAGTTGTTTGGTTGAGAAACCCTTTGGCCTTTACTGGCTGCACAGTTTGTTTAGCCTACAGTATAGGTTCAGTTTCAATGGACCTGTTAGGTAAGCAAAGGGTTTATGGGGAACACAAGGGACAGAATCATAGGACCTCATCAAATAAATATATCTCCCAAGTGGCGCAGTGGTCTATGACACTGCATCTCAGTGCTAGAGGCGTCACTACAGAAAAACTTGGTTCGAATCCAGACTGTATCACAACCGGCCGTGATTGGGAGTCCCATAGGGCGGTGCACAATTGGCCCAGCGTCGTCTGAGTTTGGTCGGTGTAGGCCATCATTGTAAATAAGAATTTGTTCTTAATTGACTTGCCTAGTTAAATAAAGGTTACATTTAAAAATATATATATACACTCAGAAAAAAAAAGATAATTCGTAAAAATCAAAATTACTTCACAGATCTTCATTGTAAAGGAGTTAAACACTGTTTCCCATGCTTGTTCAATGAACCATAAACAATTAATGAACATGCACATCTTGAATGGTCATTAAGACGCTTACAGACGGTAGGTAATTAAAGTCACAGTTATGAAAACTTAGGACACTAAAGAGGCCTTTCTACTGACTCTGAAAAACACCAAAAGAAAGATGCCCAGGGTCCCTGCTCATCTGCGTGAATGTGCCTTAGGCATGCTGCAAGGAGGCATGAGGACTGCAGATGTGGCCAGGGCAATAAATCGCAATGTCCGTACTGTGAGACGCCTAAGACAGCGCTACAGGGAGACAGGACGGACAGCTGATCGTCCTCGCAGTGGCAGACCACGTGTGACAACACCTACACAGGATCGGTATGTCCGAACATCACACCTGCGGGACAGGTACAGGATGGCAACTACAACTGCCCGAGTTACACCAGGAACGCACAATCCCTCCATCAGTGCTCACAGCAAGAACAGGCAAATCTGGTGCAATCCATGAGGAGACTTACTGCAATACTTAATGCATCTGCTGGCCACACCAGATACTGACTGTTACTTTAGATTTTTACCCCTGCTTTGTTCAGGGAAACATTATTCAATTTCTGTTAGTCACATTTGTGGAACAGTTTATGTCTCAGTTGTTGAATCTTGTTATGTTCATATAAAATATTTACACATGTTAAGTTTGCTGAAAAATGAACACAGATGACAGTGAGAGGACGTTTCTTTTTTTGCTGAGTATATATATATATATATATATATTCACTCCGGAGGAAAACATTTATCACACTCAGCTCAACTGATGAAAATGTACATTTTAGCAGACGCTCTTATACAGAGTGCTCAAGGGCACATCAACAGATTTTTCACCTAGTCTGCTCGGGGATTCAAACCAGCAACCTTTCGGTTATTGTCCCAATGCTCTTAACCGCTAGGCTATCTTACACCCTAAATGTCTGATAACTTCATGACAGTGGTCAATCAAGGTCAGTTGTAATAGGTCATATCGAATACATGGCCATGTAAAGACTAAACATCATGCATCCTCCAATGTGCAAGATAATATTTTAGGACATCAAATATGTTGCGACCTGACTGAAGGGTTTCTAGTGGCTTCAAATATACTGGGAGCTCATTTCACAGACAATCTCCAAAAACTGGATATAGCTGAATCTGAGATGCACACATTAAATATATCACCAGAAATTTTTATTTTCATGTTTGAATAATGGGCAATATGTACAAGCATTGTTTTGGAGACACATTTGTTATCTTAAAATGCACCATTCAATTCTTCTTAAATTATACATTAAAAGTATTTATTTGCAATATTTTGAAATTAAAATTATATACTTTCTTCTGAAATATATAAATATATTAGAATATCATTAATGGGAAATGAAAACAAATGTGAAAATGAAGCCAGTCAGTATAATGCTGGTGAATGACACAATTAACAAGTCCAACAGGTTTTTGCCCTACAAACAAATAAACAAGAAAAAGGAAAAATATAAAACTTATACTGACAAAAGTGGTTCAAGGTAGGAAACAAAGTGCAAAACCACCCAACAGCTTAGCAGTATGAGGAAGGTACAATCCGGTCAAACTGAAAATCCTATTTTCCTAAGTCTTCTGCACACTACAGTATGTAATATGGCAAGGTACAAGATTAGGGCGCGACAAGCATGGAGAAGCTTTTCCACCATTTTCCACACAGTATGATCAGGCCTACAGAGTTATGTAGTTATTATCACATCCAGACAAACTGTTGGAGTTTGGTCAATCAAGACGACGCTTTAAAATTAAGGATCCCAAAATGGCACCCTATTCCCTATGTAGTGCACTACTTTTGAAAAAGGTGCCATTTGGGACAAGTCCTGTGTCACTTTGCCCAAACCAGAACTATTCGTCTCCAGTGGTCTTGTCCCACTATTTGTTTATATAAAGCTGTTGGCAGCCACCTGCAGTGAAAACACAACCTTCAGTCTCTCATTTGATGATGATTCTACCTCAACACTAATGGCAGCATCTCCTTGATCAATGATTCTACCTCAACACTAATGGCAGCATCTCCTTGATCAATGAATCTACCTCAACACTAATGGCAGCATCTCCTTGATCAATGATTCTACCTCAACACGAATGGCAGCATCTCCTTGATCAATGATTCCACCTCAACACTAATGGCAGCATCTCCTTGATCAATGATTCCACCTCAACACTAATGGCAGCATCTCCTTGATCAATGATTCTACCTCAACACTAATGGCAGCATCTCCTTGATCAATGATTCTACCTCAACACTAATGGCAGCATCTCCTTGCACGTCGAAAAAAACAACAACTTTAAATCAAATGGACACACTGAAAAACACCATTAAGGAAGAAATAAAAAAATATTTTGAAATATGCTGCAAGTATAAATATATGTCCCCTTACACATATTCCTGAATATATGTACGTTGACAAACACAGATACACACATACATAGGTAGAGGTTAGCATATATGCATCATGATAAGCAAAGGCAGAAGAGAGTTGTCTAAGATAGTGGTTAATTCAGAAAATAATGACCAATTCATGTTTTACTGAACATTACCTGGCACTTGATCAATTCTTCTACTGACACTACGAATACAAAGACAGCTTTATATGTTTCCTTGCGCTATAAGAGACATGCTTTTTTTCTCTAAACATTAAAAAACGATTTGAATAAGCCAAGATAAAATTGTATTAGTCACTATCAAAGGATTTTGAGAAGACTAAGAGTTACCCAACCTGTAATGCAATATTACCACATTGTTTAGTACTTGGAGGTAAAGATTTGAATGCCTTTACGTTTCCCCTAGGTAGAGACCTAGGATCAGCTAGAATCCCCTCCCCCAATCCTAACCTTAGCCATTAGTTAGGACAATGCAAAACTGAACCAAGATAAGCATCCAGGGGTAACTTCACCTTAGTCTGTTGTACATAACCCTCAACTCTCTCTCTCTGAGCCAATCATAGCCTAGAACATTAACCTCAGAGCTATGTCTCAGCCAATTAGAGCAGAGAACAAAATAGAAAACTGGCATACTAATAACCTTTCATGTTTTGATCATATCCATGTTTGTAGACTTATGTTTGGCTAAACATTTCCTGCACATGCCTGTCAGGTGGGTTGAGTTGAGTGGATACTGTAGTAAGAGCCTGCAATGTATACACTGACAATAAACAACAACTGAAATTACATGATAAACAATACAACAAAAACAGGAAAGAACTTTCAGTAAACAAACATGGGAACTGTGTTCTATTTGACTTCTTGCTTCAACACAAATGTGATATGCAAACTGACCTTATGAATGATAAGTGATAATAGCGTCTAACCAGGCCTACTGTAAGAGCAGGAAAAAGGGAAAAAGATTATTCATCACACCATTAATATAACTCAGCAATAATACATTAATTAAGTCATTGGATGGACTTTCCTGAAGAAAAAAACAAAACAAAACGGCAAATAAAGTTGATAAAGACGATGTAAATCAAACATAAGAAAGAAAGAAAGAAAGAAAGAAATGGAAAGACTGGAGACAAAACACGGAGGGGTTGAATCAATGGTTGATTCATCATAACCATTGCTATAGATATTGGGACTTCAGAAGCAAAGAGCTGGTTCCACTGGCTGGTTTACATGGAGTTTGCTCCACACACAGGAGACACCCCTTAGACGTCCATTGTGATTGGTTGACACTGAAGAGCAGACAACATCTTACCTGGCCGCTGCACAGGTAATCACAGGTAACCTCCAACAGTAGGCTACTCATTTTGTGTAGTTATCTTACCTCTTGGAGAACTAAACAGCTGAACAGATAAGAGCATGACTGATGAAACACAGGATCAGCCTCCTTAGTCCCTCTGGTGGGTTAAGGGAACGAGCATCATCTCCTCAGATGACATAGAAAGAAAGATCTAGAATAACCCTTCCTCCTCCTCTGTCCATTCTTCTGTCTGAATCTGTATGCGTCTCTGTCAGTCAGTGTGTCACAGTCAGTCACAGTCAGTCACAGTCAGTCACAGTCAGTCACAGTGTGTCACAGTGTGTCACAGTGTGTCAGTGTGTCACAGTCAGTCTGTCTGTGTCCGCACGTCTGTCTGTGTCAGTGCGTCTGTCTGTCTACTGAGGTAATGCAGTGTTGTATTGTGTTGCTAGGAATAAAGCCTCAGTCTGGTACATAACACCTCTTCCTCCTGCAGAGAGATGAAGAGGAGAAGCAGGAGGAGGAGCTGCATCTCCTGTAGACAAGACAACTGCGTCCCACTGTCTCCCTCGCTGCCATCAGAGCTGGTACCACTTCTTATCTTTGTACTTCAGCATCATCTGAGAAAGAGCAGGAAGTGAGATGATGAGAGACAGTACGGGACTCATAGGTAACACTGTCACAGAAGGCAGGCTTCTCTTCAAACCTGGGTTCAGGTAGTAATCCTTTTCTTTCAAATACTTGAGCCGTGCTTGATTGAGCCCGAAAGTGCAAACCCTGTCCATCGTGCACTCAAGGCAGGCTCAATCAAACAATTAAAGTATTTGAAAGAAAACAAATATTAGTTGGACCCAGGTTTGCGCCTCACAGATGACCTGGTAGATCATCGGCCTTACATCATGAGCGTGTTTAGAGAAGGAGTCAGCGCTGGCCATCATGGCTGCGGTTCTGTCCTCCAGCTCGCCCAGTTTCTGCCCCCTCTCATCCAGAGCTATGCGGGCGCGGGCCAGGTCCCCCACCACTCCCGAGGCTGCTCCCTTCATGCCCTCCATGCCCTGGGGCCCAGGAATGTGCTGCGCCAGGCTACGAGACGCCTTACCTGCCGCAGTCTCACCAACTGTAGAGGACAGAGGGAGAGAAACCAAGATGTGCCACAAAAACAGGCTTTATAACTGCAATGCCATTATCTCTGTGTCCAATAACACTGTGTCATTAGTAATCATATGCCAAAACATATTGTATGGCATTATCTATGTCCAACTAAATCAGATGTGTCCTGAAAACGCTCTAGAATGTCAGTCACAGTTAAATAGAAAACAGTTCTATAGCTACTGAAGGAGAGGTGTATTGTAGTAATGATACTCACACAGGTCTTCTCTATCCAGCGACTGAGCTCCTCCCCCAAACAGGCCCTTGAAGAAACCTCTATTAGGGGCCTCAGGGGTCTCTAATGGTGTAAACAGCTCTCCCATCATCTCCTATAGATTCAGATGAAGCAGTATATGTCAAAAATAACTTCAGTATTTATCATACTCTTAAACACAAAACGTGATCTCTCTCACACACACACACACGCACACTCACCTGCACTCACACACACTCACACAGCAAAGATATATCACAATATTTTTCAATTTTTTTTTACATTAAGACATTACTGTATTTGACTGACAATTTTATGTTTTTTAATAATACAAGTTCTAAATAAGCTTTATCAGTGGCCCCAGGGTGGCAACACATACATTCAACATGATTTCTTTCTCCATTCTGATTGTTTTATACTGTTCAATTCAACTTCAACTTCAAACAGAGTAAAGTATAAAAATAGATGTTACACGTGGCGGAGTAGTGTATCACATTTAACAAACCAAACATTAAATACCGTTATAGAAGGTAAAATAAAACAACTAAGCGGTATATACAGTAGTAAAATACAGTATATCGCCAACACACCCACCAACACACCCACCAACACACCAACACACCCACCAACACACCCACCAACACACCAACACACCCACCAACACACCAACACACCAACACACCCACCAACACACCAACACACCCACCAACACACCCACCAACACACCCACCAACACACCCACCAACTCACCCACCAACACACCCACCAACACACCCACCAACACACCCACCAACACACCCACCAACACACCCACCAACACACCCACCAACACACCCACCAACACACCCACCAACACAAACCCACCAACACACCATCACCCACCAACACACACCAACACACCCACACACCCACCAACACACCCACCAACACACCCACCAACACACCCACACCCACCAACACACCCACCCACCAACACACCCACCCACACACCCACCAACACACCCACCCACACACCCAGCCACCCACCAACACACACACACCCAGCCACCCACCAACACACACACACACCCAGCCACCCACCAACACACACACACCCAGCCACCCACCAACACACACACACCCAGCCACCCACCAACACACACACACACACACACACACACACCCACCAACACACACACACACACCCACCCACCCACCCACCAACACACACACACCCACCCACCAACACACACACAAACACACACACACAAACACACCCACACACACACAAACACACCCACCCACCAACACACCCACCCACCAACACACCAACACACCCACACACCCACCCAGACACACCAACACACACACCAACACACACACCCACCCACAAACCAACACACCCACCCACAAACACACACACCCACACCCACACCCACCTGTAGATTGTCACAGGTATCCTGGCTGTATGTGATTCTCTGTATCTCAGTGGGGGAGGTGAGGTACAGAGCCTGGCCCAGGTTGGAGAAGCAGAAGGTCCGGGCTATCCTCATGTCTGTCAGGGGAAGGTAGTTCACATCCAGGAGTGGTCTGAGACTGGGTAGACTGGGAGGGGGGAGAGGGAAAGAAAGAGAGAGAGATTGAGAGAGATTAATTAAGTATCAGAGAGGTCTGTGTGTAACAGTAAGAGTACCTCAGAATAACTACAGTACCACAGACTGGGCCTTTCAGAGTACCTACAGTACCACAGACTGGGCCTTTCAGAGTACCTCAGAGTCATGACGTGTCCATTAGCACAGAAGCAGGCGAGGCAGAGTCCAGCAGCCATCTGCACCACGTCAGCTCTCAGCACGAAGGAGCTCTCTGTGATGTTGTGTTTGAAGAAGCAGGACTGGGAGGGCAGGCCCACCACCTTGGCCTGTTTCTCTGAGCACACCACAGCGTACTGGCTGTCCTGACCCTCCTGGGTGGGGGGCGGGGAGGCCGGCCGGCGTCTCCTCGTCTTCTCCTCATCTGGAGCGTTCGGCTCGGACCACGGCTCGTAGGAAGGAGGAAGGACTGCCCCAAGGGAGTCCAGGAAGGCCATAGTCAGGATACCTCCTTTTAGTCTGACCAGAGTACCTGGAGGACATAGAAAGAGACAGGTTAGACCTCTTGCTTCATTATGAACTCATTTATTTTACATTTACATTTTAGTCATTTAGCAGACACTCTTATCCAGAGCGACTTACGGTTAGTTAGGGCATTCATGTTCAGACTTTTTTCATACTGGTCCCCTGTGGGAATCGAACCCACAAACCTGGCGTTTCAAGCGCCATGCTCTACCATCTGAGCTACACGGGGAAACTATTTATAAAGCCTTATACTGTAAGCTATGCTGCTCAACAGTCTGATCAGAGTAGCTGGAGACAGGTTAGACCTCAGTCTCTCACTTTCCCTCAAACATCTATTTGTATATTATATATTGTTTTTAATAATACAGTTGGGAGAACAAGTATTTGATACACTGCCGATTTTGCAGGTTTTCCTACTTACAAAGCATGTAGAGGTCTGTAATTTTTATCATAGGTACTCTCCAACTGTGAGAGACGGAATCTAAAACAAAAATCCAGAAAATCACATTGTATGATTTTTAAATAATTAATTTGCATTTTATTGCATGACATAAGTATTTGATCACCTACCAACCAGTAAGAAATTCCGGCTCTCACAGACCTGTTAGTTTTTCTTTAAGAAGCCCTCCTGTTCTCCACTCATTACCTGTATTAACTGCACCTGTTTGAACTCGTTACCTGTATAAAAGACACCTGTCCACACACTCAATCAAACAGACTCCAACCTCTCCACAATGGCCAAGACCAGAGAGCTGTGTAAGGACATCAGGGATAAAATTGTAGACCTGCACAAGGCTGGGATGGGCTACAGGACAATAGGCAAGCAGCTTGGTGAGAAGGCAACAACTGTTGGCGCAATTATTAGAAAATGGAAGAAGTTCAAGATGACGGTCAATCTCCCTCGGTCTGGGGCAGCATGCAAGATCTCACCTCGTGGGGCATCAATGATCATGAGGAAGGTGAGGGATCAGCACAGAACTACACGGCAGGACCTGGTCAATGACCTGAAGAGAGCTGGGACCACAGTCTCAAAGAAAACCATTAGTAAAACACTACGCCGTCATGGATTAAAATCCTGCAGCGCACGCAAGGTCCCCCTGCTCAAGCCAGCGCATGTCCAGGCCCGTCTGAAGTTTGCCAATGACCATCTGGATGATCCAGAGGAGGAATGGGAGAAGGTCATGTGGTCTGATGAGACAAAAATAGAGCTTTTTGGTCTAAACTCCACTCGCCGTGTTTGGAGGAAGAAGAAGGATGAGTACAACCCCAAGAACACCATCCCAACCGTGAAGCATGGAGGTGGAAACATCATTCTTTGGGGATGCTTTTCTGCAAAGGGGACCGGACGACTGCACCGTATTGAGGGGAGGATGGATGGGGCCATGTATTGCGAGATCTTGGCCAACAACCTCCTTCCCTCAGTAAGAGCATTGAAGATGGGTCGTGGCTGAGTCTTCCAGCATGACAACGACCCGAAACACACAGCCAGGGCAACTAAGGAGTGGCTCCGTAAGAAGCATCTCAAGGTCCTGGAGTGGCCTAGCCAGTCTCCAGACCTGAACCCAATAGAAAATCTTTGGAGGGAGCTGAAAGTCCGTATTGCCCAGCGACAGCCCCGAAACCTGAAGGATCTGGAGAAGGTCTGTATGGAGGATTGGGCCAAAATCCCTGTTGCAGTGTGTGCAAACCTGGTCAAGAACTACAGGAAATGTATGATCTCTGTAATTGCAAACAAAGGTTTCTGTACCAAATATTAAGTTCTGCTTTTCTGATGTATCAAATACTTATGTCATGCAATAAAATGCAAATTAATTACTTAAAAATCATACAATGTGATTTTCTGGATTTTTTTTTTAGATTCCGTCACTCACAGTTGAAGAGTACCTATGATAGAAAAGACTTCTGGGAGTGGGAAAACCTGCAAAATCGGCAATGTATCAAATACTTGTTCTCCCCACTGTATATAATTTGCTGACTACCTTCACTAAACGTGCAGACGACTAGTGCTACCCGAACCACATGTTGGGAACCACTGCTTTAACGCAAAGAAACGGGCAAATATTTGGAACATTTGTGGGAGTGTGTTTAGCCGCAAACTATTCCTTCCAGTTCCATCCAGATTTAGCCACCACAGAGAGGCTGGTGGTAATGCTTCTGCTGATGTCACAGAGATGGTTCAGTGAACCGGCTAACCTTGTCCGAGACCTGAAAAGTTCAATGGGCTCCACTGTGTCATTCATTGTCATTAAGCGTACCAGGGCTGCCCTATGGGCCCTGGTCAGAAGTAGTGCACTACATAGGGAATAGGGTTCAATTTAGGACATAAACCTAGCTCATATCAGCGATCACACTTACCACAGGATGAGACTCCGACAGGTTGCTGCAGCCTCTGGTCCCCTGTGGGTGGCAGGCTGAGGGAGAGGACCAGGACAGTGCCATGGGTAGTGCCCACCCACAGGCTGGGGCTGCTGTCTGTCTTCCTGGGGAAACTCTCACTGAAGTGGAAGGAGGAGATAGCTTCGCGGGACTCCCGCTCTATACTGGTCACACTGGAACTCCTTGAGCGGCTGAACAAACTGTCCTTGGCATCTGGATGGAGGATGGCAGATGGAGGTTGGTGATTGGTGGATGGTGATTAGTGGATGGTGAGGTTGGTGGATGGTGAGGATGGTGATTGGTGGATGGTGATTAGTGGATGGAGTTTGGTGGATGGTGGATGGAGGATGGAGGTTGGTGGATGGTGAATGGGGGATGGAGGACGGTGTTTGGTGGATGGAGGATGGAGGACGGTGGTTGGTGGATGGAGGACGGTGGTTGGTGGATGGAGGTTGGTGGATGGAGGTTGGTGGATGGTGGATGGTGGATGGTGGTTGGAGATTGGTGGATGGAGGATGATGATTAGTGGATGGAGGATGGTGATTAGTGGATGGAGGATGGTGATTAGTGGATGGAGGATGGTGGATGGAGGATAGTGAGGATGGTGATTTGTGGATGGTGAGGTTGGTGGATGGTGAGGATGGTGATTGGTAGTTGGTGGATGGTGGATGGTAGATGGAGGATGGTATAGAGAGAGGACAAATAGAGAGAGAGGAAAAGTGAGGGATAATATGAAAGTGGATGCTTTGATATAGTTGGAATAGGAAATGAAGATAGGAGTGGTTAATAACCCAATGGAAGGTTAGATCTGTGTACTTTCATCTACACGCTCTGAAATTCAGAAGTCCTGCATTGTCTCATTAGCAGGTTAGTTATGCAGAAGTACAGCCAAGCTAGAGAAAAAGCATCACATTTCTTAACAATGCACACAAGGAGCAGCACATGAAACGTCCATCTTAAGAACTACAGTAGCACCAAATAAAGGTCATTGCAGAAAAACCACTGAGAGATTACATGAGATCTTGTGTTAATTTAGTTTTCAAAATGGCAAATATGCAAAAACATTGACAAATAAGTTCAGTACCTAATTCACCTACAGTAGGACCCTGGGCATTTGACAAAAGAAGGTATGTACTCAATGTGAAATTTCTAGAAAAAGCCATTCCTTCCTTATGCAGTATGTAACTTAAGGAGACAGGAGGGGGCAATACTTTACCACGTGTTTAGCAGTTTCAATAGCATGGCACACGTCCAACTCATTGTTGCATTACATTTCAAAGAAGTAAACAAGAAAAGCAGGATTTTCAACTGACGGCAAACAGTCAGTAACTGAACACCCTCAAAAAACTAACCAAGGGAACCAAAGAGTCTGTCAGTCAGGGAGAGAGTTAGTGTCAAAGGTCAAAGTAAAAAACTAGGAAACAGGACACCCCTGCAGCAGTGGTGGAGGTTAGTACCAAAACCAGTAATCCCACTCCAGCCCAATTCAATGGCACCCTATTCCCTATGCGGGCCCTGGTCAATTGTAGAGCACTATATAGGGAATAGAGTGCCATTTCAGATGCAGACTACATGACTGGTCAACTCACTGACGTCAGGGACCGAGAGAGTCCTATGAACGTAGAGAAGGCTCCTGGGCTCCTTGCCCTCCTTCATACTACAAAAGCACCTCTTATATGGGATAGAGCACTGCCGTCGCACCCTCTCCTCTGCTCACAGAGAGGATGAGGCCAAACAGAGAGTACATGTGTCTCAGTTTACCAGACAACAGAATGTGAATTTGACTCATTCAGTGGCACGTTTTTCTAACAGGTTAGCCTGCAATTAGCCCGGTGGAAGCAGCCTGATCGTGAGATAGCACACAATTCTGTTGCACAATGGCAAACACAGCTATTAGGCTGGTTCCACCTGGCTAGGACTACACACTCACAAACAAAACAAAAATCTATGAACATTGAAACTGTAAGGAAAGATTGGTTTAATTAGGAAGTGGGAATAGAACAGCACCTAAAAGGTAAAAGGGCTGCTAGGGAATGTAAACAACACAAAGTTATAAGGGCTTACCCAGGCCTGTCTTTTGCTCTGTAGGCGAGCTCATTTTCCTTGACATCTTGGCTGCAAGAAAAAATAAATACAAATAAATAAACTAAATAAAAACATACCCCCTTTACAAAGTAGTACTTTGGAATCAAATACAATGATCTCCATTGAAATGCTACTTGATCGCTTTCAGCAATTTGGCAAAAAGTTTGAGGGGAATTAGAATGTAGAATTAGCATCAAGACTCAGAAGCAGCCGGTAATTGAGTGCAGTATTCGCACGCACGCACGCACGCACGCACGCACGCCTGTAATGTCCAACAAATCAAGAGATAGACAAGAAAAAGTTATTGAATATTTTTCAATAAATGACTGGGGAGGAGAGAGAGGGAAAATCATTAAAGTGAATAATCAAGTATCAATGCCCTGTAATAAAAATATGTTTTTTTTGGTCAAACCGAATCTTGCGATATTCTACTGATGAACATTTCCAAAACCTAGAATTGGTTAGAAATTAGTTAAGAGATTAATGGTCAGAGTTACTATAGATTTGAACCAGTGAAAATGTGCATCACTTTTAGATTTGAGTGATAAAAAAGTTTTTAGCGATCTTTACTTTATTATTTTACATTTCACATTATATTCCCTCTGGAGAGAACAGTGATTTTACTCTAGTGCAAAAAGCATAGTAAATTTGGTCCTAAGAGATACAAGTGGATAACCCTCTATCAATCATGCATTTGACAAAGTGCAGAGGATCACTTTAATAGACCATTAGCCACCTTTTGATTGACAAAAACAACCCACAGATTTAGTACATGTTTCTTCTCCATCACCTTCATTAGCACATGATGCATAGGCGGCCATGTTGGATTGGGGCACAACCTTGTTTAGAAACCCAAGCTGTGTTCGAATACTCATACTAACATACTGTATACTACATACTTAATGAGTATATACTACAAAACTATAAGTTCTGTATCCTTTCAGTTGAGCGTACTAGAGCTCGTCTGTCTACCGGAATGCTGTTGCTATGCAACCTCTTGCTAGCTTGTTAGCATAACAAATGACTCGCTAGACATTTTACGACTTCGGGTGTGCTCTTAAATTCAATCTGGAGTGCGCTCAGAGTGTTCGTAAATTCAGAGGTTGTCAGATTGTCCATTTGTGCATTCAGAGAACACACTGGACACTCTGGTCGAGGAGTAGGGTTGATTTGAGCGTTCTGACCTTACAACGGCAGTCAAGCAGCTACTTCCAGACCCAAATGAGAGAACACCTCACTCTGACCATTTTACTCGCCAAAGCAGAGCTGGTTAGGCAATTGTCATGTTATCAAGAGCGTTGGTGAGTCATTGCTTTATTACATTGCTCAACATTTTCTTAACATTTGTCATAATTAGTTAAAGCAATGAATTTGTATCCGCTCTCGTTCGGCTGCATATTTTCCACCATTTTCTGAAAACGATGTGAAGCCACGCCCATTTTCTGAAGAATTGCATTATGGGCCCTAAAATTACAGAAATAGTGTCCACTGCTTGTATACTTCGTATTTTGGCGAATGTAGTTTGACATCCTTTTGGCATACTAACTATATCCATACTATTTACTGAATTTACGTCACAAATAGTGCGGTTAGTATGAGTATTCGAACACAGCTCCAGTGGAGGTCGGCCATGTTGGATTAGGGCATAGCCTTGGTTAGAAGCCCAGTGAAGTTGGTAAGAGAGAAAGCAGTAGAGTTTATAACACTAGGATCATACACTACCAAAGTCATTGGCAACCGTCTTGGAAAACCACCTGCTTTTGGACATCACTGCAAATGTGTTTTAAAAAGACAAAGGCAAATGTAAAATTGCATTGCATTTCCGACGGCCAGAACGTTTGGGAAGAATGAAGCTCTGTAAATCTTGTTGATTTATTAATGTAATACAGTACCCATCTTTATAAACCTTTTCTGTTTGTGTTCATCGTCTGAATTGGTGGGTGACGTAGAGCCTATATGGTGAGAACAACACTTCACTGGACATCAACTCATTCAGCACTCCTTAATACTGAAAAGCAGCTAAATGGATATACAGTATATGTCCTTTTTGTACTTTTTCAAGAAAAAGTTAGATTGCGTTTTGTATTATGCAGTAATGGAGATTTAAATGTTACCTGACGTTGGTGACCTGTTGCTTTTCTCCTCTGAAGCGTTGTTTCCATCGCTGTTATCACAGAGAGCTGTGGAAAACAGACATGTATTAGACCAACATGATGTTATCACAGAGAGCTGTGGAGAACAGACATGTCTTAGACCAACGTGATGTTATCACTGAGAGCTGTGGAGAACAGACATGTCTTAGACCAACGTGATGTTATCACTGAGAGCTGTGGAGAACAGACATGTCTTAGACGAACGTGATGTTATCACAGAGAGCTGTGGAGAACAGACATGTCTTAGACCAACGTGATGTTATCACTGAGAGCTGTGGAGAACAGACATGTCTTAGACCAACGTGATGTTATCACAGAGAGCTGTGGAGAACAGACATGTCTTAGACCAACGTGATGTTATCACTGAGAGCTGTGGAGAACAGACATGTCTTAGACCAACGTGATGTTATCACAGAGAGCTGTGGAGAACAGACATGTCTTAGACCAACGTGATGTTATCACAGAGAGCTGTGGAGAACAGACATGTGTTAGACCAACATGATGTTATCACAGAGCTGTGGAGAACAGACATGTCTTAGACCAACGTGATGTTATCACAGAGCTGTGGAGAACAGACATGTCTTAGACCAACGTGATGTTATCACAGAGCTGTGGAGAACAGACATGTCTTAGACCAACATGATGTTATCACAGAGAGCTGTGGAGAACAGACATGTCTTAGACCAACGTGATGTTATCACAGAGCTGTGGAGAACAGACATGTCTTAGACCAACATGATGTTATCACAGAGAGCTGTGGAGAACAGACATGTCTTAGACCAACATGATGTTATCACAGAGCTGTGGAGAACAGACATGTCTTAGACCAACGTGATGTTATCACAGAGAGCTGTGGAGAACAGACATGTCTTAGACCAACATGATGTTATCACAGAGCTGTGGAGAACAGACATGTCTTAGACCAACGTGATGTTATCACAGAGCTGTGGAGAACAGACATGTCTTAGACCAACATGATGTTATCACAGAGAGCTGTGGAGAACAGACATGTCTTAGACCAACATGATGTTATCACAGAGAGCTGTGGAAAACAGACATGTCTTAGACCAACGTGATGTTATCACAGAGAGCTGTGGAGAACAGACATGTCTTAGACCAACGTGATGTTATCACAGAGAGCTGTGGAGAACAGACATGTCTTAGACCAACGTGATGTTATCACAGAGAGCTGTGGAGAACAGACATGTGTTAGACCAACATGATGTTATCACAGAGAGCTGTGGAGAACAGACATGTCTTAGACCAACGTGATGTTATCACAGAGAGCTGTGGAGAACAGACATGTCTTAGACGAACGTGATGTTATCACAGAGAGCTGTGGAGAACAGACATGTCTTAGACCAACGTGATGTTATCACAGAGAGCTGTGGAGAACAGACATGTCTTAGACCAACGTGATGTTATCACTGAGAGCTGTGGAGAACAGACATGTCTTAGACCAACGTGATGTTATCACAGAGAGCTGTGGAGAACAGACATGTCTTAGACCAACGTGATGTTATCACAGAGAGCTGTGGAGAACAGACATGTCTTAGACCAACGTGATGTTATCACAGAGAGCTGTGGAGAACAGACATGTCTTAGACCAACGTGATGTTATCACAGAGAGCTGTGGAGAACAGACATGTCTTAGACCAACGTGATGTTATCACAGAGCTGTGGAGAACAGACATGTCTTAGACCAACGTGATGTTCTTCAGTAAAGACTGCTGCTCACTATACACTAGCCTCAAAGTGAGTAAAAGATTAATTGTTAGAACAACTCTGAGGGAATATTGCAATATTGTTTTACATATGAAAATCATTTTCATACATTTGAAAATCATATTCTCTGTCCAGTTAAGCTAATTATTCCTACATAAAAAAAAAAGGCAGCTAAAATATGTTGCCTGAGTACATATACTGTAAACAAATGGTGACTGAAACAAATACAGTGAGAGGAAGCTGCCTTAACAGAAAAAGGCAGATTGAAGAGAAAGAGGGAGATTGGGAGAGATAAAGTGATGGAGAGAAGACAAGAAAGAGTGTGATAAACCTGAGATGACTTACGGGAGTTAGAAGAACGATAAGTATTTTTCATAGACGTATAAAGGATAGAAAGGCTGGACATACAAGATGTCACAGGTGTCACAGTCAGATCTCACAGTCACAGGTGTCACAGTCACAGGTGTCACAGTCACAGGTGTCACAGTCACAGGTGTCACAGTCACAGGTGTCACAGTCACAGGGGTCACAGTCACAGGGGTCACAGTCACAGGCGGAATGTCTTTGTCTTTACAAGGCCATAGAAAGAGACCAACAGTAGAAACTAGGTGACACAAAACAATGCAACTGCATTCACTCCAATAGTACTGCAGATCAGTATGCATGGGTTTAAAAACAATAGACTAATTCAATAAACATACAGTACATTCATTCTCATAAAATGTACGACAAGATGACTCGATTTGTGATTGAATTGAAATTGTAGGCTTGGGTTATTCACATTTGAGTCAACGCATGACAAAAGTTAGAGTATTGAATCCAGTGCTGCAGAGCCCCTGGAGGCTCACTAAGCCAAGGGTGACATGAATGACCACAACGAGAAACTTAAGTGGTAGGATGGCAAGAGAGAGACAGCATGATAGAATGACACGATAAAGACAAAGAGGAAGTATGGCAAGACATAGAGATAGCATGTATGGTGACAGAGAGATAGCATGTATGGTGACAGAGAGATAGCATGTATGGTGACAGAGAGATAGCATGTATGGTGACAGAGAGATAGCATGTATGGTGACAGAGAGATAGCATGTATGGTGACAGAAATAACATGGCAGTCAAAAGCAACAAGCTAATATTGATATATTTCTTAGTTCCATCTTGTCCTAATATTTATAGATTTCTTTAATTCCATGATTTTACTTTTAGATTTGTGTGTATTGTTAGATAGTACTGCACTGTTGGAGCTAGAAACACAAGCATTTCGCTAAACCTGCAATAACATCTGCTAAATATGTGTGTGACCAATAAAATTTGATTTGAAGCATGAAGCCCTACACGGTTTGTGTACAGTGCTACAAAATGTACATTTACTTTAGATGACCAGAAGCAAAATGCAGAACCCAGTCATGATGAGCATGTTTCTCTGTGGCTTCTACAGTGTCACTGAACAGATGGACAGTCCAACAGTGATGCCCCCTGTTGAGAGAGAGATGCTACTGCAGGGGGTGGGGTACTCAGGGGTGTGAAGCCAAACTGGCTGTCAAGTGTGTAAGGTAAGCTTGGGTTGTACACTGTATACCGGGGTATTAGGAAAAAGCCAGGGGATGGTTTTTCAATACCATCAATACAATGTCTTTGAAATTTTATTTATTTGTAGCTAATTTCAAAGTTAATACCTGCAGTCAACTTGTGAAATATGTTAGGAGATAAAGCAGATTGTGTTCTTCATTAGATTACTGTAGTTCCCCAGAAGAGTGAGCCAGTCACATGTTTGTTTTTGTAAATAGCACAATGGGAGAAAGCGGAAGCTGGTGAGTCCATAAAAAATTTAAATATTGGCATCTTTTTGACACTACATTCTGTGTGAACATACTTCCTTTAATTTCTGGGAACATAGCTACATGCCTTAGCCTAGTCAACTGAACGTTAAGATATGAAAGTGTGCAGGGAACCCCTCACCCCCAGATGGCTGTCGTGTCTTGCGAGGCGACCGAGGCTGTCTCTGATAGGGGTCTGAGGGACTGTACAGTTCTGACGTGCCCATGTTCAGGAGGAGGGTCTTCTGACAATAGTCCACTACAGCCAGACCACTGCTGTTGCCAAACACCACACTGTGGGAGGAAAAAACTCGGGTCACCTGCAGTTTTAGAAACTAAATGCAACCCATAAATGCAACCAATAAAAGCCTTCGATGCAGTTACAGCAGGGCCTAAAATTAGCACCCGCCATCTGCCAAATGCAGATAGATTTTTGCATTGGCATTTCACTCGCATTTGTTAATAAAAAAAATGGTCAAGTATGATCGCATAGTAGAATAAATGCTGCAGTAGGGGTTTTCAAATTATTTCAGCCGTTTTGCTTCATAGCTGGTAAATTAATCGCACAAAGTCAAAGAACTACGAATCCTATATAGCCTAATTCCACCTCGTGCTGCAACACTGACTGGCTGGGGGCTGAGTATGGAGAAAGATCACTGCCAAAAGGTTTAACGTATCGTTAGGATCGTAAGAAAATCCATACGTAAATTGTTAAGATCGTAAGAAAAGCCATGTGTGAAACATGAAACGTAAACGTTAAATTAGATCTGTAAACGTACAAACCCTATGTTACGACTATGAATGAACATTTACACGTTAAATTCTTACTTTACAACTCCCTTTACTCGGTTACAGATCTTTTTTATATGTACAAACTTTTGTCAGTAATGTGGCATCTGCAAAGGACATGAACCGAACGTAGCTAGTCGAAGTTAGCTAGTCAGTTAAGCAACTCTAGCCCAGATGTTAGATTTGCTTTGCAGCTTCAGGTTTCATTTCCAAAATAAAAGTCTAGAGCTTGTTTTAGAACTGCATTCTAAATATGCCATGCTGTTGTGTGTTATTTAATGGCCATATAATTGCATAATTTATTTTTTATAGCTGTGTGGGACTACTGTAGTGATCATGTAACTAATGATTCACACTTTTTCCAGTGGACTGTAGTCCTTATATTAGGCATTTTCACTGTTGTATTCGTGAATTCCACTCTGTATGGAAGCTTGTTATAGACATTTGCGTTGCACAACCCCATCACACAGAGGCTATATCCATATCAATAAATGAGACAAAACTAATTATTGGTCTTGGCTATAACCTGTCCTGAGCAAAATAGCCAAGGGGTCCCAAATGGTCAAGAAGATCTACAGTATAGCCTATTGTTATTGCCAGATCTGTTTTCCCTATCAGCCACTGCACGTGCTTCAACTATTTTATTTAACATTTATTTAGATGCTATATTTAGGGGCATGTGAGCTAGGGTCTCTTTTTAAGGGCAGCCCTATAATAAAAACAGTTCTAAAACACAAATAGAGTTCTACAATTATTCCACAAGACACCAGTACCCAAAATGATCACCTAAATTGCAATGCCAACATGTTGAAGACCTATTTATTATTGGATAGGCCCAAATTAAACATTGAATTATCAAAGTGATAAGGTAAAGATCATTTTGAATACTCATTGATTTCAATAAACAAATGAATATGATTGTTCTATTCTCTTGGATTTAGTTCTCATTGCAAGGATTAATTAAATATTCAAATATGTTGGAATGACGAGTTGCACGCATCATGCATCCTCTGTACTTTATTTGGCTAGTAGGCAAATAGGCCTTGAGACTACCTAAGACCACTGCAACAGAGTTATTGTAAAGTGTGGGAATAAGCTTATGCCAGACTTAGCCTCAGTTTAACCTCTCCCTTGTTCATTTTAAAGTCCATATGTTCATGATCCGATTCATTTAAATCATGTCAAATTATTTTAAAGTCATATTAACCCCTCTAACAGAATATGCTTTGGCAAGATTTTGAGTGATGAAATAAATAAAATATTCTACAATAAAATATTTTGAGTGGCAAAGACTCCAGCAGTCGCATAAATTCATAGATTTACCAAACATCTATTATTATTCTATGTCTCATCATTCCTGGTAGATACTACTGGTTATGATTGCAGACAGAGTGCAGAGAATGGGATGATGCAATATTGAATTAGTCATATTTTGATAAGGTGCATACATGGGGATGTCCACGTCACCCAGAGATATGCCCATGCTGTAGAGATACACCTAGCAGAATGAAACTTCACTGTTGTAGGCATAATACAGCTAGTGCTATCTAGACTCGCGCTGGCAAACAAATCCATTACATTAGCGACCTAAATGTGAAGTAAACTTCAACTGAGGAGTAATAGAGAATGGAGACTTTTAACTTGAAAACGTGCAGGACGCCTCTTTCTGGTTTCTCTGAATTCCGTTTTTTTTTTTGTACTGTGTTACGCTTGTTTGAGTAGCACTCCTCACAGGCCGTTTGGTGTGCGTTTTTTTCACCAAAACTCTGAAAGGAATTATTGTACGTCAGAATTGCAACACAAGATTTGTTCAAGCCTAAAGCGTTAGGCCGTAATCGTAACATAGTGTTTGTATGTTCACAGATTAAATCTCAAATTCACGTTTCATGTTTCACGCATGGCTTTTCTTACGATCCTAACAATTTAGGAATCGTTACTATCCTAACGATACCGCCGGTCAAACTTTCGTTCGGCAGGTATCTCGCTGCATAGCTGTGCTCAAGTGAAGAGCTGCTTGAAAGATACAGATTTTTAGAAGCGCTGTGCAAAAAAAAAAAAAAACAGTTGGTCTAATTTACCTGACACAAAAGGTCTACTGAAGTGAGACTTTGTCCTCGTGTTTCTTGACTATTTACATTGTTTTGTTCACAAGCTAGGTTGTACTTCTATGTTTGAGTTTCAACTTCAGGGAAAGAGACGACAACGCCTCTATTAGTCAGACTCTCAAACATAGCTGGAGTCGCGCTACCGCGGTAACCTCACGCCCTTAAAGGGGCAGGTGAAAATGTCCGTCTCATCTGTGATATTTTGGTTAAAAGACTAGTCACAAAAAATGTAATTAAACAATATACCACATTACTTCTTACTAGTAATACAATTATTGTTTTTGAAACATTACAAAGCATTCTCAACCTTTTATATTTTGGAGTGTAATTTTAGCCGGAAAAAAATTATTTTGGTTGGTTAAACATCGGAGTGGCTGGTAGATTGTTAAATCTACCGGCTGGTGGACCAAAAAAGCAAATGTTATGCCCTGAGTTACAGCATATTCAATTTGTCTGTGATCTCTGCTCGCTGTATGAATACAACTGTAGGGGATGTGTCTAATGTACACCTTGACCACCAAGAGTACAGTGTTTCATGCTGACAGACAGATGGACTTACAGCCCGTATGACGAGTTGACGGCCAGGCTGGTGATCTGCTGGGGAGGCTCCCCACTAACCCAGACCAGCTGAATGACCAGCTCCACCTGGTAACCAGGAGACTGCTTCAGAGGGGAGCTCCGGACCCTGCAGAGACACGACACACCAGACAACATGCAGTGAACAGTCCTTACTGTACCTAGATACACCGTTACACCATCAACTATTGTTCACTGTTTATAATGCATTTGTATGTGTATTAATGTAACATACAAATAGCCTACTTATCATTATCTTATTTTATCTTCATGGTGGCACTTTTTGTAATAAAACAGAATATTGGAGTTTTGAAGTCTACAATAATAAATGTCAATGCCTGGCAGGAAAAGAACATGCACTGTCTGGTGGTCCATACTTGAGGCATGGTACGTTATCTCTGGGCCCGTCATCAGAGGTGAAGGGCTGGGCCTCAGGGGACTCTCCCTCCTGTGTGGGGCTGGAGGAGGAGGGGGGTACTGGGGTAGAGGGGGTGGGAGGATGGTCTCCTGCTGGGTCTGGAGAATCCACATCGTTCAGCTCACCCTGCATACACACCTCCATCAGCTGAAGAGGGAGAGCACAAATATCTAGTAATATTACCTATAAACATAAACACTAAAACAGGGATACTTATAGACGGGAACATGGAAAATCAGGAAAAATACAATAAAAGATCAATATAATAAATTAGGAATTGGAAAAGTTACATTATTTATCAATAGAGGGTGATACCAGAAAAGCAGGAATTCCTGCTTTAACCTGTCTCCTGTCTCCTCCCCTTCATCTACACTGATTGAAGTGGATTTAACAGGTGACATAAATAAGGGATCACAGCTTTCACCTGGATTCACCTGGTCAGTCTATGGCATGGAAAGAGCAGTTGTTCATACTGTTTTGTACACTCAAAACACTGCAGTGATAAAATATTGAGAAACTGGTTGTTTTGGTTACCTGCACCACCTCTGTGGTAATTTCCTGTTTGCTGAACCTATAGATGATGACGTGGGCGGAGACTCCGGCCACACACAGCATTCTGCTCTCTGGGCACCACGACAAGGTCTGGATGGCAAAGGGATCCTCATCCACTATCTCTGTGCTCAGCTTCTCCTCCTTACCACCCTTCAGAGTCTTCTCAAACACTTTGGCAGTCTTCAGCTTGTACAGTACTTGAAGCATTACTAGGACAGAGGAAAGGGGATAATGGAGGTGGCAGGTAGCCTAGTGGTTAAGACCGTTGGGCCAGTAACAGAAAAGGTTGCTGGTTTGAATCCCAGAGCAGACTATGTGAAAAATCTGTCCATGTGCCCTTGAGCAAGGCACTTAAGCCTAATTGATCCTGTAAGTCGCTCTGGATAAGAGCATCTGCTAAATTAATAAAATGTCATGTCAATGTACACTACCGTTCAAAAGTTTTGGGTCACTTAGAAATGTCCTTGTTTTTGTAAGAAAAGCAATTTTTTTTGTCCATTAAAATAACATCAAATTGATAAGAAATACAGTGTAGACATTGGTTGTTGTTTTTTTTTTTTTTTTTTTTTTATATAATATTTTTTATTCACAATGAATGAAAGAGAACATTTAAAGACATTGTAAATTTTTCCACTAACAATTTCAGGTGATTAGGCCTATAGTAGTAATCTCAAGGGACGGGGGTGGGGCCAAGCGTACTAATCTTGAGTGTTTGGAGCTGTTCAAAATAGGATAGCATCGGGTCCCAGGTGGAATAAAATGAGTTGGTTGACCCTCGAATTGAATACTTATTTTTTTCTAATTTTAGGAATAGCATCAGATCTTTGAGCCAAAGAGAGGCTAAGGGAGGATTGATAGATTTCCAATCTGATAAAATCCTTCTGCGGGCTAACAGGGAGGCAAAGGCAATGGCATCCAGTTGTCTATTGGTCAGAGAAGGGTTGATATTTGGTACTCCAAAAATAGCAATTTCTGCACTGAGCTGCAACTTTATATAAAATGCTTCAGAAAGAGTTTTAAATATAGTGGACCAGTAATCTGCCAGACAGGGACAGTACCAGAACATGTGGGACAAGTCTGCCAAGGAGCCTTTACACCGGTCACATGTACCATCAATATTTGGGTAGAATTTGGACAATCTGGCCTTACTGAAATGGATACGGTGAAGTACCTTAAACTGTATAAGGCTGAGCCGGGCACAAGAGGAGATTCCATTTACCTTAAGTAAGGCATCATTCCAGACTTCATCAGAGATATCTCCACAAAGTTCCCTTTCCCACTCAGATCGGATTTTATTGAGTGACGGGTTATCAAGGGCCATGATCCTCTCAAAAATACGGGATATGAGTCCCTTTAGTTGAAAAGGTGTTTTCAAAAGGGCATCCAAACCCGATCCGGGAGATAGAATTGGAAAGGTTGGGCTTTGAGTGTGAATAAACTGGAATATTTGTGTATACAGTGGGGAGAACAAGTATTTGATACACTGCCGATTTTGCAGGTTTTCCTATTTACAAAGCATGTAGAAGTCTGTAATTTTTATCATAGGTACTCTTCAACTGTGAGAGACGAAATCTAAAACAAAAATCCAGAAAATCACATTGTATGATTTTTAAGTAATTCATTTGCATTTTATTGCAAATTCTAAGAGTATTGACAACAATTGGGTTGGATGTGTAGCGTGAAGATGAAAGAGGGAGATTGGAGGAGACTAAAGCTGACAAAGAGGAGGAGAAACAGGAGTTTGACACCAGTCCGTTTCTGGGGTGCGAAGCCAGTAAACAATCTTTTGTATATTTGCTGCCAAGTAATAATACATAAAGTTAGGAAGGGCTAGTCCTCTGTGTGTTCTATCTCTCTGGAGGAATACTTTACGTATTCTTGGATTCCCACCGCCCCATAAAAAAAAAAAAAGAGATAAGCTTATCCACTGAAGTGAAAAAAGTGATATTGATCCCTACATATTTAAAGCCAGTCTTGGACATACATAAATGGAATAGTATCCTGTGGAATTTGTAATGCTAATTAATTAATAGGAAAACATTCACTTTTTGAGAAATTCAATTTATAACCCCAAAACACGCCAAACGCAGTATGTCCACTACCTCAGGGACACACGCTTCCAGGTCTGAGATATATAAAAGCAAGTCATTTGCATACAAGGAGACTTTGTGTTCCAGTCCCCATCTGTAGATACCATGTATTGAGCGTGTGGCCTTTAACATAATAGAAAGGGGTTCTATCGCCAGGGCAAATAACAGAGGGGACATTGGACATCCCCGGCGTGTGGCCCCTGATAATGGGAAATACTGTGAAAGAAGTCTGTTTGTAAATACTGATGCCTTGGGTGATGAGTACAACAGTCGGACCCAGGAAATGAAGTTTGCACCAAAGCCACATTTTCCAAGTACAGATAATAAATATTCCCATTCTACCCTGTCAAATGCCTTCTCCGCATCTAAAGAAATAACTACTTCAGGAACGTCCGAAGATGCAGGAGAGTGTATGACATTAAGCAGACGTCGTATGTTAGAAAAGGAGTGGCGACCCTTAACAAACTGATCCATCGATATGATGTCTGGCATAGTGGATTCTATTCGAGAGGCAAGCAATTTTGCTTATATTTTTACATCTGCATTTAAAAGTGAGATCGGTCTGTATGAGCCACCGGGTTTTAACAAAAGTGTGATGGACGCCTCTGTCAGGGTTTGGTGTAAAACACCCTTGTCCAGGGCGTCTTCAAACATTTGGGGGGCCAGTTTGGCAGAAAACTTATTGTAGAATTCTATTGGGTAGCCATCTGGGCCAGGGGATTTCCACGTTGCATTGCTGTAATTGAATTAATTATCGCCTCTTCACTGTTGCCGTTGAGACTGGTGTTTTGCGGGTACTATTTAATGAAGCTGCCAGTTGAGGACTTGTGAGGCGTCTGTTTCTCAAACTAGACACACTAATGTAGTTGTCCTCTTGCTCAGTTGTGCACCGGAGGCTCCCATTTTGAGCCTGTAATCCAACCCACAAATGCTGATGCTCCAGATACTCAACTATTCTAAAGAAGGCCAGTTTTATTGCTTCTTTAATCAGCACAAAATTTTTCAGCTGTGCTAACATAATTGCAAAAGGGTTTTCTAATGATCAATTAGCCTTTTAAAATGATACACTTGGATTAGCTAACACAACGTGCCATTGGAACATAGGAGTGATGGTTGCTGATAATGGGCCTCTGTAATATGTAGATATTCCATAAAAAATCAGCCGTTTCCAGCTACAATCGTCATTTACAACATTAACAATGTCTACACTGTATTTCTGATCAATTTGATGTTATTTTAATGGACAAGAAATTAGATTTTCTTTGAAAAACAATGACATTTCTAAGTGACCCCAAACTTTTGAACGGTAGTGTATATTATAATGAACTATGAGCATTGATATACAGATATCATTGAGTCTTCATACTGTGCACAAATTAATTCAATTTCTTCACAAAACGGACAAACCGTTGGGGTATTCTTATTTCATCCAATTATATATCGAAGGAATGAAATTCAACAGCATACTCACTTGCAGAAGCATCCCAAAACTTGATTGATCCATCAGCATGTCTATTCATTACAAAGAAGCAAAATGGGAACAGCTTTGTTTTTTAAACACATATCGTAAATACATCATCGTAATACAGTTTGTTAGGTAAGTGTTGTGCACATAGACCTCTAAAGAATTACATATAGAGGTGAATTATAGGATCTCTATGGTTGTGTTTCCGTCCCAGCCTTCAGGTGTTCGGTAGGTACTCACCCAGTGACGATGATCTCAGGGTAGCTCAGTGTGCCTTGGCCCCAGTTACCACCACTTATAGGCCATTCCTGGAAATACGAAAAAGGCATTTACTATACAATAACCTTGTGACCACATAGATACAATCAAAATATATAACTATCCACTGTAGAACTGTTTTTTCAAGTGGGACACATTACCTTCTTACTGTAACCCTGTCTCTTTTGCCGGGAGCCCACAGAGTAAAGTGCAGGTATGAGTTCAGGAGGGCAGTCAGCAAAGTACTCCACGCACGTCACTGGAGACTCGTGGATCGACAGAGGGTACGGGTTCTCAAATATTGGGTAACTGTCAATCAAAAAGGGAAAAAAGCTGTGGTTGTAAGATTTAGAAGATTACTTTATTGTCTAACGTACATAGATGTCCAATGGAAACTTGGCTTCTGATTTTATTCCAACCCCTCTGCCCTGCTACTGAAGTTATCAAACAGCAGGCCATCGTTCGATATATTGTACCAGCATTAATAAGCATGCAAGTAAGCATACTGTAGCATAGATAGATAGATAGATAGATAGATAGATAGATAGATAGATAGATAGATAGATAGATAGATAGATAGATAGATAGATAGATAGATAGATAGATAGATAGATAGATAGATAGATAGATAGATAGATAGATAGATAGATAGATAGATAGATAGATAGATAGATAGATAGATAGATAGATAGATAGATAGATAGATAGATAGATAGATAGATAGATAGATAGATAGATAGATAGATACTTTATTGTAACTACAACTACAAGACTCACCCAATTTGTCCAAGGTCGATCACAACTAAATCCTTCTCCAAGAGGACAACTACAGCATAAGGCTCCTGGAAATCTTTGATGAAGCAGAAAAAAAACATGACAACATTAAACTGTCTTGATGACAGTGTTAGATATGGATGCATAAGCTGCCAAAATGTAACATTATTTAATTTGCATTTCAAACTGAATTTTGACAGATACAGTTGAAGTTTACATACACCTTAGCCAAATACATTTAAATTCAGTTTTTCACAATTCCTGACATTTAATCCTAGTAAAAATCCCCTGTTTTAGGTCAGTTAGGATCACCACTTTATTTTAAGAATGTGAAATGTCAGAATAACAGCAGAGTGAATGAATTTTTGCAGTGGTGTGCTGGGACGCCAACATAAAGGCCAGTGATGCTTCTCGGGTAAATAAACTGATCAGGAAGGCTAACTCTGTTCTGGGGATTAGCCTTGACACTCTAGAGGAGGTGGCGGAGAGACGGATCCTGGCCAAACTGCTGGCCATCATGGACAACGTCACCCACCCTCTGCATGCTATGGTTATGACGTGGAGGAGCACCTTCAGTCACAGACTGATCCCACCACGGTGTGCCAGAGAGCGGTCCTTCCTGCCGGCGGCTATTAGACTATTTAATGTCTCACTGGGGTGCAGTGCCGTCTGCAACATAGACCTGGAACTGTTGGGGTGTTAGGACCTAGTTCAACATGTATGCATCCATCCGTGAGTAACTCTGGTCTGTAATCACTCATTCACTCAGGACTTATTTATTCATTCAGGTCTGTATATACACATATTAATGTACAGTTGTTATATCATATCACGTGCAATATTGTAAGTAATTCTTGGACTTAACTTACGTAGTCATTCACTTAGGAATGCATATTAGTATCCTGTCAGTTGTATTTTTTTTCATTGCTTTTAGTATATCGAATGTGCAATACGTGCATTTATCTGTAATGATTTTAAGGGAATTACTACTTTTACCCTAAATTATATCATACACACATTTAGCTATTTACGTATCTCTTCCTGTCATTTACCTGTACAGTTAATTTAACCATGCAAAATATTAACTTACCTGTTCATTTAACTAGTCTATATATTAAGTAAACTATTATTACCCTCACTTATATCATACGCACTTTTAGCTATTTAAGTATTTCTCTGCCATCGACCTGTATAGTATAGTTAACCATGCACCATCCACCAATGTATAGTGTACATATACAGCCATCCACCCATACTATGCAATGTCTTTATAGCTTTTTTGCACTGCAGACTCATACTGCCGCTCTATGTATCATGTATCTGTATATTGTGTATTTTCGTTCTGGCATTTTACACATGCCCCGTTTTTTTGTTTGTTTTGTAGCTGCTTGACAAAGACATTTCCCCTCGGGGATCAATAAAGTATCTGTCGATTTTATTTCACATTCCCAGTGGGTCAGAAATTTACATACACTCAATTAGTATTTGGTAGCATCGCCTTTAAATAGTTTAACTTGGGTCAAACGTTTGTTGTCCTTAAGCCATTTTGCCACAACTTTGGAACTATGCTTGGGGTCATTGTCCATTTACGACCAAGCTTTACATTCCTGACTGATGTCTTAAGATGTTGCTTCAATATATCCACATAATTTTCCTTCCTCATGATGCCATCTATTTTGTGAAGTGCACCAGTCCCTCCTGCAGCAAAGCACCCCCACAACATGATGCTGCTAACCCTGTGCTTCACGGTTGGGATGGTGTTCTTAGGCTTGCAAGCCTCCCCCTTTTTCCTACAAACATAACGATGGTCATTATGGCCAAAAAGTTCCAGAGGACATTTCTCCAAAAAGTAAGATCTTTGTCCCCATGTGCAGTTGCAAACCGTAGTCTGGCTTTTTTATGGCGGTTTTGGAGCAGTGGCTTCTTCCTTGATGAGCAGCTTTTCAGGTTATGTTGATATAGGACTCGTTTTACTGTGGATATACAGCGGGTGAAATAAGTATTGAACACGTCACCATTTTTCTCAGTAAATATATTTCCATTTATAGATAAGATTTGAAGACTGTTTGTGTGGAAGAATGGGCCAAAATCACACCAGAGCAATGCATGCGACTAGTTTCTCCATACAGGAGGCGTCTTGAAGCTGTCATTACCAACAAAGGCTTTTGTACAAAGTATTAAATAAATATCAGTAAGTGTGTTCAATACTTTTTCCCTGTGTCATTTCACATTATTACACAACTTAATTTCTGAACTTATTTGTTTTGGTTTCTTTGTATGTATGGATTACTTGGGTTGTTACCAACATCTGGTGAAAATGTCATGTCAATAGCACCTTTGGAAATATATTTACTGAGAAAAATGGTGACGTGTTCAATACTTATTTCACCCGCTGTAGATACTTTTGTACCCGTTTCCTCCAGCATCTTCAAAAGGTCCTTTGCTGTTGTTCTGGGATTGATTTGCAGTTTTCGCACCAAAGTACGTTTAACTCTAGGAGACAGAATGCGTCTCCTTCCTGAGTGGTATGACGGCTGTGTGGTCCCATGTTGTTTATACTTGTGTACTACTGTTTGTACAGATAAACGTGGTACCTTCAGGCGTTTGGAAATTGCTCCCAAGGATGAACCAGATTTGTGGAGGTCTACAATTTTTTTTATGAGGTCTTGTCTGATTTTTTTAGATTTTCCCATGATGTCGAGCAAAGAGGCATAGAGTTTGAATGTAGGCCTTGAAATACATCTACAGGTACACCTCCAATTGACTCAAATGCCATGACATCATTTTCTGGAATTTTCCAAGCTGTTAAAAGGCACAGTCAACTTAGTGTATGTAAACTTCTGACCCACTGGAATTGTGATATATTGAATTATAAGTGAAATAATCTGTCTTGTCTGTAAACAATTGTTGGAAGAATTACTTGTGTCATGCACAAAGTAGATGTCCTAACCGACTTGCCAAAACTATAGTTTGTTAACATGAAATCTGTGGAGTGGTTGAAAAATGAGTTTTAATGACTTCAACCTAAGTGTATGTAAACTTCCGACTTCAACTGTACATGCTTCCATTGTGTTAAATTGTAACTCCCCATTAGGATATGGTGTTTCAGTAGCAGTGCTATGATACTGTAACTCACCATTAGGATATGGTGTTTCGCAGAGCGTGAGGAAGTCTACGATGGGATAGTCCATCTCCAGGACGGCAGTACTCTTCCCATGCATCACCGTCAGACAGGACCTCCTGCACCCCGTGTCATAGGACAGGCCTCCAGACATGACCATGAAGGCGTCCCTGGGTATGAAATAAAGACATTCAATAAATTAACTAGACAGATCACATGGTCAAGCCTTTATGGATGATTGTTTAACCAACCACTCACCCAGCTCTCGTCGTTTTATACTCTACTTTCAGGATAGGTTTGCATGGTTCTGGCTTCTTTCCATCCTTGGGCTGCTTACCTGGGAAGGAATTTTGCACAGAAAAATACAACATTTTCTGTACACTGACAAATACAACTGTACTAAACACATGCAATTAAAAGTATACATTAACTTATTGTACCCATAGTTTATTATCTGACTAATTTGGGCATGCTTTCCTATGTTGTGCTGTTTCCATCCATCTTTGTCTTCCCGAGGCCATTGAGAAACGCTGTTTCAGAACCTACCGTGTGGTGTGATGGTGATTATAGGCTTGGCGGGGACCCGTACGTTCCATGTGGTCAGAGTTCCATCTGAGTGGCTGCAGGTGAACTGTTTTCCCTCATGGTGCCAGGCTACTGAGTGGATGGCCTGCAGGAAGGAAGGACACTAAAAGGTTGACAACAGGAACAGGACTCTCTTGCGGCAGGAATTAAAGTGAAGTTCTGGAGTCAAGTGCGGGACAGAACAGGATCGACAGTCCACAGGACAGGGCAGTAAAGGAATATTTAGTTATAGTATTATAGTATTATAATATTATAGTTTACTTCATGAAATATGATTAAGAAAATCTATGGTCATTTCCCCCCTCCCCTTCAGTCGGCTCACTCCCGCTCCTCGCTCCAGTTGTAGCCAGTCACTACTTTACCTCAGATGCCAATGTAGGTCAGAGAATGATGATAATTCCTTCAAGAAAGAAATTGCAACGTCTTTTTGCAGCCAAGGACCCATCACTAACGTTAAAACCATTAAAAAGAAAGAGCAATGTTTTAACAAAATGTAATAAGAGTTGTCTTTGGCATGAAGGAACCAAGTACGCGGCAGCGGTTTAATCCAAACTCAACCGGAGAGCGGGACAAGCGCCATAGTTAGCTGTTCTACTACCAACAACTTTACCGGTCAACCCCAATTGTTCCTTCAAAATGCAGGCGGAGACGTACACAATTGCACATGTCATCTGACTGAGTAAGTAGAAGTGGGCTGCCTTCATTGCCAAAATCTGGTAATGTAGTTGTTATCATGTGTGTGTAGGGCAGGCTACTGTCTTGAAAGTAGTGAGCGGCAGCCAAACTGAGAAGTTGCTATGGTTACTTGCATTCAGAGCGGGGGAAAGACAGACGAGCAGCTAACAGAGGAAGTTAGCATGGGAGGGGAGTGATTTTTATGGGGACAGGAAGGTTCCGTGGTTATAGAACTGTTGCGGGATCAGGACAGTACAGTACAACATTTTGAAAGGACAAGACGGGACATGTAATAATTTTCACTCCCTTGTCAACCTGTAGTCGTTTAGCAGATACACAGAGAGAAGAAGAATCACAGTATGTACTGAGTGGCTGCTTCATAGTGGATCAGGAAACTCACTTAAAGCGGGAAATAATAACAGCAAGTTGTGGATCTCAAGACTTTCAGAAAGGAGATCTCTAACACATTATTTGTCCAATAGGGTGTTACATAATCAGTCTGAATCAACAATAATATCCACTGCTTACAAATCCATTGGTACTTTCCAATTAATATACTGAATTGCAATGTTTAGCAGTGAAGATCGATAGAGTAGTATGTCAAATCATGAACAATATTGTTTTCTGTGTATTTCATTTCTAACTTCAACTCCCTCTCTCCCCAGTCAGTCCCCACAGGAACCAACAGCTATAGAAAGTTGCCTTACCTCATCATGATTGTAGCGGTAGTCAGCTTTTTTGCATTTCAGGTCCCACAACACCACAGTCCCACATTCAAATCCAATCAAAATCTGCCACAATAACAAGCAACATGATTACTTTCCTTTTTGAGAATTGGATTTTTAGAAGCACATTGTAAATAATCAGCAATGTTCTGAAGCTCTGGAATGAATGATTGATGGTTCTTTGGGAAGTTCTTACCTTTCCCTCGTCAATGGGGTTATCACTGATGTGGACCACAGGCCCAGGGTGTGACTTGGAGGACCTGAGGGGGAACAGGGGGAGATAGAGGGAACAGCCTCACTCTTAACATTCTTGGCTTCTACCGTCTGTGTGAATCGAACAATGCAACATTCTTATCTCCTTAACAAATTCTTCCTGGTTTACATCCCAACTTCCCAAGGTGTCAAGGGCATAAATCGTCTGATAGAAACTCTGCAGAAGAGCGCAAAATAATAAACACTGTCTTTGACAGACTTCTAACTAAAACATTTGACATTTTAGTCATTTAGCAGACGCTCTTATCCAGAGCAACTGACAGTAGTGAGTGCATAAATTGTTCATACTTTTTCTAACTTGTACCCCATGGGAATCAAACCCACAACTCTGACGTTGCAAGCGCCATGCTCTACCAATTGAGCAACATGGGAGCCACACAAAACTTAGGTTGCATCCGAAATGGCACCATATTCCTTATATAGTGCCCTACTTTTGACCAGAGCCCTTAGGTACAGTAATATGGTGTTATTTGTGACGTTAGCCATAGAAACGCAAGCAGATATAAGGCAGGTAGGCGACTCACAGTTCAATGGCTTTGTTCCACATAATGACGTAGCCTGAGAGTGTGAAGGACTCAACGTTGACGATGTGGATGTTTCCTTTCTCTGTGCCGATGTACAGCCATTTACTCTGGAAAGGCAGGTGACAAAATGTGATCCTGTAGGAACAAAGGGAGATTAATCAATCAAGATGTGCCTCCCAAATGACACCCTATTCTGTATCTAGTGCATTACTTTTGACCAGGGACCATAAGGCTCTAGTCAAAAGTAGTGCATTACATGGGGAATAGGGTGCCATTTCGGATGCAGACATCATGTTATTCATTTTTTTATTAACTTTTTTTTAAATTCAGAG
The DNA here is from genome assembly GCA_023634145.1 of Thymallus thymallus. Taxonomy (NCBI): domain Eukaryota; kingdom Metazoa; phylum Chordata; class Actinopteri; order Salmoniformes; family Salmonidae; genus Thymallus; species Thymallus thymallus. The sequence continues at coordinate 6,561,158 of CM042405.1, read as the reverse complement.
TAGCCCAATTGAGACCAGGGTCTCATTCCCAATGGTACAAACATTTTCTCACAAACAGGAAAAAAAATTAACATTACAAATAAAACAAGAATAAAAAAATAAGCACAAGGCACAACCTCAACACCACAATAAACCTCAACAAAAAAACTAATGAACCACTACAATCAAATTTGTGAGAGGGAATAATGTCAAACATTTAATGAGAAATAGTATATGATTGATAAGTTACTTCAACAAACATAACTACATAAAGTGTAGTGTCATAATTTGATCGCTTTCTCTGAAGCAATAAAATAAAAACAATAAAAACATACATTAGGCTATAGGTCCTCCTTTCTATCCAAACAAGGGACATGTCAATACTGTACATTATGTGATAGGTGAGGCTATATTACACCTTCATAAGAGAAGGGTATATAATAAAAGCATGTTGTAGCATAACATTTGCATACAGAAAGAGCAACATGAATTCATATCTGTCGGCAAGAGACTGACTGCGTCCGAAATGGGATCCTATTCCCTATATATTGCACTACTTTCGACCAGATCCTATGGGCCCTGTTCAAAAGTTTTACACTATTAAGTTAATAGAGTGCCATTTTAGATACACACACTGGCCCTTAAGAAGTTTTTCATTGGAATAAAACCAATGATATAACATTACAAGCAGACAGAACATGGTTAGTATCCAACAGCTACATGGCCTATTGGCAAGACTGGGACAGAAGCAGGAGAGATTCAACAGCAGCAGCAGGAGTCCCAAATGGAACCCTGTTCCCTATATAGAGCACTACTTTGATGGGCCCTGGTCAAACAAAGTGCACTATATAGGGAATTGGGTACCATTTGGGATGCAGACAACCACAGAGGGTGAAACAAGACAATAGAAAATATGAATATTTAATGTGGGTGTAAGTTAGCCTATTGAAATGTACATGACCAAAGGTATGTGGACACCTGCTCGTCGACCATCTCATTCCAAAATCATGGGCATTAATATGGAGTTGGTCCCCCTTTGCTGTTTTACAGCCTCCACTCTTCTGGGAAGGCTTTCCACTAGATGTTGTAACATTGCTGAGGGGACTTGCTTCCATTCAGCCACAAGAGCAATAGTGATGTTGGGCGATTAGGCCTGGCTCACAGTCTGCGTTCCAATTCATCCCAAAGATGTTCAATGGGCTTGAGGTCAGGGCTTTGTGCAGGCCAGTCAAGTTCTTCCACACTGATATTGACAAACTCCTGGCATTCTCCGAACCCAGATTTGTCCGTCGGACCGCCAGATGGTGAAGTGTGATTCGTCACTCCAGAGAACGTGTTTCCACCACTCCAGCTGACGCTTGGTGATGTTAGGCTTGTGTGCAGCTGCTCTGCCATGGATGTTACAACTGACTTGTTGGAAAGGTGGCATCCTATAACGGTGGCACGTTGAAAGTCACTGAGCTCTTCAGTAAGGCAATTCTACTGCAAATGTTTGTCTATGGAGATTGCATGACTGTGTGCTCGATTTTATACACCTGTCAGCAACGGGTGTGGCTGAAGTAGCCGAATGCACTAATTTGAAGGGATGTCCACATACTTTGTATATATAGTGTATCTACACCTTTAGCTCAAATACAACCACTGTTTATATTATCCCTACGTACCTCTCCCTGGTGAATTTGAGAGTGTGCAGGATAGCTGGCTGCTTCTGCCTCAGGTTCCATAGGTGAACGCTGTCATCAGCTAAGGCACTCACCAGCGCCCCCTGTTGATGGGGGTTATAATAGGGTTATTATACCTCCACACATCTAATACTATGAGAAACAACAGTAAACATGACAGATAAGGTCAGAGTCAGAGACAGGGCTGATTAAGAGATAATCAGGTCCATACCATAAAGGACCCGCTACAGAGTCTTGCTTCCACAAAGCCTACATTACTGCTTAATCAATGTGTTCACTAAAAGCACATTTAAAATAGCTAATTAAGATTCATGGTCCATTAAACATTGACGATAAGACAGACCTATACGTAGAGGAACTGGCCTCAATAGTATTTCCTCGATTCCATAATGTTGTTCAATTTCTTCTAAAAATGCAATGAAGGAAAGACCCAAGGTTCCCTTCTTACCTTCCTCGCGAAAGTATTTTGAGGAGGTGGTGAGAACAGAGAGAGGACACAAGGAAAGACTGTTGAGACAGATCACTGGGGAGTGCTGCAGTTGGATAGAGGGTGAACAAAAATGCACAGATGTGCCATCTATCCAACTTTACCAGAGGGACTCACCTCGTTGACCAGGAACTGGAGCTGGATGACAGCAGCACCACTCTCATGCTGACAGTAACACTCCACACCCGCACGGCCAAAACTCAACAGTTCAGTCAAGGAAGAGACCATGCAACAGAGATGGACAGCATGTACATTTATAATCATTGGATTTGTCACCAGCAAGACACATACAGCAGTGCACCAGGACAGCCATCATGTAAATATTCCAAATACAATCCTTTCTGGCAGAGGATCAAGTAAACAATGAGATCAATACAGACATACAGTGATTAACGGGAGGCATGGTAGGACTGTATCTGACTTGGCACATGGGGAGGGGATCCTCCTATGCTTACTGCACATGTTGCATTCAACTTCAGCAAGGAGTCTGTATTATCACTGCGATTACGGACCAGTTGGCCTTCACCACGGTTACGGTCCAGTCTGCCTTCACCACTGTTGGCACCACGTTATAAATCAAAACCGGAGGACAATGACTGTTATTTATTCATAACTCTATGCACCAGTCATTATGGAAGCCAGGCAGGGAGGCAGGCAGGGAGGCAGGCAGGAAGCCAGGAAGTCTGTCTTGACATTCTGTAGATGTGATCATTTGATAAGGTGGTGGGTGCTGCTCTACCAAGAGCTCTCTTTAAGCTCTTTGCTCTTGGCAGGCAGGCAGGCAGAGGGCAGAGTCTCCGCTCTTTCTCTGGCTGCGTCCAAAATGTCACCCTTTTCACTATGTGCCCTTGTCAAATGTAGTGTAGTATATAAGCTGTGGGGTCCTTCAGGTCAGAGGATTTCATTGTAAAACTATGACCTGATATAATGTATATCACTGCCAAGCAACCATGGGGAGAATCCTGTGAAAAATTATTCACAGTGGAATTGAGCAAATAGTTGTCCCAGAATGAGTATGGATGCAAAGAAGAGATGGGGCTTAAAATATAGGAAAATCGAGTTTAGTGTCTAGGTCAGGTGAGCTTCCACTGAACTGCTGTTGCCAGTGGTTTGTATACTTAGGACTTGGCAAGAGATACACACCAAACCTCTTTACCCCATTGACAAGAGATACACACCAAACCTCTTTACCCCATTGACAAGAGATACACACCAAACCTCTTTATCCTATTGACAAGAGATACACACCAAACCTCTTTACCCTATTGACAAGAGATACACACCAAACCTCTTTACCCTATTGACATTGGACGATGACTGAGTAGAGTGAAGAAGTTTGGAAGGAACGAACAGACAGACACAGAAAGACAGACAGACAGAAAGGAGATGGGGAAACAAAATACAGAGATGGAAAGATTCCACAGAACAGAATAAGAATAATGATACCGTTCCAATTAAAGGAGAAGCAGGTGTGACAGGTGTCAGGTGTACAGCGGAATGAGGAAGTGAGTGGAAGTAACATTACCTGGGTAAACTCATGTATCAGCCTATAGTGTTGTTAACTTGTTATCAAAGCTAAGGAGACAAATTATTTTATAGGCCGAATTAGTCTATTCTGAAGATGTATTCAATTCAAACATATTTCAAGATATAGTTTCACTGCACCCAAAGAGATGTTGGACAAAGTGTAAGGGAATCTAATAAACATGAAAATCAGGGACATATACAGAGAGCCAGTCAAACAGATGACAGCAGGCCCAACAGGCAGACCAGATGACAGCAGGCCCAACAGGCAGACCAGATGACAGCAGGCCCAACAGGCAGACCAGTAGGAACACAAAAGCACCCCGACTGCCAGCCTCAGCCTTACTGTGCCAGGCAGTGAATATGATAAGCCAATGAAGAGCACCAGATGGCAGACAAGCTCGGAGATGATGAAGCCTTCTATGTTTCCTAGTGCTACAGCATCCAGATAGCTTGGATCTGACAGACGTACTGGAATAAGATATGTCTGTCTGAACAGGATTAACAAAGCTGTAATCAAACAACTTCTGAATGCCTTGAACAAACTAGGGTGGGGTTACATTACAGCCCAACAGACTTGCATGGAAATGTGTTTTTTGCATATCCCAACTCTGAGACACCCTCGGAGTGGGGTCACGGCCAGGGATCAGCCATTATTGATGGCGACCCTGGATAAAATTTGGGTTAAGTGCCTTACTCAGATTTCAACTAATCGGCTCGGGGATTCAAACTCTAACCCAACACTAACCGCTATGCTACCTGCCGCCCTGATGACTAACAAAACAGTGTGGAAATTCCACATTGCCTGTTTATGTATAGTTATAAAGGGATGCCATCTCCATTCTTTACACACAATAACTGTCATCAAGTGAGTTGAGTTCAGAAGCAGTTCATGTTGATTGTGTAGGCCCTAGGTAGTTTAAACACTACACCGCTTCAAAATCCTAACATCATTGAGCCTCTCACATTAAACAACCATCTTTTCTGTAGTTTTGTTTTGCGAACACAACGACGTGGCACAGACCGTGGTCACACGCTACAAGATTCTACACTCAGTCGTCAGGAGTCTCAATAACATGCTGTCTTACGAAAACAATTATGTGATTAGATTGTGACATAACTACGAGCTGAGGCTCAAAGCAGCCTCATAAACGTTGAGTCAGACATTCACGCATGCCAGTTGAAATATCTAGCCAACGTTTTGAATTGAATAACATTGCTTGTGAACTTCATAGCTGTAGCAATTTGACATTCGGTTAAAAAGGCAAGTACAAACGCATAATAGTAGTAGTCATGGATCCTGCTCTAGTCTACACATTCTGGGTGAAGCCCAGTGTAATCATCACTGGCTTCTTCTCTGGCGAGCTCTCATTGGCTATTGCTGATCACTCTTCTCTAAATTTGTCGATGCGCATCTCACACTAGAAGAGAACCTATAATGATCAGTAGCCCTCAGATTGAGTCTTTTGACCCGTTCACATTAAACGAGTGTCGATGATGGCCGCGCGCCCAGAGTAGGCAACGACATGGGAATTTTGCCTCCGATATCAAAAACTTGTCTGGGACAGCTAAATTGTGGCCAAAAGCGTGTAGTGTACACCGGCTTAAGACTCCAGCGAACATAGCTGCTGTTCGTGCTGCTGACAAGAGGATTTACTATTTACTATTTACCACCACGCAATCAACTACAAGATAATTTTAGAACTAATGTGCTCCACTTCTCATGAAACCTAAAACACATGCTTGTGGAATGTCATGGCACAGGATGCTGAGTCACACGTAGTCACCCTATGGTAGCATCAGTGTCAGAGGCACTTGACTGTTCTTAGTAGCAGACCTGGGTTCAAATACTATTTGATATAATTTCAATTAAATCTGCAATGATTGGGTTTGCCTGGCTTAAATGCACCAATAGAATAGTCACAAAACTGTAAATCCCACCCATCTGGCACTCCAGGCAGGCTAAAGCAAATGCTAAAAGTTTTGGAAAGATTTCAAATAGTATTTGACCCCAGGTCTGCTTAGTGAAACAGCACCACAGAGAGAGAAGGATGCTGACAGATAGACACTTCCTCACTGGTAAACCACAGCAGTTGGCCTTGCAACATTTCACAACAGCAAGAGGGTTCATATCAGATAACAACATGATGACAGTCATCATTTGGTATTTATTAAGATCCCCATTAGCTGCTGCAAAAGCTGCTCTTCCTGGGGTCCACATGAAACATGACATATTACATACTACAGACCATTATTAGTCAAGGACTGAACTAAATACATTTAAAACGTTATACATAGTCTACATATCCGTAAACAATATCTAGGTCTAATAACATAATACAGTGCCAATTGCAATACAAGATACACTACCGTTCAAAAGTTGAGTCACTTAGAAATGTCCTTGTTTTTCAAAGAACAGCACATTTTTTGTCCATTAAAATAACATCAAATTGATCAGAAATACAGTATAATGTTAATGTAAATGACTATTGTAGCTGGAAACGACTGATTTTTTTATAGAATATCTACATAGGCGTACAGAGGCCCATTATCAGCAACCATCACTCCTGTTCAAATGGCACGTTGTGTTAGCTAATCCAAGTTGATCATTTTAAAAGCCTAATTGATCATTAGAAAACCCTTTTGCAATTATGTTAGCAGAGCTGAAAACTGTTGTGCTGATTAAATAAGCAATAAAACTGGCCTTCTTTAGACTAGTTGAGTATCTGGAGCATCAGCATTCCCCCTCGGGAATCAATAAAGTACCTACCTATCTATCTGTGGGTTCGATTACAGGCTCAAAATAGCCAGAAACAAATAATTTTCTTCTGAAACTCGTCAGTCTATTCTTGTTCTGAGAAATGAAGGCTATTCCATGCGAGAAAATGTCAAGAAACTGAAGATCTCGTACAACGCTGTGTACTACTCCCTTCACAGAACAGCGCAAACTGGCTCTAACCAGAATAGAAAGAGGAGTGGGAGGCCCCGGTGCACAACTGAGCAAGAGGACAAGTACATTAGAGTGTCTAGTTTGAGAAACAGATGCCTCACAAGTCCTCAACTTGCAGCTTCATTAAATAGTACCCGCAAAACACCAGTCTCAACGTCATCAGTGAAGAGGCGACTCCGGGATGCTGGCCTTCTAGGCAGAGTTGCAAAGAAAAAGCCATATCTTAGACTGACCAATAAAAATAAAAGATTGAGATGGGCAAAAGAACACAGACACTGGACAGAGGAAGATAAGGCTTTTTCTTTGCAACACAGCACTCAGAGAACTTGCTCTTCTGACATTAGATTTTTGTGCAAGAATATCTAATGAATATTCACCTCAGTTATAGGCCTGAACACATACATACCCATGTACAGTTGTTATATTATATCACATGCAATATTGTAAGTAATTATTGGACCTAGGCATTCACTCAGGAAGGCATATTAGTATCCTGCCAGTTGCACCTTTTCTCATTGCTTTTAGTATATCAAATGTGCAATAAGTGCAGTTGTCTGTAATTAAACCCTGCGCACTAAGGACTGTATTTTAAGGGAATTACTATTATTACCCCAATGATATCATACACACATTTAGCTATTAAAGTATCTCTTCCTGTCATTTACCTGTACAGTTTGTGTAAACATGCAAGTATTCACTTATCTGTAAATATAACTGTATACCTAACTGTACAGCTAATTTAACCATGCAAAATTTTCACTTACCTGTTCATTTACCCATTCTGTCTATTAAGTAAACTATTATTACCCTCGCTCATATCATACGCATTAGCTACTGAAGTATTTCTCTGCCATCAACCTGTATAGTATAGTTAACCATCCAACATCCACCAACGTATAGTGTACATATTCAGCCAACCACTCATACTACGCAATGCCCTTTTATAGCTTCTTTTTTATTTATTTATTTTTTTTTATTTTTTTTGCATTCCAGATATCCTGTATTTCTATACTTTTTCATACTGCCGCTCTATGTATCATGTACCGTGTATCTGTCTTTTGTGTACTTTCGTTGTGGCATTTTGCACCTGCCCTGTGTTTTTGTTGTAGCTGCTTGATAATGAAATTTCCCCCCCGGGGGATCAATAAAGTACCTATCTATCTATCTATCTAACACCAAGTACTTATCAGCACTCACTGAGTACTGGAGAGGATCGGGGATTTAAAGATAAGAAACAGCAATAAACAGAGTGAAACTGAGTTTTGAAGAATTTACTACAAAAACATAGATTTTGTTAGACAATAGGTTAAATGTGTTTCCTCCAAACTACTGTATTAGATAGATAGGTCAACCACTACTAAAGGTTTCCTACAATGGCCAAGAGCCATATGAATACTTGAATTAGATAAGTAGTGGAAATGTCCATTAAATAGAGATAAAACAATGTGGTAGTAGAGACAGATCTTGTAAAAGTAGAGTATAGTTTGTAGACATCTCATTGAGTTTACATCTGGTGAGCTGTGGCGGCATTTCTCTGGGGCCATTGAGGCGAATCGATACTGCTGCTCTCATGAAAAATGGACCAATTGCCTTCAATGACAGTTATCCCATCATGTCAGCCGGCCAGTCAGCCACTATTAGGACATGGAGAGGTGTGTGTGTGTGTGTTGACTCATACCCAGCAGTCCCCACTGTTATATGCTCGGCGCGGGGGGGTTTAGGGTCATGAAATAAAGAGAAAACAATGCATTCAAAATCCATAAATGTATAATTCTTGTGCAATTCATATACACCAAATATTAGGAACACCTTCCTTATATTGAGTTGCACCCCCTCTTTTGCCCTTAGAACAGCCTCAGTTCGTTGGGGCAAGGACTCTACAAGGAGTCGAAAGTGTCCACAGGGATCATGGCCCATTTTGACTCCAATGCTTCCCAGAGTTGTGTCAAGTTGGCTGGTGGACCATTCTTGATACACAAGGGAATCTTGAGTGGAAAAATCTATCAGCGTTGCAGGTCTTGACACAAACCGGTGCACCTGCGGCCTGGCGCCTACTACCCTACCCCTTTCTAAGGCACTTAAATTTTATGTCTTGCCCACTCACCCTCAATGGCACACATATACAATGCATCTGTCGTTAGTGCGTAGCCTAAGCCTAATCTTTAGGGCCCAACAATACACTCGTCAAATACTCGCCTATTGCCAAATGCTTTTGGAAATTTGGGCTGCAAAAGTTAGTCCATCCACTGAGGCAAAAAGGACAATGTCGGAGTTTAATTCAATATGAGAAAGTTGCAAAATGGATAGTTGAAAGTAAATAGAAGGGAGGGCCAGAACAGTAGTCTAATGTTTGGGAAAGATTTAACAGTCACAAGACAGGGACTTCAAAGTGGCATCAAGGGAATTGTACTGTTATGATGAGTTGAATGAAATAGTAGCCTAACTGAAATCTGGACACTGACTGTAGGTCTATAACCTCTCACATAGCCTAATATAATATTGACTCTAGCAGAATGAAGCATTTATTGCAGTAAAATGATACTCCAAATGTACATTTTGATGGGACAAGGAGTGGAGAAATATTATTTATTTATTTATTTCAGCATCTTGAGAGAATGAATGCACGGTAGGGACCGTCTGTAAAGGTGCCATCTTTATCAGCTTAATAAAAGCTGATAGTATCTCAACCCCCAAAAATATGAAAGATTATCAGATACATGGATCGTTTTTAACAGCTTTAAATTTCCTTAAAACCAGTCAAATTGATGTACACACAGAAAATCTTCCACATTTTTGGGGGGTTATTGTATTTTCTTCCCAGTCCCTAAGCGTCTTTGCTGCACAAGAGAAGCAGAGATCAGATAGTAAAGAGAAAACAAACTTTACAGATGTCAACTAGATTGAAGCAATAATTCTATCGATTTATGATATTATTCTGGTGAGCGAGGGTTTATTTAGTCTTCTAGGGCAACATATAATGACAGAAGAGAAGCTGCATGTATCTAGTTATACACAAGTTATTAGCAAAATCATAAGCTTATGTAAAAAGGTCTGTCAAAAAAATTGTTCCGCCATCTCTGACTGTACTTTTTCTTCATTTGCGGGTTAGGGTCTGGTGCAGGCCATAGATTTTCACTTTATCACATATAGTCTGGCGGTGGCGAATGGGTTACTAGCAATTGCGGGCGGGTGAACAAACGGCTGACCCCGTGCATTATTAGTGTGTGTGTGTGTTCTTTAGGAAGTATAAAATAAATAGAGCCCACACACTCATAAGCTCCTCCACGAACCTTTATTAATAAAAAAAACTATGTTGAGATCCTGCAAGGATCTTCGTCAGGTCATCTTCTTTAGGAGTTGGCTTATAGCCAAACAGCAACGTCCTCAAAGACTAGGATACAGACTGGGATTGATATAGGTATAGACAGATACGGTGCATTCGGAAAGTATTCAGACCCCTTGACTTTTTCCTCATTTTGTTTTGTTACAGCATTATTCCAAAATGGATTAAATACATGTTTTCCTCATTAATCTACACACAATACCCCATAACGACAAAGCAAAAACAGGTTGTTTGTTTTTGCATATTTATACAAAAAATAAAAACAGAAATAGCTAATTTACATAAGTATTCAGACCCTTTTGCTATGAGACTCGAAAATGATCTCAGGTGCATCTTGTTTCAATTGATCATCCTGGAGATGTTTCTACATCTTTATTGGAATCCACCTGTGGTAAATTCAATTGACCGGTCTACATAAGGTCCCACAGTTGACAGTGCATGTCAGAGCAAAAACCAAGCCATGAGGTCAGTGGCCTCCATCATTCTTAAATGGAAGAAGCTTTGAACCACCAAGACTCTTCCTAGAGCTGGCCACCCGGGCCACCCGGCCAAACTGAGCAATCGGGGGAGAAGGGCCTTGGTCAGGGTGGTGACCAAGAACCCGATAGTCACTCTGACAGAGCTCCAGACTTCTTCTGTGGAGATGGGAGAACCTTCCAGAAGGACAACCATCTCTGCAGCCCTCCAACAATCAGGCCTTTATGGTAGAGTGGCCAGACGGAAGCCACTCCTCAGTAAAAGGCACATAACAGCCCACTTGGAGTTTGCCACCTAAAGGACTCTCAGACCATGAGAAACAAGATTCTCTGGGCTGATGAAACCAAGATTGCACTCTTTGCCCTGAATGCCAAGCATCACGTCTGGAGGAAAGGTGGCACCATCCTATCATGCTGTGGGGATGTTTTTCAGTGGCAGGGACAGGGAGACTAGTCAGGATTGAGAGAAAGATGAACTGAGCGAAGTACATTGAGATCCTTGATGAAAACCTGCTCCAGAGCACAGGCCCTCAGACTGGGGTGAAGGTTCACCTTCCAACAGGACAACGACCCTAAGCACAAAGCAAAGACAACGCAGCGACCTTTCGGTTACAGGCACAACGCTCTAACCGCTAGGCTACCTGCCGCCCCAAGTAGTGGTGGCTTCGGGACAAGTCTCTGAATGTCATTGAGTGGCACAGCCAGAGCCCGGACTTGAACCCGATCGAACATCTATGTAGAGACCTGAAAATAGCTGTGCAGCAACGCTCCCAATCCAACCTGACAGAGCTTGAGAGGATCTGCAGAGAAGAATGGGAGAATCTCCCCAAATACAGTTGTGCCAAGCTTAAAGAGTCATACCGAAGAAGACACGAGGCTGTAATTGCCAAAGGCGTTTCAACAAAGTACTGATTAAAGGTTCTGAATACTTATGTAAATGTGATATTTCCTTCGTTTTTTCTTTTTTATTCATTTGCATTTCTAAAAATCGGTTTTTACTTAGTCATTATGGGTATTGTGTGTGGATTGATGAGGGGAAAAAACAATTTAATCAATTTTATAATAAGGCTGTAACGTAACACGATGTGGATAAAGTTAAGGGGTCTGAATACTTTTCGAATGCACTGTATATGCCCCAATCCCTATAGATAACTAATTGATAGATCACCCCCTCCTTATAGATAACAGATATATGGTAGATCACCTATACCTATAGATAACAGATATATGGTAGATCACCTATACCTATAGATAACAGATATATGGTAGATCACCTATACCTATAGATAACTGATATATGGTAGATCACCTATACCTATAGATAACAGATATATGGTAGATCACCTATACCTATAGATAACGGATATAAGGTAGATGGCTGCTCATATATTGATCATATTATTTAACCAGGTAAGTCATTGAGAATACATTATCTTTTACAATAATGACCAGACCAAGAAGGAACAATGAGATACTAATTTTCTAGATTAGAGAACAACATGATGCAACAAAAAAAACCATACTCTGTTCTGAGAATGATATAAACTGGTGCTATGCCTTTGCATGACCTTCAAAGTCATACATTTACCCAAGCCGAGCTTAAAAGGTCAACTGCCCCTTAGGGTTTGGATTGCAATTATGTCAACAAATCATGCCCCCTTTTGCCTATCAACACGTGGTGGCAATGTGTTTTCTGGGAAAAGACTGGGCGAGTTCGCTTTGCATGGCTCGGTGCCCTGGGTGGGCGGAGACCTTAGGAGGACCAACAGAACATGCAAAACGAATTCCCAAGACAACAAAGTGTGTCTTTGTCAGTAGCTTGATGTGCAATGTGCATATGGATCGGGAAATAAAATAGCTACTCCAGTGAAAATTGCCTTGCGTAAAATTGTTCAACTATCAGGTTACATCCAACGCTAGCTACAAATTCTGCGGCCTGTCAAGCGTGAGACTCTGCCTGGTGTTGTTGGTGACGGTGGGGTTGGTTACACTAGCTAGCTATATTGTTTGATAATGCTAGCGAGTGGCAAGGTGTTGTAGAACGAGTGTCTTTCTATTCACCTCTTCCTCTCTACTTTACCCCACATGTAGAACTGAATTAGCCCTTGTTTGTTGTGATTGAACGGCAAAGACACACCCCAAAAAACACCCACATGAAACCACACCCCGAAGACAACTCTTGTTTCAGTCATGACCGCTTGCATTTCTTAATGAGTATTGATGAAAAACGAGGCCAAATCAGGAAGTGCAGATCTCCTTTAACTTTAGGGAGTTTTACAAATCCAACAGCCATGTTATTATCCAGGCCTAGGCCTATAAATTACCAGGATTCAAATTTAGTTTATATATACACTGAGTGTACAAAACATCAGGAACACCTTCCTAATTTTGAGTTGCACCCCCTTTGCCCTCAGAACAGCCTCCATTTGTCAGGGCAAGGACTCTACAAGGTGTCCAAAGCGATCCTGGCCAATGTTGACTCCAATGCTTCACACAGTTGTGTCAATTTGTCTGGATGTCCTTTGGGTGGTGGACCATTATTGATACAAACGGGAAACTGTTGAACTTAAATATTTTATGTTGCCCATTCACCCTGAATGGCACACATACACAATCCATGTCTCAATTGTCTCAAGGCTTAAAAATCCTTATTTAACCTGTCTCCTCCCCTTCATCTACACTGATTGAAGTTAATTTAACAAGTGACATCAATAAGGGATCATAGCTTTCACCTGGATTCACCAGGTCAGTCTATGTCATGGAAAGAGCAGGTGTTAATGTTTTGTATAATAGAATAATAATAGAAGCTTTTATCCAAAGCAACTGACAGTCATGCCTGCATTTCTCGTATGGATAGCCCTGGGAATTGAACCCACAATCCTTGGGTGGCAAGCACCATGCTCTACCAACCAAGCTATACAACCAATTAATAAATAGCTCTTCTGCTCAGACATACAGATAGTGATAGCGTGTGATCCTCTATAACCCCAATAGCTGTTTTTGAGGATCTTAGAAGTCAAAATAAAGTCATATCAATATACAATCTCCATTGAGCATGCTTTTTAGTCAATTACTTAACCAAGACTTAAGCTGTTGTCTGGGAAACTGGTCCTAAATCAATCCTCTGAATCTTGTTTCGGGCACTGCACTGGGATTGACAATATTGTTAGTTTAGTTTCCTTCCTATTAAAATTTTTTAAAAGGATACAGTCTCACTGCTCCGCTCTGAGTCCCGATGGCCAGAATTTTCTGAACGGGGTCAAAGGCCACGGAAGAGGGCTGGTAGGGGAAGCCATGGCGCACAGTCTGGAGGAGAGAAGAAGAACACAATATGCATTAGCTAGCTGCTAGATCACATCCAGATGCACTGTTTTACAGACATAGTTAAGTACTGTTATGTCATCTCATGTTTTATATAACCAGGAAACTGTCTGACATTGAGGCTTTAATCTTGGTCGAAATACCAACGATTTACGATCAGTTTAAATCCATATCTAGCCGAGTGTGTCGCTTTTTCTAAGAACCAAAAATATATATTTCTAGTAAGATAGTTATCTTGACAACAAGCTAGGGTCTCACTGTCAGATCATTGGTCAGCTGCTGTAGTTTGCTAGCTAGACAACAACCATGTCTGGATGACCTAGCTATCTTTTTATAATCCAGGGAAACTACTCAGATTTAATTTATGGCAGGCTGTTGTGGACACTAATAGTCACTGGCAGCGGTGGGATGAAGCTATGGCCAATTGCAATACCAGAAATGGGGACCGTGGAAAGCAGTCAGTTGATTAGCAATACATTCCTCTGCTGGTTTGACAGCTAGCAACACTAGTAACGTTAGCTAGCTGGCTACCCCCTAACTACAAGATCGGCGCCAATGCAATATCAGCATAGACACAAATAACAATAATACAGAATACTATTGACACACAGAAAATGTACTAGCTAACGTCAATTATTTAGAAATCGCGCGCTGTTATCGCCAATGATTCCCAGCTGAACAGCCGTCGCCGGCTTAGTTAACCGTAGCTCACCTTGCAGAGCTGAAAATGCTCCGATTGTAGCGTCTCTTGGATCACATCATTTTGATTAGTTCCCGGTTGTGGAGCTGCTGAGGAAGATGAAGCAGTCAAGCCGTCCAACACTTTTCTGATATTGAACTTCTTCATTTTCCCCCGATACAGACGAGGACGAAACACAAAAAATGTATCAACGAAGCCACCATAAATTGTATATAAGTTAGCGGTAACAGTCTAGAGACGCACACTTGGATAATATCTTGTTTTGATAATATCGCATGTTTTGGACGGTGTTGTCACAGCACTTTCCATAACATAATTCACAAGTACACCGTTTATGAATATGAATGCATTGTCGAAAATATTTGTTTTTTATCCATCGATACAGTATCCAGTTGGGGTCGATCGTAATCTCTCCTGACGGTCGGCAGCGACTATCAGCTAGCCAGACCAGCTAACACGGAAACGCAGTGAACCGCAGTGACGAGTCTGCGCGATGGAGGCTGCAACAGGGACTTTAGGCTACACATTGTAGCCAGTAAAATAAAAATCTAAATAAATCGGTATTTTTGGAAAAGTAATTATGAATCACTGAATAAGAGAGTGACCTTGAACATTGAGGCACCATAAATCAATTGTCTTATCCAGCGAGATTACTAGATAAAGTCACAAACCAAACGCTCATCCAAAGACAGTACATTATGAAGACAGGCTAAAACTGAAACTCCACCATCACACTTGTAGGCGATGTCATGGCGACGTTGGCTAACTAGGCGCATGCGTAGAAACACTTAATCGGGTTTAACGGACGTCTCGCGTCGAACTGCGCATGTGCAGGCCGTCAACTCAAAGGCACTCGTTCTATATGAAGTTGCTTTTAACGAAAATTAAAAAGTATCAGTTGGTCACTTTTAGGAGGTTAGAGTAATAACATGTTCAACTACTTAAGACATTGGTTCGAATCTAGGTTGTGCCTTTAGGCTTCGAGAAAACAACTAAGGAAGAATGTCTTATTTCTCTCATTGACTTCTCAAACCCCGAACCACGGCCTAGTCTGTTTGGTCTGTTTCACAAGCGTTCCCGGAAGTCTCGCAATGTTGCATCTCTGGGTTTAGAAACTCTGTGGCTCATCATTAATGTCAAAAAATCGCATACTTATACAATTGGCATACCATGGACAAGTTATACAACAGTAATGTTTTCTATGCCTAAAACAAATTATGACCTTTGTAAATTAATTTACTATTATCGTGTCTATTGTTCTCTACCTTTCCTTTATTAATGTATTGCAACACACACACACACACACACACACACACACACACACACACACACACACACACACACACACACACACACACACACACACACGACACAGTCATGATGAATTGGCAGTGTTGTGTCCATGTGTAACACCTCACTGGTCTCAGATATGTGGCCACTGGGCTGCCACTCTACCAGACACTATTCCAATCTTTTAAATAATTTTATCTGTGAAGTCCATTGTCTCATGACCAGTGGACCATTTCACTGAAAACCTATATATATATTTTTTACACATATGTCGTTTCATTCTTATCTGTGTTGTTTTTTATAAGGATGAAACACAATTTTAACTCCATTGCTCAAGCCAAAGTTTGACATGTGAGTGACAAGGATTTGGCATGATAGCACAAACAGACTGGCACTCAGGCTATGGAAAATATACACTAGATGGCACAATTTACCAACATTGCTACCCAGCAGTCGCTCTCACAGAGTTACTGACATGGAAGTGAAACTAAAAAAGGAAGAGAAGACATTGGTGATATCGATGGGAATTGGAAATATCCATCAGAAATATTGAACATGGGGTTTCTATCTCTCCTCATCCTATCCCTCTCTCCTCACCCCATTCCTCTCTCCTCACCCATTCCTCTCTCCTCATCCTATCCCTCTCTCCTCACCCCATTCCTCTCTCCTCACCCCATTCCTCTCTCCTCACCCATTCCTCTCTCCTCACCCCATTCCTCTCTCCTCACCCAATTCCTCTCTCCTCACCCATTCCTCTCTCCTCACCCATTCCTCTCTCCTCACCCAATTCCTCTCTCCTCACCCATTCCTCTCTCCTCACCCCATTCCTCTCTCCTCACCCCATTCCTCTCTCCTCACCCCATTCCTCTCTCCTCACCCCATTCCTCTCTCCTCACCCCATTCCTCTCTCCTCACCCCATTCCTCTCTCTTCACCCCATTCCTCTCCTCACCCCATCCTTCTCTCCTACTGAGGACCGACAGAGTGTTTTAGGTTTGAGTGTGTAGAATTCAGCCCCATGGACAGCAACACGTGGAACAGTTGTGGGGTTCAGTGTTATGTTCGGTATGAATGTCAAAACACTGAAATCTCAATATATAATGGCTGCCTGGCTACTCACACTCCTTGCTCTGGCCAAACGCTACGCCACGCCCACAGACTTTTGTTTCTTCTCCGCAATGAGTCTGGATCTGAGTACTTCCCCGACCCTTCACAGAATGTGAACACATTCGGGGCCTTCTGATTGGTCCAGAAACCGATGGGTTGGGCCAGAGCAAGAACACACGTGGGTAAAGCAGCAGTTTGAAAATTCATAATTGGTTTTGATGATCTGATTGGTTTTTGTACAACACCCCTCTTGCCCCTCGTCACCAGAAATGACTTAAATGATGTCAGTATCAGATGTAGCGAACGACAGAGCAGCGGACATTTTTTTTTGTCATCAGGCTAATATTATGGGCCATATACTTCCGTATCGTATTCAAACAGTGTACATGTGCGTGTAAAATAAAGTTTATGAATATTGAACATGTGTTGGACAGAGAAGCCATCGGAGGAGTTTTAGCTAAAGCCCACTGAATGGTGCACAGGATTCAGTAAGAGAGAAAGAAGAGCCAGGTAACAGAAAGTGTGTCTGCATGCCAAATAACACCCTATTCCCTAGATAGTACCGCTATCGCAATGTTCTTTTCATGACAAAAACTCTTTAGTCCTTTAAAAACCTGCTGTCTGTAAAATATTGTGCTTAATTGGAAAATAAATATATTTGTCTCTGAATGACAACATAATGATGTTTGTTTCAAACTTTTTTCCTAAGAAGTTAAATCCGCTTCATGTTTTGTTTCCTTGCCACGATACTAACAAGTATCACAATACTGGTATCGTCCCTAGTCAATAGTAGTGCACTATGAAGGAATAGGGTGCCATGTGGGACTCTGTGTATCTGGTACTAGCCTAGCTAGAATGGTCTTCAGTGCCAATTCAATAAACAACATAAAGTAGTATCTGGTGCTAGCTACTAGAATGGCATGCTGTGCCAATTCAATAAACAGTTTGGCTCATCAGAATTCTTCATCACATCGTAGCAGAAGATGCCAATAGAATGGGTTCCTGAGAGAGAGCAAATTAAAAGAGGGGAATTGAAAAGGCGTTAGAATGGGTTGAATATGGGGTGGTGATGGCGCTGCAGTGGATGGCGGACGTTTTATGAAAAGTTCTACAGATGCACCATCGAGAGCATCTTGACTGGCTGCATCACCGCTTGGTATAGCAACTGCTTGGCATCCGACCGCAAGGCGCTACAGAGGTTGGTGAATACGGCCCAGTACATCATTGGGGCCGAGCTCCATGCCATCCAGGACCTCTATACCCAGCCACCCAAGCCACAGACTGTTCTCTCTGTTCTCATTTGTACCGCATGGCAAGCGGACCCGTAACAGCTTCTACCTCCAAGCCATAACACTGCTAAATAGTTAGTGAAATAGTTAACCAAATAGCTACCCAGGCTATCTGCACTGACCCTTTTTACACTAACTTTATTGACTCATCACATATTCTACTGCTGCTGTTTATTATCTATCCTGTTGCCTAGTCACTCTATCCCTACCTATATGTACATATCTACCTCAATTAGGTCGTACCCCTGCACATCAACTCGGTACAGGTACTTCCTGTATACAGTCATGTTATCGTTACTCGTTGTGTATTTATTCCTTGTGTTATTATTTCTCTATTTTTCTCTCTGCATTGTTGGGAAGGTTCCGTAAGTCAGCATTCCCCTGTTAGTCTACAGCTGTTGTTTACCAAGCATGTGACAAATACAATGTGATTTGATTTTAATTAAGGGTCTTTAATTCAAAATGTTACATTTCTGAGCATATAATCAATAATGGATAAGTTATTAATGCGTTCTTAATGAGATATTATGTGTTTGTCCGGAGTGTAACAGTATTTGGGGCAACATCTCAGTATGACTCCTGAATCTAGGTCTCTCCTGTATCTAGGGCGTAAATCCATATTTAGTTGTGTTCCTTCTTCTCAGTCACTTTCCCTCAGGCACAATTACTTACCATAGGAGGTAAACTAACAACGCAATGCATGACCATGATCATGACTGACCTGCTGCACCAAACCTGGCCATGGTTATTATACAGTATCATCAGTTATTAAGGTGCTGTCAGGTCCACAGTTTTCAAGATGAAGTTAATCAGAACATATAAGGTCGGTTTCCTGGACACAGATTAAACCTAGTCCTGGACTAAAAACATGCTCAGGGGAGAATCTTCATTGAAAGTGCTTTTAAGTCCAGGAGTAGGTTTAACCTTTGTCGGGAAACCAGCCCATATGTTATAGAGACAGAAACCTGAACGTGGCTGAGTGCTATAGACTATAGGCAGTGTAAAGGACAGCAGCCAGTAGAGTATATAGAACAGATCCCTAGACACACAGCGAGGAGTCTGAGGACACCGCAAAGTAAAACTACAGCATAGCAAAGAACAGATAGGGGGTAAAAATATATACGGCATGCCAGCAAATATAAGGGTCACAGAATATTTTTAAAATATTAAATTATTAAACAACAAAATGTGTGGGAAAATAATCACTCCAAACTGGGAAATTAATTAAAGCAGACTTTTATATACTGTATACAGTGGGGAGAACAAGTATTTGATACACTGCCGATTTTGCAGGTTTTCCTACTTACAAAGCATGTAGAGGTCTGTAATTTTTATCATAGGTACACTTCAACTGTGAGAGACGGAATCTAAAACAAAAATCCAGAAAATCACATTGTATGATTTTTTAATAATTAATTTGCATTTTATTGCATGACATAAGTATTTGATCACCTACCAACCAGTAAGAATTCCGGCTCTCACAGACCTGTTAGTTTTTCATTAAGAAGCCCTCCTGTTCTCCACTCATTACCTGTATTAACTGCACCTGTTTGAACTCGTTACCTGTATAAAAGACACTTCTCCACACACTCAATCAAACAGACTCCAACCTCTCCACAATGGCCAAGGCCAGAGAGCTGTGTAAGGACATCAGGGATAAAATTGTAGACCTGCACAAGGCTGGGATGAGCTACAGGACAATAGGCAAGCAGCTTGGTGAGAAGGCAACAACTGTTGGCGCAATTATTAGAAAATGGAAGAAGTTCAAGATGACGGTCAATCTCCCTCGGTCTGGGGCACCATGCAAGATCTCACCTCGTGGGGCATCAATGATCATGAGGAAGGTGAGGGATCATCGCAGAACTACACGGCAGGACCTGGTCAATGACCTGAAGAGAGCTGGGACCACAGTCTCAAAGAAAACCATTAGTAACACACTACGCCGTCATGGATTAAAATCCTGCAGCGCACGCAAGGTCCCCCTGCTAAAGCCAGCGCATGTCCAGGCCCGCCTGAAGTTTGCCAATGACCATCTGGATGATCCAGAGGAGGAATGGGAGAAAGTCATGTGGTCTGATGAGACAAAAATAGAGCTTTTTGGTCTAAACTCCACTCGCCGTGTTTGGAGGAAAAAGAAGGATGAGTACAACCCCAAGAACACCATCCCAACCGTGAAGCATGGAGGTGGAAACATCATTCTTTGGGGATGCTTTTCTGCAAAGGGGACAGGACGACTGCACCGTATTGAGGGGAGGATGGATGGGGCCATGTATTGCGAGATCTTGGCCAACAACCTCCTTCCCTCAGTAAGAGCATTGAAGATGGGTCGTGGCTGGGTCTTCCAGCATGACAACGACCCGAAACACACAGCCAGGGCAACTAAGGAGTGGCTCCGTAAGAAGCATCTCAAGGTCCTGGAGTGGCCTAGCCAGTCTCCAGACCTGAACCCAATAGAAAATCTTTGGAGGGAGCTGAATGTCCGTATTGCCCAGCGACAGCCCCGAAACCTGAAGGATCTGAATGGAGGAGTGGGCCAAAATCTCTGCTGCAGTGTGTGCAAACCTGGCCAAGAACTACAGGAAACGTATGATCTCTGTAATTGCAAACAAAGGTTTCTGTACCAAATATTAAGTTCTGCTTTTCTGATGTATCAAATACTTATGTCATGCAATAAAATGCAAATTAATTACTTAAAAATCATACAATGTGATTTTCTGGATTTTTGTTTTAGATTCCGTCACTCACAGTTGAAGAGTACCTATGATAAAAATTACAGACCTCTACATGCTTTGTAAGTAGGAAAACCTGCAAAATCAGCAGTGTATCAAATACTTGTTCTCCCCACTGTATATAGACAGCGGGTGAAATAAGTATTGAACACGTCACCATTTTTCTCAGTAAATATATTTCCAAAGGTGCTATTGACATGAAAGTTTCACCAGATGTTGGTAACAACTCAAGTAATCCATACATACAAAGAAACCAAAACAAATAAGTTCAGAAATTACGTTATGTGTAATAATGTGAAATGACACAGGGAAAAAGTACACATGAAGAAAGAGAGGTTCAAAAAGGCATGGAAAGCCAAGACAACAGCTGAAAACTATCAGTAATTAAAAAGCAATCCAGCCCCCTGTCAGTGCAAATTAATATCAGCTGGTTCAGTCCCAACTGATGGCCTACAAAAAGGTCTCATTGCCAAGGTGTCACACAAGACACATCTCATGATGGGTAAAAGCAAAGAGCTGTCTCAAAACATTCGCAACCTAATTGTTGCAAAACATAATGATGGCATTGGTTATAGGCACATTTCTAAGCTTCTGAATGTTCCAGTGAGCACTGTTGGGGCCATAATAAGGAAGTGGAAAGACAATCCAAGATTTCTGACAGAGGAGTGAAAAGAATAATCAGAAGAGTTGTCCAAGAGCCAAGGACCACTTGTGGAGAGCTTCAAAAAGACCTGCAATTAGCAGGTACTGTTGTCTCAAAGAAAACATTAAGTAATGCACTCCACCGCCATGGCCTGTATGCACGCTCACCACGCAAGACTCCATTGCTGGAAAAAAAAGCATGTTGAAGCTCGTTTAAAGTTTGCTGCACAACATTTGGAAAAGCCAGTGAAATACTGGGAGAATATAGTGTGGTCAGATGAGAGCAAAATTGAACTGTTTGGATGTCATAATACACACCATGTTTGGAGGAGAAATGGCACTGCACATCACCCTAAAAACACCATACCAACAGTGAAGTTTGGAGGTGGGAACATAATGGTGTGGGGCTGGTTTTCAGCAAATGGTACTGGCAAACTTCACATAATTGAAGGAAGGATGAATGGGCAAATTTACGAGGAGCACCTGGTCGAGGCAAATTTATGGTGAAATTATTGTCTTTCCACTTCCGTATTATGGCCCCAACAGTGCTCACTGGAACATTCAGAAGCTTAGAAATGTGCCTATAACCAATACCATCATTATGTTTTGCAACAATTAGGTTGCGAATGTCTTGAGACAGCTCTTTGCTTTTACCCATCATGAGATGTGTCTTGTGTGACATCTTGGCAATGAGACCTTTTGTAGGCCATCAGTTGGGACTGAACCAGCTGATATTAATTTGCACTGACAGGGGGCTGGATTGCTGTCACGTTCGGGTGTGTAGAGAGACCAAGGCGCAGCGTATCGATAGTTCGACATATTTATTCAATGAACTGGCGAACCATACAAAATAACAAATACAATATATAATGAAGATGACACACGTAGCACGATACGAGACAATATACAACAATGAACCACGCCAACGGAGTGGAACACAGACATATAAGTAAGATCCCTAATTAGAGGTAATGCATAGCAGCTGCCTCTAATTAGGGATCCCACACACACACACAACACCAGACAGAAATAGAAATGATAGATCTGCCAGACTCTGACCATAGAAATATAGAGAAGCAAAGCTTCTCTATGGCCAGAGCCTGACAATTGCTTTTTAATTACTGATAGTTTTCAGCTGTTGTCTTGGCTTTCCATGCCTTTTTGAACCTCCCTTTCTTCATGTGTTCAATACTTTTTCCCTGTGTCATTTCACATTATTACACATAACGTAATTTCTGAACTTATTTGTTTTGGTTTCATTGTATGTATGGATTACTTGGGTTGTTACCAACATCTGGTGAAAAGTTCATGTCAGTAGCACCTTTGGAAATATATTTACTGAGAAAAATGGTGACGTGTTCAATACTTATTTCACCCGCTGTATATATATATATATATTTTTTTTTTTCTTTATTTAACCTTTATTTAACTAGACAAACATTATATATATATTGTTTTTAGTTTTCCTTGACAGGGATAACAAATGTGAAGCAGAATACCCTTATTGAAGAGGGGAGAATATACACTGATGACAACATCCTCAAGTATTTGTGGTATGGGCTTTGCCAGCAATTATGACTAAGTACAAAACTGCTCAATCAGGTGCCTTAATGAAAGTGAAACTCAAAGGTGAGCAAAAAAATGTGTTCTGAGTTGAAATAACAGTCAGCACAGCACTACTTAATATGGATGGGGTTGTTGTTTAACTTTCAGTAAGATCAAAGTTTGAACAGAATGTGCTTTTTTCTTAAAGGAGCAATCTGCAATTTGTACAAAAAAAAAATGTTTTTAAATACTTCAAATCAAATCAAATGCATTTGTCACATACACGTGGTTAGCAGATGTTATTGCGGATGTAGCGAAATGCTTGTGCTTCTATAACGTCATTGATGGTCAGTCCTTGCAACCAGAGCTCTGTTGGTGAATTTGAGAGTTGTTACATTTCTACAATCCTTTCCCTTGCTTAGCTGTTTACCAAGACAGTGGTGGAGTGGCCACTTTTTCTGTGGTTTGAACTGCAGATTACTCCTTTAAACAGAAGTTCTCCATCTAAAGACTGTGACGGGTCCTCTACAGTGAATATAGCACACTGTAATATAGCACACATCTCTGGAGGGTGCGTGCAACACTAGCAGTATGTTGCATTCTCAGATGTTTCTTCAAAAAAGCGTGCCAGAAAATGGGTCAAGCTTAAAGTTATTTCCTCTATCTGCAATAGCGTGGCTGGGAAGTTCACTGAGGGAGTGTTTTGCAATAACCTTGTCTTGGAGGTCTCCTCTATCTGGGGAGGAAGTAGAATAATGATATCCAGTCTTATAAAGGCTAACACTGTTTATTTTATAAGATGGACTGACAGACAAACATTTTGGAATTCTAGTCTATCCTCATGAAACTCTTGGATATCACAGTTTCACTTTTATGTTATTCAGACAGCAAGAGAAGGGGTCATCCGTTTGAGTAGGTCTTGACCTTGTAAAACACATTTGTTGTAGCAGTGTTGTAGCCAGGAGACTGTATAGCAGGCTGTGTCACAGTGGGGTGTTGTAGCCAGGAGACTGTATAGCAGGCTGTGTCACAGTGGGGTGTTGTAGCCAGGAGACTGTATAGCAGGATGTGTCACAGTGGGGTGTTGTAGCCAGGAGACTGTGTAGCAGGCTGTGTCACAGTGTGGTGTTGTAGCCAGGAGACTGTATAGCAGGCTGTGTCACAGTGTGGTGTTGTAGCCAGGAGACTGTATAGCAGGCTGTGTCACAGTGGGGTGTTGTAGCCAGGAGACTGTGTAGCAGGCTGTGTCACAGTGGGGTGTTGTAGCCAGGAGACTGTATAGCAGGCTGTGTCACAGTGTGGTGTTGTAGCCAGGAGACTGTATAGCAGGCTGTGTCACAGTGGGGTGTTGTAGCCAGGAGACTGTGTAGCAGGCTGTGTCACAGTGGGGTGTTGTAGCCAGGAGACTGTATAGCAGGCTGTGTCACAGTGTGGTGTTGTAGCCAGGAGACTGTGTAGCAGGCTGTGTCACAGTGGGGTGTTGTAGCCAGGAGACTGTGTAGCAGGCTGTATGTCCTGCTGGTCTGTTTATTACTGTTGACAGGATCAGTGGATTTACCAGGGATATGAGCTCAATGATCTCCACAGAGGTGTGTATTACAATACAAACACCACACAGACAGCCCATGTAGCCTACTGCCCCATGCCGATGTTCTGCTGATGGAACGTGCTGAAATAATATGTGCTATCTAGGTCATGCGTCCACTGTGAGGCAGTCTCTAATGTCTCCATCTTGGTCACGTCAAAGACTATGAACACCCCCATGGCCTCCTTGTAGTACACACTGGACATGCTCCTAATCTAGTGTGTACTACAGTGTGTACTAGTGTATACTACAATAGAGAAAAACATAGTGTGTCCCTATGAGCCCAGGCCAAAAGCAGTGCACTATCAAGAGAATAGGGTACCTTTTGGGACACTACCATACAGGTTGTCATCTCCTTTGCTTTCTCAAATCCTTCTTAACATTGATTGGAAAGCTGTTCTCTACATGCATGTTAATCTGTCTGTACAAACTAAATGTTTGTCTACAATCCATGGGGAGATAACCTAGTAAACCTGACCAGGAGAATGCTATAACACCAGAGTCTGATCCAATATCAGGAGACAGCAGAGGGAGCACGCCCCCATCCACTTTGACGGTGTCACGTTGGATATAAGGAGGATCGGGAGACAGGCGCAGGAATACGTAATAAGCGGTTTTTAATCCACCATATACAACATGCCATGTAATGGCACAGGGACAAAGCCCAAAACAAACACGTATACAAAAACACAGGGTTGATACCCAAACAAAAGAGCGAGGTGTAAACCTGGAATAAATACACAGAACGAGACCCGAAATAACAAATGCACAATAATACATGGGACGAGACCCGTAATCACAATCGCACAATACACGCAGCACGAAAGTCAAAACAACAAAGCACAGGTACTCACAAGCACAAGGGACATGGGAATCAACAAAACAATGGTGAACAAAGGGCACAATTATACAATACTAATCAGGCGGGAATGGGAACCAGGTGTGCGTAATAAGACAGTTCACTGACGCCTAGAGCCCGATGACGTAGATCTCCGGAACTGGTGCCCGGAATGAGCAACAGTACCGAGGGATCCTTGACAGACAGGACCGCAGTGGAGAAGGTAAAAAGCTTAAAGTTCCTCTGCGGTCCACCCACACAGACAGTCTGGTGAAGAAGGCGCAACACCCCGCTATCATCCAGAAGGCGAGGTCAGTACAGGTGCATCAAAGCTGGGACCGAGAGACTGAAAAACAGCTTCTATCTCAATACCATCAGACTGTTAAACAGCCATCACTAGCTGGCTACCACCCGGTTACTCAACCCTGCACCTTAGAGGCTGCTGCCATATATACTGTACATAGACATGGAATCACTGGTCACTTTAATAATGTTCACATACTGTTTTACTCATTTCATATTTACAGTTGAAGTCGGAAGTTTACATACACTTAGGTTGAAGTCATTAAAACTAATTTTACAACCACTCCACAGATTTCATGGTAACAAACTATAGTTTTGGCAAGTCGGTTAGGACATCTACTTTATGCATGACACAAGTAATTCTTCCAACAATTGTTTACAGAAAGATTATTTCACTTATAATTCACTATATCACAATTCCAGTGGGTCAGAAGTTTACATACACTAAGTTGACTGTGCCTTTTAACAGCTTGGAAAATTCCAGAAAATTATGTGGCTTTAGAAGCTTCTGATAGACCAACTATGATTTGAGTCAATTGGAGGTGTACCTGTGGATGTATTTCAAGGCCTACCTTCAAACTTGCTCAACATCATGGGAAAATCAAAATAAATCAGCCAAGACCTCAGAAAAAGAATTGTAGACCTCCACAAGTCTGGTTCATCCTTGGGAGCAATTTCCAAATGCCTGAAGGTACCACGTTCATCTGTACAAACAATTGTACGCAAGTATAAACACCATGGGACCACGCAGCCGTCATACTGCTCAGGAAGGAGATGCGATCTGTCTCCTAGAGATGAACGTACTTTGGTGCGAAAAGTGCAAATCAATCCCAGAACAACAGCAAAAGACCTTGTGAAGATGCTGGAGGAAACAGGTACAAAAGTATCTATATCCACAGTAAAACGAGTCCTATATTGACATAACCTGAAAGGCCGCTCAGCGAGGAAGAAGCCACTGCTCAAAAACCGCAATAAAAAAGACAGACTACGGTTTTCAACTGCACATGGGAACAAAGATCGTACTTTTTGGAGAAATGTCCTCTGGTCTGATGAAACAAAAATAGAACTGTTTGGCCATAATGACCATCATTATGTTTGGAGGAAAAAGGGGAAGCCTTGCAAACCGAAGAACACCATCCCAACCGTGAAGCATGGGGGTGGCAGCATCATGTTGTGGAGGTGTTTTGCGGCAGGAGGGACTGATGCACTTCACAAAATAGATGGCATCATGAGGAAGGAAAATGATGTGGATATATTGAAGCAACATCTCAAGACATCCGTAAGGAAGTTAAAGCTTGGTTGCAAATGGGTCTTCCAAATGGACAATGACCCCAAGCATACTTCCAAAGTTGTGGCAAAATGGCTTAAGGACAACAAAGTCAAGGTACTGGAGTAGCCATCACAAAGCCCTGACCTCAATCCTATAGAAAATGTGTGGGCAGAACTGAAAAAACGTGTGCGAGCAAGGAGGCCTTCAAACCTGACTCAGTTACACCAGTTCTGTCAGGAGGAATGGGCCAAAATTCACCCAACTTATTGTGAGAAGCTTGTGGAAGGCTACCCAAAACATTTGACCCAACTTAAACATTTTAAAGGCAATGCTACCAAATACTAATTGAGTGTATGTAAACTTCTGACCCACTGGGAATGTGATGAAAGAAATACAAGCTGAAATAAATAATTCTCTCTACTATTATTCTGACATTTCACATTCTTAAAATAAAGTGGTGATCCTAACTGACCTAAGACAGGGAATATTGACTAGGATTAAATGTCAGGAATGGTGAAAAACTGAGTTTAAATGTATTTGGCTAAGGAGTATGTAAACTTCCGACTTCAACTGTATATACTGTATTTTACTGTATTTTAGTCAATGATGACATTGCTCGTCCTAATATTTATATATTTCTTAATTCCATTCTTTTACTTTTAGATTTGTGTGTATTGTTGTGAATTGTTAGATACTTCTGCACTGTTGGAGCTAGAAACACAAGCATTCTGCTACACCCGCAATAACATCTGCTAAATACAGTACCAGTCATTGTAGAATAATAGTGAAGACATCAAAACTATTAAATAACACATATGGAATCATGTAGTAACCAAAAAAGTGTTAAACAAATTCAAAGTAGCTACCCTTTGCCTTGATGATTGCTTTGCACACTCTTGGCATCCTCTCAACCAGCTTCATGAGGTAGTCACCTGGAATGCATTTCAATTAACAGGTGTGACTTTTTAAATGTTAATTTGTGGATTTATTTTCCTTATTAATGCATTTGAGCCAATCAGTTGTGTTGTGACACGGTAGGGGTGGTATACAGAAGATAGCCCTATTTGGTAAATGATCAAGTCCATATTATGGCAAGAACAGCTCAAATAAGCAAAGAGAAATGACAGTCCAGTGCAGTCGCAAATTTTATTTGTCACATGTGCCGAGTACAACAGGTGTAGACCTTACAGTGAAATGCTTACTTACAAGCCCTTAACCAACAATGCAGTTTTAAGAAAAATAAGTGTTAAGTAAAAGTAAAAGCATGGAGGAGGAGGTGTGATGGTGTGGGGGTGCTTTGTGGGTGACACTGTCAGTGATTTATTTAGAATTCAAGGCACACTTAACTAGCATGGTTACCAAAGCATTCTGCAGCGATACGCCATCCCATCTGGTTTGCGCTTAGTGGGTCTATTATTTGTTTTTGAACAGGACAATGAACCAACACACCTCCAGGCTGTGTAAGGGCTATTTGACCAAGAAGGAGAGTGATGGAGTGCTGCATCAGATGACCTGGCCTTCATAATCACCCGACCTCAACCCAATTGAGATGGTTTGGGATGAGTTGAACCGCAGAGTGAAGGAAAAGCAGCCAACAAGTGCTCAGCATATGTGGGCACTCCTTCAAGACTGTTGGAAAAGCATTCCAGGTGAAGCTGGTTGAGAGAATGTATAAAAGCTGAGTGTATAAAGCTGTCATCAAGGCAAAGGGTGGCTACTTTGAAGAACCTAAAATATAAAATATATTTTGATTTGTTTAACACTTAACACAACATATGTGTTATTTCATATTTTTGATGTCTTCACTAATATTCTACAGTGTAGAAAATAGTAAAAATAAAGAATACCCCTAGAATGAGTAGGTGTGTACAAATGTTTGACTGGTACTGTATGTGTATTTGACCAATAACATTTTATTGCGTCAGTGTGATAATCTCATTGCTATTTCTAAGCTTAATTGTTTTATGAGTGAGAAAAAAACATGATTGTGTGAGCTGGAAACATCTGTTGATAATATGTCAGCTGTGTGTGTCCTATAAACGTCCGTGTTTTACCTGCAATGCAAAATCAACTCGTATGTGGACGTAACGCGAGCTGGTTTTCCCAACTCCTCGCTCTCCAATTACCACTTTAAACGTACACTCCGTGTATATGATACTAAACCGCCTGCCATGTTCAAATATAAACAGCATGTGGCCCAATACAGACAGATGTCATGAATGAATGACTCAGTACACGTGCAAAAAAAAAAAAGTTGTAATTTATTCTAACAAAACATACATCTTTCAGAATGTAAACAACAATGACTTTGTTCTGCACTACTGTAATGGATACATGTTTAAAACAGCAAACATATTCAACTCTATGAAGGCATTTCTATCAAACAGCCTATTCAAATTACTGATGATAATACCCATTACTGATGATAATACCCATTACTGATGATAATACCCATTACTGATGATAATACCGATTGTTTATTACATTGTATATAGTCAGATCTTAACAATTGGGAAAAGTAAGAATAATGTTGTACAAACCCAACAGTCACAATAAACAACACACTTATACATTTAGGTAGTAATGCCTTCAGTGAAACTAATCTGAATCGTTACCAAAATTTGACCCACCCTGAATGCCGATTGGCTGAAAGCAGTGCTATATCAGACCGTATACAACAGGTATGACAAAACCTTTATTTTTACTCTTGTAACTACCTTGGTAACCAGTTTATAATAGCAATAAGGCACCTCGGGGGGTTGTGGTATATGGCCAATATACCAATGCTAAGGGCTGTATCCAGGCACTCCGAGTTGCGTTGCGCATAAGAACAGCCCTTAGCTGTGGTATATTGGCCATATACCACACCCCCTTGGGCCTTATGACTCAAATAGACACTTGCAAGTATGGGTTTTGAGAGCTGTTTATAAAATATACAAACTTGCAATAGAAATGAGAGACATTTTTAAATGTTTTTTGTTTTTTTTCTGTAAATGGAAGCATACAGGATACATTGCACTTGAAAATCTTTCTTGTTTTGTTTGCTACATTCTTACAGTAGTTATTGTATCAGTATCATATATTGATTCTGACGGTATCTGAGGGCAGAGGCGGTAATAATCGTTGTTATTTTTTCAGAATATAATACACACTTGATATGAGCAAAACAACATAACACATGAATCTAGTATATTTTACAGGTTATTATTCTATTAGAAAACATAGACCTACACAGCGCATACATAATTTATACACATATTTGTGTGAACTACCGGTGGGATAGTCTGGTAGCATTATAATTTATAAACCATCTAATTTCAAGCGGTGGAAGTTTGCCATAATGAAAACAAGCAACAAACACTGGATTATGGTGAAATGTACACTGTATTGTACCCTTAATAACTTTTACTTAAAATAGGTATGAAGGAGACTATCTTATCTTTTTGTTTTCCTAAAAAGCACAGTTCAAAGATTTTCATCTCTTGCATAAACATGGAAATGCCTTTTGAAATGGGTTAAATATTTCAGTCTTTTCTCCATGATATTTAATTTACAACAATAAGACCTTTTTAATAGTGTGTCTTGTACGTTTTAGCTCAGTTTTGTCCCTGCATACACAAACACTTTTGCTTGTAGAGTTCATGAGTCAACCAATATAGTCCAGTCAGTCACTCAATAACTTATTTAAGACATTGTTGTCATTTCTTACTGGTCATTAAATGGAACATGAACAATCAGCTACAAAATGTCTCTATATTATTCTACTATATCTACAGCTACTCCTTCACAGCGTTGAGGAGCTTTGTTTGTAGTCCTTCAGAATGACAGAGGCGTAATTCGGAGGGGTGCACAATATGGACTCGGACACGGGTGAGGCGTTGTGGAAGGGGCTCCCCATGCTCGCTGTATCACGGAATGGGGAGGGGGGCATCAGGGCCATAGAATCCTCCATGGCTAATTTGATCTGAACAATGCTGTCCTCCTCTTCTTCTTCTTCTTCTTCTTCTTCTTCTTCTTCTTCTTCTTCTTCTTCTTCTTCTTCTTCTTCTTCGTGAATCAGGGCGTTGTCATACATGTATCCATGGAGGAGGCCAAACTGCTCGTTCTCCACCTCTTCCTCTTCCTCCTCAACCTCCTCCTCAATCTCCTCTTCCTCCTCAATCTCCTCCTCCTCCTCTTCCATCTCTAGGGGGGAGCTGGGTTCCTCGTCGTCAAAGGGGCCAAGTTCTAGTTGCAGGGGCAGGACTGCATGCTGCTGGATGAGATGAGCCTGGTGGTACACAGGCCTGCCATGACCACTCCCAGACCGGCCCTCAAAACCTCCACCGCCACCACCAGCCATAGGGCCAGGGCCGGGCAAACTGATAATGTCCATATCATTGAGCTCAGGGGTGATGAAATCACTGTCGTACTGTAGCAGTATGTGGTCCGTGATGACCCTCTGCTGGGGGATCACTCTGCTCTGTGGCAGGGGTATGAACCCACCGATGGAGGGCATTATCTGCCCGTGGGCCGTCACCTCTTCCATCAACCCACCGATGGAAGGCATTATCTGCCCATGGGCCGTTATCTGGGGACTAAGGGGAGGGTTGTATCCGACTAGGTCGCACTCGTCCTCCTCGGCTACGTTGTACAGAGTTTTGGTGCTGAGGTCAGAGAACTCCATGGCCATGCTGCTGCCTGTGTTATGGTAGGTGTTAGTTAAGGGTCTGATGACGGCCATCTGATTGGAGCATCCTGCTTCCTGTCTCTTCACGTGCACAGACAGTCTGTGCCAATTGTGCTCCCCTTTTGGAGGATGATGTCTTGCACCTGGTTCAGACCATGACACAGACTTTCCATTAGAACTATAAACAGAATAAAGATGGCTGTTAGCTAATTCACAGGAACTCAGAAAAGTGAAGACAACAACAGCATTTCTGGTTCATGTAAAAATACATTTTTTAAAAATGTAATCAATCAGATCAATTCTATGTCGATGGTGATGTTTTACTGCACCTTACTGAGGATTGTATATCTTTATTTATATATTCAGATTAATGTATTTCCAATATACTGTACATCCTTATGCTGTGGTACAGTGTACACTGATAGTGATCCGTCAGTACTCAATGGTATGCTGGTTTTTATTATATTCATCAACAGATCAAATGTTAAGGTGTTTTTTAATTGAGCATTGACCTGTATCTGGCATAATATCCTCTCTCTGTGTCCCAAATGGCACCATGTTCCTTACATAGTGCAATACTTTTCAAACGTAGAGAACTAGCCTATCTAGGGTATAGGGTACCATTTGGGACAAAGAGTTAATTACTGTAAGACAAAATCAGCATCCCAGTGGTACCTCAGGAGAAAGGTCTGTACTCACAAAGCGTCTCAGAGTACGAGTGCTGATCTAGGATCAGGTCCAGCCTGTCCATGTAATATTATTCATTATTATCTAAAAGGCTAAACTGATCCTACACCAACACTCCTACTCTGATACTCTTTGTGTATATACAGACTGAATTACAACAACCTACTTCTCAGAGTTCTTCTTCCGTTTGAACATGTTGAGCAGGCTGTTGCTCCGGCAAGCGATCTTGCCGTCGCCCACATGCATGCGTACGGCATCCGAGGTAGTGAACGCGCTGCGCACGTTACGCTCCGGCTTGGCGAGGATGATGTACATCTTGGGCGAGAACATACAGCCCAACGCAACAGTCACACTCAGGCTCACGGAGAAGGACGTGGTGATGATCTTGTAGTTGGAGCCGAAGTAGATGGGGACGAAGGCCAGCCAGATTATACAGGTGGTGTACATGGTGAAGGCGATGTACTTGGCCTCGTTGAAGTTGGCCGGGACGTTACGCGTCTTGAAGGCGTAGTAGGTACAGCTCAGGATGAGCAGGCCGTTGTAGCCCAGCGGCGCCACCATGCCCAGAGTACTGGTGTTGCAGATGAGGTACACCTCCCTGATGCTGGGGTAGGACTTGACGGGCATGGGCGGCTCCAGGATGATCAGAGTAACCTCCAGGGTGAGCTGGACACTGACGAGGAGGCCGGCAATCACCAGCTGATTATACAAAATAAGAAGAATACACAGGTTTTATATGTCATTTTTTAAGATCACAGACACACTAATGACAAAAAAATAGGTGCGTCTGAAAACAGAGAGTAAGGAGTACATCTATATAATCACCTGGGCCCAGGCACTCATAAACCTTGGCTTCCTGGTACAGATTTTCTTCTTGCTGCCTGCCAGTATGCGTGCGATGCGGTTGGTCTTGGTGACTAATGCTGAGTAGCACATGGCGGCCGAGAGGCCCACTAGGAGGCGCTGCAGGTAGCAGGAGGCCACGGTGGGCCGGGCGATCAGGGTGAAGGGGCAGATGTAGCCCAGAAAGATGCCAGCCAGGATGATGTAGCAGAGCTCGCGGCTGGAGGACTTGACCACGGGCGTGTCTCGGAACAGGACGAAGATGAAGGTGACGAAGGAGGTGACTAGGATGCCCAGGCAGGCAAACACCACCTGGACGATGGACTCTGGGTTCCCCCACTCCAGGTACCGCAAGGTGATGGGCTCACAACCTGGGGAGAAGACACAGATAAAGAGACAAAGTGTGAGACCTTTCTCTGAAGAGGTTTCACTGGAAACAAAAGGCTTTAATGTACTAGGCTAACTTGTTGATGGGTTGATGTGTTGATTGGTTGATGGGTTGATGGGTTGATGTGTTGATTGGTTGGTGGGTTGATGGGTTGATTGGTTGATTTAACCTAGGTCCTAGTCCAATATCTTGTGTCTTACCTGACACAATATTGAGAAAACAACCCAAAATTACAAAGTTAGAAACCAATATTGGGTCAAAATTTGAATGCTGCCCAGTTGAATATTATTCATTAAACATGGATAGCCTATAGAAGTTCAAATCAACCATCTAAGAGCCGGTGTGACCGCTGCCTCCAGTTTGAAAACACACCAAGAATTAAAGTAGGTTTTCAGCTCAACTATAAATAAACCCTTTCTCTACTTAGGGAGGGCCAGTGCACAGCACAGCTAGCCATGGGGAGGGGAGGGAGAGGCAGGCTGGAGTACAGAGCATAGCCATGTCCAAGCAGCCAACATCACAACAGTATCCATTTACTGACACACTTAACATCAAACTGCAAAAACAAAAGAATCACTTAAGGTCATTAAGTAGTTTGTGTTATGGTAGTTAAAATAATTGCTATCTAAACAAAATGTTTATATATTTTCACAAGGTTGTTAACAATTATTTTTGACTTAGTATTGTCGTTTCATGTCTAATGCCTCTGGCATAAAAGTAAGAAATGTGAATTAATTTAAAGGAGATCATTTTGTGTTTGAAGAGCTTGAAAGACCATTGAAAGTAGGACAGGTAAGCAGGAGCAGCAAGAGAGAAGTAGGGCTGTCTGCAACATGTTGAACATGATTAATGGTGCTCTGGGGCCACTTGAAAATAGGACAGCAGTATAGGACAGGTGGTGATATAGTGCTGTTACTAACCATCATGGTTGAATAAACTCTGTTGTGCTCAAATTAAGAGTTGTGCTGTGAAGACTTTAGGGAACTGAACCTCAAAATAAGGACGTAATATCCCTGGGGGGATGGGACCTTCCCTGTGAATAAGATATCTCCCCTGTGAATAAGATATCCCTGGGGGGATGGCACCTTCCCTGTGAATAAGATATCTCCCCTGTGAATAAGATATCCCTGGGGGGATGGCACCTTCCCTGTGAATAAGATATCTGCTCTGATCTCGTAATATTATACTATTACACAGCTGAACAGAAAGGCAGAGTGAAACACATGAGCAAGTAACTCTGTAGGCCTACTGTAATGTCAGATATAATATACAAGATACATACAACAGTATAAGATAATATATGGCATAACATCCTCTGATGTACTGTCAACAGGTGTATTTTGGCCCTCATTAGCTATGTATATGTTGCTGTAGGCTCCTCTACAAAGACAAGAAAATCTGAAACCAAACAGCATACACTCCTAAAACACCCAACAGCACAAGGGCACTGTTTTGCACCCTTTCGTTTCTACCCATTTAGGCACAATTCTGTAGATACGGAAGAGTGAAGGGCTGTACCTTCCAGTTCGGGGTCCGGCCACCAGCCCAGCTCGCAGGTCCTGCAGGTGAACTCATCCTGGACGATCTCGTTGTCTTTACAGGGTGTACAGATCCAGCAACAGCTCACCTCTCCCTTCCTGATCACCTGTATCCATCAAACACATTGAGCGATTGAATGTGTTAGATCATTAAAAACACCTACAGAAAGAATGAAGTAGCACCGTTGAATGTGTTGAATGTGTTAGATCATTAAAAACACCTAAAGACAGGATGAAGTGGCACCGTTGAATGTGTTGAATGTGTTAGATCATTAAAAACACCTAAAGACAGGATGAAGTAGCACCGTTGAATGTGTTGAATGTGTTAGATCATTAAAAACACCTAAAGACAGGATGAAGTAGCTCTACTTACTCCATTAACCCATACAGCCGCTTCCAATTCACTCCCTAGTCCCTCCCCCTTCCCCTTCCCATTGGCCCTTCATCTGCAGGGCCTGTATACTGTAAGTACAATCAAGGTAGTGGTGGAGTGTCAACCATATTTCTTACACCTTACAGATATGCAAACTGGAAGGTTTTGCAGATTGCTGATGTGTTAGTTGGGCTAACCCAAGCTTTCACAATGGCAAATTTAATGTAAGTCAATGGATAAACAAATAATATGATTCAGTAGCATCAGTGTGTGTGTGTGTGTGTTTGTGTGTGTATATATGTGTTTGTGTGTGTGTGTGTGTGTGTGTGTTTGACCCCACCTTGATCTCTCCCTTGGAGCAGGGCTCGCTGCAGACTGAGCGGACCATGTCACTGCGGTTTATCTGCATCATGTAGTCATCAATGCTGAGCTGACCCTCGTGCCACGAACCCACGTTGATGTAGTCGAACGCACTAGGCTCCACATACTGTAGGTTCATTATTTCATACCTAACAGAGGAGGGAAAGTTGATCTGATGAAGATCGTTGTTGACAAAGCTTAACACATAAAATATCTTCGCACATATAAAATATCTTAGCACATATAAAATCTGAAACTTGCATTTGATTCAAGTGTACATAGACTTATTTTCATTGTGAAAGGGAAAGCAACAGATTACATGATATTAATTGTCACAGATCCCTCTGGTACTGCTGCTCATTCCGTGCACCAGCTCCGGAGGTCTACGACACTGGCTTTCTAGGCATCATTGAATTGGATTCATTACCACCAACCCTGAACTGTCTTGTCTCATTACACACACCTGGTTCCCATTTCCCCTGATTAGTATGTTATATATGTGCCCTCTGTTCCCCATTGTCCTTGTCGGTTATTCTTACCATGTCCGTTGGTTCTGTTAGTACCTGTGCATTGTATCGGCTTTCGTGCTACTTGTATCTGTGCTACTTGTATTACGGGTCTCGTCCCGTTATGTATGTAGAGGTTTACACCTCGCTCTTTTCTTTGGGTTTCAAACCTGTGTTAATATATATATGCATGCTTTGTTTGGGTGGAGAAAATAAACCCCCTATTACATATTCCTGCGTCTGTCTCCAATCCTTATATACAGTTAGAGCGTGACATTAATGTGCAGGGGACTTTGGTTTCTTGGTTTATTCGGATCACCATTATCTTTTGCCAAAGCAGCAGAAGTTCTTCCTGGGGTCCACAGAAACATAACATATAAAACATGACAAGTAGCGGAAGTTCTTCCTGGGGTCCACAGAAACATAACATATAAAACATGATAAGTAGAAGATGTTCTTCCTGGGGTCCACAGAAACATATCATATAAAACATGACAAGTAGCAGAAGTTCTTCCTGGGGTCCACAGAAACATATCATATAAAACATGACAAGTAGCAGAAGTTCTTCCTGGGGTCCACAGAAACATATCATATAAAACATGACAAGTAGCAGAAGTTCTTCCTGGGGTCCACAGAAACATATCATATAAAACATGATAAGTAGCAGCTGTTCTTCCTGGGGTCCACAGAAACATATCATATAAAACATGATAAGTAGCAGCTGTTCTTCCTGGGGTCCACAGAAACATAACATATAAAACATGACAAGTAGCAGCTGTTCTTCCTGGGGTCCACAGAAACATATCATATAAAACATGATAAGTAGAAGATGTTCTTCCTGGGGTCCACAGAAACATAACATATAAAACATGACAAGTAGCAGCTGTTCTTCCTGGGGTCCACAGAAACATAACATATAAAACATGACAAGTAGCAGCTGTTCTTCCTGGGGTCCACAGAAACATATCATATAAAACATGACAAGTAGCAGAAGTTCTTCCTGGGGTCCACAGAAACATATCATATAAAACATGATAAGTAGCAGCTGTTCTTCCTGGGGTCCACAGAAACATAACATATAAAACATGACAAGTAGCAGCTGTTCTTCCTGGGGTCCACAGAAACATATCATATAAAACATGATAAGTAGCAGATGTTCTTCCTGGGGTCCACAGAAACATATCATATAAAACATGACAAGTAGCAGCTGTTCTTCCTGGGGTCCACAGAAACATAATATATAAAACATTACAAGTAGCAGATGTTCTTCCTGTGGTCAAAACACTAATAGACAGTCACACATATACAACGTTATACAAACAATACAACTAAAGAATAATATATGTGTAGATGGTGTGTGCTTAAGTGTGATAGTGTGTGTGTGTGTGTTAGAGTGTGTGTGTGTGTGTGTGTGAGTGTGTGTGTGTGTGTGTGTGTGTGTGTGTGTGTGTTAGAGTGTGTGTGTGTGTGTTAGAGTGTGTGTGTGTGTGTGTGTGTGTGTGTGTTAGAGTGTGATAGAGTGTGTGTGTGTGTGTGTGTGTGTGTGTTAGCATGTGTGTGCGTGTGTGTGTGTGTGTGTGTGTGTGTGTGTTAGCATGTGTGTGTGTGTGCGTGTGTGTGTGTGCGTGTGTGTGTGTGTGTGTGTGTGTGTGTGTGTGTGTGTGTGTGTGTGTGTGTGTGTGTGTGTGTGTGTGTGTGTGTGTGTGTGTGTGTGTGTGTGTGTGTGTGTGTGTGTGTGTGTGTGTGTGTGTGTGTGTGTGTGATAGTGTAGTTGACTAATAGTTGACTTGTATTTGATATGTTTCAATATGATTGATCCATAATGAGCTTCTGGTAACATCATCCTAATCGTGTTGAATACAAAGACTAGCTGTACTGGTCGGATTCTAACGCGGTCATCTCACTCAAGGCACCAACTTCTTAAACATTAGATCAAGAGAAAATATCCTCTTGAGCCGGGGGGCACAAGTTGGCAGCGCTATGTCATCACGAGAAAGTGACTCCAAATCACCTGGGCTACACCTACCTGCCAGGCGTGTCCCCATTCTCATCAAACCACACGTCTTCTCCAGACACCCCAGTGAAGGAGGTCTTCAGGAGGAACTCCAACAGCTGGCTTCCATCGATAGGGTCCATGGCCTCACACAGACCCACATGGCCGAGGCAGAGGTGGCTGTGCATGTCATGTAGACCCTGAGCCATGGCGTAGATAGCATTGATGACGAACCCCATCTTACTGTCCTGGACATAGTTGTCCTCCAGACTTTCGTAACCTGCCGAATCCAATTAAAACATGAAATTAGGATTAGGGAGGGATTATTTTCCTACAATGCTATGCAATACAGAGTGCGATAGATATTCATATCTGAATATCAATTATCAACTATTCTATGTTTCTATTATCAAATGTATTTTTGCAGCATAATATAGACTGACATAATGTAGACAGACATAATATAGACTGACAGAATATAGACTGGCATAGTGTAGATTGACATAATGTAGACTGACATAATGTAGACTGACATAATGTAGACAGACATAATGTAGACTGACATTATTTCAAAGGAATGATAGGGTTTCCAAAGACACATGCTTATTATTATTCTTTGGCTTATTTGTTTATTGGATCCTTTTGGGCTATGGGCATCAGAAGGACACACTGTTCTCTTCTGTTCTCTTCTGTTCTCTTCTGTTCTCTTCTGTTCTCTTCTGTTCTCTTATCATCTGTTCTGTTCTCTTCTGTTCTCTTCTGTTCTCTTCTGTTCTCTTATCATCTCTTCTGTTCTCTTCTGTTCTCTTCTGTTCTCTTCTGTTCTCTTATCATCTCTTCTGTTCTCTTCTGTTCTCTTCTGTTCTCTTCTGTTCTCTTATCATCTCTTCTGTTCTCTTCTGTTCTCTTCTGTTCTCTTCTGTTCTCTTATCATCTGTTCTGTTCTCTTCTGTTCTCTTCTGTTCTCATCTCTTCTCTTATCATCTGTTCTGTTCTGTTCTGTTCTCTTCTGTTCTCTTATCATCTGTTCTGTTCTGTTCTGTTCTGTTCTGTGGTTTAGGGCATCAAAGGGCAGGCATTATATTACGGCATCAAATCATTCCTGTTACCATGGAGCCACCAACTGTTTTGTGTTTGCCCTTCAATTAGGTATAAATAGTGTGGCGATATTATAATTGACAGAGGAAGAAAATCTATTATTCTAATGTATTCCTTCCTCCATCGATCCATTTATATCCTTTTTTTGTCAGAAATACAGGGCTCATTAATGAAACTGTATTGTGCCATATGTTAAAAGATGGAGACTGCAGGGTAACACTTTGATGATTTACAATAGGTCTACTATTTGAAAAGAACAATACACAATAGGTCCTGGGCCCGCTAATGGATTAACAAGCATTAAGCAAGCTAGGAGCAGTATAAGTAGCACATACCCTTGTTAATCTTATACTACAATATCTCAACGTTAATAACAGTATCCGGTATAGAAAGTGATCAACATTAAGCATCAAATAAACAATTGTGTTCATATCAATTTGTGAATCAAACAGTTCTGCAATGATTGTGTTTGTTTGTAGTCAGGCTTGTTATTTTTTTTATCAATCAGCTTACTGAGTGATACAAGTACTAACAAACATACCAACGATGGATTCGATAGTGTTGTGGTGGATAGTGGCAAGCAGAGTGAGAGTTATATTCAGACAGGTGCACATGGTGGTGCCCCACTTATAACGAGTCCCTGAGTTTGACCATTACCTACTTCAGTAACTTTTCACTCTTGATAAAGTATTCCATTGCATGCATACAGACAATAAGTACTATTTCACTCTTCACGTATATCCACTGTTAACCATGTTTAGTTTAACATAAGATAATAAATTATTTATTATTATTATTATTATTATTATCATTATTATAATATATGCCATTTAGCAGACTCTTTTATCCAAAGTGACTTACTGTCACGCATGCATACATTTTACGTATGGTGGTCCCGGGAAACGACACCCCTATCTTGGCGTTGCAAGCGCCATGCTATGCCAACTGAACAATTTAACATCTTTCTTTGTCCCCATCTCATCCTACTACTAAATATTGTATTGTATTGTCATGAAACCTACTACTTAGTGTGCATACTGTGTGTACACACTTATGTCCATTCTAACACCACAGTGTCTTAACCTATTGGGCCAAGGTCCATATAGGAACATGCAGCATATGGTTCTACAAGGCAGACTAGCCAGTTGGCATCTCATCTAATGCTTCAAATGTTATTGGGCTATGTTTTATACAGCAATCTCAAAACCAGAGTGTGAGAACACACAGTGTGTGAGGGAAACCAGTTGGTGTGATCTCACTGCAATGCATAAAAACACCCCAATAGCTTTATATAGTAGAGGTCAACAGATATACATTGGTAGGGTTGCTATGACTCTGATTTGGTTTCCATGCAGCCTAGGAAACACTGTCTAAACCACAAAGGGTAATAACGTCCCATCAAACAAATCCTAGTTTCCCCTTGACAATACACTATATCAGTGGACCTCTATGTATATTGCCAGAGTGACGTGCTTTACGAGTTCATTCAGATAAAATAGACACTCACCATCTTGGAGCTCTATACAAAGAAACAATAGAAGTGACTCAACAGTAGACTTTTACTCTTTCTCTGATTATTACACATGATCAATATCCCTCTCATAAATAGAAAGTAAAGAAACGTAGGAGGAAGAGGAGTCTTTCTTGTCAAAACAAGATGAAAGAAATCGATAAACAACATTGACCTGGAGAACATGTAAGAGAGAAACGTACATTCATGCTAAATATTCAAAAATGTTTTTCTATACTGTTGCATGCATTGTTTATATTTACCTTCAATAAATTGTTTGTCTATAAAAATACAGTTTTTCTCAAATGCTTAAACACAAAAACTGGTTCCTGTAGCATAAAAACCCACCCTTACACACAGACATTTCCCATAAATGTAAACACTATTCACCTGTTTCCACAACATTCAAAACTCTTTCTGCAAAACCTTACACAAAATTGGCCAAATAAATCATTCATTGCACTATATATTAATTAAGCAAACACTCTCAATATAATTAACTCAAGTCATCACAACCTAAACTCAAAGAGCACACCTTTCTCCAGGTGCAAACACTAAGCCTCAAAATTGTTAATACACCAATCAGAATTGCAGGATCAATAAATAGGGCCTAGAGGCATGTCCATGTGGAACAACGGATCCTAACAATGCCGAAGTTGCAAGACAACAGAAAGGAAGAGGACGAGGAAGAGGACAAGGACGAGGACGACAACAACAAAGACAAGGAATCTCAGATGAAATCCGTGCCACCCTAGT
Organism: Thymallus thymallus; assembly: GCA_023634145.1. NCBI lineage: Eukaryota > Metazoa > Chordata > Actinopteri > Salmoniformes > Salmonidae > Thymallus > Thymallus thymallus. Next base: position 6,519,378 of record CM042405.1, on the reverse strand, counting down.
TCATCACCCTAGTTCATCACCCTAGTTCATCACCCTAGTTCAACCTAGTTCACCATGTGCTCATACATGGGAGGACTATGAGAGAAGCTGGACAGCTAGTGCAACCCAACCTAAGCGTTACATGGTTGCATCCATTGTCCGTACTTTCAGAAGGGAAAACAGGTCATTTGTCTTGTTGTTACTGTGATACATGTAATGTTGTAGTGCATATACTGTAGACTGAATCTCCACTTTGTTCTCAGTGTAGTTTTTACCACAGTAATGGATGACCATAGGTCAGTAATGGATGACCATAGGTCAGTAATGGACGACCATAGGTCAGTAATGGACGACCATAGGTCAGTAATGGACGACCATAGGTCAGTAATGGACGACCATAGGTCAGTAATGGTCAAATGTCATTTTTGCAGAACTGAGGGGCGGCCATCTATTGGAGGTAGGCGGAGACTTCTCACAGCTGAGCAGGAGACTGCCCTGGTGAATATGGTGATTGACAATAATGACAATCCGTTTGAGGGAAATTCAAACCCAAATAGTTAAAGACCAGGTAGTCTTCCAGGGAATTGACAGCATCAGCATTTCCACCATTGACCGGATTGTTCAGAAGAAGCACATAAGGACAAAGCAGCTGTACCGTGTGCATTTTGAAAGGAATTCAAACAGAGTTAAGGAGCAATGATTCCAATATGTTCAGGTAATTGCTATACTGTACAGAATGTTGACAGTATGTAGAGTATGGCCCATCTCTCCAGCATATCAATACAGTACTGTATAGTAATGTGTTACAGTAACTGCAGTACAAAATCTTTCATTCCAGTGCAGTAGTACACTACAGTTCTGTATTTGTAGTATAGTAAAATATGTGTTTTTTTTTGTTTTTTTTTACTTCTGTAGAGAATCTTTGAGCTGGATGCCATGGAGTACATCTTCATCGACGAGGCAGGGTTCAACCTAACAAAAAGGTGCAAAAGGGGGCGCAACATCATTGGTCACCGTGCCATCATACAAGTTCCTGGCCAGAGGGGAGGCAACATCACCCTATGTGCAGCCATCAGCATTCGTGGCGTCCTCCACCGCCATGTCAAAGTGGGTCCATACAACCCGGCACAACTACTTCAATTTCTAGATCAGCTGCACAATAACATTCTTCAACAGGAAGGGGAGCCAGGCTCACCGTTCTTTTTTTGCCAGCATATTTCCCCTTTCTGAATCCGATTGAGGAATTTTTCTCAGCGTGGCAGTGGAGAGTGTATGACCGCAACCTCTACGCACAGCAAAACCTCCTGGAGGCAATGGTGGACGCCTTTGGTGATGTGTCTGTGGAGTTCATCCAGGGTTTTCTAAGGCACACAGGGGCATTTTCCCCACACTGCCTGGCAAGGGCAAACATAATGTGTGACGTTAATTAGATATTATGGCCTGACCCAGACCTGAGACGACATGATGAGAACGCTGAAGCTGATGCTGAGTAACATTTGCTGCATTTGGAAATAAAGCTTTTGGAAATTGGCTATTTTACTGTGCATGGACTCTTCCTTACATGTTTTGTCAGCGTGGCATTTCAAAGGTCAGGTTTTTTACCAAAACACCATATACAGTAGTATTCCCTTATCAACTAATGTAAGAGGTATTTATTACAGTACTCTTTTCGCCAGGGAGTTCCTGAAAGGGTTATCTGGATAGTCAGTGCTGTGATTTTACAAAGTATTCAAAATTATTTATCTGAAAAACTTTTCTAAACATTTTGGTAGCAGTGTTTTGTGTTAACAAACAGTCATGTAGTCTGTGTTTTTGACAGCTTGTGTGTGTTGTCTGAGGGCAAAGTTTGAATTGGGACCCAGAAGTTAGATGTGTTTTTAAAATTGTGTGTGAAGATTTGAGAAAATATTCAGTTGTTCCAGGAATTGTGTCTAAGCGATTGAGAAAAACTTCAAGTAATTTCCATAGAATTCATGACTGGATTAGCTAAGCAATGGTAACTGACTCGACAAGTTCGTTTTAAAACTTAAATATATAGCTAGCTCAAAGGGAATATAAAAGTGCAACAAAACAAACATTTTGAAAACATGCTGTCTGAGCATTGTTTCAAGTGATCAATATAGCTTTAGCTAATCAATGAATCTTGATTATTAAATTGTTTTGTGAGATTAAATGTGCCATGATAATTCAATTTACCTAGATCCTCTTTGGTTGGCCAGGAAAATGTTTAAAAAATAAAAAACAAAACATAATATTAAAGCAGGCGGAATAGAGGAAATATTTTCACGAAGCTTCTAGTTATTTGAGACAAAAATACAAAAATTATATAATATCAAAAAATCTTGATGTAGTTATTATTAGAGACAACATCAATTATACCATGTTAGTTTACAATGTAAGTCATCAACCCTTCTGAAGAAACCATTCTCTATCATATATACCTGAGCAGTTTTTCAAGTAGTTCATGTTCTCCAGCGGGTGACCTGGGATGCGGCACTGGAACCTGTACTGCCAGAACTCAGGGAACCATGGGTTCCTGGTGTTGGTGTCGAGGCGGAGCTTCAGGAAGTAGTCATCAAAAGACGTGACCTCCTCCGACTGCAGCTTCACAGTGATCCCGCCCACAGCCTCCTTTTCATAGCCCTCAACCACCTCATCTCTGTCTGCCCAGCCATCACTGTGGAGAGAGACACAGTAACATTGCAGTAACATTACTGTTAGGACTACTCCTTACTAGGGCTGTTGGGGTCAGTCCCAGTTGCTGACCTTTGGAATCTACATTTTAAAAAGTATAATATATCCATGTAATATAGCCTACACCTCCACAATAAATCCATTATTTATCTTAGACAGGTCTAAAGAAGCATGCTATGAAGAAAATGTAGACTATTTCAGAAGAACAGACGAACAGAACATACTCTGAGTTGTCTTTATGTTATGTCCTGATCTGGCTATGCCAAATGGCCGTGGGCTACACTAGTTCATTTAGCAGACAAGATTTGCTTAGAATTCCATGGCATTAATTTATAGTATGAAGGACAGAATTTAACAAAGCTGAATAAAATAGAAAGGATATTTTCTCCAAACAATTTGAGGGAGTGTGCACATGTGTCTATTCTGTGTTGAGCGGTAAACAAAGAAATCGATGTCAGAGTGATTAGAGGGACAATGTCTGTTTTTTACTTTTTGCACTCCAGACTTCTTGTATTTTTATACTTTTTCATTTTGCCGCACTATGTATCATGTATCGTGTATTTGTTTTTTGTGTACTTCGTTCTGGCAATTTGCACCTGTCCTGTGTTGTTTGTAGATGCTTGACAAAGAAATTTCCCCTCTAGATCAAAAAAGTACCTACCTACCTACCTACCTACCTACCTACCTACCTACCTACCTACCTACCTACCTACCTACCTACCTACCTACCTACCTACCTACCTACCTACCTACCTACCTACCTACCTACCTACCTACCTACCTACCTACCTACCTACCTACCTACCTACCTACCTACCTACCTACCTAGAGTGCTGAGCACCAGGTGGTTAGCAAGTTTGGTAGGCTACTAATGACCATCAGTACCACCAGAACTTGGAGAAGCCTAATCACCGTAACTAAACGGTCACGTGGAATCTGACTACCTTCATGACTCGTGACCGACCGGCATGGCTGTAATTTGGTCACTGCAACAGCTCTACTCCTTACCACCCCTAAATGGGTGGTCTTTTAGAGCGTTTCAATGGTATCCTAAAACAGATGTTTAGAACTGTTTTACATGAATCTGGCAGGGTCTGGGACAAATGGTTACCTTTTCTTTTGTTTGCCTACATCCTGTAGACGCGACACAAGTTCAACAGTCTGAGGGAAATGGCAAGACAGCATCTTCAAATGCAGAAGGTATTGCAAGAGAAAGAGAACTGAAGTGTGGGTGTTAATACTTTTACCTTCTGGTAAAGGTAAACTGCTTGCAGAGTGGCAGGGGGCTTATATACAGTTGAAGTCGGAAGTTTACATACACTTAGGTTGAAGTCATTAAAACTCATTTTTCAACCACTCCACAGATTTCATGTTAACAAACTATAGTTTTGGCAAGTTGATTAGGACATCTACTTTGTGGCTTTAGAAGCTTCTGATAGGCTAATTGACATAATTTGAGTCAATTGGAGGTGAACCTGTGGATGTGTTTCAAGGCCTACCTTCAAACTCAGTGCCTCTTTGCTCGACATCAGGGGAAAATCAATAGAAATCAGCCAAGACCTCATAACAAAAATTGTAGACCTCCACAAGTCTGGTTCATCCTTGGGAGCAATTTCCAAACGCCTGAAGGTACCATGCTCATCTGTACAAACAATAGTACGCAAGTATAAACACTATGGGACCACGCAGCCATCATACCGCTCAGGAAGGAGTCGCATTCTGTCTCCTAGAGACGAACGTACTTTGGTACGGAAAGTGCAAATCAATCCCAGAACAACAGCAAAGGACCTTGTGAAAATGCTGGAGGAAACAGGGACAAAAGTAGTAAAACGAGTCCTATGTCGACATAACCTGAAAGGCCGCTCAGCAAGGAAGAAGCCACTGCTCCAAAACCGCCATGAAAAAGACTGACTACGGTTTGCAACTACACATGGGGACAAAGATCTTACTTTTTGGAGAAATGTCCTCTGGTCTAATGAAACAAAAATAGAACTGTTTGGCCATAATGACCATCGTTATGTTTGGAGGAAAGAAAGGGGGGGCTTGCAAGCCAAAGAACACCATCCCAACCGTGAAGCACGGGGGTGGCAGCATCATGTTGTGGGGGTGAAAATAGATGGCATCATGAGGAAGGAAAATTATGTGGATATATTGAAGCAACATCTCAAGACATCAGTCAGGAAGTTAAAGCTTGGTCGCAAATGGGTCTTCCAAATGGACAATGACCCTAAGCAGACTTCCAAAGTTGTGGCAAAAAGGCTTAAGGACAACAAAGTCAAAGCATTGGAGTGGCCCTCACCTCACAAAGCCCTGACCTCAATCCTATAGAAAATGTGTGGGCAGAACTGAAAAAACGTGTGCGAGCAAGGAGGCCTACAAACCTGACCAGTTCTGTCAGGAGGAATGGGACAAAATTCACCCAACTTATTGTGGGAAGCTTGTGGAAGGCTACCCAAAATGTTTGACCCAAGTAAAACAATTTCAAGGCAATGCTACCAAATACTAATTGAGTGTGTGTAAACTTCTGACCCATCTGGAATGTGATGAAAGAAATTAAAGATGAAATAAATCATTCTCTCGACTATTATTCTGACATTTCACATTCTTAAAATAAAGTGGTGATCCTAACTGACCTAAGCCAGGGATTTTTACTAGAATTGAATGTCAGGAATTGTGAATAACTGATTTTAAATGTATTTGGCTAAGGTGTATGTAAACTTCCGACTTCAACTGTAGTGGTCAGCAAGACAGGGCCTATATTACCTATAAGATTATCTGTCTAGGAAAGCTGTGTCCCAAACAAAGAATATTGCAGAGAATTTCAGAAGTAAAGTTAATGAATATATGATAGTGTACTCCATGACACAATAACATCTTGCTCAAAGACATCCACCACCTCATATCTGTCTGCCCAGCCATCACTATAGGGGACAGGAAAGTTGAATCAGTATGATACAGATGTAGGATCTTAATTTGAGCCAGTTGGCTACAGCAGGAAAATAATCCTGCAGCAACAGGAAATGTGAATTATTATGTCATTATAATTAATGTACATTTTTTTAGGGGTTGATAAATTTTTTGTAAGGGAAAATCAGTCTGACATTTCAAAGTGGAAATTCAAATATGCTACACGTTTGCATTTTCTGCCTTGCAGAACAATTCTCAGCAACAAAAGAGTGATCAAATTAAGATCTGACATCTGTAATACTTAGAACTATAGTCCTTGTTGTCTTGCCAGGGGAGTATGCTAATAATACAAAAATTAAACAATTGAATGAATATCCTCCTCCCTCCTCCAGCATGGCAACATCACAAGTATATAGCCATCTGTTTCACAGCACTACACACACACTATGTGCCAACAACTTGCTGCTCTGACGTCAGCACATGGAAGTCATCATTCAAACCATAGTATGAAAAAAAAACACTCAACCAGGTCATATCACCTTGATGTAGGACACATAGAATTGTTGTATTGCTGAGATAGAAAAAGAACCAAGCGAAAGTGGGCTCCATGGAAGAAGACCCAGCAGGACTCCACTTTTGAGAGAAAAACATAAAAAAGCCAGACTGGAATTCTAGAATGCATATTGACAAGCCACAATCCTTCTGGAAGAATGTCCTTTGGACAGATGAGTCAAAACTGGAGATTTTTGGCAAGCCACAACAGCTCTATGTTCACAGACGAACAAATGAAGCTTTCAAAGAAAATAACATAATTCCTACAGTGAAACATGAAGGAGGAGGCTCGGTTATGTTTTGGGGCTGCTTGGCTGCGTTGCCTTGAATATGTGCAGGGCACAATGAAATCTTAAGACTATCAAGGCATTCTGGAACGAAACATACTGCCCAGTGTCAGAAAGCTCTGTCTCAGTCGCAGGTCATGGGTCCTACAACAGGATAATGACCCAAAACACACAGCTAAAAGCACCCAAGAATGGACAAGAACAAAACATTGGACTATTCTGAAGTGGCCTTCTTTGAGTCCAGATCTGAATCCTATCGAACATCTATGGAAAGAGCTGAAACTTGCAGTCTGGAGAAGGCACTCATCAAACCTGAGACAGCTGGAGCAGTTTGCTCAGGAAGAGTGGGCCAAACTACCTGTTAACAGGTGCAGAAGTCTCATTGAGAGCGACAGAAAACATTTGATTGCAGTGATTGCCTCTAAAGGTTGTGCAACAAAATATTAGGTTAAGGGTCCCATAATTTTTGTCCATGCCATTTTCATTTGTTTTATTATTTACAATATTGTATTGAATGAAAAATCAAAGCAAAGTCTGATTTCTATTAAATATGGAATAAACAATGGTGGATGCCAATTACTTTTGTCAGATTCAAGTTATTTCAGAGAAAATTGTGTAGTTCTTAGCTCGCTTATTAATGTCTTAATCGAAATTACGGATGGCCTCTTATCCGCTCATCGTTCCCTTATGCCATAGTTTGTACATCTCAGTTGTCAGTAGAAACCACATTTGTTTAAGCAAGTCAGCCATATCAACTATGTTTAAAAAAAAAGGCAGTAAATGAAGCTGAATGAACTGTTTCACTGCCAGACAAGGCTCCGCTAATAGCCAGGTGTTGCAGTCGTAAGGTGTTGGGACTGCTGTTGTGACATCTTTATTTAGGCCCTAACAGTTTGTGGGCACCGTTTGTCACCGTTATTGTGCAATTAATTAATGTATTTGGTTGTGTTGTGTAGTGGCTTTGCTGGCATGCATCTAAAACATTTATTTTTAGTTTGCCCCACCAAGATTTACATGCAAAAATAATGTAATGTAATGTACTCTACTCTACTCTACTCTACTGTATTGTACTGTATTGTATTGTACTGTACTGTACTGTACAGTATTGTACTCTACTCTACTCTACTGTACTCTACTCTACTCTACTGTACTGTACTGTATTGTACTCTACTCTACTCTACTGTACTGTATTGTACTCAACTCTACTGTACTCTACTGTATTGTACTCTACTCTACTCTACTCTACTGTACTCTACTCTACTGTACTCTACTCTACCCTACTGTATTGTACTCTACTCTACTCTACTCTACTGTACTCTACTCTACTCTACTCTACTGTACTCTACTCTACTCTACTGTACTCTACTCTACCATACTGTATTGTACTCTACTCTACTGTACTCTACTCTACTGTACTCTACTCTACTCTACTGTATTGTACTCTACTCTACTGTACTCTACTGTATTGTACTCTACTCTACTCTACTGTACTGTACTGTATTGTACTCTACTCTACTCTACTGTATTGTACTCTACTCTACTCTACTCTACTCTACTGTATTGTACTCTACTCTACCGTATTGTACTCTACTCTACTCTACTCTACTGTACTGTATTGTACTCTACTCTGCTCTACTCTAGTGTATTGTACTCTACTCTACTCTACTGTACTGTATTGTACTCTACCCTACTGTATTGTACTCTACTCTACTCTACTGTACTGTACTGTATGTATTGTACTCTACTCTACTCTACTGTATTGTACTCTACTCTACTGTACTCTACTGTACTCTACTCTACTCTACTCTGCCCTACTGTATTGTACTCTACTCTACTGTATTGTACTCTACTCTACTGTACTCTACTGTACTCTACTCTACTCTACCCTACTGTATTGTACTCTACTCTACTCTACTGTATTGTACTCTACTCTACTCTACTCTACTGTATTGTACTCTACTCTACTGTATTGTACTCTACTCTACTGTATTGTACTCTACTCTACTGTACTGTATTGTACTCTACTCTACTGTATTGTACTCTACTCTACCCTACTGTATTGTACTGTACTCTACTCTACTGTACTGTACTGTATTGTACTCTACTCTACTGTATTGTACTCTACTCTACTCTACTGTATTGTACTCTACTGTACTGTACTGTATTGTACTCTCATCTCTACTCTACCCTACTGTATTGTACTGTACTGTACTCTACTCTACTGTACTGTACTGTATTGTACTCTACTCTACTCTACCCTACTGTATTGTACTGTACTCTACTCTACTGTACTGTACTGTACTGTATTGTACTCTACTCTACTCTACTGTGTTGTACTGTACTCTACTCTACTGTATTGTAGTGTACTCTACTCTACTCTACTCTACTCTTCTCTACTGTATTGTACTGTACTACTCTACTGTACTGTATTGTACTCTACTCTACTGTACTGTATTGTACTCTACTCTACTGTATTGTACTCTACTCTACTGTATTGTACTGTACTCTACTCTACTGTACTGTATTGTACTCTACTCTACTCTACTCTACTGTGTTGTACGCTACTCTACTGTATTCTACTCTACTGTACTCTATTGTACTGTACTCTATTGTATTCTATTCTACACTACTGTACTCTATTCTACTCTACTGTACTGCACTTTACTGTATAAAAGCATCTGCAACAGTAAGTGGCATTCAGTATATACTGCATGAATGAGGTCCACCCTGCCAACAAGCCTTTCCTTTCATCCTCCACACAGCTCAGGATGGATGGATGGATGGTCAACACCAGCCTCCTCGATCATCTAGATCAGTGGTATTCAAACTCGGGGTCACGACCCCTGGTAACTGCAGTGGGGTTGCCAATTTTATTTGAGTAATAAGAGATGAAAATGCAATGAATTTAAGGATATTTGTTGATATAAGAATTTACATTTTAAAGTTGTGTCATTAGATTTGGTGTGGGGTGGGAAACAAATGGGGTCTCCAGAATACCACTGATATAGATGGACCCAATCTTCCACACAGCCCAGGATGGATGGATGGGCTCCACCATCCTCTGTGTTTACTTACTGCACTGCTCTACAAAATAATATTTTTTCAGTCGCTAGTCTCCTTGACCCAGAAAAACAGCCACACCAATCCCATGTCCTATTCATCCTCCATGGAGACGTCACAAGCTGCATAACTCAACTACAGAGAGTTTTATATCCTTGCTGTCACCATATATCAGATTTACACTACTTACTTTGTTTGTACTTACAATATATTTCTGTCTTTTGATGAGGAACTGTCCAAACTGTTAACCAGGGTTAGCCTGAATGGTCCAACTGTATTCCTATCTTGTGAAAGGAAACAATAAAAACTATAACTGAAAAGGAGAACATCTAAGACCAGGCTAATTCAGGGCAGTTTGAGCTGTTAGCTTGAGCTTTACTACTCCTGTCATGTCTTCATGCTTGCTAGCTCCATCCTCTATGGACAGCTACAGTCTAAATACAGTAAGGGAATGTCTTCCAGCTGATATGTGCTTTGAAGCTCAGTAGTCCTCACCACTGAGCTCTGTGCTGGAGGTGCTGTCCCACATTACCCCAGTCTCCCACTGAGTCTGTGATCTGACAGGGGGAGAGAGAGCTGTCCCATATTACCCAAGCCTCCCCAGTTTGCATGTGATCTGACAGGAGAGAGAGAGAGAGAGAGAGAGAGAGAGAGAGAGAGAGAGAGAGAGAGAGAGAGAGAGAGAGAGAGAGAGAGAGAACCCACTGTCTAACCATGCATTATTCATGACTGTGAGTGTGAATCAAAGCTTCTTTCTGCTTTCAGAAGGGACTCCACTACTGCTAGAATAATAATAATTATTATTGTGTTCCAGTATAAACTCTGAGAAAACCATGCTGGCCTTTGCAACATATTATTTTGAACAGTCCTCAAGAGTCCATATGATGAAAATGAGGTCGATCACTCCACAAAATGGAGGCCTAATGTATCAAACATTTTAGTGTAAGAATGCTGATCTAGGATCAAGTCCCCCTGTCTATATAATCTTATTAATTGTGATCTAAAAGCCTAAACTGATCCTAGATCAACACTCCTACTCTGAGACGCTTGATACATAAGGCCCCAGGTTGATATGACTCCCTTTAACCCATTGCTGAGACTGATAACGAGCTCTGTGGGAACTAACACTTTACCTGCCGATGAGAAGGAACTCCCCTGCCACCCCAAGTCGTCTCATAGCCATGAGCAGCCCACGGACTGTCATGCCCTCGCAGAAGCAGACAACCACCCGGGCCTTAGGCAGGCGTTCTCTCAGCTTCCTCAGCAGCCTGTCAAAGTGCTTCTCCCCTGCGTTGCTGTAGATCTTGTCTGAATGGGCAATACACAGTCCCTCCTGAGAGGCCAGCTCCTTAAAGGCCTCCATACCACTCTCTCCATAGTTACCTGGGGAAATAAACAACATTAACAAACAAAACAACAACATCATATCATGGTCTTAGTTAAATACATTTTAAAATACAATATTATTTAAAATAATAATATTAATAATGATAATAATAATGATAATAATAATGATTATAATAATGATAGTAATAATGATAATAATAATAATAATGATAATAACGATAATGATAATAATAATGATAATAATGATAATGATGATAATAATAATGACAATGATAATAATAATAATAATAATAATAATGATAACAATAACAATGATAATGATAATAGTAATAATGATAATAAAATGATAATAATAATAACATACCTGCCAACCATAACTAGTGGCTGACTGCATTTCAAACTTTGTCTGTTTGTTATCACTCTATTGTAAAGACGGTAGTGCCGTGTCACTGCATCTCACTGTATTTAATAATATTTTTAAAAAACTAATCATTCTGCTCATCAGTCTGGTAAATAACAAAGCTGTACCAGAACAGATTTAATCAGTTCATCACCAACTCTCTGCCTGAGTTCCTGTCAGTCCCTCACTGCAGGCAGATCAGAGGTATGTGCTTGCATCCTAAATGGCTCCCTATTCCCTTTATAGTGCTCTACTTTTGACCAGGGCCTATAGGGCTGTGATCAAAAGTAGTGCAAAATGTAGGGAATACTGTGACTATGGGGGACGTTGGTATGCACAACATCAGGCAGGCAGCTATGACCCTGATGTCACTCAGACATCTCATCACCTGGAACTGGAATCTTAATTACTGTATAATAATCTACAGACCAGCTCTTATTAACAAATATTTGTATAACTAATCCAATATAGACCAGAGCCTGCCATTTCCAATGGAAGCAAATTAATCATAGTGGGCAGAACAAGCAAGGAGATGGGCAGAGCCAAGCACGAGCTAGTGATATCTTATTGGCGCATTCTAGCATTTATTGCATATTTCCATTAGGGAATGCCTACTCTGTGAAATGCGTGTGTGCAATAACTCAATTTGCTCTTGAACTCCTAAACAATGTTATTTTTTTCAATTTTGGCAAAGGGTAAAGTCTACAAAATGCAGTCTACTCTGTTTGTTCCAGATTCTAGTTTTGGAAACAGAAAACTGTATGGAGATCAAATGTTTCATAGATGAGATGAATGTCGGCCTAAATCGATCTCGCTCCATCTTCTCCCACTGTCGGCCACTGGGCATCCTCTCATCACCATATCTGGTAGTGAGTGGAAACGCCAACCGGATGATTCACATTTATACATCTGGTGAAATATATGTCTCAATGTTCTGTCTGTGGTAGTACTGTACTGCAGAACAAAAGTGTAGCTACTAAGGCTGAGGATTGTCTTGGTCTCCCAGTCTCATATGCTGTAGATTACCTGCCATCACCTCCCCAGTCTCATATGCTGTAGATTACCTGCCATCACCTCCCCAGTCTCATATGCTGTAGATTACCTGTTATCACCTCCCCAGTCTCATATGCTGTAGATTACCTGCCATCACCTCCCCAGTCTCATATGCTGTAGATTACCTGTTATCACCTCCCCAGTCTCATATGCTGTAGATTACCTGTTATCACCTCCCCAGTCTCATATGCTGTAGATTACCTGTTATCACCTCCCCAGTCTCATATGCTGTAGATTACCTGCTATCACCTCCCCAGTCTCATATGCTGTAGATGACCTGTTATCACCTCCCCAGTCTCATATGCTGTAGATTACCTGTTATCACCTCCCCAGTCTCATATGCTGTAGATTACCTGCCATCACCTCCCCAGTCTCATATGCTGTAGATTACCTGTGGTAGTGAATAGTGAGTAGTGGGTTGTGGTAGTGAATAGTGAATAGTGGGTTGTGGTAGTGAATAGTGAGTAGTGGGTTGTGGTAGTGAATAGTGAATAGTGGGTTGTGGTAGTGAATAGTGAGTAGTGGGTTGTGGTAGTGAATAGTGAGCAGTGGTTTGTGGTAGTGAATAGTGAATTGTGGGTTGTGGTAGTGAATAGTGAGCAGTGGGTTGTGGTAGTGAATAGTGAGTAGTGGGTTGTGGTAGTGAATAGTGAGTAGTGGGTTGTGGTAGTGAATAGTGAATAGTGGGTTGTGGTAGTGAATAGTGAGTAGTGGGTTGTGGTAGTGAATAGTGAGCAGTGGTTTGTGGTAGTGAATAGTGAGCAGTGGGTTGTGGTAGTGAATAGTGAGTAGTGGGTTGTGGTAGTGAATAGTGAGTAGTGGGTTGTGGTAGTGAATAGTGAATAGTGGGTTGTGTTAGTGAATAGTGAGTAGTGAGCAGTGGGTTGTGGTAGTGAATAGTGAGTAGTGAGCAGTGGGTTGTGGTAGTGAATAGTGAGTAGTGAGCAGTGGTTTGTGGTAGTGAATAGTGAGTAGTGAGTAGTGGGTTGTGGAAGTGAATAGTGAGTAGTGAGTAGTGGTTTGTGGTAGTGAATAGTGAGTAATGAGCAGTGGGTTGTGGAAGTGAATAGTGAGTAGTGAGCAGTGGTTTGTGGTAGTGAATAGTGAATAGTGAGTAGTGGGTTGTGGTAGTGAATAGTGAGTAGTGGGTTGTGGTAGTGAATAGTGAGTAGTGGGTTGTGGTAGTGAATAGTGAATAGTGGGTTGTGTTAGTGAATAGTGAGTAGTGAGCAGTGGGTTGTGGTAGTGAATAGTGAGTAGTGAGCAGTGGTTTGTGGTAGTGAATAGTGAATAGTGAGTAGTGGGTTGTGGTAGTGAATAGTGAGTAGTGGGTTGTGGTAGTGAATAGTGAGTAGTGGGTTGTGGTAGTGAATAGTGAATAGTGGGTTGTGTTAGTGAATAGTGAGTAGTGAGCAGTGGGTTGTGGTAGTGAATAGTGAGTAGTGAGCAGTGGTTTGTGGTAGTGAATAGTGAGTAGTGAGTAGTGGGTTGTGGAAGTGAATAGTGAGTAGTGAGCAGTGGTTTGTGGTAGTGAATAGTGAGTCATGAGCAGTGGGTTGTGGAAGTGAATAGTGAGTAGTGAGCAGTGGTTTGTGGTAGTGAATAGTGAATAGTGAGTAGTGGGTTGTGGTAGTGAATAGTGAGTAGTGGGTTGTGGTAGTGAATAGTGAGTAGTGGGTTGTGGTAGTGAATAGTGAGTAGTGGGTTGTGGTAGTGAGTAGTGAGCAGTGGTTTGTGGTAGTGAATAGTGAATAGTGAATAGTGAGTAGTGGGTTGTGGTAGTGAATAGTGGTAGTGAATAGTGAGTAGTGAGTAGTGGGTTGTGGAAGTGAATTACACACTAGAATTTCTAAACAGAAATTGATAAACAAAACAAGATGATATCTTTGCGTACGTCAACATAAATCATTGCATGGGATGTCGTCATGTTTAAGCTTCTAATGTAGTATTGTTTTTTTGGTTTTTTTGGAGGTCATGATTGCTATTTGATCTGCTTCAATTATGTAAAACTGGATTATAATGGAAAATAACAATGGGTTGCTTTCAGCATAGCTGTACCCATTAAAATTGATCATACAGAAAACAAATGTGTCCATCAGTATACCCATCTGATAGTGGGTTGATATAGCCTTGATATTTGATATAGCTTGTGTAAAATGCTAATGTTTAGGTGAGTTCATGGGCATGAACTGATCTGACTGACCTTTGACACTGACAAAATAGAATCCATAGATCCAAGCCTGTCATAATCATGTTCTAAACTCAAACTACAGACTCCCAAACCTACAGCTGAATCCAAACATTTCACTATCTTTACTGGTCTGACACTTCTCTCCACACCCAATTAAACCCCTCAAACGCTGCTGGCTAGGCCAGGGTTGAGGTACCTTGAAGGGCAAAGATTGTTGCCCACTCAAATCTGTAGCAACCACAGAATTTGACCATGAGAAAGTGGCTTCTCCTTAGTGGTTTGTACTCTTCCTGAACTGTAGGCCTAGGTCCGAGGGTTGAGGAAGGCCTGAATGAACAAGCATAGGCTATTCACTTTAGTGGATGACGTTGAACCCCTCTCCTTTTATTACCTTTTTTTTTACCTTTTTTTTTACCTTTTTTTTACCTTTTTTTACCATTATGATTGTGAATTACTATAATCAATTGGATACAAGTATGTATATCTGGAATGTGAATATTCACAGTTCAGCCAATCACTTCAATCCCCAACACAACGTTATCAAAATTGTGTTTGAATAGACATTGATGACAAATAGGCAACATGCAGGCCAATTACTTCTCGGGTTAGAAGCCTAACATGGAAAGTGAAGTGTCTTACCCTCTGTATGGACCGCTGACACATAGGTCCAGTTATAGCGTTTAACAATGTCCAAGATGGCTCTGGCTTGGAGAGTGTCAGAGGGCACAACCCTAAGGAAATACTTGAAGAGAGTTTTGTCACTCAGATCTATGCTGGTCGCAGAATATGCTATCTGAGGGATGTTGAACAGCTGCAGGAGGTTTTGGACCTGGATAGCCACCGAGCTGGACCCAGGTCCGATGACACCTGCTATGGGTTTCTTGGTAGTGGGCGGCTGACTCGCAGGCGTCCCATCAATGCACCACTGTCTGGATGTACCATCCTTGTTGTCATCATCCCTGATCGAGATGAGAGAGTCTCTAATGAACTCGATACTCTGCTCCAGAGCCACCGAGGAGTGCCAGCAGGAGTCCCTGATCTCGCACCCTAGAGTGATGTTGGGTAGAAGGTTCGGGTCCGAGTTGATTCTGTCTAAGGTGTGGAACATCGCTTCTACTCGTTGGATTCCGTACTGTTCCCGAACCTCCCCGCACTTCCTCTCCGCTACCTGCTCTGTTGACGGTTGGTGGTGGACCGAGAACAGTGCACCGATTATAACGTCCCCGTCCATTCTGGCCACCGAGCGGGACCCAGCAGCTTTAGGAACCACCGACCTCTCAAATATGTTACTAGGGGAGACGAACGCATCATACAGTAAAATAGGGAGAAACAAAAACGTAATGGCATTCTGGTACATCATATTCCACATGGTGTCAACAGTCTTGGGGATAAAATCATGTCCGCTTGTCCATTGGGGAGAGCTGAGGATCCAAGTTTAATAGAAGATCCATCATCTCCTTATCATCCCTCTCCACTGATGTCTTTCCTGCTGATGAAAGACATATTCATTTATGTTTGCTACAAGTTTTGCAACACGTTTTGAAACAAGTGATGATAAACAGCTATGTGTTGCCAATCTATCTTTGGCAACTCTAATACCTCTTTGATAGTCTACACAACTTCGCAATTTAGCAAAGGCAAATGTAGCTATAGGCTCCTGCAGAAGCCAAATCTGACATTCAATCTTGAACAATTCAAGTTATAATAGTCTACAGCAATGTATAACCATATACCATTTGAAACATGTTATTAATTTAGCAGACGCTCTTATCCAGAGCTAAGTACAGTCAGAAACGACTGAATGCCTCTCATAAACTATAGCCTACAGCAAAAACCGCTTACAGGAGGCTGATTAAAAGTTGATTTGTGCCATGGTTGGTTTGCGTGGCTGGTTTCAGCACCTTGGAAAGCGCCAGGTTCTGATTTGCCTCACAATAATTTGCCCACCCACAATGAGATTGTGTTAAGGCTAGATAAATTGCTGCTTAAATGTTCCATTGAAATGATCAATTAATCAGATCTCATATAATTTACCATTCTATTATTTATGTATCGAGATTGTCATCTAATGGATATTCAAATTGATAATCACCTACAAAACGGTTCAGGTAAAATAGGCTATTTTATGGTGTTTCACATTTTTTTCCAGACATTTGTAAATGAAATGCCGTAGGCTAGTATTCAAATAACTAAAATAATGCTGACCATCATTGCTATTCACCTGAGGAGCGATCTCCTCCATTCATGTTATATTGCACCTTTTGCATTCGCTATAGCCTAAAAGACCTTAGATATCATAACGTTAGAGCGTGTACATACCTACACCTGCTGCCTCGGAACATTGCGTATGTCCTCGTCTCCCGAACCTCTCAGTTTTGAGCCCAAGTTAAGCCTCTGCCGCGCAAATACAGTGTTTCTCTTTTTCTCAACCTCTACCACTCAATCGTTCTGAACGGGAGCATGGGTGCCCCCCTTCGATTCCTCTTTATCACTGCATGCATCAACAGGGTCAAATAGACTGCATTGCATAGCCCCGATAAAAGACAGTATGAAGAGAGAGATAGAAATGTATGGGTTTGAGTTGAGTTAATTGTTTCTATCCGGTGTATCGTCCAGTACACTGCAATGACGCACCCATCATGTATGCATGTGCATGGGAGTATTGTAGGCGAAATTAAATAGTTAATTGCATGACATTTGCTTTATTTCTTTTTCAGAATAAAAGGTATAATCATACCTACAATACGAAGAATCAGGACTACAATAAGAAGATGAGTATTGTCAGTATGAAATTACGTTATAGGCGTCTGCAGCTATAGCCTTTTAACCAAAGTAGGCTAAACCAGTGATACTAGCGGATATGTAACATATCGACACTAGCCTACATATTTATTGCATTTGACCGAATTATCTTAATGATTTTTTTGTGCAATGTGACAGCAACAAGTTGAAGGGGACCAACAACAGAGCAAGAGACACCTTTTTTTTATTTATTTTTTTACTTTCTACAGTGGAAGGGTGAGCAATGCTGCGACCTAGTGGCTGTGGCCTGACGGTTCCGGTTCAATGTTGTGACAATAAAGATCCTATTCAATTGCTTAATAAATTCATTCGTATTCTAATTCCTAATTATATGGTTGTGACGCTACCTCATTTCCGGCCTGCATGAAGACTGTAAATTAAATTTTTGACTGGTTTTGATAAACCGGACCAGTCTATTATTTCGTCTGCAGGGACCAGGAACAAAGAAATAAAAAGTAAATGTTCAAAGTTTGTTAGCCAGACCCTAGACGTCTTTGCCATCCTAGCCAGACAACAATCACAAAGCATCTTGAAGCAGGCAACTATCACTAACCACAGATCTCTTGTTGCAAGCTCATCGTGTAACAAAATGTTGCAGTATGTAATTTATACTTTACAGAACCATTGTTGATACGTAGTAGCTCGATAATCAACCAGCGACCAGTTAGTTGTCAACATGTGAAGACAATTAGCTACTTACAATAAGGATTTAGAACGACAGGATAACGAAGTTGCCAAATCACAAGGCCTTATGGTCATTTTGCATTGACTTTCAATTATACATTTTTTTATAAAACATGACTGGACGTCAATGACGTGATTACTTTCCCTCTCATAACCTTCATTGGATTGTTAACAATTTGTTCTGCGTAATTCAGTTCCCTCTAAAAAATGGTGTAAACTTTAACGTGGGCAATTCTTTCCTCATAATTGAAGTGGTATGCTTTATATGAAGAATTCAAATGAAATATTAAACATAACTAGCAACATAACACCGGAGACTGCCTTCACTGGACTTGTTACTTGACGGCGGACTTAATCGCCCGATCATATTTTATGAGGTCATGAATATACTTCCTCCTTGCACTATAATAAAATAGTTCCAATAAATCACATCACCCTTTCTTTGAGTTTTTTAAGACATGAGTTTCTAAAATGTTTCAAATCATCACATTACATGAATTACAGTCCATCACTCTGTAATACACTTTTGTCTCCTTAACATGTGAATTCATAAACAAACTTTCCTGTCTTTAAAGTTAATAAACTCATGAAACATCGACTTATTTTCAGTTGACAGAACATTTCCTAAAACAGTCTCTTGTTTCGTCAACATGTACTACTGTATATTCTAACCTCAGGTGAGCTTGGTAGACTGTGTAGGTGTTCTAAAACGTTTGACCGGTAGTGTATACTCTACACTTTATATACTCTACATTGACTTTATATACTCTAGGCTGACTGTATATACAATTGAAGTCGGAAGTTTACATACACCTTAGCCAAATATATTTTAACTCAGTTTTTCACAATTCCTGACATTTAATCCTTGTAAAAATTCCCTGTCTTAGGTCAGTTAGGATCACCACTTTATTTTAAGAATGTGAAATGTCAGAATAATAGTAGAGAGAATTAATTATTTCAGCTTTTATTTCTTTCATCACATTTGCAGTGGGTCAGAAGTTTACATACACTCAATTAGTATTTGGTAGCATTGCCTTTAAATTGTTTCACGTGGGTCAATCGTTTTTGGTAGCCTTCCACAAGCTTCCCACAATGAGTTGGTTGAATTTTAGCCCATTCCTCCTGACAGAACTAGTGTAACTGAGTCAGGTTTCTAGGCCTCCTTACTCACACAAGCTTTTTCAGTTCTGCCCCCAAATTTTCTATAGGATTGAAGTCAGGGCTTTGTGATGGCTACTCCAATACCTTAACTTTGTTGTCCTTAAGCCATTTTGCCAAAACTTTGAAAGTATGCTTGAGGTCATTGTCCATTTGGAAGCTTTAACTTCCTGACTAATGTCTTGAGATGTTGCTTCAATATATCCACATAATTTTCCTTCCTCATGATGCCATCTATTTAGTGAAGTGCACCAGTCCCTCCTGCAGCAAAGCATCCCCACAACATGATGCTGCCACCCCCGTGCTTCATGGTTGGGATGATGTTCTTCGGCTTGCAAACCTCCCCCTTTTTCCTCCAAACATAACAATGGTCATTATGGCCAAACAGTTCTATTTTTGTTTCATTAGACAAGAGGACATTTCTCCAAAAAGTACGATCTTTGTCCCCAAGTGCAGTTGCAAACCGTAGTCTGGCTTTTTCATGGCAGTTTTGGAGCAGTGGCTCCTTCCTTGCTGAGCGGCCTTTCAGGTTATGTTGATATACGACTTGTTTTACTGTGGATATAGATACTTTTGTCCCTGTTTCCTCCAGCATCTTCACAAGGTCCTTTGCTGTTGTTCTGGGACGTTCATCTCTAGGAGACAGAACGTGTCTCCGTCCTGAGCGGTATGACAGCTGCGTGGTCCCATGGTGTTTATACTTGCATACTATTGTTTGTACAGATGAACGTGGTACCTTCAGGCATTTGGAAATTGCTCCCAAGAATGAACCAGACTTGTGGTGGTCTTGGCTGATATCTTTTGATTTTCCCATGATGTCGTGCAAAGAGGCACTGAGTTTGAAGGTAGGCCTTGAAACACACCCACAGGTACACCTCCAATTGACTCAAATGATGTGAATTAGCCAATCAGAAGCTTCTAAAGCCATAACATCATTTTCTGGAGTTTTCCATGCTGTTTAAAGGCACAGTCAACTTAGTGTATGCAAACTTCTGACCCACTGGAATTGTGATATAGTGAATTATAAGTGAAATAATCTGTCTGTAAACAATTGTTGGAAGGATTATTTGTGTCATGCACAAAGTAGATGTCCTAACCGACGTGCCAAAACTATAGTTTGTTAATGACTTTAACCTAAGTGTATGTAAACTTCCGACTTCAACTGTACTCTAGGCTGACTTTATATACTCTACACTGACTTTATATACTCTACACTGACTTTATATACTCTTTATGTGATTATTTGGAGAGTAGTGTCAATATTCAGACGTTCATTTTTTTCTTCAGTTTCAAGTGCTTCACTGAAATGTGCAGTTTAATCAGCATGGTGGTTGTCTGATGTAGTCACCCATGAATTGTGTCCATCCATCATGGTTATTATTATATATTGCCTTTTATATTGTTCTGTTTATATTTCGGAAAAAGTGCAGTCTAAAGTTGTGTTCTTTTCTCCTGAGTCTGTTGGCTTTCCTGCAGCAGGTGGGGATACTTTAATCAGGATTGGGAAAGCTTTAATTCCTCAGCGAGGGAAACGGACGATTTTCTGATTTGATATCAGAAAATCTAATCAACAGATGCAGAAATGGATGGAGTTTTATTACGTCTTCATCATTCCTGGGTTCCCCTTCTTTTTTAACCTTCTTATTTATGTATTTTTTTATTTTCTTTATCTTCTTCTTCTTTATTTTCTTCTTCTTTATCTTCTTCTTCTTCTTCTTCTTCTTCTTCTTCTTCTTCTTCTTCTTCTTCTTCTTCTTCTTCTTCTTCTGCTTTATTGTCTTCTTCTTCTTTATCTTCTTCTTCTTCTTCTTCTTCTTCTTCTGCTTTATTGTCTTCTTCTTCTTCTTCTTCTTCTTCTTCTTCTTCTTCTTTATTTTCTTCTTCTTCTTTATCTTCTTCTTCTTTATTTTCTTCTTCTTCTTTATCTTCTTCTTCTTTATCTTCTTCTTCTTTATTTTCTTCTTTATTTTCTTCTTTATTTTCTTCTTTATCTTCTTCATTTTCTTCTTTATTTTCTTCTCCTTCATCTTCTTCATCTTCTTCTTTATTTTCTTCTCCTTCATCTTTATCTTCTTCTTCATCTTCTTTTTTATTTTCATCTTCTTCTTCTTCTTCTTTATCTTCTTCTTTATCTAAAAGAAGATTATATAGTATCCCCTCCTCATGGTTACAGACACAACAACTGTCACATTGCATAATAATGGGACGAAGAGCGGAGCGTTCTGGTAGAGACATTCCTTTTATTATATAGAATTCTCTTACTATTAAATACGAAAGAGCAAAACAATAATCAAAAGGAGAGCAAAGCAAAATGACTTACGTGCTGCAACACTACAGTCATAACACAAAACAATGATCCACAACGCCGGTGGATTGTGGAGCGTTTGTATAGCATCCCCAATTAGAGACAACTCTGGACAGCTGTCTCCAATTGGGGATCACCAACAACCCACTCCTGATGTGATGACCCAGCTGTGGCACTTCCACTCCCTCTAGAGGGATTCTGAGGCCTGGCTTCAGTCAGATCATCACAACAACATTATATAGTATCCCCTCCTCATGGTTACAGACACAACCACATTATATAGTATCCCCTCCTCATGGTTACAGACACAACCACATTATATAGTATCCCCTCCTCATGGTTACAGACACAACAACATTATATAGTATCCCCTCCTCATGGTTACAGACACAACCACATTATATAGTATCCCCTCCTCATGGTTACAGACACAACCACATTATATAGTATCCCCTCCTCATGGTTACAGACCCAACCACATTATATAGTATCCCCTCCTCATGGTTACAGACACAACAACATTATATAGTATCCCCTCCTCATGGTTACAGACCCAACCACATTATATAGTATCCCCTCCTCATGGTTACAGACCCAACCACATTATATAGTATCCCCTCCTCATGGTTACAGACCCAACCACATTATATAGTATCCCCTCCTCACCACCAAGTCAGAACAGTATAGGGTGAGGGGGAGAGGGACCAAATTCTTAGGGTGAGACGCTACTAACAGCTTACTACACAACATACACTTAGTATTACTTTCTTGGCTACAGTATACATACTGTATATCCCTGGCATATTACATAATTTATGCAGCAGCATACAAGACATAGACCTATTTTTGGACTCACTTGAACAGAGAGGTGGTGCGGCAGTCCTTCTTGTTGATAAACTTTGTCAATAAACTGGATTTATGGTGCTTAAAACAACTGGGAACTCTGGAATAAAACAAGGTTGAATCATGACGTCAGTGATCTTCAGGTCGGAAAGCCGGAGCTCTAGAAAGAGACCGGAGTTCCCGATTTGGAAGTTGGTTTGTTTGGTTTAGTTTGCCAGTTGGTTTGTTTGGTTTAGTTTGCCAGTTGGTTTGTTTGGTTTAGTTTGCCAGTTGGTTTCTTTGGTTTAGTTTGCCAGTTGGTTTCTTTGGTTTAGTTTGCCAGTTGGTTTCTTTGGTTTAGTTTGCCAGTTGGTTTGTTTGGTTTAGTTTGCCAGTTGGTTTGTTTGGTTTAGTTTGCCAGTTGGTTTGTTTGGTTTAGTTTGCCAGTTGGTTTGTTTGGTTTAGTTTGCCAGTTGGTTTGTTTGGTTTAGTTTGCCAGTTGGTTTGTTTGGTTTAGTTTGCCAGTTGGTTTGTTTGGTTTAGTTTGCCAGTTGGTTTGTTTGGTTTAGTTTGCCAGTTGGTTTGTTTGGTTTAGTTTGCCAGTTGGTTTGTTTGGTTTAGTTTGCCAGTTGGTTTGTTTGGTTTAGTTTGCCAGTTGGTTTGTTTGGTTTAGTTTGCCAGTTGGTTTCTTTGGTTTATCATCATTGATCTGTGATTGTCCCTATAATGAGGATCCTTTATCATTGTGCTGTGTGCAGGGGCAGACTGGCCATCTGGAATTTCGGGCAAATTCTAATGTTCTTTGCGTAGTGGGCATGTCTACCTTTTTTTTTTTGGGTGGGGGGGCAAGTTGATAATGAACTAGCTAATAACGGGAGCCTCAAAGAAATAAATGGGCCGGTGTGGGGGCCTCAAAGAAATAAATGGGCCGGTGTGTTAGAAATGCCATGGCCGTTTCCTGGTCCCAGTCTGCCACTGTTGAAGCAGTTGAAACTGCTTAAAAACAAATTGAAGAGTGTGGCTTTAATGAGAAGAGTTTTTGTTGTCATAACCACCTGTATATGAGGTTGTGGAGGCAGTGGAGATGTACAGAGAAGCCCTTAGGTCTTCAGAGGAGTGCAAAGGACGACTTAAGACTGCAGGTATACGCTACAATCCGCAGCCAACATCTTAAAGATGCGTTATAAAGGTTTTGTATAATTTCAGGCAGTAGTTTTGAAAGTAGCGGTCACCAGCAAAAACGAGTCCCCGAAAATTGTGCACAACGTTATCCATTTCGTATGATATGTTACGTCCTGCTAAAAAAAGTTTTTAAATGCCTGCAATTCGGATGATATGTTACAGATTCCAATTCGTACAATATGTTACGATATGTTGTAAGTGCTTAAGATCCTGTTCATTCTCTTTAAAGCCCTCTTTAAAACCTATTCAACATCAGATTGTTAGACTATCAAAACCTATTCAACATCAGATTGTTAGACTATCAAAACCTATTCAACATCAGATTTTTTTCGTCTGGTTCTGTTGATTAGCATAACAAGCAACGGAAGGAAATGCCTCTGATGTCCTAAATGTTGTTTCTATTTAATATTTCTGTGTCTTTCTTAACAGAGGCTTCATGCCAGGGGCATTAGTTGGGTATGGCATGGTATGGAAGTCGCCATACCCTAGCTCAAGACCAACAATTTTAAGTAGGCTAAAATCAGTCCAATCCCGATTAAAATGCAACGGCTGTTTAGCGTAATGACTGGCTGGGTCAGAGAGCAGCTACCAGCCTGCAACCCTTTTCTTTCCCTTTCAGAGAGCAGAGAGCAGATACAGTAACAGTTTGCTTTGCTGATTGTTTTGATTTTGATGTTGACATTTGAACTCGGCCTTGTAGGCCTTGTTGTAATCTGATAGCCAGGGGTTAATTAAATTGGGAACTTGGAGGTGGGGGGGTGGGGGGCCCTCCTTTTTGGTGACCATTCAACACCAAAAGCTATACAGTATAGGCTGTGATAGCTATAGCCTATTTTTGGTTTCATGTATTGGTATCAAAATAAACACAACTGAACCACTTAGCATTTCCCCAAAATACGTGTCCTGTTTTTTATATACTGTATAAAGCTAAGCTACTGTAGAAATGCAGTGAATGAGCTTTAACTTCCCAAAAATTCCTTGGAATTTGCCATACCTTAGGTTTAGCTGAACTAATGCCACTGCATCATGCCACACACAATCTAATGGAACTGCTCAAAGCAAAGCCCCCTGGGATACCTCCCACTGAGAGACGACTGGCTCAAAGAACAGGTGAAACCCTGACCCATGCTTTTTGTTGTTTCTCAGATTTGGCCAAGGCAAATTTATGGTGAAATGATTGTCTTTCCACTTCCGTATTATGGCCCCAACAGTGCTCACTGGAACATTCAGAAGCTTAGAAATGCGCCTATAAACAATGCCATCATTATGTTTTGCAACAATAAGGTTGCGAATGTCTTGAGACAGCTCTTTGCTTTTACCCATCATGAGATGTGTCTTGTGTGACACCTTGGCAATGAGACCTTTTTGTAGGCCATCAGTTGGGACTGAACCAGCTGATATTAATTTGCACTGACAGGGGGCTGGATTGCTTTTTAATTACTGATAGTTTTCAGCTGTTGTCTTGGCTTTCCAAGCCTTTTTGAACCTCCCTTTCTTCATGTGTTCAATACTTTTTCCCTGTGTCATTTCACATTATTACACATAACTTAATTTCTGAACTTATTTGTTTTGGTTTCTTTGTATGTATGGGTTACTTGGGTTGTTACCAACATCTGGTGAAACTTTCATGTCAATAGCACCTTTGGAAATATATTTACTTAGAAAAATGGTGACGTGTTCAATACTTATTTCACCCGCTGTATATATACCTGTGATACAAATCATGGTGGTGATTTTTTAAAATCACGTTAGGATGATGTTGTTGTTGTTGTTGATTATGTGTGTTTTGTATTTGTTCCTTCTCTTCAGTGGCAGAGTATACCGGACATCATTGCCAAGGCTCTGTTCGACAACAACATGGAGTTCGCTCAGATCAACGGTATTCACAAATTCAAGGTTTGTGTTGCATGCCACTCCAACTTCTCAGTGGCACAACACTTCTAAATTAAGTATATATTTTTAACTTGCGGAGCGAGAGCTGCCACTGAGAAGCTTTTTTCCCCCTCACAATCGCAGCATCTCTAATTTTTCAATTCAAATCTTTAGATACATTTGTCCCAATGTTAAAATCCACCCTGCCTACTTGCTGTTACTGTACGTCTTCATCTCCGTGCCTTTACCTATGAATTGATCATTGGTGTTTCAGGAGAATCTATGTTGGTTTAAATAGGAGGAGAAGATCAATTTCCTGCTCCTCTACACAAGGGCTCCAATGGGATCCACATCCTCAAGGCTACGCACGTCCTATTGGTGGAGCTATCCTCTACTCCGTCCACGAGCTGCAGGCCAGACCAAGTGAGAACACAGGGGTTGCTTAATTACTTGTTATAAGCATATATGGGCCACTATAATGCCTTATATGTTATATCTCTGTCCTCTAGACCCACCTACAGTATGTCCACAGATTCCTTATCAAGTCCACTATTGACGAGAGAATGCAGCCTATGTTGAAGACTGCAGAGAAAGGGTGAGGGCCTCAATATTCTATTTCATAGTTATAGAACAACAGTAAGCAACTTTGGGTCCTTGAAAAGCGCTATGTAAATATAATGTATTATTATTACATACATGTGCACACATATATATATATAAAAACAAAAAATGTATTGCTTTGTTAAATGTTATTGTAAAACTGGGTGATTCGAGCCATGAATGCTGATTGGCTGAAGGCTGTGGTATATCAGACCGTAAACAAAAATCTTTTTACTGCTCTAATTACAATAGTAACCAGTTAGTAATAGCAATAAGGCACCTCGGGTGTTTGTGGTATATTGCCAACATTGTTGTCCTAACACCACAGTGTGACTGCCATGAAACACTCCGAGGCTGCTGTCCTGACAGTGGCTGATCTGGCTGATCGATTGACTGAGGACAGCGAGGCCCTGGACTAAACCATACCAGTATCACACCAAGTCCTGGAGTGAAACTGAACCTGTCAACCAAGCCACTCCAACCCTAATCCTAACCCCATCAGGGGCTACAGATGTCCACCATGCTTCCCCAGCAGGGGCTACAGATGTCCACCATGCTTCGCCAGCAGGGGCTACAGATGTCCACCATGCTTAGCCAGCAGGGGCTACAGATGTCCACCATGCTTCCCCAGCAGGGGCTACAGATGTCCACCATGCTTCCCCAGCAGGGGCTACAGATGTCCACCATGCTTCGCCAGCAGGGGCTACAGATGTCCACCATGCTTCGCCAGCAGGGGCTACAGATGTCCACCATGCTTCCCCAGCAGGGGCTACAGATGTCCACCATGCTTCCCCAGCAGGGGCTACAGATGTCCACCATGCTTTGCCAGCAGGGGCTACAGATGTCCACCATGCTTCCCCAGCAAGGGTTACAGATGTCCACCATGCTTCCCCAAGCAGGGGCTACAGATGTCCACCATGCTTCGCCAGAAGGGGCTACAGATGTCCACCATGCTTCGCCAGCAGGGGCTACAGATGTCCACCATGCTTCGCCAGCAGGGGCTACAGATGTCCACCATGCTTCCCCAGCAGGGGCTACCACCACAGACGAGGCCGTGGTGCCGATAAGCAGGCTCAAAGCTCAGCTCACAGTGCTGATCTGTCTATCTGGTACAGAATAGTTAGCTCACTTGTTACCACAGATTGGAAAACGTTGAGATTTTGAAATGGGTTTATATGCTGTGGTTCTCTCTTACTTCAACACTCAGCTTCAACCTCATTCCGATGAAGAGCTGCTTGTATGATTCCATTTGATTAGATTGCACTGAAATATTGTGATGTTTTACCTCTCCGTATTCCCCACTGCTCACAATACACCTTAAAGTAGATCATGTATTATCAGTTTGATTTCAGAAAATGTCTACAGGACAAGCATCATTATCAGTTATTAGATCTGAATCAACTCCACCCGAAAACAAAACAATAAGCGAGAAAAAAGACTGCTTATGACCAACCCAGATACCAGAAAACTTGCCCCTTCTTCAAATGTTGAAATTCTGACGAGGGAAAACATTCCAGATGATGTGGTGATTGGTTGAGATATTCCATCCCTTGTTAAAGAGTAAAAGGCTGTCATAGGACAGTTGCTCCTTTTGAATTATGACATGATGTCCATGTCAAACTCAGACAAGTTGTTAATGGCCTCGTTCGGGCGTTGTAAAAGTTTGCAGGAAGGAAGGAAGGAAGCTGTTGTGCTTTCTCATCCGTTGAGAGAATCCATTGAAGCTGGTTGTCTGGTGGGATAAATGACAGACAATCACAGTTTAACTGTTCAGCTAGTCTTATTTGCAAGAAGAAAAAAAATCATGATTCTATGTCTGTAAAATTTCACCAGTAAAATCAACCCATGTTCTAGCTTGCTTTACAGTGCTCTTTTTTGTTACAGCCTCACACGCGCACGCACACACACACACACGCACGCTCACACACACACACACAACGTTAGAGCATTGGCAGTGTCAGTGAACTGCCCTTGACTCGTCGGCAGGCCTTCTTTTCATCTCACCGTGTGCATCCCAAATGGCACCCTATTCCCTAAACAGTGGACTGCTTTTGACCGGAGCCCTGTGTGTGTCCTGGTCAAAAGTAGTGCACTATATAGGGAATGGGGTGCCATTTGGGACGTAGCCATTGACTGGGGTTCCCACACCAGTAAAGATTTCACCATGGCCTTTAAAAATGTATGGACAAAAAACCAGTTCCACCCATGTCCTATCACCTCTGTTCACATGCTAATGAGTCTGCTTGTTGATGTGTGTAGTTACGTAGTTGTAAGATGTTTACTAAGAGGGCTTCGCCGGCAAAGGCGTAGTTATATGGCTGCATCCCAAATGGCACAATTCTTTCTCCATAGTGCACTACTTTTGACAAATAGTAGTGCACTATATATATATATATATATATCTCGGACTCCCCTCGATTCCCCCTATTCATGTGCGGAATCTCATTGTTGGTGGGGACATCTTTCAAACGGGAGTTTTAAAGGTCCAATGCAGCTGTTTTTAATCTCAATATTAGATCATTTCTGGGTAACAATTCAGTATCTTGCTGTGATTTTTTTGCAATTAAAATAGTCAAAAAGAAACAAAAATAACATCTTAGAAAAGAGCAATTTCTCAAGCAAGAATGTAGCTAGGACTATCTGGAGTGGTTTGAGTGGGGAGGGGAAAACTGAAAATTAGTTGTTATGGCAGAAAGCTTTGTAACTCTTATTGGTCTATTAAATATTACCGCATGGTGATGTCACCCTGGAAGGCCAAAACTCCCTCCCACCAAAACAGGCGGAAATTTCAGGCGGCCTTTTCAAACAGCTCTTACACTAAAAGGGCATTATCATGATTTAAAAAAATGTTGCAGCATAATTCCAACCTCATAGTGTGGAAATATATTTAAAACACAAGAAAATATTATTTTTGACTGCACTGGGCCTTTAATGTCTGGGAAGAGGGAAGGAGGGAGGCTGGGTCCATTAGAGCTGTATTTTGAGGGCTGCACTGAGAGGGGGGACTACGTCTGAACCTGACAGCTACACTGTGGTGAACAGCTCAGAAGATTCAAAGATCTGGGAGAAAGGTCCAAGAAGACAGGAGTCTAAGGTTTGGAGTGTCTGACAGTAGATAAGCCAGAGACAGAGAGACAGAGAGAGAGAGAGAGAGAGAGAGAGAGAGAGAGAGAGAGAGAGAGAGAGAGAGAGAGAGAGAGAGAGAGAGAGAGAGAGAGAGAGAGAGAGAGAGAGAGAGACTCAAGATGACACCTGCCAGTTTGGTGATAGCCTGGTTCCTGCTCGCTGTGAGGACAGTAAACTCTGCTGTGTTTCTGGAGCCTGAGGAGGAGGGTGAGTTCAGTTCACTTCAACACCACTGGGATCCAACTACTTCAGAGTTGCTATAATCCCCTGTTTTTTTCCAGAAATTCCGGTTGTAAGCTGGAATTCTCTTCAACCTGGCTTTTTGATAAACAAGTGAACATTGGGGATGTTTTCAGGGATTTTGCTACACTATTTGTATCTGTTTTGGGATCTGTTTGTTGATGTAGGCTTAATGTTGATAGATCTTTTTCAACAATAAGAACCTGTTGAAATCTAGAGACCACATGTATTACAGAAGCATACCAGAAGCATCATGGTGTCACAGGGGAAACTGTTTGGAGTCTGTGATGGAACATGTAGGAGAATGGAACCTATAGATTTAACCTTGCCGTAACAATATTGATATTGTCCCATACTGTGTGGCAGTACAACATTCTTAAACAACTGCCCTTATAATAACTGTAATAACGTTATAGTTGCACATATTGATTTACGATGTAATACGTTTAAAACTCTATTTAACATATTTAATGCAATCTCTTTTTACGTTATGAAATTTCATATGCGATTTCATGTGTTCTGTAATTTCATGTCAGGGTCAGGGGGACAGGATGTGTTTGTAGTCCCTCTGACTCCTTCCTCTCGCTTAGAGCTGAATGAAACTGTCCTCTGCACCAATGACCTGATGGAGGTGGTCATTCCCAGTGCCTTCTTTCTCAACATAGTGCCACCCGTTTATGTAAGTTCCGTTTCACCTAGAATTAATATTAATTTATAATACATCTTAATTACCAATAATCTACTGTTGAGTATGGCATTATAGATTATTGCCTGTGTGTTGTGATGTGCTGAGCTGTATCATATTGTGCAATATCTTGCTCTAGTAATCTCGGCACCCAAAACCAAATCACCATTTTAATATTAGGCTGTCACATGGGTCTACTGCAACTCTCTAGTAATCCCCACTCTTAGGTCTGGGATTTGCACCTAAATGACCCAGAATGCCGTGGTGTTGAGATTGAAGATGACTACATCTTCAGCATCAAGACTAATCTCTCTGACTGTGGGACAATCATGGTAAGACTGAGGTTTTCCCTGTCGACATGTCCTTTCATTTCAGGGGCATTGCATTAGAATTCTGTAATGATTTCTTTGGGAGATTTACATTACTTGTGTACGCCAACTATGGAGGATTTGGATCCGTAAAGTAAACAGTGGTAACCTTTGTTATTCAGAGCTACCCAGACACAGTAGAAAGACATTAGTACCAGGAACATAGAGATAAAATACGGTTTGGATTCCTTTCACCAGTCACATAAAATCCCCATCACAGTAAATTACCTGATTTTACGATGCACTTCTGTTATACTGAGCTCTGGCCTCCCGTCTGGTGTAGTATTGTAGAATCTCCCTGCACTGGTTTGTGTGAGCTAAATGGGAGTTTGGATACACGCAATGCTTAAAATGACTAACATGAGTAACACCTTGTTTTCCTTTATAAATGACATATACACTCAATCTAGTACCGGGCCAGACCCCCATTTGCCTCCAGAACAGCCTGAATTATTTGGGGCATGAATTCTACAAGGTGTCGGAAACGTTCCACAGGGATTTTGGTCCATGCTGACGTGATGGCATCACGCAGTTGCTGCAGATTCGACTGGGGTACATTCATGCTGCGGACAGCCCATTCATCTCATCCCAAAGATGCTCTACTGGGTTTGGTCAACAACAATGTTCGGGGACGCTGTGGCGTTCAATCGTTGCTCAATTGGTATCAAGGGATCTAACGAGCTCCAGGAAAACATTCCCCGCACCAGTACACCACTGCCACCAGCCTGTACCGTTGACAACAGGCAGGATGGGTCCATGGTCTCATGCTGCTTACGACAAATCCTGACTCTGCCAACAGCATGACGCAACAGGAACTGGGATTTGTCAGATCAGGCAATGTTTTTCCACTCCTCTATTGTCCAGTGTTGGTGATCGTGTGCCTACTGGAGCCACTTCTTCTTGTTTTTAGCTGATAGGAGTGCAACCTAGTTTCGTCGTCTGCTGCAATAGCCAATCCGTGACAAGGAACGACGAGTTCTGCGTTTGGAGATGCCGTTCGGCACACCACTGTTGTACTGCACCGTTATTTGTCTGTTTGTGGCCTTCCTGTTAGCTTGCACCATTCATCCCATTCTCCTTCAACCTCTCATCAACGAGCTGTTTTCCCCCACAGGACTGCCGCTGACTGGATGTGTTTTGTTTGTCGCACCATTCTCTGCAAACCCTAGACACTGTCGTGCGTGAAAATCCCAGAAGGGTATCTGTTTCTGAGATACTGGATCCGGCACGTCTGGCACCGACTATCATCGAATAGTAACTGAATACCTCGATGTCTGTGTGCCTGCTTTATATAGCAAGTCACAGCCACGTGACTCACTGTCTGTAGGAGCAATCCTTTTTCGTAAATACGATGGTGTACCTAATTGACCTCAGATATCAGCTTCTTGCACTGTAATAATCTCATAATCTGTAGAACGAGAGAGAGAGAGAGAGAGAGAGAGAGGGAGAGATAAGTAGCCAATAAGAAAATGGGAGTGTTGTTCCTCCCAAGAGCCACTTTACTTTGTTTAAAGCAGCAAGGATTGGTGGGAGCTTGAAGCTCTAAATTATCAGGGTTTACATGGAAATGAGGAGCCCTGCTGAATCTCCAAGCTATAAATCTTATTTTTTTTTAGACAATAGACAAAGACAATAGACAACTTAACAATTCACAGACATGGATCCACTAAACTAGACATGACGTTGGCTGGGAGTTAACGACCAACCCTTCAACGTCAGGAAAATAGATGAAAAAAGACAAAAACACCAACTCAGACGCACATACATTTCAACACACATTAATGACATCATCCTTGCTCAGACCTGTTCCCACAGTATCCACACCTATCTTGTTTGTTCTCGTAATAACATACTGTTTTCACTTTTCATCCATTGGTTATTTCTAGTGCTTGTCATTTTATGTCATATGGCTTCAAATTGTTCTATTTAGTTTCTTTCTGTAGCCCGCATTTTTTCAATATTTAAATATTTGATTTGATTAATTTAGTGTCTTAACGGTGGAGGATCTGATCATTCGATTTCCAGTTAATACGTTTTTTAGGGGGGTTTTGTCTCCTGTATAATTACATTCTGTACATTATTTTATTCTGGAATAAGTGTACATTTAACTGCCGTACTTTGGTTTAATTATGTTCCAACACTCCCTCCATCTTGTGCCAACATCAGTCCTTTTTAGGTCTTGGTTCCAACAGTATCTATTTTTTTCTTAGAGATTGTAAGTAGGATAGTCTTTCTGAAAGGTTGTGTATCTTACCTATCATATAGTATCCTTATCTGACTCAAACAGGATTCCCTCAACATTGCTCTGATGTTCAAAAGATTTGAAATCTAAATTGTATGATATAGAACTTGTAAATGTGTACATTGGTCACTCCAAAACGCGTTTTAATTCTGTCATGGATATCATTGCACTACCCAAGAAGTTGTTTATGGTTTCTATGCCTTTAGTTTCCATGTGGACAGATTTATCTGTGAATTATGAAAAGCTATCCAAGGATTGTTTCATAGAGGTGTGTTTTTAGGGAATGATATTGGTTCTTGTAGAATCCTTTTCACTTGAACTACCAGTATATTCCTGTTCTTAGCTTTTTCCTTTGAAAATAGACACATTCAAATATTCTGGGGATGAATATGCGCATCTTCAATATGTAGACTACCCATTGTTCCTCTTTTGTGCATTTAACAATATGCCGCAAGTAAAAGCCCTGGGTGGCGAGTTGATACAATTCCAAGTCTGGAAGGTTAAAACCACCCTCAGACTTAGGGAGACGTACAACTTTATAATCCCTCCCAGTCCGGTCTCATACAGTGGCAACAGTAGCACAGCTCTGAGGATCATTTTTACTTTCATGTGGTATAAATCTGTACTCAAGACCATGAGTGTCATTGTGACACTTGCTTAGAATGCACAAAGGCATTTCTTGTAAAGCGAGCAAAATGTTAACACAGCTTTGTTGGGGGGGGGGGGGATCTCTCCCTCTCTCTACCCTCGCAGTAGTTTTACAAGACTCTAGCATACCAGCCCTAGTGAAAGTAGTAAGCCTACTTTGCCTTTGGGATTAAAAGCTGTTTGGGAAAAGAAGGGAATGCCATAATTAAGAAAACATGCCTTCTTTTTACCTTGAGAGGTAGGAACAGACCCTCTTAAACCTCTTGAACCCCACTGACAGGACCGGAGAGGTACAGACAGGACCGGAGAGGTACAGACAGGACCGGAGAGGTACAGACAGGACCGGAGAGGTACAGACAGGACAAGAGAGAATAGTAAATGGGAATGTAATGAGTCTCTGGTCCTGTCTGTACCTCTCTGGTCCTGTCTGTACCTCTCCGGTCCTGTCTGTACCTCTCTGGTCCTGTCTGTACCTCTCCGGTCCTGTCTGTACCTCTCTGGTCCTGTCTGTACCTCTCTGGTCCTGTCTGTACCTCTCCGGTCCTGTCTGTACCTCTCCGGTCCTGTCTGTACCTCTCTGGTCCTGTCTGTACCTCTCTGGTCCTGTCTGTACCTCTCTGGTCCTGTCTGTACCTCTCCGGTCCTGTCTGTACCTCTCCGGTCCTGTCTGTACCTCTCTGGTCCTGTCTGTACCTCTCTGGTCCTGTCTGTACCTCTCTGGTCCTGTCTGTACCTCTCTGGTCCTGTCTGTACCTCTCTGGTCCTGTCTGTACCTCTCTGGTTGAGTCCCAAATGGCACCCTCCCATCTACAGTAGTGCACTACTTATGACACGATCCCTATGGGCCCCTGTTCAAATGTACTATATAGGGAATGGGGTGCCATTTGAGACACATGTGGGCCAGACGTAGTGAGTGGTAGGCCCAGTGGGGGGCAATGTATTTACCCTGGTGTTATTAAGTCTGGACAGTAAGGGCAAGGGTCAATTCATCCTTCTCAATGGCCATGGGACCAGTCTTTCTTTTGCCTTCAACACGGATCCGAACCCTGTCACACCTTTTCATCCAACCCCTCTTTATGGTTTCTGCCTACATCAGTAGACGGCTTCTAAACATTCTAAACTGTAATACTCACACATTCTTTAGTCACAGAAAATCCCAGTGATGCTGCCTACTGTACATAGGTAGGGGCACTGTTGTTTGGGGAAAGAATCATCTTGGAACCCAGAACCAAATCTTGCGTGGACTGGCCAGTTACTAAATTTTACATTTATTTGAACCATCTTGTGACACGAGACTAAGGAAAGAGATTGCTAAAATGGCTTTTAATAATATATGCCATTTACAGCATGCCAGCATTTGTAGCAGGGTTTGTGACGTGTTTGTGAGGAGAATGCTGTTCTTATACTATAGCTCAACATCATTGTCCCCTCCAAGCTCATCACCAAGCTAATAGTAACCGCAAAACACCAGTCTCAATGTCAACAGTGAGGAGGCGACTCCGGGATGCTGGCCTTCTAGGCAGAGTTGCAAAGAAAAAGCCATATCTCAGACTGACCAATAAAAAGAAAAGATTAAGATGGGAAAAAGAACACAGACACTGGACAGAAGAATATTTGAAAAAAGTGTTATGGACAGACAAATCTATGTTTGAGGTGTTCGGATCACAAAGAAGAACAAATGCATCTGTCAAGCATGATGGAGACAATGTGATGGTCTGGGGGTGCTTTGGTGGTGGTAAAGTGAGAGATTTGTACAGGGTAAAAGGGATCTTGAAGAAGGAAGGCTAACACTCCATTTTGCAACACCATGCCATACCCTGTGGACAGCGCTTAATTGGAGCCAATTTCCTCCTACAACAGGACAATGACCCAATGCACAGCTCCAAACTATGCAATAACTATTTAGGGAAGAAGCAGTCAGCTGGTATTCTGTCTATAATGGAGTGGCCAGCACAGTCACCCGATCTCACAGGACTGATGGTAGTGCTCACCTTGTCTTCTCCGGACAAGGTGTTTTCCGGATGGCCCAAACAATCGGAAAGGGGATTCATCTGTGATTAAGTTCATTTTCATGGCAAAGAGGGACTTTGCAATTAATTGCAATTCATCTGATCACTCTTCATGACATTCTGGAGTGTATGCAAATTGCCATCATCAACACTGAGGCAGCAAACTTTGTGGAGACCAATACTTATGTCATTCTCAAAACCTTTGACCACGACTGTACAGTTGTGTCAAGTTGGCTGGATGTCCTTTTGGTGGTGGACCATTCTTGAAACACACAGGAAACTGTTGAGAGTGAAAAACCCAGCAGCATTGCAGTTCTTGACACAAACCGGTGCGCCTGGCACTTACTACCATACCAAGTCCAAAGGCACATAAATCTTTTGTCTTGCCCATTCACCCTCTGAATGGCACACATACACAATCCATGTCTCGACGGTTTCAAGGCTTAAAAATCCTTCTTTGACCTGTCTTCTCCCCTTCATCTACACTGATTGAAGATTTAACAGGTGAGGGATCATAGCTTTCACTTGGATTTACCTGGTCAGTCTGTCATGGAAAGATCTGGTGTCCTTAATATTTTGTACACTCAGTGTATACAGTGCATTCTGAAAGTATTCAGACCCCTTGACATTTTCCACATTTTGTTACAGCCTTATTCTAAATCGTTTTTTTACCCTCAATTTACACACAATACCCCATAATGACAAAGCAAAAACAGGTTTTAGAAATGTTTGCAAATATATATATTTTTTAAAATATCACATTTACATAAGTATTCAGACCCTTTACTCAGTACTTTGTTGAAGCATCTTGGCAGCGATTACAACCTTGAGTCTTCTTGGGTATGATGGCACACCTGTATTTGGGGAGTTTCTCCCATTCTTCTCTGCAGATCGTCTCAAGCTCTGTCAGGTTGGATGGGGAACATCGCTGCACGTTGTATCAGACCTCAGGATAAGACCCAGATGCAGACAGTATGAAGTAACAAAAGTTTATTACAAAAATGACAGGTCAAGAGCAGGCAGAGGTCAGAAATCCAGAGCAGAGTCCGAAAGGTACAGAACGGTAGGCTGGCTCAGGGTCAGGGCAGGCGGAATGGTCAAAACCGGGAAAACTAGAAAACAGGGACTAGAAAGAAAACAGGAGAAAAACGTTGGTAGGCTTGACGAGACTAACTGGCAACGGACAAACAGAAAACACAGGTATAAATGCATAATAATGATAATGGGGAAAATGAGCGACACCTGGAGGGGGGGTGGAGACAAGCACAAGACAGGTGAAACAGATCAGGGTGTGACAGTTGTCCTGTTAGAAGGTGAACCTTCACCCCAGTCTGAGGTCCTGAGCACTCTGGAGCAGGTTTTCATCAAGGACCTTTCTGTACTTTGCTCCGTTCATATTTCCCTCAATCCTGACTAGTCCCCCAGTCCCTGCCGCTGAAAAACATCCTCACAGCATGATGCGCTTACCACCATGCTTCACTGCAGGGATGGTGCCAGGTTTCCTCCAGACGTGATGCTTGGCGTTCACGCCAAAGAGTTCAATCTTGGTTTCATCAGACCATAGAATCTTGTTTCTCATGGTTTGAGAGTCCTTTAGGTACCTTTTGGCAAACCCCAAGCGGGCTGTCATGTGCCTTTTACTGAGGAGTGGCTTCAATCTGGCCACTCTACCAAAAAGGCCTGATTGATGGAGTGTTGCAGAGATGGTTGTCCTTCTGGAAGGTTCTCCCATATCCACAGAGGAACTCTGGAGCTCTGTCCGAGTGACCATTAGGTTATTGGTCACTTCCCTGACGAAAGTCCTTCTCCCAGCTCTAGGAAGAGTCTTGGTGGTTCCACACTTCTTCCATTTAAGAATGATGGAGGTCACTGTGTTCTTGGGGACCTTCAATGCTGCAGACATTTTTGGTACCCTTCCCCAGAGCTGTGTTTCTACACAATCCTGTCTCATGGCTTGGTTGTTGCTCTGACATGCACAGTCATCTGTGAGACCTTCTGTAGACAGATGTGTGTCTTTCCAAATCATGTCCAATCGATTGAATTTACCACAGGTGGACTCCAATCAAGTTGAGTAAACATCTAAAGGATGATAATTGGAAACAGGATGCGCCTGAGCTCAATTTCGAGTCTTATAGCAAAGGGGTCTGAATATGTCCTGTATACAGTGGCAAGAAAAAGTATTTGAACCCGTTGGCATTACCTGGATTTCTGCATCAATAGGTCATAAAATTTGATCTGATCTTAATTTAAATCACAACAATAGACAAACACAGTCTGCTTAAACTAATAACACAAAAAAGTATACATGTTCATGTCTTTATTGAACACACTGTGTAAACATTCACAGTGCAGGGCGGAAAAAGTATGTGAACCCTTAGATTTAATAACTGGTTGACCCTCCTATGGCAGCAATAACCTCAACCAAACTATTTTAGACCATTCCTCTTTACAAAACTGTTTCAGTTCAGCAATATTCTTGGGATGTCTGGTATGAACCGCTCTCTTGAGGTCATGCCACAGCATCCCAATCAGGTTGAGGTCAGGACTCTGACTGGGCCACTCCAGAACAGGTATTTTCTTATGTTGAAGCCATTCTGTTGTTGATTTTGGGTCGTTGTCCTGTTGCATCACCCAACTTCTGTTGAGCTTCAATTGGTGGACAGATAGCCTTACATTCTCCTGCAAAATGTCTTGATAAACCTGGGAATTCATTTTTACATCGATGATAGCAAGCTGTCCAGGCCCTGAGGCAGCAAAGCAGCCCCAAAACATATACCATACTTTACAGTTAGGATGGGGTTTTAATGTTGGTGTACTGGGCCTTTTTTTCTCCACACATAATGTTGTGTGTTCCTTCCAAACAACTCAACTTTAATTTCTTGTTTGGACACAGAATATTTTGCCAGTAGCGCTGTGGAACATCCAGGTGCTCTTTTGTGACTTCAGACGTGCAGCAATGGTTTTTTTGGACAGCTGTGGCTTCTTCCGTGGTGTTCTCCCATGAACACCATTCTCGTTTAGTGTTTTACGTATCCTAGACTCGTCAACAGAGATTTTAGCATGTTCAAGAGATTTCTGTAAGTCTTTAGTGGCCACTTCTAGGGAGAGTAGCAACAGTGCTGAACTTTCTCCATGTATAGACAGTTTTATCTTTCCATGAACTGATGAACATCAAGGCTTTTAGAGATACTTTTGTAACCCTTTCCAGCTTCATGCAAGTCAACAATTCTTAATCTTATGTCTTCTGAGATCTCTTTTGTTCGAGGCATGGTTCACATCAGGCAATGCATCTTGTGAATAGCAAACTCAAATTTTGTGAGTGTTTTTTATAGGGCAGGGCAGCTCTAACCAACATCTCCAATCTCATCTCATTGGCTGGACTCCAGGTTTGCTGACTCCTGACTCCAATTAGCTTTTGGAGAAGTCATTAGCCTAGGGGTTCACATACCTTTTCCAACCTACACTGTGAATGTTTAAATTATGTATTCAATATAGACAAGAAAAGTACAATAATTTGTGTGTTATTAGTTTAAGCACCCTGTGTTTGTCTATTGTTGTGACTTAGATGATCAGATTACATTTTATGACCAATTTATGCAGAAATCCAGGTAATTCCAAAGGGTTCACATACTTTTTCTTGCCACTGTAGGTCTGCCCTCATAACCTTCATGTTTCCTTAACACTGTTGTTTTTCTGAAATTCTACTCGTTCTAGGCATCGGATGATACACATATTATGTTCATAAACACCATACGCAACAACGATTCGGATGTCGTCACAAGGAACTACATCAACATCACGTTCGTCTGCCGCTACCCAATAAACTACATAGTACAACAGCCCAACGGGGAAAACATGATCAGAGTGGATGTCAAGTAAGATATCTAGCTAAGGTTTTTTTTTTTTTTATTCACATTTGGTAATAGATTTTCATTACGAGTTTCTTAACACATGGTTAAAACTTTAATTTACGATTATTCACACATTCTTAATTGGCCAAAGCATCTGATCCAAAAGAGGATGTTTTATGTTCTATGTGGTGCTAACAGTTTGTAGAAAACATGAATCCAGTCACCTCTAAGAGCTCTGTTGGACAATCCTAACTTCCACTAAAGTAGAATTTTCACTTTAGTCATTCATGTCAAAAATCTGACTTTAGTGGAAGTTAGGATTCACTCCAGTAACTGTAACCCGAGCACTGCATTTATACAATCTATACTATTCTCTCCAGGACCATCACTCTGAACACAGAAGATGGGAACTTCTCAGTGTTCATGTTGCTCTATAAAGATGAGGACTTTGAGGACAAGTGGACCACTGTTCCCTCCCTGACCCTTGATGACAACATCTACGTTAAAGTATTGATGGTAAAGGTCATCATGTGATTTAATTATGTTTGATTCAGTGTCATGTATCGGTTTACTGTTGTACATTTTCTTAGTGCCATTGCAACCGCACAGTCTTCTTAGGAATGGTGTTGTTGAAATATGAAATCAGAGAGCTGATCATGTAAAGATAACTAGCCTAACTCAAATATCTGCTGGTTAACTGAAGTACCAACAAATGTGGTGTGACTTACCGTACAGCTTTTGAATGATTCATAATCTGTGGAAGCTTACTGTGTCTGAGCCGTTTCTGCTTCTTGTTGGATAAAGATAAGCACCTTTAGTGATTGTTGAGCTGAATGACCAGTCTTTGGCCCTGACCATAGGCAGCGTCCCAAATGGCACCCTATTCCCTATATAGTGCACTACCTTTTACCACATAGGGCACTATTTATGGAATAGGGTGCCATTTAGGACATAGCCCCAGTCTCTGGCCCTGACCATACACAGACAGTACTTGTCAAGTAGGGCATGGCCGAGAGGTAGCCTAGTGGTTAAGAGCGTTGGACCAAAGCAAGTGAAATAGATAATAAACAAAAATGAAATGATCAGAAATTAACAGTAAACATTACACTCACAAAAGTTTCAAAATAATAGTCATTTAAAATGCTATGCCAATGTACAGTGTTTTAACAATGTGCAAGTAGTTGAAGTACGAAAGGGGGCAGACATTTTGATCAAGAGAGACCTTTATAAAATATGCACATTTTCTCTAACACTAAACATATGAATATGTACTTTACAATTATAAGGAAGGTGAAATCTTATAGTTAGTTGTTTTCTAAATAGATTATACTATATTTGGAAAGCATATAAGTCATGTCAAGCCTTATTCGTTTCATTGAATAGGAAATACATATAAAATATTTCCTATTTTCATCATATTTGTACTATGTACTTAAGCTTGTGTACTCAAAAGTGACTACACCTCAGCAATTTATAATTTTTTTACCAGAAAGGTGTTATTTTAACCTTTCTTTTAGTATGCTGGATTACTCATTATTGTTTATGGCCCTCTGTCAAGCTCTGGCCATAGAGAAGCCTATTGCTTCTCTATGTAGCCATGGTCAGAGTCTGACAGGTCTATTATTTCTGTTTCTGGTGGTGGTTTGTGTTGGATCCCTAATTAGAGGCAGTTGCAGTGCATTGTCTCTAATTAGGGATCCTACATATGTTTGTATGTTCCACACCTGGGTGTGGGTCATTATTCTCCAGTCACGGTGAAAGCAAGTGTGGTACGTTTGTTATATCGTGTTTTTGTTTGCTAGTTCGTCATTTTTGGAAGTGTTATTATATAATAAAATGTCGAACTATTACTGCGCTGCGCCTTGGTCTCTCTTTCCACCCAATCGTGACACCCTCATAATAAATAATTACTTTGGGGGATTACGTAGATTACATTTTCAATGACAGTAAAACTAGTATCCTCCCATCTACACTGATTGAAATGGATTTAATAAGTGACATCAATAAGGGATCATAGCTTTCACCTGGGTTCACCTGGTCAGTCTGTCATGGAAAGAGCAGGTGTTCTTAATGTTTTGTATACTTAGTGTAGTTTGTATTTACAATGTTTTTTGTGCTTCACTGGTTGCCCTTTTCATGTAGCAATCTTGCTGCTGTGATGGCACACTGTGGTATTTCCCCTAATAGAAATTTGATTTGTTTTCAAATTCTTTGTGGGTCTGAGGGAAATATGGTCGTACATTTGGCAGAAGGTTAGGAGTGTGCACATAGCCTGTCTTCTCTTGAGAGCCAGGTCTACCTACGGCGATCTCTCTCAATAACAAGGCTATGCTCACTGAGTCTGTACATAGTCAAAGCTTTCCTTAATTTTGGGTCAGTCACAGTGGTCAGGTATTCTGCCACTGTGTACTCTCTGTTTAGGGCCAAATAGCATTCCAGTTTGCTTTGATTTTATGTTAGTTCTTTCCAATGTGTCAAGTAATTCTCTTTTAGTTTCCTCATGATGTGGTTGGGTCTAATTGTGTTGCTGTCCTGGGGCTCTGTGGGGTCTGTTTGTGTTTGTGAACAAAGCCCCAGGACCAGCTTGCTTAGGGGACTCTTCTCCACGTTCATCTCTCTGTAGGTTGTAGA
Organism: Thymallus thymallus; assembly: GCA_023634145.1. NCBI lineage: Eukaryota > Metazoa > Chordata > Actinopteri > Salmoniformes > Salmonidae > Thymallus > Thymallus thymallus. The sequence goes on along the minus strand of CM042405.1, from coordinate 6,477,683 downwards.
ATTTAACAGCTCTTTTCTGGATTTTGATCATTAGCGTGAATCTTCCTAATTCTGCTCTGCATGCATTATTTGGTGTTTTACTGTTGACCTGGTTAAAATACTGAATGACTTTGTCTCGCTCTCACTTAGATACCAGCTCATCTTTTGCTGCGTGTGGAGAGGTGCTGGGCTACCCCAACCAACGACCCATACAGCAACATCCAGTACACCTTCATCAAGGACAGGTCTGTTCAAAGAGAAGTTAAACATTATATCACTGTGTATTATGAGCCCCTCTCAACACATCTTGTTTTAAGTTTCATTATATTTAATAGAATTCATAAATGTGTTATGGAGGACTATCTAAATGTATATTTTCTAGTGTCACACTTTCAACCACACTTGACACCAGCACACAGTCCTCTGGGAACAGTGTTGTTGAAATATGAAATAAGAGCTGCTGAATTGCTTAGACAAGAGACCTGGGAGTGACACAACTTCAGACCCCTGTCACATGACCCTGTCTGAGGCCATACAGATTTCAGACCCCTGTCACATGACCCGGGCCCTGTCTGATGCCACGTTCATGTCATGTCGGAAACTCAGACATTTCTGATTTGCATACTCGTGGTAGAAAGATGATATCCTAGTTTCCCACTTGGGAAGTATCAGAATCAGCCAATAGGAAGCTCTACGCAAATAACTTACGTTAATTTTAAATATGAGGTCCCGAGTTTGACATGACGTGAACACGGGATCAGCTCAACAACTGTACATGTCCTTGTCAACCGGGAGGTATGTTGTACTGTTAGCAACAGCAACAGTTGTCCTTGACAACCAGGAAATATGTTGTACTGTTAGCAACAGCACAGCAATGACTTGCAAAAGGACTTTTGTTTACTACGTCTGAGGAGAAAACACTTATGAGGATCTGTCTTATTCCAAGAATACTATTGTTAATGGGTTTGCATTCCCATTATGAAAGATGGATAGGTCACCATAGCAAAGTGCTGTGCTCTTACATTGGCATGTGTTCAATCAAAACAAGCGACTAGATTCTTCAACTGGTTTTTATATCAGGTGTTGGAATAGTTTACCAGGAATTGTAGGTTTTGAATGGAATTCCCTGAGTTGTATTAACCAACACATTCTAAAATGTATGATGTCTTATTCAAGGGTTGCACATGCTGTATCTGATACTGATACGATCTATCGCCTGCTTTGTCTGCCTGCTCTCTCTCTCTCTTTCTCTTTCTCTGGTTCTCTCTCTGTCGGTCTGTCTCAGCTGCCCCGTTTTGTCAAAGGAACCGTTGACAGTGCTGAAGAATGGACAGGGGCCAGAGGCTATGTTCAGGATACAAATGTTCAAGTTTGTGGGCAGCTCTTACAAGGATGTGTTTCTCCACTGCAATGTTCAGATCTGTCACAACACACCTGGGGTCTGTCAGCCTGTGAGTGATGCCTCCCCCTTTCTTCATGATGATGCTCACTGGCTCATTCAAACTCTAGTTTATAGTAAGGGCCAACTGCTGTCATAAAATAGACAACGAAAAACACAATTTATTTTGCATTCCTATTATTGCAATGAATTTTCAATTTGGAAAATGTAAAACAAAACAAGTAAATATGGTAATTAGACTGGGTAATAATACTGTAATTAAACTATATATTTGCTTGCTGTACCTTAATATTCCTCCCTAATTTCTATTGTTGATTACTATCCTTCATTTAACAGAACTGTTCTGGTGAGGATAACAACGGGCGGACGAGAAGAGATGTCACTACGGCCCATACAGTATCTTATGGACCAATCAGGCGACATCTACCTGAGAGTGACCAACCAAGCCTGAGTAAGTCTCCCATTTTATTTTTTAAATAAATGTATCTTATTTACAATGACAACCTACCCCGGCCAAACCCAGATGATGCTGGGCCAATTGTGCACCACCCTATGGGACTCCCAATCACGGCCGGTTGTGATACAGGCTGGAATCGAACCAGGGTCTGTAGTGACACTTCTAGCACTGAGATGCAGTGCCTTAGACCGCTGCACCACGCAGGAGCACAAAATAAAGGCTCTTTATTTACCATAACCAGCATACTGTACTGGGTCGTGTTCAGTAGACATTTTGTATTAGAGTGAAACAGGGAGGTATGTTGCAGATAGAAATGCCATAATAGTGTTGGTGTGATTCCTTATTGTACATGCCAGAGATGCCTTTTTGTTCTTCATAACATATTTCTATCTGAACGTTCCTAAACGCTGTGTCCTGCTGAATGCACCCCAGCTCATTTATGTTTTCCATTTTAAAATGTTTTGCTAAGCTGTAAACTACTGAATACGTCCCTGCATCTCTGACTGACCGATCTCTTGCTCTGCAGACTCTGAAGGATGGCCCTCGGTGGAGACCTTTGTCCTGGGAGGTCTGCTGGTGGTCCTGCTGCTGATCACTGGAGTGTTAGGGAGGCTGTGGCTGAGAACCAGACGCTCCTACCCAGCACAGGAGGCTCAGCTCACCCTGTCCAACATACACCACAACTCAGTGGTGGCTTCCTGAACTAACCCAGCAGTCCAAGCTACTGATATGAACCGGTGCACGCAGACACACAAATGAAAGTATGCACACGTACACATAAACACATTACATTTCTGCATAAGGAAAGAGGAAAGTATGAATTGACTATAGTTTTGGGTGTAAATAAAATCTCACTGAAGAAATTAGAGGGATTTTGAAGATGTGATATGAAAATGAAAACGTCTCTGCGTTTTTGTATAGAAAAAATAAAGGTATTTCAAATAGCTTTTTATGGTGTTTAATTGTAATATTTCGGCCATTTGTTGGAGAGGAGAGGAGAGGAGAGGAGAGGAGAGGAGAGGAGAGGAAGAGAGAGACTATCCCAAGAGGGCTTTGGCATGCAGAAAAGAGCCTTTCAGAAAAAGTGGTTTGACACTTTTAAATGGTTAGAATACTCTGTGGAAAAAATACATCCTTCTGCTTTGCGTGTCGAATATTCAGTGGAAACCTGAAACACGACACATTTGTTGAAACTGGATACAAAAATTTGAAAAAAAAGGAAGCAACTCAATCTCACAAGGAAAGTGTTGCCTCCTGGAAGAGCTACAAGGCTAGTGCCTCACAGGGAAATGTTGTACAGCAGATAGAAGCAGCACATGTAAACAAAATAACTGAGAGAAGACAGTACATACACCGTGTTGTCTCGGTTACCTTTTTAGAGGTCGCATCGAAAGTGTTGAAAGCCGTAATAGAGGGAACTTCCTTGATTGCCTGGCCCTTTTAAAGCAGTTTGATCCTTTCCTGCAGAAGTACACAGCCCCATCTAACAGGACTTACCTCTCACCAGCGTGCCAGAATGAGATGATCGAGTGCTGTGCAGTAGAGGTGACTGTAACTATTGTCAATTAAATGAAGGAGTCTTTGGCTGATGAGGCCAGAGACGGACGCTCTGAACAATTGGCAGTCTGTGTTAGATATGTCAGCACAGAGGGTCCAGTTAAGGAGCGGTTCCTAGGTTTTGATGCTAAATCAACAGCTGCATTAGAGCACCAATTGCAGGAAAAAGGAATTGATGCGTTGACATGTGTGGCACAGACCTACGATGGGGCTGCAGTCATGAGTGGGTCAGATGGGGGTGTGCAAGCCCATTTCAGAAAGCAGCACCCCAAAGAAATATATGTGCATTGTTATGCACACGAGCTAATCATTGTCTTGTGTCACACATGCAAAGCAGTTTCTGAGGCTACAGAGTTTTATGACATGCTGGAAAGTCCGTTTTTAGTGTCTCGCTGGTTAACCACCATAACTTTGCAGACACTCAAAAGAAACTAGGATTGCAGAACTCTGAACATGTGCAACTGTCAAACACCTGTTGGGCATGCCAGCTTCGATCAGTAAATGCAATGCTTGACAATTTTCCTGCCGTCATTGAGCGCCTTTCAACCATCAGAACAGCTATGGCAGTGGGATTGAAGGCAAAACTGTGCAAAGTCTCCACGGTCTATTTGCTGCTGATGTTCCAGGATCTTCTGTCTGTGACACAAGGTTTACACAAGTATCTACAAAAGGAGAACGTTGACCTTGCTCAAGCATTGACATACAAAGGAGAAACGCAGTGATGTTACAGCTGCCGATCTGTAGCATCCTGTGTGAGGCTAATCAGATCCCAGTACCAGAACCATCTTCTGGACAAAGGTGGAAGCAGAGGCGGATGGATGATTTTGTTATGGAATCAACTTGCGGGGCAGGTAGTGAACTTAGTGGTTCAGACTCAAACTCATTTTTATTTCCTTGCCTGGATAGAATGACAGCTGAGCTGGAGAAGTGTTTTTCAGGTGTAAATGCTGAACTACTGAAAGGCATTCAGGCATGCAGTCCAGCCTCGGATCACTTCCTATCAGTGCCACATTTGGCAGAGATGGCAATGCATTACAACACTGAGCTGAAATCAGAGGAAGTCATGCTAGCCAAAAAAGGATGTCCTTGAAAGGTTAAGTCAGTATTCAATTGTTGACAGATTTGCTACACTCAGAGACGACACAGTCTGATGAAATGGGATCGCAACGAGAAACATTTCTCAATGTAATTTAAAGGAGACTTTTATTTACTGTAGCTTTTTTTCTGCTGTACTTTGGAGTACTTAGCACCATGTACCCTGCACCTGAACCCCTGGACAGAAGGAACTCACAATTTGTTTCAGTGAATAAAGGTCCTAATTTGACAGACCATGCAGTGTTTTTTTTATATTATAGTATGGTATTGTATTAATGCATTGTTGTATTAAATGATTAGAGATTAGGGTATCACACCTCAAAACCAAACTTTCCCAGCTATTTTTTTTATCTTAATCCCAATATGACTGTTGTCCTTAAATACAAACACACAGGGGTGAGATTATGAACACATTATAGGCTACTGTAATGAATTTCACAGAGTCCAGTCAAATTAAGGACAATTATACTGTAATTAATGAATCAATAAGAATCGCCCCTGCACCTGACTCAGTTACACCAGTTCTGTCTGGAGGAATGGGCCAAAATTATTGTGGGAAGCTTGTGGAAGGCTACCTGAAACGTTTGACCCAAGTTAAACAATTTAAAGGCAACGCTACCAAATACTAATTGAGTGTATGTAAACTTCTGACCCACTGGGAATGTGATGAAATAAATAAAAGCTGAAATAAATCATTCTCTCCACTATTATTCTGACATTTCACATTCTTAAAATAAAGTGGTGATCCTAACTGACCTAAGACAGGGGATTTTTACTAGGATTAAATGTCAGGAATTGTGAAAAACTGAGTTTAAATGTATTTGGCTAAGGTGTATGTAAACTTCCGACTTCAACTGTATATATTAGTCCCGTGTAGCTCAGTTGGTAGAGCATGGAGCTAGCAACGCTAGTGTTGTGGGTTTGATTCCCATGGGGGACCAGTATGAAAAAGGAGTAAGTGTGATGTCTCGCTTCCTCTTCTGTCTCTACTGAACTGGCCTCTGCCTGGGGTCAAAGGTCATGAACCCTTTAGGTTGGATTCTGGAACTGCCATGACTGTGTACTGTCTGAACTGGCCTCTGCATCGTACAGCCTGGGGTCCTTTAAGTCAGATTCTAGAACTGGAGTGACTGTGTACTGTAACCCAAGATGAGTGTGGTAAAATGTCAGGCAGCAGCTTAAGAGATTTAGTAAACAGAAACAGTCTAAGACGGCAGCAGGGAGCAGGCGCTATTCCAGCCTTTTAAAGGCACGAGACTCCACTGCCACATGTTCCTTGGCTGGAGAGACTCCACTGCCACATGTTCCTTGGCTGGAGAGACTCCATTGCCACATGATAATGTAATAGGACAGGATGTTTCTACAACTGGGACATGGCCTGGTTGCTTTTACTGTTCATAAACTGACTGTGGTTGAACTTGAATTTGTCAATTTTAATTAGACCTAAATTGTCCAATTTAATAAATGTTTTTAATAATGGTGTTTTTTCTCATTATTGCAGGGCAGGTCACTTCACTCCTTCCTGCAATACAACCCCCCACCAATTTCTTAATCCAGATTAGCAACACAACAAAGATGGAGGAGCTCCATTCCCACTGCCTAAACTGTGTGAACCGGAGGTGTATGATCCGCCCAGAGACTGGTATGTCCTGTGATCTCATTGGCTGCCCTCTCGTCTGTGGAACAGTCTTCCACTCCTGTAAAGTGGAGGAGCATCATTTACTATGCCCGTTTGAAAGAGTGCCTTGCCTCAACACTGGATTCGGTTGCCCTTTCACTATCCCCCGGATTAAGATGACTGAACACCTAGAGACGTGCCCGGCCAGTGTGGTGTGTTGCAGCTAGACATGGCCCTGGCTCTGCAAGATCAGAGGATGCTACTGGAGTCTCTTAGAGTCACCATCAACACGTCAAATAACGGATATAATAAACCAGCTGAGGAAACGTGTGACAAGATGGCTGATGTAGTCTCAAGTATACCAGAGACTGCCGTTAGTAATGGAACAGTTGAAATGGATGGGGCTGCTGCTTTGACTAATGGATTGGTTGAAATGGATGATGATGATGATGATGAGTCTTATAATTAACTTAGCAGCTTCCTTGGCCGTCCTCAGAAGTGCAAAGGACATTGACTTGATCAATGTAAATGTGGAAAACGGTGAGAGAAATGGGGTACTCCATAGGGGACAGTGGTGGTGATGATAATCATGATGATGATATGAAGAATGTAGAGATGAAGGCAATTGACACAGAGTCGGGCTTGGAGCAGTGGGCAGAATCGGAGTGGACTGTGGATTTGGAACAGACAGACAAGGAGAGGATGAGAGCTACTGGATAGAGTCTTCAGAGGTGGGTGGTCCTCCTCCTCTCAGGAACAGTTTCAACAACACAGGAAACGACCACAATCGCTTGAGACAGCATGAGTGGATGGATGTGAGCAGATCTCCAGCCAGACGCTCTGAAGTCAACAGGTCTTCAGACTTCAGCTCGATCATACCTTATCTCTCCATGCCTAATATAGTAACACCACGGGAGCCCTCTGGGCCCCACCCTCCACCACTACCCATCCACCTGCCTCTTCCCATGCCTCTCCCTAATCTACAACGTGCTCCAGCATCTGCCCTTGGCGATAGAAGACCGGTGGCTGGAGAGGAAAATTCAGAACCTCCAGGTGCTCAGAGGGATGAGTGTGTTTACGTTTAATGGGTGCAGAGCTCTGATGTCTGACCCCTATCTGTTCAGAGCCAAAATGGAGGACAGTGGACACCTCAGATCTGGAGGTAACTGACGATCCACTGGGGCTCCATGGAATGGACCTGATCACGGCAGCACTGCTCTTCTGTCTGGGGGACTCCCCTGGGGGCCGCAGCATATCAGACAGCAGGTTTGTAGACGGTTACCATGTCGACTTTGGGACCCAGACCTTCTCCTTCCCCTCGGCTATACTGGCTACTAACACCATGGTGGAGGATATCGCCTCAGTGTCGGCCTGTGATCACGCCAGCCCTCAGCTCTCCAACCCCAGTCCCTTCCACTCTCTCCGGCTTGACCTGGTTCTGGAGTGCGTGGCCCGCTACCAGACCAAGCAGCGCACCATGTTTACCTTTGTGTGTGGACAGCTGTTCCGCAGGGACGAGTTCTCCTCGCATTTCAAAAACATTCACGGGGACATGCACGCCGGGCTGAACGGCTGGCTGGAGCACCGCTGTCCTCTGGCCTACTACGGCTGCACCTACTCGCAGAGACGCTTCTGTCCCTCTGTGCAGGGCTCCAGGATCATCCATGACAGACGCCTGGGCTCGTTTGGGGTGCAGCCTGAAATGCCTCCCCAGTACGGAGATAAAACCCTCTCTAGGAATGCCTGTCGGTTCAAGTCCACCTGCAACCACCTGAGCTCCATGACCTTCGAGGTGCAACAGTATGTGGCCAGTTTCCTGGATGGTTTCAGCCTGTGCCAGTTGTCCAGGGTCTCTTGTACCATGAGGGATGTGTGCACCAGCTTGCTGCTGTCCAGAGGCATGGTAGTGCTGCTCTGGGACGAAGGCCTGATGGGTCGTCCTCATGGCAGATCCAAAACAAGGTTAGTCACTCACTGTGCATGCGTATTAACATCTGTATTGAATTATATTTTGTCTCATTTTCCCATAAATCTATGATCAGTGGAACACTGGGTGGCTCGAGCCCTGAATACTGATTGGCCGACAGCCGTGGTATATCAGACCGTATACCACGGCTATGACAAAACAATTATTTTTACTGCCCTAAGTCTGTTGGTAACCAGTTTATAATAGCAATAAGGCAGCTCGGGGGTTTGTGATATATGGCCAATATACCACCATATCTTTTGTTGCCTAGGGCGGCAGAATGTCCAGGGCCGCCACTGAACCTACATGATGTAATCACAACATAACCTCTGCTTCTGAGACAATGGGGGTTGGTGAGATCAACACAGAGAATGTTCAATTGCTAAGACAACACAGAGGAAATTCTTGCATACAGTTGGTAAAAAGAGTCACTTCGGGGGCTTCCTACAAGCTGAGTCTTGAGGTCTCGGAGCTGTCTGCATCTGTTCCCCACGTAGAGCCTCTCAGCTGCTCCAGGCTGTGCGGGCGGTAGCTGTCCAGCTCCTGTCTGGTATGGGCCTCCTGGGCAGAGCCATGCCTCACAAATCAAATGTATTTGTAAAGCCCTTTTTACATCAGCAGATGTCACAAAGTGCATAATACAGAAACCCAGCTTAAAATCCCAAACAGCAAGCAATGCAGATGTAGAAGCACGGTGGCTAGGAAAAACTCCCTAGAAAGGCAGGAACCTAGGAAGAAACCTAGAGAGGAACCAGGCCCCTATGGAGCTCCTCGCTCTCTGTGGGCATAATGTCATGGAATAGAAATCAATTTAAATAATGTCAGACCAGACAGCCATATACAGCGGGTGAAATAAGTATTGAACACGTCACCATTTTTCTCAGTAAATATATTTCCAAAGGTGCTATTGACATGACATTTTCACCAGATGTTGGTAGCAACCCAAGTAATCCATACATACAAAGAAACCAAAACAAATAATTTCAGAAATTAAGTTATGTGTAATAATGTGAAATGACACAGGGAAAAAGTATTGAACACACTTACTGATATTTATTTAATACTTTGTACTAAAGCCTTTGTTGGTAATGACAGCTTCAAGACGCCTCCTGTATGGAGAAACTAGTCGCATGCATTGCTCTGGTGTGATTTTGGCCCATTCTTCCACACAAACAGATCTTCAGTTCTTTCCATAGATTTTCAATGGGATTTAAATCAGGTGATTGGCTGGGCCATTCTAGCAGCTTTATTTTCTTTCTTTGAAACCAATTGAGTTTCCTTGGCTGTGTGTTTGGGATCATTGTCTTGCTGAAATGTCCACCCTCGTTTCATCTTCATCATCCTGGTAGATGGCAGCAGATTTTTGTCAAGAACGTCTCGGTAAATTTGCCCATTCATCCTTCCTTCAATTATGTGAAGTTTGCCAGTACCATTTGCTGAAAAGCAGCCCCACACCATGATGTTCCCACCTCCAAACTTCACTGTTGGTATGGTGTTTTTAGGGTGATGTGCAGTGCCATTTCTCCTCCAAACATGGTGTGTATTATGACATCCAGTTCAATTTTGCTCTCATCTGACCACATGTTACGTTCTAGCTCCCAAAGGGAGGGGAGCCTGACAACCCACTGCTCGGGCCCACCGATGCCAACAAGGGAGGTACGGAGTCGTGGTGTGATAAAAGGACACAAACACCAAATACCGTACAAAACAGGGTTTATTTAGTCACGGTAATAATGTGAATAATAATAACTTTCTGGGAAAAGGGGAGGGCTGGACGGACCAAAGCATATATTCTCCCAGTATTTCACTGGCTTTTCCAAATGTTGTGCAGCAAACTTTAAACGAGCTTCAACATGCTTTTTTTTCAGCAATGGAGTCTTGCGTGGTGAGCGTGCATACAGGTCATGGCGGTGGAGTGCATTACTTACTGTTTTCTTTGAGACAACAGTACCTGCTAATTGCAGGACTTTTTGAAGCTCTCCACAAGTGGTCCTTGGCTCTTGGACAACTCTTCTGATTATTCTTTTCACTCATCTGTCAGAAATCTTGTTAATTATGAACAGATGTAACACTGCACAATCAATGGGCATAACTCTACTGGTGTAATCCAATCAAAACATCTCTGGAGAGAGATATAGTATTTTTGTATTTGTTTTATTTATTTAACCTTTATTTAACTAGGCAAGTCAGTTAAGAACAAATTCTTATTTACAATGACGGCCTACCATGGCCTCCCCTAACTCGGACGACGCTGACCCGGACGACGCCGCCCTATGGGACTCTCGATCATGGCCGGTTGAAGTGTGTAGTAGTTCGATTTCTCAATACATTTTGCAAAACAGAAATAAACAAATGTAAGTGAATCATTGTCACCTGAAAGCAACTCCAAACTGGTTCCTCTCCCAAGCTTGTTGTCCAGAGTATCCATGAAGACTAGGCAGCCATAAAATTCTATACCGGCTCATGACTTATTTGTCAAGAGACGCTATACATACTTTTGACCTCTAGAGGACACTAGAACTCCAATAATACCTATGATCCAACTGGATTGCTGACCTATGTGATGTATGTATGTGCTGCTTCTTTGCCCGCAGAACAGCCTCAATTCGTCAGGGCATGGACTCCACAAGGTGTTGAAAGCGGTCCACAGGGATGCTGGCCCATGTTGACTCCAATGCTTCCCACAGTTGTGTCAAGTTGGCTGGATGTCCTTTAGGTGGGGGACCATTCTTGATACACACTTGAAACTGTTGAGTGTGAAAAACCCAGCAGCGTTGCAGTTCTTGACACACTCAAACCAGTGCACCTGGCACCTACTACCATAACCCGTTCAAAGGCACTTCAATCTCTTGCCCGTAGATATCTACCCTACTGTACTCTCGCTGGATTGAAATAGCTCAAAATGCTCGCTTATCTTGGTTACAGGGAAACTGATTGGCTCAAACAAAGGATGGACACATCCAATAAGAAATGGTCACAAGGTGCACTTCCACCAATAAGTGCACAAGGACAAGGGAGCGATCTAATTCCTTTGTCACCAGGAGAGGAGAAGGCTGTGATCACCTGGACTGAACTACACAATGAATCAATGACTGTGGATAGATTATTAACAATAATGCAATATGGCTTGTTGTTGAATTTATGAATCAAGTTTGCCTCCACACACCATTCTATTCCTACCCCAAAAACGCAGAACTATAGAAATGCTCGGTTTTTAACAGAATCTGGTTGAAACACCCCATTTTAAGGCGACATGTCTCCCTAGCAACCATTTCCTATAGCAGGATGTCTGAGGACAGATGACATATAGGAAATCTAATAATGTTTTTATAAAGGGCTCCCCTTTGTCTCAGAACAGAGTCCTTCAGGCATTTTTCTATATAATCCAATCAATTATTGTTTGGTTACATTTGCAGCAGCAGTGGAGTAAACATGTTTAAATACACATTGAGATTGATATATTCAATACAATAGAAGAATAACATCCATTTTCAAAACGATTATAGTGCTTCACAAAGCTTTTATTTACACGCACCATTTCTCAGACATAACATAATGCAAAGTGGAAATACATAAGGAAAAAACAAAAATGAACAAAAATCAAATAGGGTTGTGATCAATCAATCAAATGTATTTATAAAGCCCTTTTTACATCAGCAGATGTCACAAAGTGCTATTACAGAAACCCAAACAGCAAGCAATGCAGATGTAGAAGCAATTCAGGAGGACTAGCGAGCTAAATACAGTACATGAAGTAATACTGTTATATTACTTTAAAGGACATGGGTAGGCAGTGGGTGTTGATCTACAGTACATGAAGTAATACTGTTATATTACTTTAAAGGACATGGGTAGGCAGTGGGTGTTGATCTACAGTACATGAAGTAATACTGTTATATTACTTTAAAGGACATGAGTAGGCAGTGGGTGTTGATCTACAGTACATGAAGTAATACTGTAATACTGTCATATGCGTCACCCCCGCGGCAGTTGGTAAACTGCTGAGGGATGGGGCTGGAGAAATATAAGCTCTTTCAAACTCATGGACAGAGCTATAGATACAAGGACTGACCATCGATGATATCCAAATTATAGTTTTAACCACGTTTTTAGACTATATAGTGTTTATTTTTACATAGTTTACAAATGAGTTTATATTTTGTTATATTGGTCAAGAACCAATGAGTATGTATCATTAAATTTAGATAACTGCAGATTGCTCCTTTAATGATGCTACGAACTTGTTTCAGCATAAAACCAGCCTGTCAAATGGTTATTCATCCCAATACAATCTAGTTACTGTATTCAAAATGTTGTATTATGAGTTTAAATCCATCTAAATGAATTACAAAGATCTCCTATGTTGTTGGTGCTATGAAGTTAGATGTCAAGAATGTAAGGAATCATTAAAACCTCTAACATTTTAAACACAACAGCATTGTATAACCGTAAAGCCTGTAGAATAATTGTTGATTCTACATTTTGGTCAACGTCCCATCACATAATCCTAATCCATGTGTGAAATAAACTCAAAATATTGACTTTTTGGGCAATAATTTGGAATGTTGAAAGTTTATTGCTTCCTATTCTAATATAATTCTCATATTTTAGGCCTAGCCTATATGTCAATATTCAGCATGAGTAAATGCTAATTCAATGTAAATGTTAAAAAAGTGTTTTGTAAACTGAAATTACATCGCTTTGTTTAAGGACTAACAACCACCCAACACCTGGGCCCGCATTCATAGTGTTAGAGTAGGAGTGCTGATCTAGGATCAGGTCCCCCGTTCCCGTTCATATAACAGTATTCACAATGATCTAAAAGAAAACTGATCCTATATCAGCCCTCCTACTCAGACATGGTTTATTGAATGCAGGCCGTGTTATAGCCCAGTCGGGCACTGCAACTTTATAAGCAGAAACTTGTCACCTTTTTCAAAACATTGTTCAGGAGTATTGAATACCAAAAGTTACCAACATTACATAGAGTACAATTAACACCATGTGGATTACCTTGGACTTGATATTACACATTTATAAACCAGTCTTTATTATATACACGTGTATGGAATGGTGCACTAATGCAAGGCGTTTCAAAAACTATTGTTTGTCATTTCTTTCCTGCTGAGAACATACCGGGGAAAGCATGAAAAGCTGAATTAAGTATCTAAAAAATAAATGGTAACATTCATTGGAGCTTGTTAGATGTAAACAGGCAGTCAACCACTGGCCTGACGGATTGTTTGGTAAAAATATCATGCATGGTTAAGAAATATGACATGGGAAGCAGGGTAAAAAAAAGTTTAATTTTTATATCTGTGTTTAAAATTCACCACATAAGGATAAATCCCTGAGACTTAAAAGTAGTGTCTATTCACATTTCCATCTAAAATCCCACTGATAACACTGATGGTCACTAACCCCAGCTCCCAACACAGACCCCACACACACACCTCTACAGTCCAGGGCCTGTATTCACAAAGCGCCTCAGAGTACGAGTGCTAATCTAAGATCAGTTTTGCCTTTCAGATCATAATGAATGAGAGGGAAGACCTGGTCCTAGATCAGCACTTCTACTGGGAGAAGGTTTGTGAATACATGCTCTGAAATCTGACTCAAGCCATCTTTTTTGGAACATGGTTTAACTTTTTTGGAACATGGTTTTAGTGTACAAGAAGCTTATCTTCATCTAGTCTTTCAGATAGTAAAAAAAGAAAATGCAGTTCTAAATATGTAATTGACAATAAAATCATTGAATACTTAGCCCTACTATACAAGCAAGTTGCACACTATGCATGAGTCGTTAACGCTCACCTGCAATGATCACCTATACAGATCAGGGTTGGGGTCAATTCAGCAAGTATACTGAAATTACATTGAATTGACTGAGCCGAAATCGAACTGACCCCAACTCTGACACTGTTCTGAGGCAGGGCAGTTCAGTTCAGTTCCTCAGCTAACTTGGAACTCATCTTTGGGAAGTAGGGGCTTGTTTGGAGCTGGAGAATCCCCCTGCTGTACTTAAGTTATTAGTGGTCTGAGCGCCAGAGCGCAGGTGAGAATCGTCAAAGCTGAAGTCAAAGCAGTCAGCGTCCATCAGCTCATTACTTAGTGTGTCCATGTCACAGTCCAGGCTGCAGCTGAACACTTCCAGATCCAGGTCTGCAGGGATTGGGAAGCGGTCCTGAGCGTTCAACTGCAACAGGCTTCCAGATCTGCTGTTGGTCCCAGAGCCACCAAGCTGCATAGGAGAATTTCTACTGGGAGACGGAAGGTCCTGGAGAAGCTGCTTGGCCTGCTGGGCCAATTCATTGCTTGAGCACAAGATTTCATTGTTAGGTGTTGACAAGTCAGCCTGAGCCCAGCAACCGGGCATTGAGGAAGTCTGGGATTTCGGACCGGCAGCACAGTCCCGGTTTGATGACATCATAGGGTCCTTGCGGAGAAGCATGGCATTCCTTCGGGAATTCTGGGACAAAGTAACGGAGGCGCTGGCTTGTGACATCAGCGGGTCAGAGTGTGTGAGCATGACGTCGCTGACATTGCTGCCATGGGTCTCCAGGTTCAGCAGATCCTGCAGGGTGTGGTGGTTGTTGAAACGAGAAGACAGGCAGGAGAAGGAAGCTTGGTGGTTCTCTTGGATGGTCTGCATGGGGGACTGACGTAGGGAGGCCACTGAGGAGGATGGGGGGCTGAGCTGGAAGATGGTGCTGGGAGAGCCGAAGCTGCCAGAGGACGGGACGCCCAGACTACTGCTGCTTCCTGGACACGTGAAGGTAAACACTGAGCTCCCCGTCTGATTGGCTCCTCCACTTTCCACTTCTTGCCCCTGGGGCTGCCTGCAAGCAGTCTGGCTAATGTCATCAAGAAAGTTGCCAATCAGGTGGTCATGGAGCCCGTCGTTGAGGTTCATGGTAAGGGCCATGTCGGCCAGACCAAGGGGAGCGGTGGAGGGGGACAAACTGCTGGGACTGGAGTAGAGCGGAGCGATGGAGTTGTCATCCAGAGTCTCGTCCAGTTCCGGGTTGGCTAGGATAGGGGAGAGGCGCCCACTGACTGTGCTGGCGTTGGAGTTGGTACGAGACCTGAAGTCCGTCCAGGTGTCCAGTTCATCGCTGCTGCGGGACGTGGGACTTCCTGTCCACTTGGACAAGCTAGAGGATAAAGATAAACTCTCTGAGCTGCCATCTTGGACGGCCTGTAGGCCTAGAGCTGCCGCCTTCTTGGCGGCGCGGCCTCGAGCACCTTTGATCAGCTTGTTGCTGTTGTCCATGGATACGGCCCGTCGTCGTGGAGCTTTGGCACCTTTCCCGCCCTCAGGGTTGACCATCCACCAGGAACTCTTCCCCGTTCCTTCATTCTGCACCCGCATGAAACGAGTATGGAGAGACAAGTTGTGTCGGATGGAGTTCTGGAGATACAGGAAAGGGTTGGATAGAATTAAATCACTTCAGTTTTGTGTAACACTTCAACAGGCTAATGCAATGTTCCATGTTTAATTACAGTGTTACCCACACAGGTACAACTAATATATATATATATATATATATATATATATATATATATATATATATATATATATATATATATATATATATATATAACAATGAGCCCAATGCATGTAGATCTAGCATTATTCATTTAATTCCTGCTCCAAAAAGTTGTTTTTCTATAGAGACTTGTGAAAAACATCTTAACCTCTGTACAAAGGCCTGTACTCAATTATACGTATAAAAACTGGACATTAAGCAGAAAAGCTAAATAAAAACGAGAAAATAATATACACTGCAGTTCATTACACAATGTGTTTGTCTTCTTCTGGGAGATCCATTATTCCACTGCAGCTGTGACCTATTTTCTGTCTTCTGCTGTAAAAGGTCTAACAGATTTCCCTGGAGATGTACTCAACCCTGTAGCTTTTATATTAAAAACAAGAGCTGGAGTATGTCTGCGCATTCACACTACACTAACAGAGTGCTGCCGCAGAGCATAGGAACCACCGCAGGAAGTCATCTCTGGCTCTGCAGCACCAGGGCTCAGAGAGAGCTGGGCTAATGAGATGTATGGATGGGAGTGGCTCTTGTCTTTCTAGCATTTAGGCTAGCATCAGCTGACAGTTTGATTTGGTGGTATACAAATGAGATATTATATGCAAAAAATGAAACCTAAGACCATATGGGACAGAATAGGCATTCAGAATGTGAGAGATATGACTGACCAAGTCTGTCCATGGTGTACTATGGGTCAACGGGTTGGTCTGGTGACATTAAACTTCCAGCAAAGCCCTCAGCCCTCGCTCACTGGCTAGCTCCAAGCCAATTAATTACAGGATTAAACCAACCAGTGAACCCTTTCAGCACCCAGTCAGTCAGGAGTGAAACATGCTTCTCTTCTTAATGACTCAACAGCTTGTATTTTTGTTATTGACTAGCCTGGCAAGGTTGATAAGATTTGGCAACCAGCTGAACACTGGTCATGACTAAGGCTACCAGATAAGGGTAACACAAAACTACCTCAATAAGATCTAAATGTATACCTAGTTTAATTTGTATTTTTCCCACCCCATGTATAATCCAATCAATCTATGAAGGTCCCATTCTTGAAGTTTGTGAACCAATGTAGCCCAATCCAGACCTTTTCCTTGTAGGCCAAGTCATAGCATACAAACATGTCTGATTGTTGTGATGCCTTTAAGAACAAGGCCTCTGGGTGCTTTTTAGCTCAGCTGGGACCGTAACATCAAAAAGGAAGTTTATTCTTAGTGGCCGAGAGTCAAAAGCCTAAGCCCCTTTCCTTTCCCACATTCTCTAGATGGTCTTTCCCCATATCTTGGAACTTCACTTTGACTACTCAGTTGAATTAATGCTGTGAACTCAAGCCCTCTAAGAGTAGGAATAACATTTTCCACAACCCTCTCAGGCAGTGACAAGTCCCAGCCCATTTATTTGAAAACCACCTCAAACTTGGCTCAAAGAGTCTCGTCTCGTGCAGTGTGCAGACTTCAGACTTCTCTCCCAAGTTCTCCTTTTGTGTGGAGAAAGAAAACGGGGCATAGAAGACTTCAGACATGACAACAGTCTGTAGGTTGGTGTTCTTCTCAAGCCAGTAGGCTCACTGGCTAGTCAGTGTGGCCACATCTAAAGGATGTTGACTGAAATAGGGATGGGTTTGTAACACTACAAGGAGGCCTGTGAACTGAATACCTTTGAATTTATTCTGCAGGTCTTGCATCACTGGTGTGACATTGAACAAATACAACATGGTAACAACCCCTTTTCCAGTTGTGT
Organism: Thymallus thymallus; assembly: GCA_023634145.1. Lineage (NCBI taxonomy): Eukaryota > Metazoa > Chordata > Actinopteri > Salmoniformes > Salmonidae > Thymallus > Thymallus thymallus. The sequence continues at coordinate 6,460,325 of CM042405.1, read as the reverse complement.
ATAATAGATCTAATGCAACATGCCGAATATAAAAATCAATAAACACTACTAAGCAAGATAGTATGGATTCTGATAGAATTGCAGAGTGAAAGATATTGCATCTAAAATGTGATCTCTATACTCCATGTGCTTCCTGTAGAAAGAAAAAGCGCAAACTGTAGTGCTCCCTTCCCCCACCCTGACATTACATAGCAGCAGTGCTGCAGCAGCTGGTAGCAGCCTTTAAGCAAAGCCCCTCCCTCACACAAACACCCGCCCCCTCCCTCCCTCCCTCTCTCTCTCACTCTCTCCCTCTATTTCAATTTCAGGGGCTTTATTGGCATGGAAAACATATGTTGACATTGCCAAAGCAAGTGAAATAGAAAAACTAAAAGTTAAAACAATAAAAATGAACAGTAAACATTACACTCACAAATGTTCCTTAAGAAAAAAGACATTTCATGGGTCTCTCACTGCTGACCTACATAGTTCCCAGTCCGCTGACTGATTGTGCTCAGGCCACCAGCCAATCCAAATATTAAGGTATGGAGCACAACAGTCAATGGCAAGCCTCCCATTGATTTAAAGCTAATTGTAGTAGGTAGGCCCATAACACTGCATCTGAGCATTAGCTAGGGCTGGCACACTTATTGTATTAAAATCGGGTAAGTAACCGACAATAACCGCGAACAAAAACAAAATGCATAACTGTCTTAATACATTCATTTTAAAAAGTAGATAGTTAACCCAATAGCAGTATTTTTTTTTTAAATGTATATGGAGGGTAAAGTTGTTAATTATTGTACGAGCACAGAGTAGAACAGTACAGTCGGGAAGAAGTTTCAATTGGACAAAACCATTCATTTGAGACTTTGGTTTCACAAAAAAATATGTTGAATTCATTAGGGATGTCATTGCTCATCTACAAAGATGCCATTATGGATTACAACCTCAAAACATATTTCAACAAAAATGATGATTATGACAATAACCGTGGTCATTTGCACAACAATAAATCGTTGAACCAAATATGAATATCAAATCAATGAACCCAAAACTCCATAACTGTCACATCCCTATAATAGCTACAGCAAAAGGGTTGTTCGTCCATCTAGAAACCTTACATAATGCATAGAATCAATTGTCTAAAAATAAAAGACTACCAAACAAAATGTTTGAGGGGGACGATGTGCACTAAGGAGGTTAGTTATGTATTGAACGAGCTGGGTTGACTGCAAGGTTAAATAAAAGCTACGGAAGCTGTATTCAAGGTTGAATACAAGAACTGATGTATAACATAGCGTTATTATCAGTGGGAGCTGGATTAACTATATATGTATATCAGAGAGATAACAAAAGATCAAGAAACATTTGTGAGGGTTTTATGCATTTAACCCCTTATTGTCGTCACTAAACAGTCTCCATATATACACACTTCCATAAGTTCTCAACTGGCACCGGGGAACCTTCAGACAGGTGTTGTGAGGTCTGTGGGATACCTAGAGCAAAAAATGTGTTTGGAGAGAGTCTCACCTTTACACAGATGGGTCATATTATTGTGTAGCCCAAACTGTTCGGACGCTACAGAGAAGTTGGCAAATCGCCTGTACCGACTCCAGACGAGTCCCAAGATGCTTGAGACACATCCAATGCAAAGAAACAGATATAAAACTGAAATAGTTTTATTATGCTAATTCAATTTCCACACGGGCATCTTATTCAAATGTTTTCTAAATAAAGCTTAGTTGTACAACAAAAAGTGATCAATAATCAAATAAAATTCAGGGCTTGTGAAATTATACCTAGGCTAAATATAAGCCTTTCACAACCATAATTTAATGATTTTATCAAAATAGTTTAACCTGCTTTTTTTGCAATAATCACTGATTTGGGTTTTCAAGTCTGTTTACGAAAATGGCCTTTCATTCCTCGTGTAAAACAAATCGTTGGGAAGCAAGAACTTCACGGTCAAGTGTACATTCGTTGTATTCGGCGCATGTGACAAATACAATTTTATTTGACTAACTTGTAGCAGGTATTATAGAAAACTATCACAGTTCTCAAACAATCACTCAAGCAGAAGCCTACGTGCTATTGAGTAGCCAGCTAATCTTTATATTTAAAGTTTTGCCAACTTGGATCTTTCCGCTAGCTAACAAGGTAGAACCGTTGAATTGAATTGAACACACCCTTCTGTCCGTCTCAAACTGTTTGAACAGCATGCATGCTTTGTTCAGATGTTGAAATCAAGTGGCCTACCTTATTCCTCAGAATGAGAACGAGTTGCCAATTCCTTATATAAATTGTGTTTTTATGCTTATTGCACATTTATAAAAACAGACTAGACAGCTAGTATAACAGTCTCTGGCTAAAAACGCTGCTAGCGGTATGTGGTACCGCAAATACTACACGCGACAAACTGAGCATTCATTTTATTGAATAAATGTTAACAAGTGTCTGCTCTGCATGCAATCTCTATTACAGTAAAATAATGTCTCAATGGGTTTCGAAGTCCAGATGACCGATCCTGATGGACCAAACCTCAAATAGCGAGTTGAAACCGCTTGTCAGAGAGGAAGAAGTGATCTCTCATCATCTTGGTTGTGAGTGACAGGGGGAGGTGATTGGTGTGTGTGTGTGTATAAAATAGAAGAGGTGAAGCGAGAGGTTTCACTCTCGCCAAAATAAGCCCAATGTGTTTCTATAGGCTTATTTTGGACACAAGCTTGTCACCTGCCTTCCCGGCTTTGGCACAAGTTGTTAGGGAGGGAGACACGATTACCATTGTTAGGACGGAGGGATGAGCATCTCCTCATTATATCCAGATCTCTGGTGTAAATGGGAAGGTGCACAGCACGGAAGGAGCTAAGATGATGAGACCAAAAAGACAACATGAGTGAACATATAAATAAAATGTCTAACTTGATTTTTGCTATACAGGCATTTGGAATATCGTGCAAAAACAAATACGAATTAATCAAATTAGTTCAATATACGACCTAGCCTTATATTATTACTATGATCATTGTTTATTCCCATAGATGGAGACAAACCTCTATCCCGCATCCAACAGTTGTAACGGATTACAAACCTAAGCTATTTCTATTTCCAGACACACCACCCCAATTTCAATCAAGCAAAGCTGAAGCTTTCATTAGACTGGATTCCATGGTGGATGGATTGGTTTTCCAGGGCAAACTAATCCCTTGAACGAAACAGACGCAGGAGACGAGAGCAGAGAGCCTTGCAGACCAACATATAGACTAGCCCGTGTTTAACCACCAGGGTATAAGGGCACTAGAAGAGAGGCCTGGGGTGTATTCACTACGAACCAAGCGGAAGCAAACAGACCGAAACAGAGGGACTACCTGAACTTGTCCAATAAACGCTTGTTTTATTATGTTGCTAAACTTTTTTCTACGTTGTGCACTAATGAATACAGCCCAGGGTTAGTGGGGGCACAATAAGAGAAGCATGAAAAAAAAAAAAAAAAAATTCATCATCCCATTCTATCAGTATCTCCACTAGGGAGAAATAAAAGGAAAAGCTTCACTGGTATGATTAGGCTGAAGACAAGTAGTGGGTATTTTGTCATTTATCCTCCTCAGCTGTATGGATCTATTTTACATAACGAATGGCTATCATTTATTGCATCCCAAATGGCAGCCTATTCCTTATATCATGCACTATGGGCCCCTAGTCAAAAGTAGAGCACTATAAAAAAGGGACTAATTTGGGACACACTTGTGTTTAACCAACCCTTTTGTTATGATCTTGTTACTGACAGCTGTTCTAATAAAAGCATTCAAACCAAATAATCACTGGCCTGATCTTTCACTAGCATAGCAATTGGTTAGCCTAGTGTTTTAAAGTTTCAACTAATGACAAAGATTGTTACAAGAAGAGCATTTATTTGTTGTGATTTGAGGTTTGCATTGAGCCCTGCAGGACAGAAACCCTCTTCTTCATGCAAATACTCATACTCTTACTCTCGGTCTCCACTACTTACCACAGCCAAAGTCAAAACAGCTATATTGTAAAAATAAGGTTAGACTTCCCCACTAACTATTTTAGCACCTAATGACAATAGTATCTTCTGACCAGGGGAGTTTTGTTAAGCGCCCCGATGCTTGTTGTAAACATTAGCACGCGTTGCTTGCGGTACTGTTTTGGAAACATAAAGAATATACAGTTGAAGTCGGAAGTTTACATACACCTTAGCCAAATAGCAGTGGCTTCTTCCTTGCTGAGCGGCCTTTCAGGTTATGTCGATATAGGACTGGTTTTACTGTGGATATACAGTGGGGAGAACAAGTATTTGATAACCTGCAAAATCTGCAGTGTTTCCCACTTACAAAGCATGTAGAAGTCTGTCATTTTTATCATAGGTACTCTTCAACTGTGAGTGACGGAATCTAAAACAAAAATCCAGAAAATCACATTGTATGATTTTTAAGTAATTAATTTGCATTTTATTGCATGACATAAGTATTTGATACATCAGAAAAGCAGAACTTAATATTTGGTACAGAAACCTTTGTTTGCAATTACAGAGATCATACGTTCCCTGTAGTTCTTGACCAGGTTTGCACACACTGCAGCAGGGATTTTGGCCCACTCCTCCATACATACCTTCTCCAGATCCTTCAGGTTTCGGGGCTGTCGCTGGGCAATACAGACTTTCAGCTCCCGCCAAAGATTTTCTATTGGGTTCAGGTCTGGAGACTGGCTAGGCCAATCCAGGACCTTGAGATGCTTCTCACGGAGCCACTCCTTAGTTGCCCTGGCTGTGTGTTTCGGGTCGTTGTCATGCTGGAAGACCCAGCTACGACCCATCTTCAATGCTCTTACTAAAGGGAAGGAGGTTGTTGGCCAAGATCTCGAGATACATGGCCCCATCCATCCTCCCCTCAATACGGTGCAGTCGTCCGGTCCCCTTTGCAGAAAAGCATCCCCAAAGAATGATGTTTCCACCTCCATGCTTCACGGTTGGGATGGTGTTCTTGGGGTTGTACTCATCCTTCTTCCTCCAAACACGGCGAGTGGAGTTTAGACCAAAAAGCTCTATTTTTGTCTCATCAGACCACATGACCTTCTCTCATTCCTCCTCTGGATCATCCAGATGGTCATTCGCAAACTTCAGACGGGCCTGGACAGGCACTGGCTTGAGCAGGGGGACCTTGCGTGTTCTGCAGGATGATTTTAATCCATGACGGCGTAGTGTGTTACTAATGGTTTTCTTTGAGAATGTGGTCCCAGCTCTCTTCAGGTCATTGACCAGGTCCTGCCGTGTAGTTCTGGGCTGATCCCTCACCTTCCTCATGATCATTGATGCCCCACGAGGTGAGATCTTGCATGGTGCCCCAGACCGAGGGAGATTGACCGTCATCTTGAACTTCTTCCATTTTCTAATAATTGCGCCAACAGTTGTTGCCTTCTCACCAAGCTGCTTGCCTATTGTCCTGTAGCCCATTCCAGCCTTGTGCAGGTCTATAATTTTATCCCCAATGTCCTTACACAGCTCTCTGGTCTTGGCCATTGTGGAGAGGTTGGAGTCTGTTTGATTGAGTGTGTGGACAGGTGTCTTTTATACAGGTAACGAGTTCAAACAGTTAATTATTATTTAAAAATCATACAATGTGATTTTCTGGATTTTTGTTTTAGATTCCGTCTCTCACAGTTGAAGAGTACCTAAGATAAAAATTAGACCTCTACATGATTTGCAAGTAGGAAAACCTGCAAAATCGGCAGTGTATCAAATACTTGTTCTCCCCACTGTAGATACTTTTGTACCGGTTTCCTCCAGCATCGTCACAAGGTCCTTTGCTGTTGTCCTGGAATTGATTTTAACTTTTCGCACCAAAGTACGTTCATCTCTAGGAGACAGAACGAGTCTCCTTCCTGAGCGGTATGACAGCTGTGTGGTCACATGGTGTTTATACCTGCGTACTATTGTTTGTACAGATGAATGTGGTACCTTCAGGCGTTTGGAAATTGCTCCCAAGGATGAACCAGACTTGAGGAGGCCTACAAATTTTTGGGTTGATTTCTTTTGATTTTCCCATGATGTCGAGCAAAGAGGCACTGAGTTTGAAGGAAGGCCTTGAAATACATCCACAGGTACACCTCCAATTGACTCAAATAATGTCAATTCACCTATCAGAAGCTTCTAAAGCCATGACAATTTTCTGGAATTTTCCAAGCTGTTTAAAAGGCACAGTCAACTTAATGTATGTAAACTTCTGGCCCATTGGAATTGTGATAGTGAATTATAAGGGAAATAAAATCAGTCTGTAAACTATTGTTGGAATTACTTGTGTCATGCACAAAGTAGACGTCCTAACAGACTTGCCAAAACTATAGTTTGTAAACATGACATCTGTGGAGTGGTTGTAAAATGAGTTAATTACTTCAACCTAAGTGCATGTAAAATTCCGACTTCAACTGTCATTTATTTTAAAAAAATTAAAATGTTAAATTACTACACACCTTGATAGGGTTAGGGTTCCCACACGGCCATATCTACATGCTACAGCGCTTGTATACAGAAAACAGATTAGACAAGAGGCGACCACCTGTGTTTATTAGCATGTTCTGAACACCTGTGTTTTCAGCGTAACTCCGGAAGTGTAGTTTCGTTGGATAGAGGAACCCATAGCTGTACGGATCTGTGCAAAACTGCTACAGTAAGTGTATCTTTTATTTGAAGCATTCCTTCTTGCCGATGAAAGGGCCATATGTTTCAAAAGCCACATCACAAGCGATGATTGTTGACGTTTCAAAATGTTTAAACACAGCATCGGAACTGTAGTTCACATGAGCCAGTCATGGGCAAAGCAAATTGCTGAAAACTGTATGGAGAATGCAGAATGCCGGCTAGAGTTAGGCATAAGGTTAGCAGTGTGATTAAGCTTAGGGTTAAAATCTCATTTTTAGAGAAAATTCTGAAATAGGCGGGGTTTATGAATTTGTGGTAACAACCCGATACGACTGTGGCAGTCAGAGGAACTCTCCACTGAGTGCTAGTCAGAAATATAATCCTAGTAGCCTAGCCTGGATCCAAAATGACATAAAACTGAACAATTAGCCTGTAACCCAACTCCTTAACCAGAGCAATAATGAAGGCCTACAGTGCAGTCAAAGTATTAAGACCCCTTGACTCCCCACCCTCACTTGCATACACCTTGTATAGACAGGTGTATGCCTTTCCAAATCATGTCAAATCAATTGAATTTACCACAGGTGCATCCTGCTTCCATTGATCATCCTTTAGATGTTTCTACATCTTGATTGGGGTCCACCTGTGGTAAATTCAATTTATTGGACATGATTTATTTGGAAAGGCATACACCTGTCTACACAAGGTCCCACAGTTGACAGCGCATTTCAGAGCAAAACCCAAGCCATGAGGTTGAAGTAATTGTCCGTATAGCTCCGAGACAGGATTGTGTCAAGGCAGAGATCTGGGTAAGGGTACCAAAAAAAAAAAAAATGTCTGCAGCATTGAAGGTCCCTGTGATGAGGCACACATGTGGCAAACTAAAGAACCACACTAAACAGTTTTGTGAGATCTTTAGTTGGTGTTTATTTTACTCTGGTGGCAGTCACATGAAAGGTGCACATTCCATGGTGACTGTAATCAAAGTGAAACATACAAGGTGAAGTTGAACCAACAATGTTTTAATATTAATATGCATGTCTCTTTGTCTTACCGGTTCCTGGAAATGCCTAGTAGGAGGGGCCGCGAACAGGAAACCGACTATATGACATCCTGAAGGGGAGGAGTTGGTCTATTAAGAGTTTTAGACTTAAAACTCATGAATGTTTGTTTGAAGGTGTACTAATGGTAATGTAACTGGTTGAAGATTATCAATGTATAGTTGGGGAGCTTGCCAATGCTCTGTGAACTATGAACTGTATAGTAGTTAACTAATGAAGAGTTATGATTGGTCAGTTTGAAAATGAAGGAGGAGATTAAAACTATAAAAGAACAGATTCAATGTTTGGAAAGGAAGAAAGAAAAAGGGGCTGTTTGGTTGGATCAGTAGCCAACTGTGTAACTTATTTTTGTTAGTATGTTTTCCTGCTGAATTTCTGAGTTAAACTTGGACTTACAAAGGACATTTTGTTTTGGACCGTGTTGCATTTTTTGGAATTAGTGGCACCCTGGATTAAATGAGATTTGTTTCCATGGACATTTCTGAAGTTTTTTCATTTTTTTTTTCTGCTGGTTTAGCCAACGCACTGACCACCTTACCACAGTCCCCAAGAACACAGTGACCTCCATCATTCTTAAATGGAAGAAGTTCGGAACCACAAAGACTATTCCTAGAGCTGGCTGCCCTGCCAATCTGAGCAATCGAGAGGAGAAGGGCCTTGGTCAGGGAGGTGACCAAGAACCCGATGGTCACTGACCAAGAACCCGATGGTCACTCGGACAGAGCTCAAGAGTTCCTCTGTGAAGATGGGAGAACCTTCCAGAAGTACAACCATCTCTGCAGCACTCCACCAATCAGGCATTTATGGTAGAGTGGCCAGACAGAAGCCCCTCCTCAGTAAAAAGGCACATGACAGCCCACTTGGAGTTTGCCAAAGGCACCTAAAGGACTCAGACCATGAGAAACAAGATTCTCTGGTCTGATGAAACCAAGATTGAACTATTTGTCCTGAATGCCAAGCGTCACGTCTGGAGGAAACCTGGCACCATCCCTACGGTGAAGCATGGTGGTGGCAGCATCATGCTGTGGGATGTTTTTCAGCGGCAGGGACTGGGAGACTAGTCAGGATCAAGGGAAAGATGAACGGAGCAAAGTAAAGAGAGATCCTTGATGAAAACCTGCTGCAGAGCACTCGGAACCTCAGACTGGAGTAAAGGTTCACCTCACAAAAGGACAACCATCCTAAGCACACATCCAAGACAATGCAAGAGTGACTTCCGGACAAGTCTCTATATGTCCTTGAGTGGCCCAGCCAGAGCCCAGACTTGAACCCGGTCGAACATCTCTGGAGAGACCTGAAAATAGCTGTGCAGCGAGGCTCCAAATCCAACCTGACAGAGCTTGAGATGATCTGCAGAGAAGAATGGGAGAAACTCTCCAAATACAGGTGTGCCAAGCTTATAGAGTCATACCGAAGAAGACTCCAGTCTGTAATTGCTGCCAGAGGTGCTTCAACAAAGTATTGAATAAAGGGTCTGAATACTTATTTTAATGTGATAGTTTTGTATTTTTAATAAATTAGCGAACATTTCTAAAAACCTGTTTTTGCTTTGTCATTATGGGGTATTGTGTGTAGATATGTTAAGTAAAAAACAATTTAAATCAATTTTATAATAAGGCTGCAAAATGTGGAAAAAGTCAAGGGGTCTGAATACTTTCCAAATGCAATGTATATGGTTCTGTCCTAAATGTGACAACACCTGACTGTCCTGACTTTCTCAGAATGGTCTTCATCAAGAGGGCTGAAAGACAATGGGTGCATCTTGTTCTATTACAGCACAGCGCTGCGTCATGGGGTGACGGGAGAGCTGTTGGCAACAGTCATCAGTGATATCTGCGTGGGGCCGGGCAGTCCCTGGGCAGTGGTGCATGATTGGGTACATTCTGGCATCACCCTGTTCTTAAATCAGGCAGCCACACACTGTCCAATCCCAGTTGGTTATCATGAAAAGAACACTATGGCCTCATGCCATATAGAGGCCCCCCATCTCATCTTATACATGCAGAGGGGCGGCAGGTAGCCTAGCGTTAGAGCGTTGGGCCAGTAGCCGAAAGTTTGCTGGTGTCGATGTGTCCTTGAGCAAGGCACTTAACCCTAATTTGCTCCAGGGCCTGACCCTGTAGGTAGGCCATCATTGTAAATAAGAATTTGTTCTTAACTGACTTGCCTACATAAATAAGGTTATAAAAATAAATTAAAAAAAAAAAATAGGGACACTGTCTAACACAGAATACCATGAATGTGCCTGTGTATGTTTGAATGCGCCTTTAAAATGTTGAAATACATCTTGATGTAATATGATTCAACTAAAGTACTTAATGGGCATGTGCACTTGTCCACAATATTTACATTATGTACCTAAAACATGAGTTTACTCCAAGTGAAAGCACTGCATGTCTTTATAAATTCTGACACCACCTTCAGATTAGAGTACCCTAAAAATACACAGGCTTGGTCAAACTGTTCTGACTGAGCGCGTTGTCCCATATAAGTGATGTCACCCAACTCCCACTGCTTACCTTCCAGCCTGCAGAGCTGCTGCTGTCTCCTTTGTCCTTGAAGTACGTGACGGACCTCACCATCCACTCATAGATCTGGGATAACGTCAGCCTCTGGTCCGGGGAGCTCTCTATGGCCTGGGTGATGAGGTCTGCATAAGAGTAGTTCCCCCAGGCATTCCTCCGAGCTGAGGACTTCCTAGGTTGGGATGCCAGGCCGTTGAGAGCCGAGACAGCATGCGTCTGTGAGGACCCATCGACATCATTCCCCTCCTCTTTGGAAGTTGGGGTTAGTACTTCTTTCTTAGTTGTGGCGGGGAGGGTTGGCTGTTTAGAATAGTTATTTGTGTTCTGAGGTATAGTTATGTCACCCTTCACATTGCTGACAGGAGTAGAGCTAGAGATGCTGGGCGCTGTGACATCATCCTCCTCGTCCTCGGGGATGATGTCATCGTTCGATTCGGGCTTCCCTGTGTTGGACTCGGGTCGGGGCAGAGGCCAGGTACAAGACCTCGGTCGTTTCTGGGGCTCGAAGTCTGGATCGATGTCAATATCATTGTGAGATACTTCATCCATATTCCTCTCCTTGGTTTGTCGCTTGTATTCGGTATACACTGATTAACAAAGTTGCATTCCATTAAAAAGAGGCTATTTGCTTGGTTATCATGCATAATATCAGCATGACATTACCAGACTCATTAAAACATAAGTACATTATAGCTAGTGTCCACATTCCACACCTCCAGATTAGAGAACTCAACGTGCATCCAGTCGACTATCTGCTGTCCAGTCTGATAGAAGCAACATTGATGGCGCTATTTAAAAGTCCATTGTTTGATGTGCATTTAACTAGTACTGCAGCGTCTGTTTGTACTTCGTAAAAAAAAATATAAAAAATGTTTTATTTGTTAATACATACGTTAAGGGATTCAATATAATTCCATCACCTATCTTGGGAACGGCGTGTAGCGCGTCCTCAATGAATACATAACGTTAGCTACTCAATCAACAGCTTTACCATTTCAAATATGCGGGTTACATACGAATTTAAAGCTAACAACTTCACATTCCGAATGGAGCTGCCATCTTGACCATTTACTTTCGAAGTCCTTTATTATCCGTTTAGCGATGAGCAGAGCACCACCGAGAGCGTGCTTTCCCTGCCTCCAGTGAGTTAGCTACTGGTTACCATCGAGATATTATTTTCAGCATTTGCACCGAGTCCAATTGTAGAGTTTATCTACTTACAAAATGTTGCATGTCGAAATTCGAATAAATAAAACCTTCGCTCCGTCTGTGATTCAGCGCTCCCTCTCCTCATCTCGAGTAGCCCTGCACACCAAACACACAACCTCCATGGCCATCCCTAAGTGGCAACTAGCACCGTAGTACAATACAATTAGCCTAGCAGCTCGTCGTCCCAGAGGACAGAACAGACCTGCCCTCTGGATTGCGCTAAAGGAATCGGCTTTTAAAGTGACACGATGTATTGCGTCACATTGACAGGTTGGAACATTTCAAGTAAAGTGAAGTGAATGCAACATACTAATGCCGCGTTCATGTGCTAGTCGGAACAAGGAAACTGGCCAATTTCCGACTTGCTACTGGTTGTAGTAAATGTTTATTTATTTATTTATTTAACCTTTATTTAACTAGGCAAGTCAGTTAAGAACAAATTCTTATTTACAATTACGGCCTACACCGGCCAAACTTGGACGACGCTGGGCCAATTGTGCGCCGCCTTATGGGTCTCCCAATCACGTCCGGTTGTGATACAGCTTGGATTCGAACCAGGTTGTCTGTAGTGACGCCTCTAGCACTGAGATGCAGTGTCATACCACTGCGCCACTTGGGAGACCCAGTGTTGCGTTCAATGAATAAACAAATCGGACATTTCAGATTTCCTAGCTCTGACTAGTAAGGCATCACAAGAACATTTAAAGGCGCAATACGCAGGAATCACTCCGTCATTTCCTGGTTGCTAAAATTATAATAGTTAGCCTAATTTAAGTTTATGAGACAAGCACTCAGAATGTAGAGAATAAATCTAAACCACTGTGAAATATGTTTTTAATAACACTAAATATTGTATTTCAGCTTTGTACAAACCGAAAGTAAAACACGAAAAAACTCAACTAAAGAACGGCAAGCATAGAAATAGCACACAGAACATATCTACCACTTCTTAGACTTGCTTTCAATGAGAATGACCGATCTATAACTCCCTTTCTATGTGAATTGGGTCAGGTCACCCAAAAACGTACATATTGCAGCTTTAATACAGTGATGGTGTCATCATAACTCTACAGAATTACAGAGGTATTTACTTGGTATAATAAATAATAATTATAATCAAGGCCATCAGACTGTTAAACAGCCATCACTAGCACAGAGGCTGCTGCCTATAGACAGACTAGAAATCACTGGGCACTTTAGGAAATGGAACACAAGTCACTAATAAGGTTTACATACAGTGGGGAGAACAAGTATTTGATTTTGCAGGTTTTCCCTCTTACAAAGCATGTAGAAGTCTGTAATTTTTATCATAGGTACTCTTCAACTGTGAGTGACGGAATCTAAAACAAAAATCCAGAAAATCACATTGTATGATTTTTAAGTAATTAATTTGCATTTTATTGCATGACATAAGTATTTGATACATCAGAAAAGCAGAACTTAATATTTGGTACAGAAACCTTTGTTTGCAATTACAGAGATCATACGTTTCCTGTAGTTCTTGACCAGGTTTGCACACACTGCAGCAGGAATTTTGGCCCACTCCTCCATACAGATACTTCAGGTTTCAGGGCTGTCGCTGGGCAATTCGGACTTTCAGCTCCCTCCAAAGATTTTCTATTGGGTTCAGGTCTGGAGACTGGCTAGGCCACTCCAGGACCTTGAGATGCTTCTTACGGAGCCACTCCTTAGTTGCCCTGGCTGTGTGTTTCGGGTCGTTGTCATGCTGGAAGACCCAGCCACGACCCATCTTCAATGCTCTTACTGAGGGAAGGAGGTTGTTGGCCAAGATCTCGCGATACATGGCCCCATCCATCCTCCCCTCAATACGGTGCAGTCGTCCTGTCCCCTTTGCAGAAAAGCATCCCCAAAGAATGATGTTTCCACCTCCATGCTTCACGGTTGGGATGGTGTTCTTGGGGTTGTACTATCCTTCTTCCTCCAAACACGGCGAGTGGAGTTTAGACCAAAAAAGCTCTATTTTTGTCTCATCAGACCACATGACCTTCTCCCATTCCTCCTCTGGATCATCCAGATGGTCATTGGCAAACTTCGGACGGGCCTGGACATGCGCTGGCTTGAGCAGGGGGACCTTGCGTGTTCTGCAGTATTTTAATCCATGACGGAGTAGTGTGTTACTAATGGTTTTCTTTGAGACTGTGGTCCCAGCTCTCTTCAGGTCATTGACCAGGTCCTGCCGTGTAGTTCTGGGCTGATCCCTCACCTTCCTCATGATCATTGATGCCCCACGAGGTGAGATCTTGCATGGTGCCCCAGACCGAGGGAGATTGACCGTCATCTTGAACTTCTTCAATTTTCTAATAATTGCGCCAACAGTTGTCTTCTCACCAAGCTGCTTGCCTATTATCCTATAGCCCATCCCAGCCTTGTGCAGGTCTACAATTTTATCCCTGATGTCTTTACACAGCTCTCTGGTCTTGGCCATTGTGGAGAGGTTGGAGTCTGTTTGATTGAGTGTGTGGACAGGTGTCTTTTATACAGGTAACGAGTTCAAACAGGTGCAGTTAATACAGGTAATGAGTGGAGAACAGGAGGGCTTCTTAAAGAAAAACTAACAGATCTCTGAGAGCCGGAATTCTTACTGGTTGGTAGGTGATCAAATACTTATGTCATGCAATAAAATGCTAATTAATTATTTAAAAATCATACAATGTGATTTTCTGGATCTTTGTTGAAGTGTACCTATGATAAAAATGACAGACCTCTACATGCTATGTAAGTAGGAGCACTGTAAGCAGTATATCAAATACTTGTTCTCCCCACTGTATCTTGCATTTCTCATCTCATATGTATATACTGTATTCTATACTATTCTACTGTATCTTAGTCCATCTTGTCCATACACACTACAGTTCAAAAGTTTGGGGTCACTTAGAAATGTCTTTGTTTTTGAAAGAAAAGCAATTTTTTTCTCCATTAAAATAACATCAAATTTATCAGAAATACAGTGTAGACATTGTTAATGTTGAAAATGACTATTGTAGCTGAATGGGCAGAAACAAATAGCTTTCTTCTGAAACTCGTCAGTTTATTCTTGTTCTGAGAAATGAAGGCTATTCCATGCGAGAAATTATCAAGAAACTGAAGATCTCGTACAACACTGTACTACTACCTTCACAGAACAGCGCAATTCTGGCTCTAACCAGAAGAGAAAGAGGAGTGGGAGGCCCCGGTGCACAACTGTTAGTATGTATATATTAATTTATCATTTAGCTATTTAAGTATCTCTTCCTGTCATATACCTGTACAGTTAATGTAACCATGCAAATAGTCATTTACCTGTACATTTAACCAGACTGTATATTAAGTGAACTATTATTAACCTTATTTATCAATAAAGTACCTACCTACACACCCACCCACCCACCAGTCTGGTCCCAGATCTGTTGTCTCCTTCAATGGCCTGGTCCCAGATCTGTTGTCTCCTTCAATGGCCTGGTCCCAGATCTGTTGTCTCCTTCAATGGCCTGGTCCCAGATCTGTTGTCTCCTTCAATGGCCTGGTCCCAGATCTGTTGTCTCCTTCAATGGCCTGTTCCCAGATCTGTTGTCTCCTTCAATAGCCTGGTCCCAGAACTGTTGTCTCCTTCTATAGCCTGGTCCCAGATCTGTTGTCTCCTTCAATAGCCTGGTCCCAGATCTGTTGTCTCCTTCAATAGCCTGGTCCCAGATCTGTTGTGACCTTCTATAGCCTGGTTCCAGATCTGTTGTCTCCTTCAATAGCCTGGTCCCAGATCTGTTGTCTCCTTCTATAGCCTGGTCCCAGATCTGTTGTCTCCTTCTAACATTCATGGACATTTAGCTAGCTTGAAGTTGATAGCTAATTTGTCCTGGGAGATAAACATTTGGTTGTTATTTTATCTGAAATGCCTATGGTCCTTTTTTTAGCTGGATCTTTGTAGAATTTTGACCCATTTTGGGTCGTTCTCTACTCCAACAATTAATCCACAGCTAAAAAGTGGGAAACACAGTTAGTTTATAGTACATTTGTTTTTATTAATCTCTACTCTTCTTTAATCTTTCTTCTTCTTCTTATGTGGATTTTATATGGCAGTTGTCCACCAACTTTAGGGTGCATTACTGCCACCAACTGGACTGGAGTGTAAACCTTGTTCATCTTTAAATCACCCACGTGGGCACATGCTCATAAAAAACCATGAGTAATGGGAGAGGCGGGACTTGCAGCTTGTCAAGCGTCTTAAATATAACCACGTTTTATTTTTTGCGCCTGGCTACAAAGTTGGGATGAAATTATTGAATGGTACATGTGTAAATGTATTTTGCAGCGCACGCAACGTGGCCGGTTTGGTCAGCATGTTAGTAAAATAAATATCTACCTTTGTTTTAAGTCCCCCATGGTAATGTATGTGCGTGTTTGAGATTGACTACAGCAGTCTGACAATGCATTATCACGGATCTACAAATCACCATACTTATTATGTGATTAAGATGAGTGATTCTGCACCTTGCCTTGCTCTTCCTGATCCCCTCAGTCTTAACTGATAGTCTGTACTGGCGAGGTGGTTGTCACTGTCCTTGCAAGTAGTGTACAGTCGTGGTCAAAAGTTTTGAGAATGACACAAGTATTGGTCTCCACAAAGTTTGCTGCTTCAGTGTTCTTAGATCTTTATGTCAGTAGGTACTATGGTAACACTGAAGTATAATTACAAGTATTCCATAAGTGTGAAAGGCTTTCATTGACAATGACATTCAGTTTATGCAAAGAGTCAATACATGCAGTGTTGACCCTTCTTTTTCAAGACCTCTGCAATCCGCCCTGGCATGCTGTCAATTAACTTCTGGGCCACATCCTGACTGATGGCAGGCCATTCTTGCATAATCAATGCTTGGAGTTTGTCAGACGTTGTGGGGTTTTGTTTGTCCACCAGCCTCGAGGATCGACCACAAGTTCTCAATGGGATTAAGGTCTGGGGAGTTTCCTGGCCATGGACCCAAAATGTAGATGTTATATTCCCGAGCCACTTAGTTATCACTTTTGCCTTATGGCAAGGTGCTCCATCATGCTGGAAAAGGCATTGGTCGTCACCAAACTGTTCTTGGATGGTTGGGAGAAGTTGCTCTCGGAGGATGTGTTGGTACCATTCTTTATTCATGGCTGTGCTCTTTGCAAAGTTGTGTGAGCCCACTCCCTTGGCTGAGAAGCAACCCCACACATGAATGGTCTCAGGATGCTTTACTGTTGGCATGACACAGGACTGATGGTAGCGCTCACCTTGTCTTCTCCGGACAAGGTGTTTTCCGGATGGCCCAAACAATCGGAAAGGGGATTCATCAGAGAAAATTACTCTACCCCAGTCCACAACAGTCCAATCCCTGTACCTTTTGAAGAATATCAGTCTGTCCCTGATGTTTTTCCTGGAGAGAAGTGGCTTCTTTGCTGCCCTTCTTGACACCAGGCCATCCTCCAAAAGTCTTCGCCTCACTGTGCGTGCAGATGCACTCGCACCTGCCTACTGCCATTCCTGAGCAAGCTCTGCACTGGTGGTGCCCCGATCCCGCAGCTGAATCAACTTTAGGAGACGGTCCTTAACGAGACAATCACTGACATGATGGCAGCTGGTCCTTTTGTGGCAGGGCTGAAATGCAGTGAAAATGTTTTGGGGGGATTAAGTTCATTTTCATGGCAAAGAGGGACTTTGCAATTAATTGCAATTCATCTGATCACTCTTTATGACATTCTGGAGTATTTGCAAATTGCCATCATCAACACTGAGGCAGCAAACTTTGTAGAGACCAATACTTGTGTCATTCTCAAAACTTTTGACCACGACTGTAGGGTTTAGGGTGTAGGGATTCATGGGGTACTGTACAGTGGTCGTGGTGCTCCTGTCTCCTTCCAGTCAGTACTCTTCCGTCTGCATCTCAGAGAGGCAAGACACGGTCCTCTGGAAGGCAAAGCATTTCCTCTGCTCCACTGAAGATGGACAGCTCACTGGCTGCATCCTGGCCCAGGAACAACACAGGAGAATGTACATGCATTCAATAGAAAACATAGTAAGAGCATTTGGTGTTATTCTGAGAGGTCAACTCAATAACAGGAGGAGATTGTATTTAATATACTTTCTACCCAGTCGCTTCAGGAATCCACTAGTATTTTTTTGTGATATTTGCAGGCATAAATGCTTGATTTGCATGTCAATATCATTATGTGAGATTGTTCTGACGAGGGATAAAGTTTGTTGACATGTGCCTTGATTGAACCATATTAAGAAGAACGTTTTATTTGTAGTGACATGCTTAACTTGCAAACCCTACCCAACAGTGCAGTATTAAATATATACCAAAAAACTAATAATATATATACTGTATCTATTTTAAACATAAGCATTAAGAGAGGAAACTATAGACAGGGTCAGTGCCAATACCAAATGTATAATGTGAAGGGATACTGGAGTATTGAGGTAGATATGTACATGTAAGCAAGGAGAAAGTGACTGGTGGTAGCAGGATAAATAATAATAAATAACAGTAAACAGTATGGCAGCAGCATAAGTGGTGTGTGTGTGTGAGTATGCAAGAGTGTCAGTGTAGGTGTGACAGGTGGATAAAATTGTAAAGAGGGCAGAAAAGTGACTGGTAGCAGGAATTCATAAATACTTATGGTAATATATACATGTAAACAGGAGTAATAGTGACCAGTAGCAGGATAAATAGATACGTACGTACGTACGTACGTACGTACGTACGTCCTGTCCTGGATGGCAGGAAGCTCACCCCCAGTGATGCGCTGGGTAATATTATGTAGTAAATGTGTGTAGCTACTTGTGAATTTAAGGAAAGTTGGCAGGTGCACAGTTTGGATGCTGGAATTATTTTGCATGAAAGTGCAAAGGTAACCTACTTTTTGAAGTGATTTGTTTGACAGTTTTACAGTTAAATTACATGTCTTTCCTATAAATCCCATACATTTGTTAAGACATGGTGCCTCCAAATCAGTCTGCCTCTTTACATTCTGGGGGGCTCCCGAGTGGCGCAGCGGTATAAGGCACTGCATCTCAGTGCTAGAGGCATCACTACAGACCCTGGTTCGTTCCCGGGCTGTATCACAACCGGCCGTGATCAGGAGTCAAATAAGGCTGCGCACAATTGGCCCAACGTCGTCCGGGTTAGGGGAGAATTTGGCCGGGGTACGAATTTGTTCTCAACTAACTTGCCTAGTTAAATAAAGGTTAAAAAAAAAAAACTGCACACCAGTGTCTACAATCAAAGTGCATGCATAGAAATCCGATTACAATAGAAAAGATGGACGTAGGCTGGTTGCTGTAACCTCGTAGGGTTTTGTGCATTTTATCCCAGGTCTGAACCACGGCTTTCTGATGCGGTCCCTGACCAGACTGGTGTAGTGCTCCAGCGGTCCGCTGCACGCTGCGGCGGCATTGCGGTCTTCTGCAGCAGGCTCGGGGAGAGCGTCTCCATCTGTCGAGTAGCCCGAGCAGTATTAAACAACACGGAATTAACGTTAACATCATGATGCTGTGGTAGTAAAATATATAGATATAGCTACACCCCCACCCGCGGAGGTTTAACGTTACGTGTTTAGAAGAGCAACAACTGTTATCCAGTTGACGTTAGCGAGCAACCTATCCAAAGATTAATTGTTTTGTCAGCGATTCGATATTCTCTCGTCTCAAAAAGGTACGTTTGTCAGCACCGTAACAACGTAGCTAGTTATTAATGTCATTATAATAATGGCTGAGTTATGTGTAGGTTGCCAGTTAATTAGCTAGCCTGACTAAACAGGTCCGGAATGGAATGAAGTTTGACAGGTTAAGGTAGCTAGCTAACTTTAGCTATGCTAACAAGCTACAGTAACTTAACTAGTTGTCACTGTCCATATCTACTCATTTGAAACGACACACAATGGAGGTCTTCACTCGCCAAAATAATATTCTCACCTCGTCTGGAAATTTCAGTCACACCGTTACATATCGCTCTCGAGGAATGTTACTATGCTTTCAGTAGAAATCTAATGATGGGCGACATTTTTGACGACAATATGTAGGTCGCCATTTTGGCTTCAATTGCAACTTTATTGAACCAGGCAGAAATGCACAAAATTATCATTAAGTGAGCCATGAGAGGGCAGTATTTCTCAATTAATTATGGACTGCAGTTCACATTATGCATATTTTTTTCATGAATAGAGAATAAAGTAGTTTACTGAATATGCACGTTGTTGCAGTGTTGGTTTATTTGTTTTTAGTTCGCAATTAATGGCATTGGCAGTAATAGTATATGGGCCAGACCCCCAAATTCGTGAAGATGTCTCATAGTGATGTTCTTGAAGGTCTATGTCCCTAGTTGGAAAATGAGATAGCAGTGCAGCAATTTTTATTTATTTTTTATTTAACCTTTATTTAACTAGGCATGTCAGTTAAGAACAAATTCTTATTTACAATGATGGCCTACCGGGGAACAGTGGGTTAACTGCCTCGTTCAGGGGCAGAACGACAGATTTTTACCTTGTCAGGCTAGGCTACCTGCCAGCAATGGCAGCTTTGTCTGTGTTATCACTCTTTCATTCATCCCTCAATCCCATTCATTATTCCCATAGGGATTTTACCTTCCCATAGGGATTTTACTATGACAAACAATGTCAGTATACAACGAGTTCTTGTCCACATATACCCATTAATCAGATATAATTGCAAAGCTTAGATTAACAGCTATCCATCAGATACAATTTCGGAATGTTCAGGTCAACAGAACATTGACATTTGACCTCTAGGGTACATATCAGAATGACCTGTATAATATATATATATATATATATATATATATATATATATATATATAATTTAAAAAGGAAACCCTGATAAATGTAGAAACTTTGTTAGATAAGTGGTTATGAAAGTTCATGAAATTCCATTTTCAAATTATGTACATTGACTTATTTTGCCTTTGCTTTGCTCCATTCCGTTTCTTTTTTATCCTGAAAAACCATTTGTCAGTCATGAGTCCCAAAGACAGTGTTTTGTCGTCCTGCTCCTGCATTCATCCCAGTCCTCAGCAATAGAGCATTGGGCTAGGCACATATTTGTCATCAATGTGTGTACAATTACAATGGTAATGAAATGGCCAATTTTAGGAAATGTTATTTAACATACTATTTACAAGTAGAATGGAATGGTTTGCTTTGTGTGATAGGATTTGTGGGCCTTGACACTCTTATGTAGGTGTCATAACCAGCCATAAAATATTGCAATATATTGTATGTCACAACACCTCTAAATATGTGTCATTACAGTGTTATGACAATACTATGACATGGTTATGACCGTGTTATGATGCTAGGTGTCCAATAAAGTGTTACCAAAAGGGTCAATGCAGATAGTCCGGGTAGCTACAGTATTTGGTTAACTATTTAACTAACTACAGTATTAAGCAGTCTTATGGCTTGGGAGTAGAAGCTGTTCAGGGTTCTGTTGGTTCCAGATTTAGTGCATCAGTACCGCTTGCCGTGACTTGGGTGGCTGGAGTTTTGACCATTTTTAGGGCCTTCCTCTGACCACCTGGTATAGAGGTCCTGGATGGCAGGGAGTTGGGCCCAGTAATGTACTAGGCTGTACGCATTACCCTCTGTAGCACCTTGCGGACGAATGCCAAGCAGTTGCCATACCAAGCGGTGATGCAGTCAGTCAATATGCTCTCAATGGTGTAGCTGTAGAACCTTTTGAGGATCTGGGGGCCCATGCCAAATCTTTTTAGCCTCCTGAGTGGGAAGAGGCGTTGTCGTGCCCTCTTCATGGCTGTGTTGGTGTGTATGGATCATGATAGATCCTTAGTGCTGTGGGCGCCAAGGAACTTGAAGCTCTCTGTTTCCTGTAGTCCACGATCATCTCCTTTGTCTTGCTGACGTGGAGGGAGAGTTTGTTGTTCTGGCACCACACCGCCAGGTCTCTGACCTCCTCCCTATAGGCTGTCTCATCGTCGTCGGTGATCAGGCCTACCACCGTTGTGTCATCTGCAAACTTAATGATGGTGTTGGAGTCGTGCGCAGCCACGCAGTCGTGGGATAACAGGGAGTACAGGTGGAGAATAAGCACGCACCCCAGAGGGGCCCCCGTGTCGAGGGTCAGCATGGCAGATGCGTTGTTGCCTACCCTCACCACCTGGGGACGGCCTGTCAGGAAGTCCAGGATCCATTTGCAGAGGGAGGTGTTCAGTCCCAGGGTCCTTAGCTTAGTGCTGAGATTGGAGGGCACTATGGTGTTGAACTCTGAACTGTAGTCAGCATTCTGTAGAATGTAGAACAGCATTCTCACATAGGTGTTCCTCTTGTCCAGGCGGGAAAGGGCAGTGTGGAGAGCGAATAGGAGTGGTTCCAGGGTGTCTGGGATGATGGTGTTGATGTGAGCCACCATGACCAGCCTTTCAAAGCATTTCATGGCTACAGATGAGAGCGCTAAGTGGCGATAATAATTTAGACAGGATACCTTGGCGTTCTTGGGCACAGGGACTATAGTGGTCTGCTTGAAACATGTAGGTATTACAGACTGGTTCAGGGAGATGTTTAAAATGTCAGTGAAGACACTAGCCAGCTGGTCAGTGCATGCTCTGAATACACATCCTGGTCATTTGTATTGTGAATGTTAACCTGTTTAAAGGTCTTACTCACATCGGCTACAGAGAGCGTGATTACATAGTCATCCGGAACAGCTGGTGCTCTCATGCATGGTTCAGTGTTGCTTGCCTCGAAGTGAGCATAGAAGGCATTTAGCTCAACTGGTAGGCTCACATCCCTGGGCAGCGCGCGGCTGGGTTTCCCTTTGTAATCCGTGATAGTTTGCAAGCCCTGCCACATCCAACAAGTGTCAGAGGCGGTGCAGTAGGATTCGATCTTAGTCCTTTATTGGTGCTTTGCCTGTTTGATGGTTAGTCAGAGGGCGTAGCGGGATTCTTTATAAGCGTCCGGATTAGTGTCCCGCTCCTTGAAAGCGGCAGATCTAGCCTTTAGCTCAGTGCGGATGTTGCCTGTAATCCATGGCTTCTGGTTGGGATATGTACAGTGTACATACGGTCACTGTGGGGACGACGTCGCCAATGCACTTATTAATGAAGCCAGTGATTGATGTGATAAACTCCTCAATGCCATCAATCGGATGAATCCCAGAACATATTCCAGTTTGCGCTAGCGAAACAGTTCTGTAGCTTAGCATCTGCCTCATCGGACCACTTACGTATAAAGCACGTTACTGGTTTTAGTTTTTGCTTGTAAGCAGGAATCAGGAGGATAGAGTTATGGTAAGATTTGCCAAATGGAGGGCGAGGAAGAGCATTGTATGCGTTTCTGTGTGTGTAGTGAAGGTGATCTAGAGGTTTTTTTACCTCTAGTTGCACAGGTGACTCGCTGGTAGAAATGAGGTAAAACGGATTTCCGTTTTCCTGGAAAATGTAGTGGGGAAACTATGTTTTTGGATTGTACATTTGGTGATGGAAGCACTAAATTGCACCGACACAGCTAGAATTGGGTTTTAAAAAGATTTGTAAACACAAGGCCAATATGGCCGACAAACAACTCAATGGGGTCTTATTGGATAAATTTCACATGACCATACCTGTATGAAATATAATTGTAGTATGTTAAATATCTTAAAATGTTCATAGTGATGTGGAATATACAACCAAATGAACCCAGGTGTGCCAGCTATATTAAGATGTTAAATTATTCACAGAATTGGGTAAGACTGTGCCCAAAATGTTTTACAAAAACTGAAGCCTACCGCTCTAGAAATAGACACAAGCAGTAGATTGACAATGACTGAGTTTAAAACATTTTCTTGGGGTGAAATCACCTAAGTGACTGCATTCTGAAACACACTCACATCAACACACAGTGCTGAGCGATTAACCGAAATGTAGTTTTAATATTTTTTATTTTTTTAAACTAATTGACCGATTTCAGTTAAATTATTTGAATTACATTTCATTCTGTATTTTTCAATGAGCTCAATGCAGTTTCTCTATAGATATGCTAAATCAGATCAAGCCCAAACTGTGCGATGTGGTTGTAGTTTCCAACATGCCAATATTCTACATAGTTTAGGGCAGAAAAAGTGGTAATTAACTACAATGTCCATAATCCATTGCGCGCCTACTTGTCTCTGTTTGTTTTATGCCTGTTATGTTAGGTTAGTGTGGGGCAGACATGGAGATAGAGAAGAGACAGAAGAATGCACGATCAAGAGAGATACATGCTTTGCGAGGTACATGTATCTCTAACTGAAAATACATAATCTAAGTGATTGATCATTGGTATTTAACAGTCTGCCTTATTTACTTTAAAGAACTACTAAAATAGTGATTTTGTCAGACAGCAGCTCTATAGAGATTAGATGATGACTTGGAATGAAATAATAAAGTCATCAAATAAAACAAATGTAATATACACTGAATATACCAAACAGAAGTCTATAAGGACCCCCCCCCCCCCCGCCTCAATTTGTTGGGGCATGGACTCCACAAGGTGTCGAAAACCTTTCCACAGGGATGCTGGCCCATGTTGACTCCAGCGCTTCCCACAGTTGTGTCAAGTTGGCTGGAATGAAGTGGATTTAACAAGTGACATCAATAAGGGATTTCGTTGTGGCATTTTGCACCTGCCCTGTGTGTTGTTGTTGTAGCTGCTTGACAAAGAAATTTCCCCCTCTGGATAAATAAAGTATCTATCTATCTATCTATCTATCTATCTATCTATCTATCTATCTATCTATCTATCTATCTATCTATCTATCTATCTATCTATCTATCTATCTATCTATCTATCTATCTATCTATCTATCTATCTATCTATCTATCTATCTATCTATCTATCTATCTATCTATCTAGCTTTCTCCTGGATTCAACTGGTCAGTCTATGTCATGGAAAGAGCACACTCAGTGCACACAACAACTGAAATATTTCATTAAAGTAAAGTGAATGAATGATGGTTACTAAGTGATAAGCAGTAATGGGCATCACTACCGTTGTGGGACTTTTATTCATTGTTTTATTCTGTGTTGTTACAGCATTCAACCCACATAATGCATAGTGCATTTAATGTTTTAAAAAACAGAATTGAAACCGAAACCGTGATTAAAAATAATCTATCTGAAACCGAATCAACCTCAAAAAGCACTAATCGCGGGGCACTAACACACACACACACACACACACACACACACATACACATCATATCTATGTGCACTCTCAACACTTTTAAATTAATTTTCATATTGTAATTAGCGGTTGGTTTGAGGATGTCTTCTATACAAATTATACATCCTCCCAGTTTTGGGCCTGAGTATCAAGCAGCAAAACATGGGAGATACAGCAGGCAGGGTGTTACAGGCTTGTTGCCATGACAACAGGAGAACGTTCCCAGCACTGGCAGACACACACACACACACACACCATTACAGTGGAATCCGCCTTGCTTGGAGATTCCGCGCTGCGGTGCAGTTCAAGACATTTAGAAGCAGGCAAAGACACAGACAGGACAGAGGGGGATTCAATTGGAGAACAACTGAAAAGGAATATACTCTCCAATCCTCATTCATTCTGATGGTGTGTGCATACTGGCTGTGTTCTATCACCTTTATTTCTGTTGTCTTTGTTTGCACAAAGGAAGGATGAAGCATGCTGCATGCTAGTGCTATATTCTGACCGTTTTAATAGTTCAGCATTGCCTGTGTGAGTAGTCTTCTGTGCTGTGTTTATGAGACATGCATGTTGTTGTTGTTTTCATCAGTAGGCTGGCACTTGAGGCTGCTGCTTTTTTAAGATTATGGTGAGTGCTGTCAACGTAATGGTAATTCATAGCTGTGTAGCCATGGTGAAGTCAATTCCCCCTCCTTTCCTCTGACACTGCTGAATGCATTAGTGTAATGAGGAGTCTGCAGCCAGCCAGCCAGCCTGTGTGCCGTGCAGCAGCAGCAGCAGAGACCAGAGGAGCAGAGAGAGAACCTACAGTACAGCAGCTTCACAGCCTGCTGAGGCAGTGTGCAGTGTTTAGAACCTTCTGCTGCTATTCTGGAATCTAACCGGGATCTAAGAAGGGAAGCGCTTGAGTTCTCAAGCGTTCTAGATCAGAGGAGATCAGGTAATGGAAGCTCTGGGAGACAAGCAGGCAGAATGGCTCATGCACATTGAGGATAGGATCGACTGGACAGTGGAACTGCCACTGTTTTTTTTTTTAATGTGCCATGTAGTCTTCAACTAATATAATGATTTCTCCCTTTGTGTCTCCCTGCTTTCTGTATGTCTCCCTCCAGCTCCAATGAGTGCACCTGCAGCAGCAGCACAGACAGCAGCACAGACAGCACCAGCACCAGCAGCACAGACAGCAGACACCAGCAGCACAGACAGCACAGACAGCAGCAGCGCAGACAGCAGACAGCAACAGTGAAATGCAGTCGCCTGCAGTGTCTCCTTCCTTGCTCCCCAGCCAACCAGGAAAGATTCCCGGCAGGAAGAGGGGGAGACCCCCACTACATCGCAAGATGGATTTTCCAACCCGCTATCCTGAATCCCTCCCTCCCCTCAAAGTGCCCAAGAAGAGGGGGAGAAAACCTGGCTTCAAGGTCAGCGTCAGGGATGGGAGGAGTGTGAAAGAGGAGGGTGGGGATGGGAGGAGAGAGAGGGAAAGGGGATGGGTCAGTGGGGATGGGAGGAGAGAGAGAAGAGAAGGGGTCAGTGGGGATGGGAGGAGAGAGGAAAAGGGGAGGGAAGGGAGGGGATGGGAGGAGAGGGAAAGGGGAGGGGTCAGTGGGGATGGGAGAAGAGAGAGGGAAAGGGGAGGGGTCAGTGGGGATGTGAGAAGAGAGAGGGAAAGGGGAGGGGTCAGTGGGGATGTGAGAAGAGAGAGGGAAAGGGGAGGGGTCAGTGGGGATGTGAGAAGAGAGAGGGAAAGGGGAGGGGTCAGTGGGGATGGGAGGAGAGAGAGGGAAAGGGGAGGGGTCAGTGGGGATGGGAGAAGAGAGAGGGAAAGGGGAGGGGTCAGTGGGGATGGGAGAAGAGAGAGGGAAAGGGGAGGGGTCAGAGGGGATGGGAGGAGAGAGAGGGAAAGGGGAGGGGTCAGTGGGGATGGGAGAAGAGAGAGGGAAAGGGGAGGGGTCAGTGTGGATGGGAGAAGAGAGGGAAAGGGGAGGGGTCAGTGGGGATGGGAGAAGAGAGAGGGAAAGGGGAGGGGTCAGTGGGGATGTGACGGTGTGGCTTGACACACGTAATTTCATTAAGATTTAGTGGGAGTAATATATAATTTTAAAGGCTGAACATGAGGTAGCCTTTGTTTGTTTAATTGAACATTTTAATTAATATTCTGATTGGCCCCTGTATATGTCTAGCAAAATGAAATGAGGAGAGATTTTATTTACAAGTTGCTATGTAAAATTATAAATGTGTAGTTGAGTGTTTAACCATAATCTTTTAGTGTATTGTTGGTACCTCAGACTGTATGGCATTGCGCTTGCAACACTAGAGTTGTTTGTTCGATTCCCGGAGCCACCCATATGTAAAAATGTATGCACATGTGACTGTCGGTCGCTTTGGACAAACGCATATGCTAAATGGCATGTATTATTTACAATTTACAAGTGATCAGTTTAAATTGTGTGCAAATAATGCAATAGATACTGCGATCCAACCCCCTGTCTTCCTGCAGTTGAAGCCCAGGATGGTGATGAATCCCCTGGCCATCTCTCCTCCCAGCAGCACCCCAGAACCAGACATGAGCTCCATCCCCCAGGATGCTGCTACCATCCCCCACTCTGCCACGCCCCAGGTGCTCACAGGTAACTATACCCACTCTGTCACGCCCCAGGTGCTCACAGGTAACTATACCCACTCTGTCACGCCCCAGGTGCTCACAGGTAACTATACCCACTCTGCCACGCCCCAGGTGCTCACAGGTAACTATACCCACTCTGTCACGCCCCAGGTGCTCACATGTAGGCCCCGCCCCCACACTGCCACGCCCCTGGGGTGTCATTTATCAACCATGAGTAAATTTCATACTAAATTCTGGCAGATTCTAGGATTTGCATGCACAACAAATTATTGGGATTTATCAAACTGTCGTACGCAAGATATGTATAAACATGTTATCATTGATAAATAAGAGCCATAATATAATTTGTACTACAACCTTGCCTGGAAAACAGCCTCCGTTCACCTTTTATGGTAAAGAAAACACTGTAATTTGCTGTATGATTTGGAAATGTTGGAACTGGGCCATGTCAGTTTCTAGAAGAAAGCAATATCGCAAATTTGATCCCATTTCTACAGAGGTGGGACAGAATATTTTACAGAATTTTTTACAGTGACTTTTTTCAAACTAAGAATGCATGCCACATATAGTGAGTGCCAAACACTGGCCGCGCATTCTGGATAATTGACTGTTTATTCAAACAATAAAAAAATTAATTTTACAGCCCACGCTTCTATGCAAAAAGACTAATTGTTGTTCAATATATTGTTTATCAATAGATGATTGTGTTTCTATCTCCTGTCTTGGTATAGTCTCTGAGATTATATAGGCAATGATGTTGTGCTCCTATCTCACAGCAATACTGCAGCCTATAGGCCCTTAAAATAAAGTCAAGAAATATAGGATGCTATGTGATCTTCTTACCAACGACAAATGCATCTGTTTTACCATTAGGCTACGTTTGAATGTTTATTAGCCTACCATTATTAGAATTCCCTTGTGTCAAACACCTCCATTTCCCGCAAAATAACAATATTTATTGTAATATAATTCTTCAACCACTAGAAGTTGTGAGTATGCATGGTCTGAGATGTGTGTGGAGATAAGCACACTTTCCTGTCAAATTCAAATTTGATCAATACCAACCTTTGTGGGAAAAGTGTCTCACACATGGTTTAGTCTTTTTTTGTGCTTATGCACATTTGATAAACAAGGCCCCAGGTAAACAAGGCTCCAGGCCCAAGGTAAACAAGGCCCCAGGGCCCAGGTAAACAAGGCCCCAGGTAAACAAGGCCCCAGGTAAACAAGGCCCCAGGTAAACAAGGCTCCAGGTAAGCAAGGCCCCAGGTAAACAAGGCTCCAGGCCCAAGGTAAACAAGGCTCCAGGCCCAAGGTAAATAAGGCTCCAGGCCCAAGGTAAACAAGGCTCCAGGCCCAAGGTAAACAAGGCCCCAGATAAACAAGGCCCAAGGTAAACAAGGTCCCAGGGCCCAGGTTAACAAGGCCTCAGGCCCAAGGTAAACAAGGTTCCCAGGGCCCAGGTAAACAAGGCCCCAGGTAAACAAGGCTCACAGAGTTTCTGATGTCTCCCCCTATAATGCTTTGTCTGGTAAAACATCTAGGGTGTTATGAATAGTCACGTTGGTAATCACATTTCAGATGTAATTTGTATTATGTTAGTTATAAGCATACTGTACTCGTTAATTTAATTGTGAAGGAAAGCAACGTCACTAAAATAGCCGACCTAAATATCTTTGCTTCCTCTGTCCCTCCTGTTGTGTGTCCTGCAGTGTGTATCTACATCAACAAGCATGTCAACATAGGTCCTAACCTGGACAGGAAGAAGCTGCAGCAGCTCCCAGATCATTTTGGGCCTGACAGGCCCTCGGTGGTGCTGCAGCAGGCCGTCCAGGGGTGCATTGACAGCGCCTTCCAGCAGAAAGCTGTGTTCACTCTCCTCACACAGGGCTACGGAGGGGAGAAAATATCAGGTATAACTAGGGCCCTGTGCTTTGGTTAATCATGTCAAATGACCTGGATTTAAGTATTTTCCAGAAATTAGAATTAGACCAAAAATGAAAGGATCTGAGAAGGGTGCTGGACCATCTGACATACAAATACAAGGGGACTGTTTGATGAAAAATATTTAAATAAAGGATAGAAGGTGACATGACTAACCAAAACACAGACCTCTAGGAAAATACCACATACCCACCGATTGTACATAGTGTAACTGAGATTTGGGTTTTATATTCATTCATTCAGGTATCCTTCCTTTCTCTGAGAACATCCGGATCTGTTACCCGAGGTTATTGGCCATTTCCATGTTTGAATGTCAGTGGATGAAATGCATTGGCCATCCTAGGTTAACTGTTGCTTTGAGACATGGCTGTAGGGATGTGTCCCCTAGGGCAAATTTAACTGCAACAAGCTTTACTGCAATAGGAAATTAAAATACATTCCAGGTATCCGTCCCAAATGGCACCCTATTCGTAGAGCACTACATTTGACCAAGGCCCATAGGGCTCTGGAATAGGGTCCTGTTTGGAACGCAACCCCAAGGTTAATCAAGTGTTCCTTTGTGTTCCAGCCACCTTTGATGGGAAGCAGCACCTTCTGAGTCTGCCTGTGGTCAACAGCATTGGCTACGTTCTACGCTTTCTCAAGAAGCTCTGTCGCAGCTTGCACTGTGAAAACCTCTTCAGCGACCAACCAATCCCCCAGCATAATAATGCCTCCTACCAATCAGAGGGTAATTCGCTGTCCTTTATTAAATCCAATTTAATTTAAAATACTTTCTTTATCCTACAAGGGAAGTTATGTAGGCAGAGGTGCAGATATGATGCATTGAATATTACTCCTTAGAACAATCCTGTGCCTTAAAAATAGCTTTTGAAGAAATGGCCCCTCAGAAATATTGTGGGCTCAGTTACTCAAATATTGTGCTATATTGCATCAGATTGCACATGAAAGTACAGAATGACATTTTGTCAAATACACATCATTTGGTGTTTTACTTGTGTAATCCCTTGTAATCCTAATCCATTATCCAAATCCCTGTATTCCAACCTAAACAGATGAGACCTCCATGCCAGAACACTACCTAGAACATTCTCCTGTACCTAAACAAGAGCAAAAGAATTCCCTCTGAATTACCCTACGCTCAATTCCCCAAACAACGTTTGTTTCTTCCGATTGGGCAATAAAAGCACAGAAGGACATTTCATAGACATCTTTAAAGGCTTCAGCTTCTAGCCAAAGTTATTCAAAGTGTTGCCAATATGTTTTACTTATGTAATATTTTTCCATTCATTTCACAGCTGAAACCTCAATGCCAGAGGAGTATCTTCTGGACCCGTCAGACAAACGGTACTCAATGGACCCAGGTGACTCCGCCTTCAGTGCCATAAGCTCCTCCTACTCATCCAAACCATCCTATGGGTTCCGCTCTTCGCAGCAGTTCCCCAACGGCTCCTCCCCCTTGGGCATGTGTAGACAAACGTCCAGCCCTAACACCTTTCTGGAAGGCAACAGGATAGGTAAGAGTGGAGACTAGGCTTGCAAAATTCCGGTAACTTCCCCAAAATGTCCAGGTTTTCCTGCATATTCCCTCCCGATTTCTGGAATCTTCCATCCGGGATTTCTGGAAAACCTGGGGATTTTGGGAAAATTAGTTTCTTGCTATAATCACAATGCCCTAACCAGGTCAAATAGACCAGCATAGACCTCTTTCTCTTTTCTCATGCAGCGTACAATCCATCTCAGGACTCCCAGGAGTCCAAGGCGCCCCCCAGTAAGGACCCTTCCACCTGGAGTGTAGAGGATGTGGTCTGGTTCATCAGAGACGCTGACCCGCAGTCCCTGGGTCCTCACGTGGACGTCTTCAGGAAGCATGTAGGCTACCCCTGGGCTCACTCATAATTAATTAGAATTTCCTTGATACCTTGTATCCTCTCTCCTAACCTTCTCAAAAACGCCTTGGAGGAGAAGGTCATTGGGGAGGGACCTTGGACCTTCCAATCCAGTTGAGGAGGAGGCGAGGACGTGAGGAATCGCTGAAAGACAAATTGAGATTTAGGCCTGGATCTGCAACAGTTGGGGGAAACCCATTTTCTTTTTCAGTTATGTTTCATGTGACGTTTTGATTTGAGTGGTTGGATTGTATCTGGATGTAATGTTTTGATTTGAGTGGTTGGATTGTATCTGGATGTGATGTTTTGATTTGAGTGGTTGGATTGTATCTGGATGTGATGTTTTGATTTGAGTGGTTGGATTGTATCTGGATGTGATGTTTTGATTTGAGTGGTTGGATTGTATCTGGATGTGATGTTTTGATTTGAGTGGTTGGATTGTATCTGGATGTGATGTTTTGATTTGAGTGGTTGGATTGTATCTGGATGTGATGTTTTGTGAAATACTTACCAGGATTGGGGTCAATCCCAGTTCAATTCAGTAAACAACCCTGATACACGTGGAGATTTAATGTAACCTGAGCTTTTGTTTCTTTCCCACAGGAAATAGACGGCAACGCACTGTTACTTCTAAAGAGTGACATGATCATGAAGTACCTAGGACTGAAGCTGGGGCCAGCCCTGAAGCTCTGCTATCACATCGACAAACTAAAACAAAACAAGTTCTGAATCTGAACACTTTTTCACTTCATCAATCTGTGGGACCCAAATTTGTGGATGCGTCCCAAATGGCACCCATACTTCACTACTTTTGACAATAGCCCTATTGACCCTGGTTAAAAGTAGTACAATATATAGGGAATAGGGTGCCATTTGAGACGCTATATTTTACTGATTATTTTTGCATTTCCATATATCATGTAGCTAAAGAAAACAATGTGACCATGTGATCGTGACAGAATACGTTTTTGGGATATTCTCGTTTTTCTGTTGAAACAAGGTTTTGGTTTATACAGATGACAAAATATGCAAAATGAGGAATGCATAACTGAAACACTGGCTGACAATACCTGGACAAGGATACACCGGTCCCATAAATAATATTTTTAAAGGCACCAATGCGCCCTGGTAAAACATACCAAGTCACGTTTATGATCTGTTGAAAAGTGTGAATTATTTTAGATAAACTGTTATTTATACTTGGTCTCAAATCTGCGGTATAACTTTGTTTCAATGGTCTCGACAAATGTGACAAACACATCAAAACTGTCCCATATTGTTTTTATTCTATACCTTCTATACAAAAGTGACTTGAGTGTGTCGTAGGTTTCCCAACACATCAATGCGTGTGATTAAAAACAGGAAGCTACAGCGATGTTAAACATTACTATACTTGGTTTTGTTTTTTACCCAACATAATGTAAAGTAAGCTCAATGCAGAAATTCAAATGACTTTGCATATTGTTTTGATAAAATTGCCAAAAATATGTTTGTGCTCCAACACGTTTATCTAGTTGAATATGCCAGATGGTCAAATAATAATCTCCAGCCTCCTCACAATGTATTTACTATGTACATTTTTTTTTTACTACATATCATTCTTGAAACAGAGTTGGAGAGCAATGGATGAGAACACTCACTGCATAACTTCAATTGACCTAAAGTATTGGGTTATTAGACCATATAGCGTTGCTTGTGTATGCCAGTTTGGCAGTATGTGTACTTTTTAGTAACCTGTGTGTCAATGCTGCTGTATACAATTACATGTAAACCATGCCAAGTCAAACCAATCTGGGACTAGGTATTTTATTTTGAAAATCATATTGGAAAGATCTATACTGTAAATCAGAGAATAACCACTGTATGGATTAATTAATTTGTACTGGTGCTAAAGAAGTTCTCAATGTATTGAATATCTCATGTTTGCTTTTGTGTTATGAGATTTAAATGGAAAACAATCAATGTGTGTATTTAACCTGGCTGTGTATCCTATCTAAGTAATAAAATTAAGAAAATATTAAGGAAACAAGGTGTGGTTTGACAAGCATCTTTCTTTGTGATATCAACCATCTTTCAGAATTAAATCAAGCTTGGGACTCATGTAAAAATAATAATGAAATGTTACCAAATGTGACACATTCGTGTTAATTCAGTACTATTTTCTCCTGATGCATAATAATGTATTAGCCTACAGACTATTTCACTATATTTGAATTAGTCGAACATAATTACCTATACTTTGTTTGGCTCATGATCTATCTTTACAGCCATGTTTGCTTTGGGATTGACTTGGATATTGTAGGTTAGGTTATATGCAGAAACAGGTGCATGTGGACTATAGGCCTTACTGCAGGAGGTTTTGCAGATGCATATAAATGGTAATCTGAAAGAATTTAACTGTTAAAATGTTAGTATTTATTGAATATCCCATATGAAGCATAGCCTTTCAACAAAACAGCATGACATCCCCCAGGTAAAATAAATGTTTAGTTATTCTGGATGAGCTTATTGACTGGTTTTGGTCACCCCGTTCTTAATTGATCCATACACCTATCCAATAATATCATTGTTTGTGCTGACAGGCCTATACTTCTTTTATCGATGTAAATGTAGAAAATCAAGCAGTGGAGCAAGGCACAGAGCTGAGGCAACAGTCAACAGAAGATCCATTCGTGACGTATGTCTAGAGTCGCATAACTAAAGACGAGACGAGCGTGGGATCGGTCCCTATACTGCTGTCGCTGCCTGCCTCATTTTGAATAGCACGGAATAGCGTTATTTTTCTCTCTGCGTCCTGAAGAGGCCAATTTCAGGGATAGTCCCATTTGGGCATTCTTGATCATCGGGAGGTGTTTACAGCGTCAATAGACGACAGTGCAGATTGCCATTAGCGGTAGCATCTCCAAAATAAGGTAAGAAGCATTTGTATGCAGCAGACACAGTGAATGTTGTTTTTAATGTTGTCATGGCATGTATTTTCAATTATTGTGTATGATTGTCTAGAGACAGGCTAATCATTTCCATTTACGATGCATCTCATAATGGGGGTTTCCTGCTCTTAAAAACAAATCTGAATGAATAAGATTTGGGGAGAGATTTTGCGTTTAGCGGAGAGAGGAATTGTCACCTGCGCATCCATCATTACAATTAATGCATAACGTTTTAAACATCCTGAATTTATTAATTATATTTAGAAAATAATATCAAAGTCGTGTTTTTCTCATTGTTCTATTAACATTTAATGAGAATGACCAGACAACCATGTAATTTTATGGGTTGATTGTACATTTTTGTCATATTTTAAGATGATGCGCATGGCGAAAATCTACACGATAAATAGAGTGGTGTGATTTCGGGCGGGTTATCACCATCGGGGTTTAATTCCCACACCACTGCGTCGTTTCTATCGGAATGCACTTGCATACCTCTCTCTCTCTCTGTCTCTCTCTCTGTCCGAGCAGACTCATACCATTAACTGGATATCTGAAACGACATGTTCTATCAGCAAATAAATTGCCTATTTTTCTACACATCACATGTTCGTTTTGCGCGTACAGGTGATGTGGGCACCAGTACCATGTTAAATGTCTAACCACGTTCATCTTAAATTACAAATATTGAGCCTTCAGACCGCAGGAGCCAAACCCATTTTCACCTTTTCTGATCTTCTCTCAAAATGTTTATCCTCAAGGTCATTCGATGCATAGTAGCCTAACGACTTAGGCTCATTTGATGTTATGTAACATCCAAATCATTTCAACACACGCCTTTTGGTGGTATCATCTAAATATATGTCATTTTTTAAATTAAAAATAAAATATAGATTGCGAAAAATGTTGGGTATGAAACATAGCCTACATTGTAAATAAGCCAAGCCCATGTCAATATACTGTGCCTGTGTATTGTTTCTGTATGTCAGGGGTGTCAAACTCATTCCATGGAGGGCCAACTGCCTGCTGGTTTTAGTTTTTCCCTTTCAATTAAGACCTAGACAACCAGGTGAGGGGAGTTCCTTACTAATTAGTGACCCTAATTCCTAAATTAAGTACAAGGGAGGAGCGAAAACCCACAGACGCTTGGCCCTCCGTGGAATGAGTTTGAGGCATTTGACACGTGCTGTATGTGGCATACATGGCCTTTGCAGAGGTCTGCACCTTTTGGGCATAGGTGGTGCATTAACACATGGTTATTGGTTCAAGCATGGTGCTTGCTGTCCATGACTACATGACAATACTCTATATTCATATCCTACTGCATAGCCTCCACCCAAGGCCATCAAAGTGTTTTATCATATTATGGTTGTCCAGTTATCATGATCTCCCACAATTGTCAATTTATAAATAGTCTGAGTTAATTTAATTTGGATTATGTTTTCTAGGACAGGTCAGGATAACATCTGACATTTAGCATATAGGCTACCATATGGATGCTAATATCGTTTACATTACATGCTGTAGCCAACATATTTGTAAGACAGCTGTCAGCAGCAGCCAATGTTAATCCAGGCTGTCAGAATTACGAGTTTTTATTATTGAAGATGATCAGAGAGCAGCTCACCAGTTGGGCTGATTCCCTTGTTTATCCATTAGTCAAAAGGCTTTAAAGGATCACTGAAGTACCAATGATAGCCTATTGCCAATGTACCCTATGGGCTACACACTGACCTCATCTAATCCCTCCAGTATGTGATGACCTTTATCACTCACTCTGTTTTCATTCATTAATAGATTCCTCTGGAGGTTTCTACATCGAGGTTATTAAACAAACTACAGTTAAAAGCCCAAGACTGCATCCCAA
Source organism: Thymallus thymallus (assembly GCA_023634145.1). Classification (NCBI taxonomy): domain Eukaryota; kingdom Metazoa; phylum Chordata; class Actinopteri; order Salmoniformes; family Salmonidae; genus Thymallus; species Thymallus thymallus. The sequence continues at coordinate 6,424,457 of CM042405.1, read as the reverse complement.
ATGGTACCCTATTCTCTTATAGTGCACTACCTTTGAACAGAGCCGTATGAGCCCTATAACAGGGAATAGTGTGACTATGGGCTAAACTGGTCAGATGCAGACAGGTAACCTGATAGGTGATGATCGAACGCTTGATGGAGTGGTTTTGCTGCCTGCAGTGGTCCTGTCCAGCACTGTGTGATGTCAGGCCAGATGTGATGCCAGCAGATTTAGAGAACACAAATAGAACACTGACGTCAGGCAGAGAAAGCATCTGTGCATGTCAAAATCATCCTCATTGAAATCAACCAAGCAATTCATTATCAATGTCCTTTCTTTTTCTTTTTACAAAAGGACTGTTTGACACAAAGCAGGTTTGAGAGCAAAATTGTTGGTAACACTTCCCATGAAAACCCTCCCTTCATAATGCATTATAAGCACGTTTATAACATCTTATGCGCAACGCACTGTAATGCACAGCATACATTTGAATGGGTGATAGGCTTTTTGATATAAATCAAATAAAGAAATGTCTTATGTACTGTGCTATATTGTACAAGACGTTAGTAGAACAATACCCCGATGAAGGTTTATTGAGTCTGAAACGCTGTTCTATGACCTATTAAACGTCTAGAAGCATCAAGATCGTCTGTGTGCTGGAGTTTCCTTTCTATTCAGTATTAACCCATCCCAGTCATCACTGTCAGAGAGGTTTTATCTTATCGAGTCTCTTTGGTCATGTGCTTCCTGCACCACAGGCATCATGGGAAAACAGAACAGCAAGCTGACCCCTGAAGTGATGGAGGACCTGGTGAAGAGCACAGAGTTTAATGAACACGAGCTGAAGCAGTGGTACAAAGGCTTCCTCAAAGACTGCCCCAGTGGCAGACTGAACCTGGACGAGTTTCAACAACTCTATATCAAGGTGTGTATGAGGTGTGGTGCAGCCGAGGCTGGATAAATTATTTATGTTGTTATAACGTCTAGCTAGGGAAATGATTGATATCCTGATTATATAATGTGATAAGAAACCTTTGTGAAGACAGAACAGACAGAATCAGGGTTTGATTTCTCTGTATTAGAACTGCACTGTTGTTCATTATGTTTTCTCCGTCACATTAACTGATCATAATGTTAGTTACAACTAAAGAGATGTTTTTAAATAGTTGGATATCCCAGCTGTCTCTCAATTAATCTCTCAATTTTGCAGTTCTTCCCATACGGAGATGCATCAAAGTTTGCACAGCACGCCTTCAGGACCTTCGACAAGAACAGTGATGGCACCATCGACTTCCGAGAGTTCATCTGTGCTCTGTCCATCACATCGCGTGGCAGCTTCGAGCAGAAACTCAACTGGGCCTTCAACATGTACGATCTGGATGGAGATGGCAAGATCACCAGGGTGGAGATGTTAGAGATTATCGAGGTAAGGAATAACATTGATGGCTGGCTTCCCAGACACAGATTAAGCAGGTTTAATCTGTGTCCGGGAACCAGCCCTATAAGTATTTTTTTTTACTTGTACCCATTAAGTTTATACTAGCTGTTTAAGTTATTTATCCAGTTTTAATTCATCAGCAGTGCATGTTACTTGAATGTCCATAGGGGGAGTACCAGGAGGGAGGATACATTTCCCCTCTGGGATCAATAAAGTACCTACCTACCTGCCTGCCTGCCTGCCTACCTACCTACCTACCTACCTACCTACCTACCTACCTACCTACCTACCTACCTACCTACCTACCTATTCAGCAGCCCAATAGTTTCTGAGGGTAGAAACTATTGGCCAGTCTTCCAGTTGTTGCCATGATGCTCCTGTACTGCCCGGTCTGAGTAACTGAAGCGGGGAGAACAGGGCATGGTTTGGGTGGCTGGGGTCCCTGATGATCTTCTTGGACTTGCGACACATGGTGTTGTAGGTGTCCTGTAGGGCAGGCAGTGTGCACTCAAACGATGCGTTCGGCTGCACGTATCACCCTCTGAAGTGCATTGCGGTTTGCGGCGGTGTAGTTGCCGTTCAAGGCTGTGATGCAAGCTGACAGTATGCTCTCGATGGTGCTCCTGTACAACACTCAGGGCCCTTGGAGACTGAAATTCTTCAGCATCCTGAAGTTTAAGAGTTGCTGTCGTGCCTTCTTGACCACAGTGTCCATGTGGTTAGACCATTTCAGCTTCTCTGCGATGTGTACACCAAGGAATTTGAAGTTAATGACCTTCTCCACGGCAGCCCTGTTGATGAGGATGGGGGTGTGTATAGCCTGAAGTCCACACTCAGCTCCTTTGTTTTGTTAACGTTGAGGGAGAGGTTGATTACCTGGCGACACGCCGTCAGATTGCCTACCTCCTCTCTCTCAGGCCTACTACTGTTGTGTCGTCAGTGAACTTGATGGAGTTGGAACTGTGTGAGGCCATGCAGTCGTGGGTATACAGGGAATACAGGAGGGGACTGCGGACGCACCCTTGTGGGGCCCCCGTGTCGAGGAGGTAATTTTGCCTGGGAACGGCCCGTCAGGAAGTCCAGGACCCAGTGTCAGGCCATCCCCTGCATAGGAAGGAGTTCAGACACAGGACTGTGAACTTTATGAGCTTATAGGGCAATATGGTATTGAAGACCGAGCTGTACAGTCGTGGCCAAAAGTTTTGAGAATGACACAAGTATTGGTCTCCACAAAGTTTGCTGCTTCAGTGTTCTTAGATCTTTATGTCAGTAGTTAATATGGTACACTTAAGTATAATTACAAGTATTCCATAAGTATCAAAGGCTTTCATTGACAATTACATTCAGTTTATGCAAAGAGTCAATATTTGCCATGTTGACCCTTCTTTTTCAAGACCTCTGCAATCCGCCCTGGCATGCTGTCAATTAACTTCTGGGCCACATCCTGACTGATAGCAGTCCATTCTTGCATAATCAATGCTTGGAGTTTGTCAGAAGTTGTGGGTTTTTGTTTGTCCACCCGCCTCTTGAGGATCGACCACAAGTTCTCAATGGGATTAAGGTCTGGGGAGTTTCCTGGCCATGGACCCAAAATGTCAATGTTTTGTTCCCCAAGCCACTTAGTTATCACTTTTGCCTTATGGCAAGGTGCTCCATCATGCTGGAAAAGGCATTGTTCGTCACCAAACTGTTCTTGGATGGTTGGGAGAAGTTGCTCTCGGAGGATGTGTTGGTACCATTCTTTATTCATGGCTGTGTTCTTAGGCAAATTTGTGAGTGAGCCCACTCCCTTGGCTGAGAAGCAACCCCACACATGAATGGTCTGAGGATGCTTTACTGTTGGCATGACACGGGACTGATGGTAGCGCTCACCTTGTCTTCTCCGGACAAGGTGTTTTCCAGATGGCCCAAACAATCGGAAAGGGGATTCATCAGAGAAAATGACTCTACCCCAGTCCTCAGCAGTCCAATCCCTGTACCTTTTGCAGAACATCAGTCTGTCCCTGATGTTTTTCCTGGAGAGAAGTGGCTTCTTTCCTGCCCTTCTTGACACCAGGCCATCCTCCAAAAGTTTTCGCCTCACTGTGCGTGCAGATGCACTCACACCTGCCTGCTGCCATTCCTGAGCAAGCTCTGCACTGGTGGTGCCCCGATCCCGCAGCTGAATCAACTTTAGGAGACGGTCCTGGCGCTTGCTGGACTTTCTTGGGCGCCCTGACACCTTCTTCACAACAATTGAATCTCTCTCATTGAAGTTCTTGATGATCCGATAAATGGTTGATTTAGGTGCAATCTTACCAGCAGCAATATCCTTGCCTGTGAAGCCCTTTTTGTGCAAAGCAATGATGAAGGCGCATGTTTCCTTGCAGGTAACCATGGTTGACAGAGGAAGAACAATGATTTCATGCACCACCCTCTTTTTAAAGATTCCAGTCTGTTATTCTGACTCAATTAGCATGACAGAGTGATCTCCAGCCTTGTCCTTGTCAACACTCTCACCTGTGTTAACGAGACAATCACTGACATGATGGCAGCTGGTCCTTTTGTGGCAGGGCTGAAATGCAGTGTAAATGTTTTTTGGGGATTAAGTTCATTTTCATGGCAAAGAGGGACTTTGCAATTAATTGCAATTCATCTGATCACTCTTCATGACATTCTGGAGTATATGCAAATTGCCATCATCAACACTGAGGCAGCAAACTTTGTGGAGACCAATACTTGTGTCATTCTCAAATCTTTTGGCCACGACTGTAGTCAAACAGCATCCCCACATATGCATTCCTTTTGTCCAGGTTGGTAAGGGCAGTGTGTTATGTTATAAACTGTATATGCCTATACAGTATGTTATGGTGGGGAACATTGGTAAATAACTGCAGTAGTATCAACAACATGTTAACCAAGACTGTGTGAAAATAGCTTTCTTGGATTCATTATTCCCGTTCCTTTATGTGTTATCACCTCACCTATCATCCCTGTGTGTCTATAGGCCATATACAAAATGGTGGGCACTGTGATCATGATGAAGATGAACGAGGATGGCCTGACACCAGAGCAACGGGTAGACAGGATCTTCAGCAAGATGGATAAGAACAACGATGACCAGATCTCATTGGACGAGTTCAAAGAGGCGGCCAAGAGTGATCCGTCCATCGTGCTCCTCTTGCAGTGTGATATGCAGAAGTGAGAAGGTGGTGCTCGTCTGTATAAAACCAGACCGGCACACTATTTTGGACAGGCAGCACATGTTTTAATGTTTCATTAACTTATTTTTCTTCTTCTTCAACTTCAGCCTTTTCCACAGGAAAAAAATTATGCTTGGACTATTTTTCAATGGACTCGCTTCTTGTGGTTGTATGCATGAGAATGTCAAATAGCGGAATAATTTTTAGTATATTAGACAGTATCATGATACATTTATATTTTATCGAACCTGACCTGCCAATGTGAATTGTGCACAAGTAATCCTATTCCATTCACTTCTAGCTTGTATATCAGTGAAGCGCTATACATTGAATGAATCCGTTCCTGCAGTATTTAGATGATCCATGTCCACTGCTGCACCTAGCTGCTAATGCTTAATATGCTGGTAATGAACAATCATTCCTATTATAATTGTAACTTGTCTCTACAATATCCAAACTTCTTGAGCACTTGGAAAAATAGGAGATTCTTGTTCTTTACAAATAAGGTGTTCTATTCAGACTGACTGGAACTGAAGTGTAGTCTGAAGTGTAATCTTTGCATGCACGTGTTATGTGTTCAGACTATAATCTAACCTCTTATTAAGTTGTTGCATCTGCAAGCGGAGGTATTCAAGGAGAAGCCCTCCGAAAAAGCGTTTAGTATTGTTGCATGGGATGTACAGTAGTGATTCACCAGACCATTACATGATTAACCTACAGGGGGAGCTTGTTGCCCTCATATTTAATAACATATACATGTGTAATTAATGTGACACTTGAGTTCTTGAATGACAGCTAATACGGCCCTGGTTGTAACCTCTCACATAGAGAGAAGACTTATCTGAAAGTTCAGTATTGAATTAAAGTCCAGAAGTATTGAAACAGATAATACGTCTGCTGCTGATAATGTACTACACGGGGCAAATCAATGTTATTTCCACGTCGTTTAAAACTAAATAAAAAATAAAATACAAATAAATTGTGATGACGTTGAAGCAACATGTATTGGATTTGTAAAAAGTAATCAACTTAAGAGAAATTAGTATTTTTTTCCACCCAACTTTTAAGCTAAATCAAAAGAGTTGATTTCACGTTAGTTGACAACTCGACCAAATGTAAATCAAAACTAGACGTTGAAATTACGTATGTGCCCAGTGGTTATCCTTATATTATTCTATTGTATTGTTGCTATCAATCAATCAACACCTGGTCAATGTTTATCTTCAATATCAGCCACCCATGACTCTTAGCATTGCTGGATACGTTATACGCCATGATAACGCTCCTAATAGGTTGGATTTCTCTGCCTGTCCGTTTACCCACTATTTACAATAGTTACATCATCCATATCAAAATGTTTACCGTAACAGAGCATGGCAGAAATGTAACAATCTTGGCTTTCAAGCATGGCGTCTGGAGCTTGTGAATGAAGCGCTTATTTACAGAGCAGAAAAGCCTTACACGAGTTTACCGGACATACTGCATTACTACCAACGGTACTTTTATAAATAAATATAAAAAAAAAATTATTGAAGGTTTATTTTCTAATCTCTAATCTCCATCTAAATTTACAAATAGTCTGTGATGATGCAGAATCCTCCACGAGATACAAGTGCTAGAGGAAAAGGAAGCTTCTGAAACTGAAGGTTGTAGTCCTGTTTCAAATGTACACCTATATTGATTACAGATATTGTGAAAATGTACTTTTCATTTTAACATACTAGACTGATTTACCACTTCGAAGCTATGCAGGCATATACTGGCAGACAGCCCACTTACTATTACTAGTGAAATCTAGCCTCTTTTTCATAGTTCTGGATACAGCATCATGTAAACTTGAATGCTCATAGTTGGTTATAATTATTAGTTTATATTATTATTAGAACAGGATGATCCAAACTCCATGGAAACAATATTTGTCAAGTAAATGTTTATACTAAATATAAAAAATGTAATTCAAAAAGATAACTGTATTTTGTTAGTTTTATTATTTTTTATACATGTTGCATGTGTTGCACCCAAAATGACATGGTTACATTCTTTATGTAGTACTAACGAAACTCAATAAAATAAATCTATGTGCTTTTACAAAAGGCATGGTCTGGTAAGTGTGATTCTATTCATTAAACCAATCAAAAATGGTACATACAGTACCTTTGGAAAGTATTATTTTTACTTTTTACACTTTGTTAAGTTACAGCCTTATTCTAAAATGGATTAAATAAAAAAGATCCTCAGCAATCTACACACAATATCCCATAATGACAAAGCGAAAACAGGTTTAGAAATTAACAAATGTATTAAAAATGAAAAGCAAATACCTTATTTACACAAGTATTCAGACCCTTTGCTATGAGAGTTGAAATTGAGCTCAGGTGCATCATGTTTCCATTGATCATCCTTGATGTTTCTACAACTTGATTGGAGTCCACCTGTGGTAAATTCAATTGATTGGACATGATTTTGAAAAGGCACACACCTGTCTATATGAGGTCCCACAGTTTATAGTGCATTTCAGTGCAAAACCAAGCCATGAGGTCTAAGGAATTGTCTGTAGAGCTCCGAGACAGGATCGGGTCGAGGCACAGATCTGGGGAAGGGTACCAAAAAATAATGTCTGCAACATTGAAGGTCTCCAAGAACAGAGTGGCCTCAATCATTATTAAATGGAAGAAGTTTGAAATCACCAAGATTCTTCCTAGAGTTGGCCGCCCGGCCAAAGTGAGCAATCAGGGGGAGAAGGGCCTTGGTCAGGGAGGTGACCAAGAAACCGATGGTCACTCGGACAGAGCTCTAGAGTTCCTCTGTGGAGATGGGAGAACCTTCCAGAAGGACAACCATCTCTGCAGCACTCCACCAATCAGGCCTTTTATGTAGAGTGGCCAGACGGAAGCCACTCCTCAGTAAAAGGCACATGACAGCCCACTTGGAGTTTGCCAAAAAGGCACCTAGACTCTCAGACCATGAGAAACAAGAGTCTCTGGTCTAATGAAACCAAGATTGAACTCTTTGGCGTGAATGCCAAGCGTCACATCTGGAGGAAACCTGGCACCATCCCTACAGTAAAGCATGGTGGTGACAGCATCATGCTGTGGGGATGTTTTTCAGCGGCAGGGACTGGGAAACTAGTCAGGATCGAAGCAAAAATGAACAGAGCAAAGTACAGATAGATCTTTGATGAAATCCTGCTCCAGAGTGCTCAGGACCTAAGACTGGGGTGAAGGTTCATCTTCCAACAGGACAATGACCCTAAGCACACAGCCAAAACAACACAGGACTGGCTTCGGGACAAGCCTCAATGTCTTTGAGTTGCCCAGCCAGAGCCCGGACTTGAACCTGATCGAACATCTCTGGAGAAACCTGAAAATAATTGTATAGCAACGCTCCCCATCCAACCTGACAGAACTTGAGAGGATCAGCAGGGAAGAAATGGGAGAAACTCCCCAAATACAGGTGTGCCAAGCTTGTAGCATCATACCCAAGAAGACTCAAGGCTGTAATCGCTGCCAAAGGTGCTTCAACAAAGTACTGAGTAAAGGGTCTGAATACTTCAAAATTAGCAACAAATTCTAAATACCAATTTTTGCTTTGTCATTATGGGACATTGTGTGTAGATTGATGTGGAAAAAATAAAGTGTATCTATTTTAGAATAAGGCTTTAAATTAACCAAATTCAGAATGGGGTCTGAATACTTTGAAGGCACTGTATTTCTATGCTTGCCACTCCAGCATAAAAATTGTTGGTTTAGCAACTAGTTAGGTTCCAAACATATGCATTTTGTTGTTGTTCGAGGTGAATTATTGGCCTTTCAACATTCTCTCATTTAAGAAACCAGTATTTCCATTTGTTTATTTTCCCCAATGTCTGTAATATTATGTATTACAGCCAATGACATTTGGATCAGCTAATATTTGTTAATACATTTTATTGTAACACTGTAACAGTAAGAATTCCATCATATAATAAATTAGGTTAGACAAATTGGCTGTGTAAAACATCTTTCAATTGACAGTAGTTTAAAGCACATCATTCAAATATTTTAAAACCAAATACAGTAACCTAAACATATTACAGTTAAATCATTAACAGGGTGTGGCAAATTGTTTCTGAACAAGGAATGAAACAAAACATTATTCCTAATGTATCATTATACAGTGTATTACTGTAATCAAAGTCCAAGATATCTACATCTAGTGTACACATTCAGTAAGCTGAAACTCAACTAAAATCGGCCCAAATCTAAATTTACAGTTAAATGCTAATTTGCAAGAATCAAACATCGCACCAAATGCTTTCAAAGCAGAATTTCAATTACAAGCAATTAAAAGATGCACTATGTAGAAATCGCTCACCATTTCATGGTTGCTAAATTTCTAATAGTTCGCCTAATTTCAGTTTGTGTAGAGAATCATTGTACCATCTAAACCACTGTGAAATATGTTTTCCATAAACAAAAATATTGTATTTTCAGTAAAAGAGACAAATAAACTAAACTTCAGAACGGGAAGTATAGACATAGCACACATAGAACATATCTGCCACTTCTTAAGACTTGCTTTCAATAACAATTACAGATCTATAACACACATTTATAAGTGAATTTGGTTGGGTCGCCCAAAAAGTTACATATTGCAGCTTTAATGTGTAGAAAATGTGAGATATGCATAGAGATATGTGCAAGTAACTGTGTTGACAATACAACAAATATGTATCCACACAGCCACTATGAAAATGTATAGGCCTACAAAAATTCTTCATAATTCATCTGTCGCACAACAACAAAGCAGGCTCCCAGAGAGGTCTAACAAAAATGACTAGAATGTGTTTAGAAATCCTGCACTGTTAATTACGTTTTAGGCATGACCCTTGCCTAATCCACCATCTATCAGGGTTGTGGTGAACTCCATTTCAATTCAGTAAGTCAAAATTGGTTGACCCCAACCCTGCCATCTATCAGCTACCCCAGGTCTTCATCTCCTGTAGGTCCTCCTGCCCTCTCTGGATCCTGCAGCTGATGGATCTTGATGTGGTCACTTTTTGGCAAATTGCTGAAAGACATTTGAGAGAAACACCAACAACACATCTTTAATGTTCTGCACAAGATCAATAACGGGAGGCAATATATACATGTACAGTGTCCTCCTGCTATTTCCTCCTACCTGGTAGATAGGGGGGTGATGAAGAAGAACTGACGAAGGTGCTGCCTTTCTGACAGCGCCAGGAGGAGATCCAATGAGATACGACGATTGTGCATGTCCTTTGGAAAACAAATTGGAGACAATAGTAATGCATTTTTACCAGCGTTGATTCAGTAAGACTTAGTATCTTACTATTTTGTCAAGGCAGCGCCCACTAGAGCTGTTGCCAAATAATTGAATGTTAATTTCTCTACTATAAGCCACCTCAAGCATCGTTTTAGAGAATTTGGCAGTACGTCCAACTGGCCTCAGAACTGCAGACCACGTGTAACCACGCCAGCCCAGGACCTCATCATCCAGCTTCTTCACCTGCGGGAACGTCCGAGACCAGCCACGAGGACAGCTGATGAAACGGTGGGTTTGTACAACCAGAAACAGTCTCAGGGAAAGCTCATCTGAGTGCTTGTCGTACTCACCAGGATCTTGACCTGACCTTCCATGGCCTGCATACATACTCACCAGACATGTCACCCATTGAACATGTTCGGGATGCTCTGGATTGATGTGTACGACAGCGTGTACCAGTTCCCACCAATAACCAGCAACTTCACACAGCCATTGAAGGAGATTGGGACAACATTCCACAATCAACTCTATGTGAAGGAGATGTGTCGTGCTGGTGGTCACACCAGATACTGACTTATTATCTGATCTACGCCCTTACCTTTTTTTTTAAGGTATCTGTGACTAACAGATGCATATCTGTATTCCCAGTCATGTGAAATCCATAGATTACGGCCTAATGCATTGATTTCAATTGACAGATTTTTGTTCTATGAACTGTACCTCAGTAAAATCTTTTAAAATTGTTGCATGTTGCGTTTATATTTTCAGTGTATTACAGTGAGGTACTTAGTTGTTACCCAGAAATTATTTCATATTGGTATAAAAATGGCTGCATTGGGCCTTTAAATTATTCATAGAAGTTGTAATCTTCAAGAATTTCATGGATTTCAAAATTTCTCAACAGCTCAAACTAAGGTCTTGGAGATGAGTGTTAGTAACTTGAACTTTGATTAAGTACTATTTTTAAAAACTATGTGAATCCAGGTGTGTAAATAACAAGCATGCATGTAGGCCTGTCTTACCATGTAGACATCAAACTCATCCAGACACCTGAAGGGGGACTCCGTGATCTCCCAGAGGGAGAGGATGAAACACACTGTAGAGAAGGATCTCTCTCCTCCAGACAGAGACCGCATGTCACTCATACCGTCGTTCTCACGGCCTGGCGGCTTCACCTGTACACACAGGCCCAGGAGGTTAGAGACAGACAGACAGACAACAGGACAAACTGAAGTGGGGTTCACACCCGTAGCTTGAGTGTCTAGCTCCATCTGTTTTATGTGGTTGTTGTCATGCGTGTCCTGTTGTCTGTAAATACGGTCTTAAACTAAATTCTCTTGAATGCCAGACACATTCCTGTAAAAAGGCTAAATCAAAGAACTGAACAATCGTGATAAAAATCTATTTATCAACGAATACAGATACTTTTTAAAAAAAGATACAGAGACCATTTGAAAACTATTAGGATTAGCACACATACCGAGATGGAGAGTGTCTCACTGTTGTGATCAAACATCATGGACCCACAGCAATTCATCTTTATCAGGAAATTATTAAAGTACAACTTGCATCTTACAGAGAGGGACCTAGGTACATAAAAGTTTGGGATTATTAATATACAGTATTCGACAAATCAATATTCATAAGGCGAGTTGTGTACTAAAAGGGACAGTCGTGGGCTAAAAAGCACGCTCAATGGAGATCATCCACTTGTACAGGGTTAGGCTTAATCTGAATCTGGGAAACCAGCCACAGAGTATTATTTTTGGGAGTTAGATCGGTTTAAATAAAAAAACAACAGTCATGAGCATTTTCAAAGTGGGATTGTCCTTTATGAAGTGCGTCAAATGATCGGGAATTACCTGCGCATTATTTTGTACCGGGTCTGCCTGTCGGACATGATGTTGTCAAGACGATCTATGAACTTCTTCAGATCTCTCACTTGGTTGGATTTGTCCCTGTAGTTAGTCAGGGCCTCTGCATACTCTCTGGTGATGAGACAAATATATACACAGTTGAAGTCGGAAGTTTACATATACCTTAGTCAAATACATTTAAACTCAGTTTTTCACAATTCCTGACATTTAATCCTAGTAAAAATGTCCAGTTAGGATCACCACTTCATTTTAAGAATGTGAAATGTCATAATAGTAGAGAATTTATTATTTCAGCTTTTATTTCTTTCATCACATTCCCAGTGGGTCAGAAGTTTACATACACTCAATTAGTATTTGGTAGCATTGCCTTTAAATTGTTTAACTTGGGTCAAACGTTTGGGGTAGCCTTCCACAAGCTTCCCACAATAAGTTGGGTGAATTTTGGCCCATTCCTCCTGACAGAACTGGTGTAACTGAGTCAGGTTTGTAGGTTCTGGGATTGATTTGCACTTTTCACACCAAAGGTCATTCATCTCTAGGAGACAGAACGTGTCTCCGTCCTGAGCGGTATGACAGCTGCGTGGTCCCATGTTGTTTATACTTGCGTACTATTGTTTGTACAAATGAACGTGGTATTTTGAAATTGCGAAATTCAGGCATTTGGTAATTGCTCCCAAGGATGAATCAGACTTGTGGAGGTCTTTCTGAGGTGTTGGCTGATTTTCTTTTGATTTTCCCATGATGTCGAGCAAAGAGGCACTGAGTTTGAAGGAAGGCCTTGAAATACATCCACAGGTACACCTCCAATTGACTCAAATTGATGTCAATTAGCCTATCAGAAGCTTCTAAAGCTATGACATCATTCTGGAATTTTCCAAGCGGTTTAAAGGCACAGTCAACTTAGTGTATGTAAACTTCTGACCCACTGGAATTGTGATATAGTGAATTATAAGTGAAATAATCTGTCTGTAAACAATTGTTGGAAGAATTACTTGTGTCATGCACAAAGTAGATGTCCTAACCGACTTGCCAAAACTATAGTGTGTTAACATGAAATCTGTGGAGTGGTTGAAAAATGTATTTTAATGACTTCAAACGAAGTGTATGTAAACTTCCGACTTCAACTGTATATACAAAATTAATGTACAGTATTAGTAACTTGAAAAGTAACATTTTCAAAATGCCTTGACACAGTAGGTACAGCATGTAGGAGCAGGCATGTAAATGGAAGCACAATTCTAGTCTTCTAACATCCCATAATCTCAGAACTAAAATCTTGCGGAATTTGGTGTTTACCTAATCTATCTACGAGAGATGAAACATTAAAAGACGACAGACAGTTGAACGAGCAATGTTTTATGAAATATCCATTCCGTTTGGATATGTACTGATGCAGTACCCTACCTGACCACCTGCTCATGGTCTCCATGGCTACTCTCCTGAACGCTGATCTTCCTCCGTAACCTCGTGATCTCCACATCAATACTCCTGGCACTGCGATCTACCTGTTGGCGCTCTGGGCTGATCTCTTTGGCTTTGGCCACAGATTCCTGTCAACAGTTTAGAAACAACAGATTAACTGACGCCATTTACAGTACATTCATTTCACATTGCCCAATTTGGCCTCGTCATTGTTTTTTATTTAGCAAAATAACATGTAAGATGGCATAAAAAAAGCATTCAATAATTTAAATGAATCTTATATAATACACCAATAATTATCCATACATGGGTTGGTTAGTGGTTTTTGAGATAATTTTGGTTTCAATATTAAAAATAATCACTGTTACCGATTTTGGTTTTGATTATTTGGTTTGAATTCTGTAACACAGAATAAAACAATACAAGTCCCATGATGGTAGTGACTGCCCATTACTGCTTAACACTTATCAATACAAGTCCCATGATGGTAGTGACTGCCCATTACTGCTTATCACTTATCAATACAAGTCCCATGATGGTAGTGACTGCCCATTACTGCTTATCGCTTATCAATACAAGTCCCATGATGGTAGTGACTGCCCATTACTGCTTATCAATACAAGTCCCATGATGGTAGTGACTGCCCATTACTGCTTATCGCTTATCAATACAAGTCCCATGATGGTAGTGACTGCCCATTACTGCTTATCGCTTATCAATACAAGTCCCATGATGGTAGTGACTGCCCATTACTGCTTATCACTTATCAATACAAGTCCCATGATGGTAGTGACTGCCCATTACTGCTTATCAATACAAGTCCCATGATGGTAGTGACTGCCCATTACTGCTTATCACTTATCAATACAAGTCCCATGATGGTAGTGACTGCCCATTACTGCTTATCGCTTATCAATACAAGTCCCATGATGGTAGTGACTGCCCATTACTGCTTATCACTTATCAATACAAGTCCCATGATGGTAGTGACTGCCCATTACTGCTTATCGCTTATCAATACAAGTCCCATGATGGTAGTGACTGCCCATTACTGCTTATCGCTTATCAATACAAGTCCCATGATGGTAGTGACTGCCCATTACTGCTTATCAATACAAGTCCCATGATGGTAGTGACTGCCCATTACTGCTTATCGCTTATCAATACAAGTCCCATGATGGTAGTGACTGCCCATTACTGCTTATCACTTATCAATACAAGTCCCATGATGGTAGTGACTGCCCATTACTGCTTATCACTTATCAATACAAGTCCCATGATGGTAGTGACTGCCCATTACTGCTTATCACTTATTAATCATCATTTATTCACATTACATTACTATAATATTTAAGTTTTTGTGTATATATTAGGCTACATTTGTTTTATTTGATTACTATTATTTAATTCCAAGTCATTGCATGTCTAGAGCTGCTGCATTTCCTGTCTGACAAATCACTATTTTGTAGTATTTCAAAGTAAAGAATGCATACTTTTATGACTGCTGAATACCAACTATAACATCTATAACTTAGATGATGTATTTTCAGGTAGAGATTCCTCTCGAAGCAACATCTGTTCTCTATATCTCCTCACGATGGCGCATTCCTCTGCCTCTTCCGTAGCAGGCATAAAAGAAACACAGACCGCACAAGTAGATGGCCAATGGATTATGGTCATTGTAGTTAATTACCATGTTTTATGCGCTAAACTACGTATAATATTGGCCTGTTAGGAACTACAACATCGCACAGTTCAGCTGGATCTGATTTATCTCAAGAGAAACTGTGCAATGTGTGCATTGAGCTCACAGAAAAATTATAATAAATGGAATTAAAATAAATTTAATAAACGTTGGTTAATTAGTTGTTTAAAAAACTAAAAATAACCTACATTTTGGTCAATCGCTCAGCACTAGGGTTGATTCTAACATTGGGACAAATATTATCGCTTACTGTGACCTCCTCTTCTTTTAAAGACAGATCACTTCTCATAGCCTGTATGTTGTCCTGATGATCCTTGAGTTTCTTCTCTAAGATCTTCAGGCTTCGGTCCAGTTTACCGCACTGTGCCTCAGCCTTACTCTGTTCCTCCTGGTCCGTCAAGAACACAACAATAACACATAAAGCACAACGTCATCACAAACAGTTTCATGTGTTTGTATAAAATAAACTACCTATTCATTAGGGACCATTTAAACTATAAAAGCAAGAAAATGTGTATTTTATTGCAATTTTTGTAATGATCAGCCAGGTATCATGTGTGCCTCAGTTGTTAAGAGGATAGTACCAGCAATGCCAAGCAAGGTCATAGGTAAATTCCCACAGGAATCACATACAAAACATGTAGTCATTGTACTGTGATCCCCCACCTCCCCCACTGTAAGTGGCTTTGGATAAAAGTGTCTGCCAAGTGGCATATATTATTAACTGCTTTCATATTTACAGCATCGGGCACTCCAAACAGGTTTGTTTACCTTCAGTGGCTCTGTCTCTTCAGCCAGCTGTTCTATCCTGTTCTTCACGTCAACATACTGGCAATCAACGTCCTTGGTATTTTTCTCATGCTCCTCCAGCTCCTTCTTTGCTTCCTCCACAGTTTTCTTCTCACCATCGATTCTCTGCTGGTTCTCTTGAGCTACTTCTTCCTGTAGCATTTGATGAAGTTAAACGTTGAAATGAAATGCAACCGTGGCAACACTTCAATCAAACCAACATCAAATCATCTCTACAGGAAATCATTTGGATAAATAAAGTTTGATTTTACCAAAGTGCTGATGTCATCAGTCTGTTCCTCCTCAACATTCTCTAGCTCTGTCATACCGGCCTTCACCTGATTCACTGTGGCCTGCATTCAAATATACAGGTAGACTTGTTAAACAGCATGCATATCATATGTTGTAAGACGCTCAACAACAGATCGCACCCTGCATTAAATATACAGGACATTTGTCAATTTGTTTCAGATACATCTACAGCTTGCATTGCATTATACTTGTGATGAGCAATCTTACAACAACACCAATCTTTTTCAGAGTAGTGATGGTGCAATGCATCAGACTGTCGTCAGTTCAATGTGTCAATGTTTTAATTGCATATGTCCCAATTCAAATTAACAAATTGGGGAAGAAAACACAGCGGTGACAGACAAATAACACAGTTCAACACATTACCAGAGTCTTTTTCAGAGTCATGATTGTGCTGTGTAGTTTGGCCTCCATGCGTTGGATGTCCTCATTGACTGAGCGCAGGTGAAGCTGAAACCGGGAGAGCTGGGCCTTGTAGTTCTCCAGCTCTGACTCCACCATGCTGAGCAATGACAAAGACAAACAATAAAACTACATATCAATACAATGCTGAATGACAGTCTCATCTCATGGGATGAAGGTGGCAGGTACCCGAGCGGTTTAAGAGGCTGGTCCAACTGGAAAACTCTGGGGTTCAATTACGTAAAAATAATGGTGGAACACTAATAAATCTAATATTAAGAAAAGGCACTTTATCCCGCGTTGTATTCCGTCGTTGTACGCGGTTCTGAAACATAATCTTGAGTGCACCGTAGAATTGGCGCCTTTCCCTATGTTGCTATGTGCATAATAGCAAAGTTAACCAGAATATCGGGATTGAGAACAACGTGGCGGGGGCAGCAGCAGCAGAGACGAGGAAACAGCAATTGCCTTAGCCTGACGGTCTAAGAAAATTGAGAAGAGAGGAAACCCAAACTTAATTAGGTCTATAATCAATATCCTAACTGTTAAATATGCCTGGCTTTAAAACTCAACCATATACAGTACTAGTTAAAAGTTTGGACACCTACTCATTTATGTATTATTTTTTTTACTATTTTCTACATTGAAGAATAATAGTGAAGACATCAAAACTATGAAATTACACATATGGAATCATGTAGTAACGATATGCAGAAGATAGCCCTATTTGGTAAAGTACCAAGTCCATATTATGGCAAGAACAGCTCAAATAAGCAAAGAGAAACGACAGTCCATCATTACTTTAAGACATGAAGGTCAGTCAATCGAGAACATTTCAAGAACTTTGAAAGTTTCTTCAAGTTCAGTCACAAAAACCATCAAGCGCTATGATGAAACTGGTTCTCATGAGGAACACCACAGGAAAGGAAGAACCAGAGTTACCTCTGCTGCAGAGGAGAAGTTCATTACAGTTACCAGCCTCAGAAATCGGCAATCAACTGCACCTCAGATTGAAGTAACAGACACATCTCAACATCAACTATTCAGAGGAGACTGTGTGAATCAGGCCTTCATGGTCAAATTGCTGCAAAGAAACCACCACTAAAGGACACCAATAAGAAGAAGACTTGCTTGGGCCAAGAAACACGAGCAAAGGACATTAGACATGGAAATCTATCCTTTGAGATTGCGATTTTTGGTTCGAACTGCTGTGTCTTTGAGAGACGCAGAGTAGGTGAACGGATGTGTCAAGGAAAAGCAGCCAACAAGTGCTTAGCATGTGGGAACAGCTTCAAGACTGTTGCAAAAATAATTCCAGGTGACTACCTCATGAAGCTGGTTGAGAGAATGCAAAGCTGTCATTAAGGCAAAGGGTGGCTACTTTGATGTCTTCACTATTATTCTACAATGTAAGCCTTGAATAAGTCGGTGTACAAACTTTTGACTGGTACTATATATCTACAGGAATAAGACAGATCTTGCTTCTGTTTCCTGTTTAATAGCCTACTGATTCCGTGAACACCAAGCCTCAGGCAACAGCAAAATATTGGATAAAGCAAACTCAAAGATTGGGCGTTTATCTTTGTTATGCTGTAATAAAGGCTTTATTTATCTATTATTTTCATTAGAACAGACTCTCTGGTATACTTATTTATTTAATGTTGTTTACACTGTTCCAAATATTGTAATCTAACAGCAACTGTTTAGCACACATAATACTCACACAACACTTGCGACTATATCCTCCTTTTTCTTGATCTCCAGTAGTTTCCACAACTAAGTCAAATGTCTTCCATAAATCTGACTTAACAATTCCCTCCCGAGCAACCAGTAAACATTCGCCCATTTCGAGTTTCTTTTTCACGTCCTCCTCATCCATTTTGCTGTCACGTGTTACTGTGTTCGGAGTTTGTTATAACCAATTTAATTATGTGATTATGATCGGCTATAAGTCAGGCCCTATTGGCCACATGCATGTGATGCATACATGTTTCACGTAAAGAGAGCAAGGGTTGAGGGAATAGGGAATGTTTTTCCTAAACAAATAAGGGGTTTCGGTAACAGACCTTTTCAGTCAGAAACAACTAAGAAACTAAATGGCTCAACTGAGGTTGCAGCTTCAGAACAGCTGTGGTGCCTTTTCGATGCAGTAGGCTGGAGAGCAAGACAACATGCGCCAGTCACACAGGCACTCGCTGTCATTAACACAGTGTGACCATCGGGATCTTTCTTGAGTCATTTGTGTGTCTTAAATATTTAATCAAACAGTGTGCTTAAAGCATCAGACAAGCTCGGTGCATATAGTTGATTTGATTAAAACACACAGGATGTGTCTAGATGGAAAAATACACATTTTAAAAATGTAGACCAATCGATTGGTTGAAAGAACAGATTAATCCTGCATATATAGTTAGTTTTATTCAAAACACATCTGTCAATGTTAATCGAAAAATAATAATAATAAAACACTTCGACCAGTAAAAAGAACATGACGACTCTTGGTCGACCAAGATTATTTTTTGTCAGGGACAGCCCTAGTACAGTTGAAGTCGGAAGTTTGCATACACTTAAGTTGAAGTCATTAAAAAACTATTTTATTAACAAACTATAGCTTTGGCAAGTCGTATATAGGACATCTACTTTCTGCATTACACAAGTAATTCTTCCAACAGTTGTTTACAGACAGATTATTTCACTTATAATTCACTATATCACAATTCCAGTGGGTCAGAAGTTTACATACACCAAGCTGACTGTGCCTTTAAACAGCTTGGAAAATTCCAGAAAATGATGTCATGGCTTTAGAAGCTTCTGATAGGCTAATTGACATCATTTGAGTCAACTGGAGGTGTACCTGTGGATGTATTTCAAGGCCTACCTTCAAACTCAGTGCCTCTTTGCTCGACATCATGGGAAAATCAAAAGAAATCAGCCAAGACCTCAGAAAAAAAAATTGTAGACCTCCACAAGTCTTGTTCATCCTTGGGAGCAATTTCCAAACGCCGGAAGGTACCACGTTCATCTGTACAAACAATAGTACGCAGGTATAAACACCATGGGACCACGCAGCCGTCATTCCGCTCAGGAAGGAGATGCGTTCTGTCTCCTAGAGATGAGCGTACTTTGGTACATATCAAACCAAGAACAACAGCAAAGGACGTTGTGAGGATGCTGGAGGAAACAGGGACAAAAGTATCTATATCCACAGTAAAACGAGTCGACATAACCTGAGTCCGCTCAGCAAGGAAGAAGCCACTGCTCCAAAACCGCCATAAAAAAGCCAGACTACGGTTTGCAACTGCACATTGGTACAAAGATGGTACTTTTTGGAGAAATGTCCTGTATGTACAGTTGAAGGTTTACATACACCTTAGCCAAATACATTTAAACTCAGTAATTCACAATTCCTGACATTTAATCCTAGTAAACATTCCCTGTTTTAGGTCAGTTAGGATCAGAATGTGAAATGTCAGAATAATAGTTGTGATTTATTTCAGCTTTTATTTATTTCATCACATTCCCAGTGGGTCAGAAGTTTACATCCACTCAATTAGTATTTGGTAGCATTGCCTTTAAATTGTTTAACCTGGGTCAAACATTTCGGGTAGCCTTCCACAAGCTTCCCATCCCTCCTGACAGAACTGGTGTAACTGAGTCAGGTTTGTAGGCCTGTTTGCTTGCACATGCTTTTTTCAGTTCTGCCCACACATTTTTTATAGGATGAGGTCAGGGCTTTGTGATGGCCACTCCAATACCTTGACATGGTTGTCCTTAAGCCATTTTGCCACAACTTTGGAAGTATGCTTGGGGTCATTGTCCATTTGGAAGACCCATTTGTGACCAAGCTTTAACTTCCTGACTGATGTCTTGAGATGTTGCTTTAATATATCAACATAATCTTCCTTCCTTTCAATGCCATCTATTTTGTAAAGTGCACCAGTGCCTCCTGCAGCAAAGCAACACAACAACATGCTGCCACCCCCGTGCTTCACGGTTGGGATGGTGTTCTTCAGCTTGCAAGCTTCCCCCTTTTTCCTCCAAACATAACGATGGTCATTATGGCCAAACAGTTCTACTTTTGTTTCATCAGACCAGAATACATTTCTTCAAAAAGTATGATCATTGTCCCCATGTGCAGTTGCAAACCGTAGTCTGGCTTTTTTATGGCGGTTCGGGAGCAGTGGCTTCTTCCTTGCCGAGCGGTTATGTCGATATAGGACTTGTTTTACTGTGGATATAGATACTTTCGTACCCGTTTCCTCCTTTGCTGTTGTTCTGGGATTGATTTGCACTTTTCGCACCAAAGTACGTTAATCTCTAGGAGACAGAACACGTCTCCTGAGCGGTATGACGGCTGCGTGGTCCCACTGTCTTTATACTTGCGTACTATTGTTTGTACAGATGAACGTGGTACCTTCAGGCGTTTAGAAATTGCGCCCAAGGATGAACCAGACTTGTGGAAGTCTACAATTTGTTTCCTGATGTCTTGGCTGATTTCTTATGATTTTCCCATGATGTTGAGCAAAGAGGCACTGAGTTTGAAGGTAGGCCTTGAAATACATCCACAGGTACACCTCCAATTTACTCAAATTAGAATCAAAAGCTTCCAAAGCCATGACATCATTTTCTTGAATTTTCCAAGCTGTTTAAAGGCACAGTCAACTTAGTGTACACTTCTGACCCACTGGAATTGTGATAGATTATTTCACTTATAATTCACTATGTCTGTAATTCAACAATTGTTTACTTGTGTCATGCACAAAGCAGATGTCCTAACAGACTTGACAACTGTATGCATGCATGTATGCATGTACGTACATACATACAGCGGGTGAAATAAGTATTGAACACGTCACCATTTTTCTCAGTAAATATATTTCCAAAGGTGCTATTGACATGAAATGTTCACCAAAAATCCAGAAAATCACATTGTATGATTTTTTAATAATTAACTTGCATTTTATTGCATGACATAAGTATTTGATCACCTACCAACCAGTAAGAATTCCGTCTCTCACAGACCTGTTAGTTTTTCTTTATGAAGCCCTACTGTTCTCCATGGCACCTGTTTGAACTCGTTACCTGTATAAAAGACACCTTTCCACACACTCAATCAAACAGACTCCAACCTCTCCACAATGGCCAAGGCCAGAGAGCTGTGTAAGGACATCAGGGATAAAATTATAGACCTGCACAAGGCTGGGATGGGCTACAGGACAATAGGCAAGCAGCTTGGTGAGAAGGCAACAACTGTTGGCGCAATTATTAGAAAATGGAAGAAGTTCAAGATGACGGTCAGTCTCCCTTGGTCTGGGGCACCATGCAAGATCTCACCTCGTGGGGCATCAATGATCATGAGGAAGGTGAGGGATCAGCCCAGAACTACACGGCAGGACCTGGTCAATGACCTGAAGAGAGCTGGGACCACAGTCTCAAAGAAAACCATTAGTAACACACTACGCCGTCATAGATTAAAATCCTGCAGTGCACGCAAGGTCCCCCTGCTCAAGCCAGCGCATGTCCAGGCCCGTCTGAAGTTTGCCAATGACCATCTGGATGATCCAGAGGAGGAATGGGAGAAGGTCATGTCGTCTGATGAGACAAAAATAGCGCTTTTTGGTCTAAACTCTACTCGCCGTGTTTGGAGGAAGAAGAAGGATGAGTACAACCCCAAGAACACCATCCCAACCGTGAAGCATGGAGGTGGAAACATCATTCTTTGGGGATGCTTTTCTGCAAAGGGGACAGGACGACTGCACCGTATTGAGGGGAGGATGGATGGGGCCATGTATCGCGAGATCTTGGCCAACAACCTCCTTCCCTCAGTAAGAGCATTGAAGATGGGTCGTGGCTGGGTCTTCCAGCATGACAACGACCCGAAACATACAGCCAGGGCAACTAAGGAGTGGCTCCGTAAGAAGCATCTCAAGGTCCTGGAGTGGCCTAGCCAGTCTCCAGACCTGAACCCAATAGAACATCTTTGGAGGGAGCTGAAAGTCCGTATTGCCCAGCGACAGCCCTGAAACCTGAAGGATGGGCCAAAATCCCTGCTGCAGTGTGTGCAAACCTGGTCAAGAACTACAGGAAACGCATGATCTCTGTAATTGCAAACAAGGGTTTCTGTACCAAATATTAAGTTCTGCTTTTCTGATGTATCAAATACTTATGTCATGCAATAAAATGCAAATTAATTACTTAAAAATCATACAATGGGATTTTCTGGATTTTTGTTTTAGATTCCGTCACTCACAGTTGAAGAGTACCTATGATAAACATTACAGACTTCTACATGCTTTGTAAGTGGGAAAACCTGCAAAATCGTCAGTGTATCAAATACTTGTTCTCCCCACTGTATGTATGCATGTATGTATGTGTGTGTGTGTATATATAGTTAGTGAGATATATATATATATATATATATAGGGGGGGATGGGTTAAAAGCAGAAGTCAGTTTTCCGTTGGACCTTGTGCGCAGTACACCAATAAAGTGATTTTAATCTGATACTTTCGGAGCAAGTCCCTTTATAAGAGCACACTACAACAATACAAAAATGAATCTTGAACATATTTAAATTACTTAAATAGAGTCCAGATTAACAAAACAGGTACTTGCCGAATTTCTGTTTCCAGATCTCCCCCAAGGTATTTGGCCATGCTGAATTCTGGGGTGTAGTACCGGTTGGGGTAAACTTGGTCTCCCTCCACAGTGAAGGCCTCACGGCAGTTCCTCGGGGGTCGGCCTTGTTGCATCACCCTCCTGGCTGCATCCTTCTCCTGCGATCACAACAGGGACAGAGACATTGGTAGCTGGGAACTTTATGTGCTTTACTACATCCGCGGGGATGGCATACCAGTATCACCAGTAATACATTTAGAATCTACAATGTTTATTTGGTTAGCGCAATTTCTGTTACATTCAATATATTGTTACAGTTTTCATTGTCAGAGTGGACACGTTTGCGAAACGCACAACCTTGGCTACACTTGTGAGAAACACATTTTGGTTGATTTAATTCCATTTAGGAGTTGTCAATTTATTTTGGAGCGCTCCTGTCATTGTGCAATAAGGACAAGCACCTGATTACGCATAGAAGTAGGCCTAGGCTACCTGGCCTGTCCGCAAATGTAGGCCTATAAAATCTGCCCATTTGGGGATCGGATAGAATTTCTGTCTTAACTCAAAACCACTAATGAGCTGTGGAGCTTCTCAATTCAAAACAAAGTCTTTGTATTTTACCCCCTTTTTCTCACCAATTCGATCTTGTCTCATCGCTGCAACTCCCCAATGGGCTCGGGAGGCCAAGGTCGAGTCATGATGACCTGCCAAACCGTATTTCTTAACACCCACCCGCTTAACACAGAAGTCAGCCGGCACCAATGTGTTTGAGGAAACACTGTGCAACTGGCGACCGAAGTCATCCTGCAGGCGCCCGGCCCGCCACAAGGACTTGCTAGAGCGCGATGAGCCAAGTAAAGCCCCATCGGCCAAACCCTCCCCTAACCCGGACGACGCAGGGCCAATTGTGCGCCCCCCTATGGGACTCCCGATCGTGATACAGCATGGGATCGAACTTGGGTCTGTAGTGACGCCTCTAGCACTGCCTTAGACCGTTGTGCCACTCGGGAGGGCACAAAGTCTGTTTTTACATACATTGAGAATGACAATAGTTCCTCAATTTAGTGTATTTGAAAAATCTTTCCACTCGGCATAAAAAAAGGTAATGCTCTGATCAGGTGGAAACGTCATAAAATAGGTCTACTTGATTACTTCTTATCCCTTGTGCAAATACTGCCGAGTCTGTCCGGAGCTCACTTGCATGGGAAACTATACAGTCGTGGTTTTGAGGTTTTGAGAATGACACAAGTATTGGTCTCAACAAAGTTTGCTGCTTCAGTGTTCTTAGATCTTTGTCAGTAGTTACTATGATACACTGAAGTATAATTACAAGTATTCCATAAGTGTCAAAGGCTTTCATTGACAATTTATGCAAAGAGTCAATATTTGCAGTGTTGACCCTTCTTTTTCAAGACCTCTGCAATCCACCCTGGCATGCTGTCAATTAACTTCTGGGCCACATCCTGACTGATGGCAGGCCATTCTTACATAATCAATGCTTGGAGTTTGTCAGAAGTTGTGGGTTTTTGTTTGTTCACCCGCCTCTTGAGGATCGACCACAAGTTCTCAATGGGATTAAGGTCTGGGGAGTTTCCTGGCCATGGACCCAAAATGTCGATGTTTTGTTCCCCAAGCCACTTAGTTATCACTTTTGCCTTATGGCAAGGTGCTCCATCATGCTGGAAAAGGCATTGGTCGTCACCAAACTGTTCTTGGATGGTTGGGAGAAGTTGCTCTCGGAGGATGTGTTGGTACCATTCTTTATTCATGGCTGTGTTCTTAGGCAAAATTGTGAGTGAGCCCACTCCCTTGGCTGAGAAGCAACCCCACACATGAATGGTCTGAGCATGCTTTACTGTTGGCATGACACAGGACTGATGGTAGCGCTCACCTTGTCTTCCCCGGACAAGGTGTTTTCCGGATGGCCCAAACAATCGGAAAGGGGATTCAGAGAAAATGACTCTACCCCAGTCCTCGGCAGTCCAATCCCTGTACCCTTTGCAGAATATCAGTCTGTCCCTGATGTTTTTCCTGGAGAGAAGTGGCTTCTTTGCTGCCTGCTGCCATTCCTGAGCAAGCTCTGCACTGGTGGTGCCCCGATCCCGCAGCTGAATCAACTTTAGGAGACGGTCCTGGCGCTTGCTGGACTTTCTTCCATCATCAAATTTAAGCTTCATACTGTTCCCACTCTATGCAAAACAGCCTGATCAATTCCATCATGGTACAGTTAGAAACACAAGAGACTACCATTTTTATATCTTCCAATTTTACTTTTGTTCGCATCATGCCTCAACGCTTTCTCCTTCAATCAGGGAATAAACTAACCTTGATTATGAGAATGGATTCTATGCCTCTCATGTCGATGAGACAGTTTGTGATGACTGGGTTGGCTATGCTCAGAGAGTCCAGCACTGAGGGGTAGTCTGGGTGATTGACTCCCCTGAAACACAAACAAATAAAAATGAAATTTACTGACAAACAAAGTATTAGAAAAAAACAGTTTGACAGTTTGTTATGTACCTATAACAAAACAATTTGGTACCAATGAGACGTGTTATTCATCAGTCTAGCACAGTTTCACTCTAATAATATCTGTAACTAAATATCGTTATGGATCAAATACGGTCAATAGTAGCTACTGGTATTCAACAACAATAAAAAAAAATGTGCCTGTGTCCCAAATGGTGTCCCTATATTCCCTACATAGTGCGCTACTTTTGACCTGAGCCATGTAGGGAATAGGTTGCCATTTCAGAGGGAGCCAGTGTGTCTCACCGTCCCTGAACCTTGTAGACGGAGCCAGAGAAGGGGCTGACAATGATCTGGGGCCTGTTGCCTTTAGAGAAGTAGCGTGACATCAGATCCTGGAGGACAGCCTCGTCCTTGTAGTTGTCACAGCAGAAGGTCTTCATGAAGCTCCTCAAGCAGCTCTCTACTGCTACAGCTAACGCAGGGTCCTTCAGGTTGATACATGCCCCTGGGGGGAAAACATGGATGGATGGATGGATGGGTAGGTAGGTAGATTTTTTTTTTTTTTAAATGAACAAAGAGATGAATGAATGTTAATCCTACAGAGGTTTCCCCACAGGGGGTACTTAGGAAGACTCACAAGAAAATGGGGCTAAAGATCTGTTGCACGTGACCATGCCATTCAGGCAGACCACTATATGACTGGGCTACATTAACCAAAGAAGGTTGAGAACCACTGACCTATAGGGCCAAGAGGTTTCTTGGTAAAGCGTCCTTGGGTGTGAGCCTTGTCTATGGTGTTTAGCAGGTCAGGCATGTTATCTCCAAAGCGCTTCAGTTTGTTGGATCTACTGGCCAGGAGCTGGTTCTTCCTCTTCAGTTTGGCTTCCATCGACACCTGGATGTTCTTCTCTTCCAACCTAGTGCATTCAAATCAATACATGAGCATTACAGAAGTTTGAGTAAACGTTCTAAAGAAGAATGTGAGAGCAAATGGAATGCATTTTATCCAAACATTCCATGTCAGTCACAGCTGATGCAGGAAGTGGTGGTGACCTTTTGCTGAGGCCTATAAGTGAGTCTCCCCGGGCAACACCCTACTCCAACACTAAGCTTCTCAGTCTCAACCAGAGGTATAATAAAAACTGGAGACTGCGTCCAAGATGTCCGACCGTTGTGTCCAAGGTAATCTACTCACGTTCGCATACGGCGATTCATGGACCGTCCATTTACGGTTTGCATCCGTTTTTTACAGACCAACAGCACTTGTGCACTAGCACTCAGTGCGCACAGGGTGTAGCGACAACGTCATCCAAAAACATGGCTGACAATGGATGAATATTAAATTGTTAATATCTTTAATCTAGTCTTATCACTGATCAGCTGTAAGACATGATGAGACTACATTCTTGGATGAGAAAGAAAATGAATCATTTTCCATTACCGTAGTTTGTCCATCTCCTCTTTCCCTTTGAATAGAGCCTGTTGCCTGTCCTTGATCTCCTGATTCAGAGCGGTGCACTGAGTCTCATGCTTCTCCAGCTGCGTCCTCAGACTGGAGATTTTCTGCAGTCTCTTTGTGTGTTCTGTCTCTGCCTTCTTGTTCTGACTCCCACTACAGGGTTACATCAAAGATCATTTCAACAAAAGCCAAATGTATCCAAAGAAATAAAAAACAACAGTAGTTATGCAACTAAAAAAATGTGGACCAGAGTATCGTGTAATGACTATTCATGCTTACGTAAATTAGTGTGCGAAGTTAACAGTGTTGAGGAAGCTACTCTGGAAAACAGTTTATGAAGCTACCAATTACTACATACTGGAAGAAGAAGTTAAGCTAGACTAAAGCTGCTCTTAATAAAAATATAATTTACTTCAGTTACTTTGAAAAAGCAGTTCACTACATCCAAACTACTTCGTGATAATTTCTGGTATCTAAATGTGAAATGTCACAAATTGAAAGAACAGATTACTCTGGAGTTAGATGTTAACAGAATGTGTAATTTTGCCTCTTAAACACAAAAACTATGTTTCAGTCAGAATTAGGAAGATGTGATGCCTACTTCACCCATATTTTATATGGCAAAAAGATAATTAACTACTGAAAACACTACCTAGATTTAAATTTAGTTTAACTACCGTCTAGCTACTGCAAAACATAGGTAAATTACTACTTCCCAATACAGGCAGTTTTCACAGTATATTCTACCAAACATTGACTAACGCTGAATACTGAACTATGACTCAAAAATCTCACATATTTTTCACTTTGTGAATTCTCTCATGAAGAAGAGACTGTTCCTTCTCTGATTGCTTCAGTTTGTTCACAGCGCGGAAGTACACCACCTACAATACAACAGCATAAAATACAGCTCAGACAAAGGTGTTACATTTCAAAGTGCTGCAAACACATGCAGAAAAGGTATCGGTGAGGAAAAAGTTAAAGTTCAGGTTCCTTCAAAACAGCACCATATTCCCTATAAAGTGCACTACTTTTAAACAGAGCCCTAAGGGCCCTGGTAAAAAGTAGTGACCTACATAGGTTTTAGGGTGCCATTTGGGGCGTATGCCTCAATTTACTTCCTGGAATGGGATTATCCCCAACCCAGCCTCTTACCTCCTGTTCTTTCTGAGCTTTATTCTTCGACTTTACTTCTTCCTTTATCTTCCGACAGTCCTCTGACAGGGACTCCTCCTCTTCTTTCCAACTGTCAAGCCTGCTCTGGATGTCCTGCCATTTCTTTTCAGCTACTGTCACTTTATTCTGGAGAGAAAAGAGAGGAACACCTAGTGCAGTCAAAAATGAGATTTTCCTTTGTTTTATATACATTTACACACCATGAGGTTGGAATAATACTGTGAAATTGTGAAAATAATTATATGCCCTTTTAGTATAAGAGCTGTTTGAAAAGACCACCTGAAATTTCAGCCTGTTTTGGTGAGATGAGAGTTTTGGCCTTCCATGGTGACATCACCAAGAGGTCAATTAGTTAATAGACCAATAAGAAAGAGTTCCGAACCTCTGCCAATAAGAGTTACATTTCAAAAACTGGAAATGGGTTTCCATGGCCGTGCAGCCGCACACAAGCCTAAGATCACAATGCGCAATGCCAAGTGTCGGCTGGAGCAGTGTACAGTCGTGGCCAAAAGGTTTGAGAATGACAAGTATTGGTCTCCACAAAGTTTGCTGCTTCAGTGTTCTTAGTAACTACTGACATAAAGATCTATGGTACACTGAAGTATAATTACAAGTATTCATTGACAATGACATTCAGTTTATGCAAAGAGTCAATATTTGCAGTGTTGACCCTTCTTTTTCAAGACCTCTGCAATCCGCCCTGGCATGCTGTCAATTAACTTCCGGGCCACATCCTGACTGATGGCAGGCCATTCTTGCATAATCAATGCTTGAAGTTAGTCAGAAGTTGTGGGGTTTTGTTTGTCCACCAGCCTCGAGGATCGACCACAAGTTCTCAATGGGATTAAGGTCTGGGGAGTTTCCTGGCCATGGACCCAAAATGTCGATGTTTTGTTCCCCAAGCCACATAGTTATCACTTTTGCCTTATGGCAAGGTGCTCCATCATGCTGGAAAATGCATTGGTCGTCACCAAACTGTTCTTGGATGGTTGGGAGAAGTTGCTCTCGGAGGATGTGTTGGTACCATTCTTTATTCTTGGCTGTGTTCTTAGACAAAATTGTGAGTGAGAAAATGACTCTACCCCAGTCCTCAGCAGTCCAATCCCTGTACCTTTTGCAGAATATCAGTCTGTCCCTGATGTTTTTCCTGGAGAGAAGTGGCTTCTTTCCTGCCCTTCTTGACACCAGGCCATCCTCCAAAAGTCTTCGCCTCACTGTGCATGCAGATGCACTCACACTTGCCTGCTGCCATTCCTGAGCAAGCTCTGCACTGGTGGTGCCCCGATCCCGCAGCTGAATCATCTTTAGGAGACGGTCCTGGCGCTTGCTGGACTTTCTTGGGCGCCCTGACGCCTTCTTCACAACAATTGAACCTCTCTCCTTGAAGTTCTTGATGATCCGATAAATGGTTGATTTAGGTGCAATCTTACCAGCAGCAATATCCTTGCCTGTGAAGCCCTTTCTGTGCAAAGCAATGATGACGGCATGTGTTTTCTTGCAGGTAACCATGGTTGACAGAGGAAGAACAATGATTACAAGCACCACCCTCCTTTTAAAGCTTCCAGTCTTATTCTGACTCAATTAGCATGACAGAGTGATCTCCAGGCTTGTCCTCGTCAACACTCTCACCTGTGTTAACGAGACAATCACTGACATGATGGCAGCTGGTCCTTTTCTGGCAGGGCTGAAATGCAGTGGAAATGTTTTTGGGGGGATTAAGTTCATTTTCATGGCAAAGAGGGACTTTGCAATTAATTGCAATTCATCTGATCACTCTTCATGACATTCTGGAGTATATACAAATTGCCATCATCAACACTGAGGCAGCAAATTTTGTGGAGACCAATACTTCTCAAAACTTTTGGCCACGATTGTAAAGCTCGCCGCCATTTGACTGGAGCAGTGGAAACACGTTCTCTGGAGTGATGAATCTGTAAGACGGACGAATTTGGCTCATGTCAGGAGAACGCTACCTACCCCAATGCATAGTGCCAACTGTAAAGTTTGGTGGAGGATTAATAATGGCAGCTGGGGGCCCTAAGCGACCCCTTATATCGCTTATGCCCTGGGCCGGCCCTGAGTCAGAGACCACTATGACCAAACACCAAATGTGTTTGATGGATCGTGGGAAAATAACAGAAATAGGCTTTTGTAGGCTACAGTTCAAGCCATGTCTTCCAATGGTGTGACTGCTGTCGGCATCCAATGAGGATCTAACTTGAAAAAACACTTGGAGGTAAGGATGACAGCAGTGGTGTAGTCTACGGCAATACGGATATCACTTATTTTTGATATCTACATACTGTAGCGCATTGATGTGAATCACACTGCTGCTCTCTCACTTAGCTATTTGCGCCTTACTGATTGTGGTTGTTGTGGATGGCTGTTCACAAATCTAAAATGTGTATTTGAACCGAATAATGGTTGAATTCAAGAAGTTTAAGCTGCCTATCAATCATTGTTTTTGAAACCTGTGGACAGCCAATGAAAAATGCACTCTTGCAACAGCTGCATAGTGCGGATCCAAGCCTATGGAATAAAAGTGGGGCTATTATATCTCAATCTAATTAATGCTGATAAAAAACAAATCCATAGGTCTAAAGGACACATGCTCAAACTTGCACACTTTTGATTGCCACTTTAAGTCTATCTGTAGTTGCTACATCAATTTTTGGACTTTGGATAAATTATATATACAGAACCAGTCAAAAGTTTGGACACATCTACTCATACAGTACTTTTACTATTTTCTACATTTTAGAATAATAGTGAAGACATCAAAACTTTAAAATAAACACATAAGGAATCATGTAGTAACCAAAAAAGTGTTAAATCAAAGTATATTTTAGATTCTTCAAAGTAGCCACCCTTTGCCTTGATGACAGCTTTGCACACTCTTAGCAAAGCATGCCATTCCATGAACACAGCATTTATTTTTCAACTCGAATTAATGAGCCCAATCAGTTCTCCATGACAACAACATCATAAACAACAGAGTAGGGCTGGCTAATAAGTCCTTAGTTTTGGGGTCATGCTCAGGTAAAAAAAAAAGGCTAATCTATACTTCTAACATCCATATATGGGCAACTATGTAAACTTTAACATTGATTTATCCTGCAATAGATGTCGTTCAATTGGTAACATACATGTTGTCTTCTTCTAATGCCTCTTAAGGGGAAAGTAATTTAAAAGTAACGGAATATAATCAGATTACGTTACTGAGTTTGGGTAATACAAAAGTTGTTACTGATTACAATTTTGGACAGGTAACTTGTAACTAACGGATTACATTTTGAAAGTAACCTACCCAACCCTGGATATTGCAGCAAGGGGGGGGGGACCAACTCCATATTAATGCCCATGACTTTGGAATGAGATGTTTGACGAGCAGGTGTCCACATGTGTTTGGTCATGTAGTGTACTTACACAAATATACTTCACAAATACCTGACAGAGTTGAAGATTTTCTTCATGTTTGTGATTACTTTCCTCTGCGTCAATCTGTTCCTGTAGCTGTTGGACCAACCTCTCCTTTTCTCTAACCTGAAAGTAATAAAACAGAGGTGACGTGACCATACTATTTTCTCCCAGACAATTTGCCATTTTGCAAAGTATTTCCAACACCTTTTAATGGCTTTGACTTAACCCAAACTAAACAAAATGGTGAATCAACAACCAAGGAATGTCCTACCAAGCACCATGCCATCATCTTCTTCAGTTCCTCCAAAGTCTCCTTCATCTCACCAACAGATGACAGGTTTTCATACCTCTCCTTCTTCTGCAAAAACTCCTGCTTGAGATCCTTTAGACACTGAAAGCAAATGATAAAACATGGCTAGAGTCTAACTTACTGTCCTATTTAAATACTAAACAAAAATATAAAATGCAACATGTAAAGTGTTGGTCTCATGTTTCATGAGCTGAAATAAAATATAAGACATTTTCCATACACACAAAAAGTGTATTTCTTTAAAATGTGCACAAATCTGTTTACATCCCCTGCACAAACCGTCAGAAATCGTCTCAGGAAAGCATGTTCGTCGTCCTCACCAGGGTCTTGACCTGACTACAGTGCAGCGTCGTAACCGACTTCAGTGGGCAAATGCTCACTTTCGATGGCCACTGGCACACTGGAGTAGTGTGCTCTTCACAGATGTATCCCGGTTTCAACTGTACCGGGCAGATGGCAGACAGCGTGTATGATGCCGTGTGGGCGAGCGGTTTGCTGATTTTAACATTGTGAACAGAGTACCCCATGGTGGCGACGCCGTTATGTTACGGGCAGAGATACGCTACGGACAACAAACAAAATTGCATTTTTTCCAATGGCAATTTGAATGCACAGAGGTACCGTGACAAGATCCTGAAGTCCATTGTCGCGCCATTCATCCGCCACCATTACCTCATGTTGCAGCATGATAATGCATGGTCCAAAGTCACAAGGATCTGTACACAATTAGTGGAAGCTGAAAATGTCCCAGTTCTTCCATGGCCTGCACTCACCAAACATGTCACCCATTAAGCATGTTTGGGATGCTCTGGATCAACGTGTAAGACAGCGTGTTCCAGTTCCCACCAATAACCAGCAACTTCGCACAGCCATTGAAGAGTAGGACAACATTCCACAGGCCAATCAACAGCCTGATAAACTATATGCAAAGGAAATGTGTCCCGCTGCATGAGGCAAATGGTGGTCACACCAGATACTGACTGGTTGTCTAATCCACACCCTACTTACTTCAATTGACTGATTTCCTTATATGTACTGTAACTCAGTAAAATCTTTGACATTTTATATTTTTGTTCAGTGTAATTTAATAGAAAATCTTTAACAAACCTGCATTGTTATGCTTTTTTTATATACATTTTTTGTTAAAATGTATGTGACCATGAATGACATTGAATAAATGTATTTTTGGGCCCCCATAAAATGTCATTTCCATGGATAGCATTACCTCCTCTTGCCTCTCAACCTGTTCTCTGGTAACTGCTTTAGTCTGCTTGATGTGGATGTAGTCTCTCTTCATCTGCTCCAGTAGAGTCGCTTTCATGAAGAACTACATAAACAGAATAGTAAACTTTTCCTTAGAAGGAACTATGGTTGCGCATGATGAAGTGGACACAGAATTTGAATTGCATACAGGACAAAAATGGATGAAAAAACAAGCAACCAACATGTAGACAAGACAAGGAGAAAGCTTAAATTACAACTGTACCTTATACTTATCTGCTTCGCTTTTTGAATGC
Organism: Thymallus thymallus; assembly: GCA_023634145.1. Taxonomy (NCBI): domain Eukaryota; kingdom Metazoa; phylum Chordata; class Actinopteri; order Salmoniformes; family Salmonidae; genus Thymallus; species Thymallus thymallus. The sequence goes on along the minus strand of CM042405.1, from coordinate 6,391,116 downwards.
AGAAATTGCTTACTCATTTCTTGGTTAAGAATTGAGACTGGGTTATCCACCTGTAAATGAGGCTTTTAGTATGGACATAATTAACACCATTCAATTTCAATTGAACACACACACACACAATACCTGGATGTTGAAGTGATCTAAAATTGCAGTCAATTCATCCTTTTTATTTGAAACCAAGTGCCCTGGAATAGAGGGTAAAAGATGATTAAAAATGGATAAGAGATGAAAGAGAACAGCCAGATCGACCCGACAGCCAGATCGACCCGACAGCCAGATCGACCCGACAGCCAGATCTAAACTATTACCTGATTTACTCTTCAACCTGCACGTCCGAACACCATCACTAGATATCCTTTGTTCAATAGAAATGCATTCTCCATAGACATCCCCTTTGTACGCGTCTGGTCCTCGGTTCCTCAGTTTCACTGTAACATCCGCTGTGCTGGAAACAAGATGACCCACGTGGACATTTTATTGGTCTATTATTTACAATTACAGTACCAGTCAAAAGTTTGGACACACCTACTCATTCAAGGGTTTTTCTTTATTTGCACTATTTTCTACATTATAGAATAATAGTGAAGGCATCAAAACTATTCCCTAACCTATATGGAATAATGTAGTAAGCAAAAATCTAAATATATTTTATTTTAGATTCTTCAAAAGTAGCCACCCTTTGCCTTGACAGCTTTGCACACTCTTGGTATTCTCTCAACCAGCTTCATGAGGAATGCTTTTCCAACAGTCTTAAAGGAGTTCCCACATATGCTGAGCACTTGTTGGCTGCTTTTCCTCCACTCTGGGGTCCAACTGATCCCAAACAATCTCAATTGGGTTGAAGTCGTGTGATTGTGGAAGCCAGGTCATCTGATGCAGCACTCAATCACTCTCCTTCTTGGTCAAATAGCCTTTACACAGCTTGGAATTGTGTTTTGGGTCATTGTCCTGTTGAAAAACAAATGATAGCCCAAACCAGATGGGATGGCGTATCGCAGCAGAATGCTGTGGTAGCCATGCAGGTTAAGTGTGCCTTGAATTATAAATAAATCACTGACAGTGTCACCAGCAAAGCACCCCCACACCATCATACCTCCTCCTCCATGCTTCACTGTGGGAACCACACATGCGGAAATCATCCGTTCACCTACTCTGAGTCTCAAAGACCAAAAATCTCAAATTTGTACTCTTCAGAACAAAGGACAGATTTCCCCCCGGTCTAATGTCCATTACTCGTGTTTCTTGACCCAAGCAAGTCTCTTCTTCTTATTGGTGTCCTTTAGTAGTGGTTTCTTTGCAGCAATTCAACCATGAAGGCCAGATTCAGTCTCCACTGAACAGTTGATGTTGAGATGTGTCTGTTACTTGAACTCTGTGAAGCATTTACAGCGGGTGAACTAAGTATTGAACACGTCACCATTTTTCTCAGTAAATATATTTCCAAAGGTGCTATTGACATGCAATTTTCACCAGATGTTGGTAACAACCCAAGTAATCCATACATACAAAGAAACCAAAACAAATAAGTTCAGAAATTAAGTTGTGTAATAATGTGAAATGACACAGGGAAAAAGTATTGAACACATGAAGAAAGGGAGGTTCAAAAAGGCATGGAAAGCCAAGACAACAGCTGAAAACTATCAGTAATTAAAAAGCAATCCAGCCCCCTGTCAGTGCAAATTAATATCAGCTGGTTCAGTCCCAACTGATGGCCTACAAAAAGGTCTCATTGCCAAGGTGTCACACAAGACATCTCATGATGGGTAAAAGCAAAGAGCTGTCTCAAAACATTCGCAACCTAATTGTTGCAAAACATAATGATGGCATTGGTTATAGGCGCATTTCTGAGCTTCTGAATGTTCCAGTGAGCACTTTTGGGGCCATAATACGGAAGTGTAAATACAATCATTTCACCATAAATTTGCCTCGACCACATACATTTTTACAAAAACATTTACAGGAAGAACTGTGCAGATACAAAGTTTGATAACAGAATAAAACTGCTATCACACTTTTTACTGTAAATCTCTTACCAAACTTTGCATCTGCCATTATTTTTATTTAAAATTGTTCAACGGAGTCATTGTGCATAGAGTTGTATGGTTTGTTAAACTTTGAAATCAATGTTTTTGGTTTGGCATACATTTTAAAGTGAAGTCTCAGCATAATTCTGTGACCTTGGAATTGTCCATATCACAATCATTACAAGTAAAACCTGCAAAATAACTATCTGCAAACTCAGCAGTAATGAGAATTTACAAAAGATATGGAATGGGAGTCAACATAATATACAGTTGAAGTCATACACCTTAGTCAAATACATTTAAACTCAGTTATTCACAATTCCTGACATTTAATCCTAGTAAGAATGCCCTGTCTTAGGTCAGTTAGGATCACCACTTTATTTTAAGAATGTGAAATGTCAGAATAATAGGAGAGAGAATTATTTATTTCAGCTTGTATTTCTTTCATCACAATCCCAGTGGGTCAGAAGTTTACATACACTCAATTAGTATTTGGTAGCATTGCCTTTAATTGTTTGACTTGGGTCAAATGTTTTGGGTAGCCTTCCACAAGCTTCCCACAATAGGTTGGGTGAATTTTGGCCCATTCCTCCTGACAGAACTAGTGTAACTGAGTCAGGTTTGTAGGCCTCCTTGCTCGCACACGCTTTTTCAGTTCTGCCCACAAATTTTCTATAGGATTGAGTTCAGGGCTTTGTGATGGCCACTCCAATACCTTGACATTGTTGTCCTTAAGCCATTTTGCCACAACTTTGGAAGTATGCTTGGGGTCATTGTCCATTTGGAAGACCCATTTGCGACCAAGCTTTACCTCCCTGACTGATGTCTTGAGATGTTGCTTCAATATATCCACATACATTTTATTTCCTCATGATACCATCTATTTTGTGAAGTGCACCAGTCCCTCCTGAAACAAAGCAACACAACAACATGATGCTGCCAACACTGTGCTTCATGGTTGGGATGGTGTTCTTCAGCTTGCAAGCCTCCCCCTTTTTCCTCCAAACATAACGATGGTCATTATGGACAAACAGTTCTATTTTTGATTCAACAGACCAGAAGACATTTTTATGGCGGTTACTGGAGCAGTGGCTTCTTCCTTGTTGAGCAACATTTCAGGTTATGTCGATATAGGACTTGTTTAACTGTGGATATAGATACTTTTGTACTTGTTTTCTCCAGCATCTTCACAAGGTCCTTTGCTGTTGTTCTGGGATAGATTTGCAGTTTTCGCACCAAAGTACGTTCATCTCTAGGAGACAGAACGTGTCTCCTTCCTGAGTGGTATGACGGCTGCATGGTCCCATGGTGTTTACACTTACGTACTATTGTTTGTCCAGATGAACATGGTACCTACAGGCATTTGGTAATTGCTCCCAAGGATGAACCAGACTTGTGGATTTTTTTTTCCTGAGATTTCCCCATGATGTCGAGCAAAGAGGCCCAGAGTTTGAAGGTGGGCTTTGAAATACATCCACAGGTAGACCTCCAATTGACTCAAATGATGTCAATAGCCTATCAGAAGCTTCTAAAGCCATGACATCATTTTGTGGAATTTTCCAAGCTGTTTAAAGGCACAGTCAACTTAGTGTATGTAAACTTCTGACCCACTGGAATTGTGATATAGTGAATTATAAGTGAAATAATCTGTCTGTAAACAGTTGTTGGAAGAATTACTTGTGTCATGCACAAAGTAGATGTCTGAACCGACTTGCCAAAACTATAGTTTGTTAACATGAAATCTGTGGATTGGTTGAAAAATGTGTTTTAATGACTTCAACCTAAGTGTATGTAAACTTCCCGACTTCAACTTTAAGTATTAGAACTAACCTTTCACCATTCTTCACAAAACCCTTCAAAGATGCTCCTCTGTTAGTGATGGTGGCCTTTCCACCAAGGCCCACTATTAGAGCAGTCAGTATGGCACTTTTCCCACCTGCAAAACAAAAACAAGTGAAAGTCCCATGGCACACAGAAATAAGTCCCAATGTATAGGCCCCACTCACAGTACAATGAATAGCAACGAAGCCATTTTCCTTTCCAGGAAATTATAGACAGGGAAAATAAAATTCAATACAGCGTTCAAATTCAGTTACAATGACTGTTGGAGATGGGTTAGAAAGTTAAGGTAAGGCATCGAAAACATGTCTATGGTGAATCCTTAAGACAATACAAAGTATTAGTTTAAAAAAAAAATAAAGTCTTACTTCCATTGTTTCCAACAATGAAGTTCACATTGGGCCCGAACTGGAACGGACCAAGCAAATGGTGACACATGAAATTCTTTATGGTTATGCTTTCGATGACTCCAATATCTCCCAAACCCTAAAAAGGTCAACAAAAATAGAAAACTGTAAGCCATTACAAATCAATCAATCGATCAGATAATTGATTCAAGGCACTGACCGAGGGAGAGGTGGAGTGGTCGTTAAATGATGTCCCATGATCCTCTCTGCCATCTTCATCCTCTGTAACATCTTCCAATCTACGTTTCTTGGAGCATTTTTCCTCATTCAGTACTTTGCTTTTCCTCTTCATTTTAGTAACATCTGAGTCCACGCTGTAGAGGCAAAAAACATCTGCATAAATATTAGTAATTAGATAGACAGGTACTTAATTGATCCCGAGGGGAAATTACTTTGTCAAGCAGCAACGAAAAACACAGGGCAGGTGCAAAATTCCATGCATATCTATGGCAAATTCATGTATGTTTACTGCCACAGCACATGGGTTAGATTCTGTATAGACATATGGGTCTCAAATGGCTTGTTACCAATGTTGGCTGGCATGTTGTAGGCTACATTATAGATGTGGCCAACTGTAGGCTATCGCGTTTGAGTAAGTGATCTGACGTCTGGTGTCTAGACTTGAAATTACTATCCTCAAGAGAAACAAACCATTGTATTAGTATGTGTCTTACAGGTTGAAGGGTAAGCTTCAGTGTAGACCACCACCACACAGGAAGGCGCCATAAAAGTACAATGCTTGACAGTTGACACATCTTCTAGAAGAACGCGCAGGTGTAGACTAACATTGTAACGTTCCAACACAAAGTGACACGATGTAACATGTTTACGTTTCGTATTCAACTATATAAGGGCTACTGAGGTTCCATATAGGGGGTGATATGACAAATAAAACTACATTAGGCCTACTCGATAGTTTATTTGCGCAGCATAGGCTATCTTTGTTTGCAGATCAGTGCATGAAAGTTTTAAACTGAAGAGACAAAAAGCGTTCACCTCCGTATATCACAGGTCCAGACAAGCAGTCTTATTCTACTGCCTTCTCATTCAGGATAGTCTTAATTTGTAAATGTCCGTTTATGAGGTTGAATAATGCATTCTGTGTTCTTCGAGAACAGACACAAATAGAGCGCGTACGTACCCGACTGACTTCCTGGTGTGGTGGACGTGCTGTACAACGGAGGAGGAGAAACGTGAGGGAGTGTGTTAACTTTGTATCAGGCTCTTTTCAAAGAGGAACACCTATTCTTCTTTGGTTGGCATCAAATATGTTGCATTAGCGCCCCCAGCTGGACTATAATATAAATCCATTACACTTTGTAATACAAAATGGGAAAAGGAGAAAATAATGTTTTTTTTTAAACACACAAACTAACCCTACGCTCATTCAAAACCCACTGCACCATTCCAATACTTTGACCCATCTACTCGTGTACCATACCAACGGCCTGGGAGGCCAGGAAACACCCCCCTCAACACACCCTGTAACTCTTCTGACTCAAATCTCCTATGCTCAAATACGTTTCTCTGCAGCTGCCACCACAACCTCTATTTTCTGTGATTTACATTCCATTTCTGTGGTAGTTGATAACCACTGCTATGAGGGCTAAGAAGCCAACCTTACTGAAACATATCACTTGTTGGCCTATCCATCTGTGCTGGCACAGATCTACTACTCACAGGGATCCTCTCCGGATCCCTCACCCTTGACCCCTCCTCCTCTACTTTCTTCACTGCCTCGGCATACAACACCTTCTGCACTACTCTGACTCTTGCCACCTCAACCTGCCTCTCTCGCACCGGACACTTCCGACCCCCAGCATCACGGGCACCCATACAGTTGAGACACACAACTTTATCCACCGAAACTACACAATCTTCCCACATCTTGGAATCTCCATCCTACAAACTGCTGCGACATGACCATAAACGTTGCACCTGAAACAGCAAAGTGGATTCTGCACAAAAGCTCTTACAGGATAACTGATATATCTTAACATGACTTTGTCTGGTAGAGACTGACTCAAAACTCAAAAGGACTGACTCCTCTGTTTCACCACTGGATCTGCGTAGCACCAAACGGCAGGCGGCAGGCATCACAAACACCAGGAATCTTCAATTCCTCCACACTTAACGCTATCCCAGAAATCACTCCTTTCAATGATGCGCTGTTCCTAAGAGATAGATAGATAGATAGATAGATAGATAGATAGATAGATAGATAGATAGATAGATAGATAGATAGATAGATAGATAGATACTTTATTGATCCCCCGGGGGGGAAATTTCATTGCGAGAAACAGATCTTGACCCAAATTGCATGAAACGGAGCAGAAGAAACAAACAGATATCACAGTTCACTACAGGTTACTTTCACTGATTCAACTGAACCAAATATCACCAGTCCACTGCAGGTTACCTTCACTGATTCAACTCCTTTCTCACCCACCCTGAAACCACTCATAGATCCGTCAAAAGGCAAGGATGCACTTTCTCCAAAAATGTAACTCCTACTGGACCAGATTCTTCTTTATCATGTCCACTGATGCCAGGCTCTGATTCTGAGCTCTTCACCACACCTAGCATGCTTAACTCGCCCTCATTCACTTCCATTTCACCTCCAGAACTGGTTCACGGCTCTCTGTTTGCACTCGACACCAATCTTCTTCAACACTCAATCTCCATTTTTATAGCTATCTTCCTCAAATTCAAATCCAACCTCTGCTTTCCTCTCTTCGACCTCTGCTTTCCTCTCTTCGACCTCTGCTTTCCTCTCTTCGACCTCTGCTTTCCTCTCTTCGACCTCTGCTTTCCTCTCTTCGACCTCGTAACTCCATCTCATAATTATCCCGCTCACCTCGGACGAGGAACACCTATGTGAAGCTAGCCATAGTATGAGTCATAATGCCCATAAAACCTAGCGGTAAAACCCAGAAATGTTTCCAATCGTTTTTCCACCATTCATTTTTCCATCAGGGATTTTATAACTACTTCATATAAGGGCTGTGTTTCATGTAGGCTTACCCTGGCGTGACGTTTTGATAACCACACAAATCGATCAATATATTTGCCAGTAATTACCCCCCAAAAAAATAAAATGCTAATTAGCCGCTAATGTGGCTATCATACAGAACTACACATCCTGTGCTTTGACATAATCACTGAAGGCGGAGGGTGGGAAAAACCTCCACATTTCTCCATCCTCAGTGACCTCACGGCTGAGGGTTTTAACTTTTCTTAGGTTTTAACTGTCCAGTTGTAGAGACTACAGCAGATCGAGCCTGTGGACGGAGAGGTCAGTAACTGAAATATGATACAATAGTGTAAAACATTAAATTTGTAAATCTGCTAGAAGTGATGTACTCTCTCGCTCGTTCTCTCTGAAGGTAAAACAGAATTTAAACCTCACAGATATAAATTCCCTCTGTGCCCACGATAAAATGCAATGTGAATTGTGGTGTACTACTGAATTAAACTGTGAGGAGATGCACTCATAACCATCCTTTGTGATTGAACTTAAGTCATTACTTTACCTGGCTGCTTTGACCAAAACTTCAATGTAATATAACCTACTCTGGGAGCCTATTGTTTGTGTATGATCTTTGTTCATTGGTCCCTTGTTTTTCAACAATGTCAGGTACAGGCAGGGATGACTGGGCCCTTCAGCAAGGAAGACATAATCACTGCTATAAATTCCCACTGTGCCAATGGTAAAGTTAACTACATTACTTTAGTTGGCTGCTTTGAGCAAAACTTGTATGTAATATAACCTAATCTGGGAGCCTAGTGTGTGTGTATGAATTATGTGGAATATTTTTGGACCACTGGCTTCTCTGAAAGCAGGTACTAACAGGAGCAATATGAGTCTGTCAGAGGTCATCAAGCTGGATGGGGATGGTAACGGAGGCTTTGGTGGTCCACACAACGAAGAAGCAAGTGTCCCTTAAAGTGATATGGCGCTGACCTTGGACCTGGTGCCAGTAAGGATGGTTTTCACGGAGGCGGTAAGACCATCCCTCCTTGATAATTACATATGGTAAGGTCCCTTGCACCATAGGGACACTTGACCACCACTGCTGTGGTGCCCACCAGACAATACGGTGAGGCACCCAGGATCTCAGACCACGTGACCTAAAGCCCTGACTCGTGCATATCCATCCCTGTAGCCATTTTGAATGCCTTTATGACCTCCTCTTCGTTATCTGTGCCCCACTTTACAGACAACACCCCATCCAACGACTGATCTGAGGACCTTTTTAGCAGCGACGGAGTAACGTGCTTTGCCCTAACCACTTCTGCATAATTGCTGGCTGTCAACCTCCCTCTCCTCATGGTGTGCCAGTTGGGGTTGGTGACGCTTTCCAACTGTTGCCTGCCATATATCCTCCTGCTGCTCCACCGACAGCTCCATGCCATCCAGGATGCCTGCATGCCCCAGATGCCCTTGGGTAGCAGTTGTTCTGGCAAGTGGCTTCCTCCACTTGCATTCCACATCTGTACGACCGACCAATATTGTAAACCGCCAAAATAGGCTACACGACTACATGACTACACTTATGAGCTCCAAGGAGGCATTTGCATGTGGTAGAGAGAATTTTATTTTAACCTTTATTTAAAAAAGGCAAGTAATTTAAGAACAAATTCTTAATAACAATGACAGCCTACCTACAGGGTCAGCCCCTGGAGCAAATGAGGGTTAAGTGCCTTGCTCAAGGACACCGACAGTCGGCTCTGGTATTCAAACCAGCAACCTTTCAGTTACTGGCCCAACGCTCTAACCGCTAGGCTACCTGCCACCCTTTAAAAGAATCCCCTGGTCACCTATAGAGACCTGCATAGAGGAAGGATGTTAAGTGTCACATGCCTTTCAATGCATGACTTTGAACACCTTGAAATGCATTTGTTGTTAGAAATGTGCTATAAAAATGAAATTTGATTTGATTGATATTACATCTGTATAATATTTAATAAGCAGTAATTTTCACGAGGACAAGTTAAGTTTTTCCATAAACTTTGTTGAATATTTTTAAGCCTCTGTTGAATATTTTTAAGCCTCTGTTCCAAAGGACAGAATTGAAAGGGTACAACAAAAGCTTGGAGATTTTCAGTAAACGTATAGAGTAGAAACAGAGGGCAGAAGAATGATAAAAGGTTATTAAATAACCCATAGGATAGCAACAGAATAGAGGTCAGAGCAGTTAGAAGAAAATATCATCATATGGCCCTGTAGAGTGCACTTAGACACGCACTAGCCATAATATAAGCATGGCCATATTATTGTTTGTCGTATTACTATGGTGACGACAGGTACTAAGTATAATATATGCATGGATATATTAGTGTTTGTACTATTGCTATGGTTTCCACATGCACTTAACATTATGTGTGCATGTCTGTTTTATTTTTTGCACCATTGCTATGATTTCACCACTATTGTTTCATATCCCAAAGTCTAATTGCCAAAGGAGGATGGAAGGGTGTAGACAAACCAGAATTGAAAGGCTTTGAAACAATTGTGGAAGAAGGTTAAGAGGCGTGAATCATTTTCCATATGAGGGAAGGACTATGCATGCTATGTAACCGCAAAACTGTATAAAAACAGCGAGCTGAGTCTGGGAAAATCAGTCGTCTCCGGAGGCTCACTCGGCTATGTTACTTTCGTAATAAAGTCTATTTTACTTTTCCAAACTTTGAAAGTGCTTTATTTTAAAGGAAGAAGGGGAGATTTTCCACAATACTTGACGTATCAATCATATAGTGGGAAGGATCCTATAAATCAAGACTGTGTGAATGCATGTACCACTCCAAATAAATAAATGAATAAATAAATACTGTGCCTTTGAAGATTTGTCTCTGTTCATGAAACTTCAATACAGGCTGGATGTCTGAACAAAGTCAATTCTGAATGTCAATAGATTTTTTTATTCATTCTCATCAATGACAACATTCTAGAACTGAGTTATCACTCATCTAAGTCTGGTAATCTGGTTAATGATAATATAATTGATTAAGTGGCTCTTTCCTTGTAGAATGTTGATAGCTGTATATTAAACACATTGTATTGCTAAGATGCTCAAACTTAACTTAATAGCTACACTCACCGATACAGGATCAACTTTATGACTCATGCTGGCCCTGACCAAAAATATACTTAAGTATCAAAAGTAAATGTAATCGCTAAAATATACTTAAGTATCAAAAGTAAAAGTATAAATCATTTAAAATTCCTTATATTAAGCCACCCAGACAGCAGAATCTTCTATTTTATTTTTTAAAATCTCTTCCTGTCATTTACCTGTACAGTTAATTTAACACCACTGCCAAACACTGTTGGCCAAATACCCTAGAAAAACGCCAAAAATTTCCCTCATAGGCTTTGTCCAACGAACCATGAAGGAGTTAGTGCCTACAAAAAGACTCCATTACTCAAGGCTCTGTTAACTATTCAATCTGCGTTTATTACCTTGCAGAAAGCCTTGGTTGACCTGAAGTTGGTACTAAATGCTGGTAAAACCAAGTGCATGTTATTTTCCAAATCATGTAATAATGAAACTGATGATTTGTGCATAAGCACGTTAGATGGTGTCCCCATTGATCGTGTCCCTGCCTATAAATACCTGGGCATCTGGATTGACGATAAACTATCCTTTAAAAAACATGTTGAAGAGTTAGTCAAGAAATTAAGAACTAAGTTGGGCTTCTTCTATAGGAATTTCCTTTCATTGAATAGTAGAAAACAGATCATACAGTCTACATGTATTCCTGTTCTAGATGATGGTGATTATTATATACATGAATGCAGCTACTAGTGTTTTGAAGCCCTTGGACAGTTTATCGTAGCGCACTTCGTTTTATAACGTCTGACAGTTTTGACACTCACCACTGCATCCTTTATCATAACGTTGGTTGGACCTCGCTAAAAACACGTAGGTCACTTCATTATCCTGTTTGTTTACAAAGCCTTACTCAATAAACTACCAATTTACTTAACATCATTGTTGAAATATAGAAACTTAAATTCCAACATTAGATCACAGGGTTGGTTAATATTGTAGACTCCATATGTATCCACAGAGTTGGTAAAACTGCCTTTTCCTACCAGGCCCCTATCATGTGGAATAATCTCCAAGAAACGTTTCATTTGGATGTGTTGTTGTCTCTAGGTCAGTTTAGGAGAAAGGCTAGGGACTTTTATATTGATACATGTGCTTGTTTTGTTTGATTGTTTATTGTGTATATAATATTTGCTATTTATTGATTTTGTGTTTTAAAGTATGTATCATTTTATTTTCTGTATTGTTCCCAGGGCACATTTGCAAATGAGACCTAGGTCTCAATGTGTTTTCCCTGGTTAAATAAAAGTTAAATAAAATAAAATACTATTTCTCTCCATTAGCGTCGGATTTTGACTGTCGGAAATCACCTCCCCGGTCAGCCTATTGTGCGTAATGACATTCCTATTGTACTGCACAGACTTACCTATTGATTGTGGATCAATGAAATGGGTCATCAGTCTACTCAGTGACACAACTGTGAAGAGTTTATACAAATATTAGCGTTGTGCCGAACCACTGTGAAATGAGCCACATTAAAGGGAAATTTCACACTGGCTCTGCCACGGCATAGAGTCATTACTATATTAACATTGTGTTTTTGTCATAAACGTAAATTATCCAAACCACAAGCTAAAACGGGCGCATTTTTATTTCACTGCTAGAATCGGGAAGTTTCGACTTCCTGTGTATTCGGCTGCTCATTGTGAACCACAAAGTCCAGCATTAATCATAGCGAATGCAGGTACCGCCCCGCTAGGTAGACGAGGCGTGATAGGGCTTACAGAGGCTTGAGTAGGAATATGACTCCTGAGAATCTAGGTGATTTCCAAAGGAAGAGCGCTTTAGTACGTAGGATCATTAAGTCTGTCAAGAGAAATACATGGAGACAGTTCTGTTCTACAATAGGTAGGGGTACTGAGCTGGGGGATATACGGTCGATGTTGAAAAAGATGCCTGGAAGAAGCAAGTCCACTCGAATTCGAATTGGTTGTGGGTAAAAAAAACGTCTGTTACTGATAAAGATAAAGCTGGCTTGTTAGGGAAGACATTTGCTAGCGTACATAACGGGGTTACTTTGGATGAAGTATATAATCAACGCAGGTGTGATATTTTAAATGCTCATGTTAATGTATATAAGAAAAGGGATACTGTTGACTCTTCTTTGGATGCTGATTTTACAATACATGAGATGCGTTCAGCATTAATAGGCTGTGGATATACAGCAACAGGTCATGATCAGTTGTGCTATGTAATGTTTAAACATTCACCTGATGAGGTCATGCATGTTTAATAAGATTTGGAGTGAGGGGTGCTGACAGTTATAGACCAATAGCACTGACCTCTAATTTGTGTAAACTGATGGAAAAGATGATAGTCAACAGATTGCCATATTTCCTGTAACATAAAGGTTTATTGAGTCAATGTCAAAGTGGGTTTCCGTAAAGGTAGATCTACTTTGGATGCATTAGTAAAAAAACTCTGGTAATGAAAGAAGTAATGGCTACTGTATTTTTTGATATTGAAAAGGCCTATGAAACTATGTGGAGAGAAGGCCTACTGATTAAGATGGAAAGACTTGGTATTGGTGGGAGATTATAGAATTGGGTTTTGGCCTTCTTATTTAATTGCTTTTTTCAAGTTAAAATAGCATCAATTTTATCTTATGAATATGGAGTTGACAATGGTATTCCTCAAGGCAGTGCTATCAGTCCTATTTTGTTCAACATTATGATTAACAATGTGTTTTCGAATGTAGGCAGGGGTATTGGGGCTTCACTATATGCTGATGATGGAGCTATTTGGAAGAGGAGATGGAATGTCTTTCATGTGATCAAATCTATTCAACAAACTATAGTGGATGTTGAAAGATGGTCGATTGGATGGGGTTTTTAATTGTTAGTGGTGAAGTCTTGTTGTATATTCTCAAAGAAGAAAGTTGCTGATAATATACAGTTTTTGTATGGACAGCCTTTGGGGAGGGTTTCTAAGTACAAATATTTGGGTCTAACGAGCGATATACATGGAAAGATCATGTCATAAATGTTGAAACAAAGTGTAAGAAGGTGGCGAATCTTATGCACTCGGTCTCTGGTTATGAATGAGGTGCTGACAGAATCGTTGATGGATATTTATAGAGCTCTGATCAGGACGACAATTGATTACTGGTGTATAGTTTATAGAACAGCGGCAAAGACTTGTCTTCAGAAGCTGGACAGAATCCAGTATATGGCTTTTAAGGATATGTATTGGTGCATTTAAATCAACATCTGTATGTGCCTTACTAGTGGAGGCAGGTGAGATGCCTTTGGATATACAAATTGTCATTAACTTATTGGGTTGAAAGGCTGTGAGATTGAACATCCCACTGCTACTGTTCTAGATGACTGTTGGGAAAATACTAGTAGACAAAGCAGTGGTTTTGGTTGGACAGATGGAAAGCTTGCTGATTAGAGTGGTTCGGGGGAGTTGGAGGTTGGCCCTTCTGTTGTGATAGGGGATGTTCCTCCATGGCTACTCCCAGATCCTGTTGTTGGTCTAACCTTGGTAGAGAAAAGGAAAGATTGGTCAGAAGTCAGTAATATAGGGAAACTTATATTTTTCTGCTTTTTTTTTTAACCACTTTTCACAGATGGATCCAAGGACCCAGATAGTGGGCACACAGGAGCAGGCAGGTACATTCCAGAATTTGATGTGCAGATATGTAAAAGACTAACTGTCAGTATATTCAGTTGAACTGTTGGCGATAATAGTTGCCCTACAGTGGGTGGAGGACGTACAACCTGTTAGAGTAAACATGTTTGTGTGTGCTATCTTTGACTAACGTTAGTAAATAAGACTAGCTCAATCTGGTAGCCATCTATTCCACTCTTGTCTGGAAAACACTCGTTACTAAAAAATAGAATTATCGATATAGCTAACTCACTCGGTTTGTGTGTTGGTAGCAATGATGAATGTGTTTAAATAATATATGGTTGGTTCTCAGCTGGCTAATGTTGCTGTCAATTTAGTGACGCTAACAGCAAGCTGACAATATTGAAATGTCCATGTTATTGGTGCCAAGATAGCCAGTCTAATAGAGATCAAAACAATTAGTGGGTTGGTTAAATTGTGTTTGTTGTAGGTGGTACATAATCTGATTCCACCAGCATGTGCTTCTAACCCCTAGCTCTGCACAAGTTATATTTATTTTATTTTCATTTAACTAGGCAAGTCAGTTAAGAACAAATTCTTATTTACAATGACGGCCTACTGGGGAACAGTGGGTTAACTGCCTTGTTCAGGGGCAGAACGACAGATTATTCACCTTGTCAGTTCAGGGATTTGATCAAGCAACCTTTCGGTTACTGGCCCAACTGATGGCAGGCCATTCATTCTCAAAACCTTTGGCCATGACTGTACAGCCGTACCTATGGATTGTGGATCCATGAAATTGGTCTACTCAGTGACACCCACAGAACACAACTGTGAAGAGTTCACACAAATATGAGCATATTAACTCATATTGAGGGAATCTGAATCCACTGTGAAATGAGCCACATTAAGCATACCAGTCAACCTACAATGTATATTAAAATTAAATAACATTTTATTTAAACTCTAAACAGATTTGTTCTGTGGGTGTCACTGAGTAGACGGATACCCCCCATTTTATGGATTCAAATTTCCATAGGTAAGGCAGTACAATGCAATATGAATATCCAATATACGTAGAAGGTTTACTGGTAAGCTTAAAGGGGAATTTCACCCTGGGTGAACCTGGCCTTGTTGTCATCATGTCCGAGGCATTTCTATGTTTCACACATAGTTGCCCAGGAGGAAGGCAGGTCTGAGATTTGCGTGCTGAATGATACACCCTATGATGACTTCTGGTGTATTGAATGGGGGGGGGTTCGAAGTCTATGTTCAAACGATCACACTATAAGGCTCTATGTTATACTGATCGCACTATATGTGTAGATATGGTTGTCCTTGTTCGACAGTGCCATCGGGCGTCTTTCGATGTTCCTATCGGCGGATTCATTGCTGAATAGCTGACACATTTTTTCCAGTCTGAAAGACTACAAACTCATGTGGAGCAGTGCTTCGTGCTCTGGCCCAGTACCTCCCCAAGGCAGGCTTTTTTTTTTAAGGGAGACGGACATTAACAACACCATCCTTTGGGCAAAACAGAAAACTGACCAGACAGCAATGGCCTCGAGTGATCCCTCTCAACAGGAATTCGACAATGGAGCATTTTTGAATGTTCTATTAGCTACATGGTGACATTCAACCATACATGTTTCAACCAGAATATAGTAAAGAGGATTCAAGAGTTGGATTTAGCTAGAAGCCCAGTTACAGCTGATGCCAGCACCAAGAGGGCAGATGACAAAGCTAATGGCTAGCTAATTAAGTTATTTTTCCTGCAAGCCACCTAGCTAACTTTAGATGATATACTGAAACCCATATTGTGTATTGCTGGCTAACATACTACTATGTTACAGTGGAAAGAAATCAAATTATTGTTTGCTAACTTAGGTATCTAGCCTAGCTAAGTTAGCTAAACAACTACAGGTAAAAAAAAAAAAACAGAGGTCGATGGTAAAACCTACTTTCTTTTTATTCGTAGTTATGGCTACTAAACAGCAAGTTACAACCTTACAACTAGCCAACGTTAGCACGACTGCCGTTGGCTAGCTAGTTAGCCTGGCGCCTGCCGACTTATGTGCCACGCCTCGTGTTTGCAACTTGTTAGAAAACGTGCAACATCAGCAACTAAATAATTGTAATATCTAGCTATGTAACATTGATGAGGGTTGACATTGGTTATGATTATGACCGTGGATATATTTCAATCTCACAAAATTACAGGCATGACGCAAATATTTTTTTATTGGCATTCCAAACGGATGTAAATAACTTATTGGCTATCCTGCTAGCTAGCTAAGTTGACTAAATGTAGCCATCTTAACAGTCAACTTGCAAATATTTTTGCAAACGTACCTTTACAATTGGGGCGGCAGGTAGCCTAGTGGTTAGGGTGTTTCCTTGCAGGTAACCATGGTTGACAGAGGAAGAACAATGATTTCAAGCACCACCCTCCTTTTAAAGCTTCCAGTCTGTTATTCTGACTCAATCAGCATGACAGAGTGAACTCCAGCCTTGTCCTCGTCAACACTCTCACCTGTGTTAACGAGACAATCACTGACATTATGGCAGCTGGTCCTTTTGTGGCAGGGCTGAAATGCAGTGGACATGTTTTTGGGGGATTAAGTTAATTTTCATGTCAAAGAGGGACTTCGCAATTAATTACAATTAATCTGATCACTCTTCATGACATTCTGGAGTATATGCAAATTGCCATCATCAACACTGAGGTAGCAAACTTTGTGGAGACCAACACTTGTGTCATTCTCAAAACTTTTGACCATGACTGTACAGTTAAATGTAAGTATGCCCCCAATGCAATTTTGAAGTCTAATACATCCACAGTGTGAGCAACTGATTTTTGTTGTCTTTCGTTGAATAAATATAACGTTAAACTTGTTTAAAATGATCTAGTCCAAATAGGGCATGATTCCACTATTTGTATCACTGAAAATGAGGAACTTTTATTTTGAAGGCGAACCGCTCAGTCAGATTTGAGCTGCATTCAGTCGCACTTTCAAAAAGTTATACATGGTCTGATGGTCTACTGACCGAAATCTGTTACTATTCAAATAAATTAGCTGGATGTGTTTCTCCAGTCTTGCAATTTGCCTCCAGCACCTTCATTTGTCGATGTAGGGTGTGCAGTAGATTCTGCCTAGTCTATTATCAAAAAGTTTTTTTTAAACATGCCCATGCACTTTAATGTATCAATTTGCGGCTGTGGGTGCAACAGGTGACGCGCGCCCCATAGAGACAGACATAGGACTCTAGTGCTCAAACGCCTGTTTTAGAATTGGCAGAGTCATTGAGGACTTTTACCATTTTGAAGTAGTCAACTAGGTGGGACTTCATTTGGTTTATGGAATGATCACATAATCCTAGGTCATCAGCAGGGCTCAACAAATGAATTATACTCCTGAGCAAACATTCCATAACTGCAGATGGCAGTAAATCGCCAACCTTGGCTTTATACCTGATTAAACACTATAGGTGGCAGTCTGCACCGTTTCAGTTTTTTTTGTCAACTCAAAGAAGTAGTAAAAGCAGAAAATGTACTTCAATGGAGATGGCTTAAATGGCGCTGCCCATGCTCAGACACCATAATGGGACATATACAATGATGCGAGGTCTAAATAAGTCTATGGCGCTCCCCACCTCCCTCCATAGACTGGCTCCAATAAACACTAATTATTTGGCGTCCTTTGCATGGGGTGGTTGATTCCAATTGGATCGCCATGAGGAAATACAACATGTTCACAAACATGAGTTACATCAAACTTGGTAAGGTATTTCTTTTGAATTTACATTTGATTTCTAAATACTTGCTTAGAACTAATTAGAAGTCTGCTTTGTAATACAAGACGATTGCGGGTTCTATGGTTTTCTATAAAACGTTGTGGTAGGTATATTGTTTTACTTGTCAAATAACTGGAGTTTTCATTCACCATGGAATGGCAGAGTACTTATCGTAGGGACATACAATTTGACCATCTTAATCTGGTGACTAGTCCTAAATATGACTACGTTTTCCATTGTGTACAGGCAGCATATAGCCACGCACATTTACATAGAAAAAAACTTAAAGGTCCCTTGTCTTTCACGAATTTTGAATATAATTATTTGAACTTACTCACCTGATTGTCCATAGGGCTGGGGCCTAATTTATAACCGTTAGGTTAATTTATGCATGCGCCATTTCTGAAAATTCTGGGCAAATTCTGAGAATATTGAGATTCATACATTTGGCGCACTATACATACACATTTCCCCCGTTATAATAATATAAAATGTTAACGAACTTAAACTCTGCCTGGAAAACCACCCAATTTCATGGTGGCACTATGTTCCTATCCAACCATTTCATGCGGTTTAATTGCCTGACCCAGAAAAAAGTCACGACCGGGCTGATGGAAACACGAAATGCCGGTACGATGTTATAAAGGCCGACAGAAAATGGTGGGATCATTTTGTGTAGGTAAAATAAATTATGTAAGAAATGTCAATGGAAACGCCTTTATTGGCAAATATTGATTTAATAACCATCATATCTAAGTAAACTTGGAGTTACGCGATTATATGTTGTGTAGTCCTCCCACGACGACTCGGGAAAGCATGACGTTTATAATGCTACAGATGAAATAAATGATTAACTTCACAGGGTAGTCCATGTGCAAGGTGCTGAACTTGATGTTACTTTCCAATAATATTCACATTCCAATAATATTATTCTGGTGACATGATAATCGATGCTTGGTTGCCATTTGACAAATACAAATAATATCTCTCGTATCCATAATAAGGTCATAATGTAGTCTACCTGCACTGTATTTGCGAGCTGTTGGCTAGAACGCATGTGCCAATATAACGCAACAGATTTGTGACAACCATCAGTAGAGTTGAAAATGCAATGGAACCCAATTTAACTTCTATTTTTCATTTGGTGCATGGGGATTTAACGGGGAACGTGTGTGCACTACGTCATCACGCACAGCCTTTTATCCGCAAAAAGGAAAATATGCATATTCATTTATGCAGATTTTAGAATATTCGGATGACAATCTGTCGCGAATTGGATGAGAACTTAGCTAATAACCAATGGCGTGTATTCATGAGTGCCAGGCATCCCCAAATATGACCCCCCCCCCCAAAAAAAAAAAAAAAAAAAAAAATTATATATATATATATATATATACTGGTCAGAAGGCGCACTTGGTCAGAAGAATACTGCGTTAAACAGAGACTGGTATTTTATGCAAATTCTTATTTACAATGAGAGCCTACACCGGCCAAACCTGGAAGATGCTGGGCCAATTGTGCGCTGCCCTATGGGACTCTTAATCACGGCCGGTTATGATACAGCCTGGCATTTGGCCTCCCTTGATAAAAAATAATAATAATAATTAGCCAATCAGCCTTGAGCTGAGCTCAACTGTGGATTGCCCTGGTACAGCAAAACGCCCCTCAAGGGAGGCCAGTTTGGATTTGGCTTCAGACCAAACAAATCACTTCCTAAGCAAAATGTCAGGAAAAAAAACGTCTGTTTCTGGTTTGTGTTTTTTACTTAATTCTCTGTACAGGCCAATGATTATGATGGCGATTCTGATCTAACCATAAATTAATATGTTTGTGCCACTCGCCTGAGATGATTGAAGTTCATAATGTAGTGTAGTAGGCTCATGCTAACTTAACTGGTTCATTGTTGCCCATGCCAGGAAGTTAGGCTAGCAAGCATTTTAACTAGGTAGCCTATGACAACAACTACTAAAAGTGAAGGGTATGACAGAGCCACAGACCATTTTGCCAACATGAAAGAGAGGAGGATTGCATTGGCGTTCAACTAGTCTACAAGTAGGGTGAGTCATGTTTTTTTTATTTTTTTTTATAATAACTTAATTTTTAACCTTTATTTAACTAGGCAAGTCAGTTAAGAACAAATTCTTATTTACAATGATGGCCTACACCGGCCAAACTCGGACGACGCTGGGCCAATTGTGTGCCACGCTATGGGACTCCCAATCACTGCCGGTTGTGATACAGCCTGGAATCGAACCAGGTTGTCTGTAGTGATGCCTCTAGCACTGAGATGCAGTTCCTTAGACCTCTGCGCTACTTGGGAGCCCCAAGCACGCATGCACACACGCAGACATATATCAGTACCATGGACAGCCATATGATATTTAGCTACATTGATTGGACAATTTTTTTTTGTTATCTTTAAGTTTGTTTTCAGTGTACTACACTAAGCATATACTCTATAGCCTTGTTGATTTGATGATGTATAAATGTTTTCTGTCGTTTTAAATCAGTAGTTGTTTAGTAAACTGTCAAACATTAACTTGCTTGACCATGCTGCAGGTGCAGCCCAGATTTAGAATGTAAATCTGGGTGGGGAAAAACAAACAAGTGGGATGCATGCCAGCAAAGCAACAACACAGCACAAAACAATACATTTATTGCACTATAACGGTGACAAATGGTGCCCACAAGCTGTTAGGGCCTACATAAAGCTGTCCCAACAGCAGTCCCAACATCTTACCACTGCTACACCTGGCTATCAGCGGAGCCTTGTCTGGTAGTGAAACAGTTAATTCAGACACATTTACTGCCTTTAAAAAAAACATAGCTGATATGGCTGACTTGCTTAAACAAATGTTGTTTCTTATAGATGTACAAACTATGGCATAAGGGGACGGCAAGCGGATAAGAAGCAATCCTTAATTTAAATTAAGACATTAATGAGCGAGCTAGGACGGACGTAGTCAATATAACTATTTGTTTAGCACTTTCGAAATGTACAGCGACATAATTCAGAACATGGGCCGTTCTTAGTGTTCTCCCTGTACACCAAGTCAGATTTTTTGTATAAATAAAGGGGGCATATAAGCAGACAATGAAAGCTCTTATAATATTCAATGATTATATTTCTCTAAAACAGGTTATAGGCTACATGTGCACCACCAAGTCAGAACAGTAGGTGAAATTAAGAGGGGAAATAGACCAAATTATTAGGGTGAGGCACATGGTCTACTAACAGCTTACTACACAACATACACTTAGTATTACTTTCTTAGCTACAGTATACATATCTCCCTCCCACTCCACTGAATAGCAGGCTAGTGATTGCGTTGTAGTGCTTGAAGTTAGCCACTGTTACTGATTCCTTCCAAAACACTCATTGTTGAATTTGTTGTTGACACTCATTGTTGAATATATATATATATATATATATATATATATATATATATAATGTGATTTGACAATTTTATCTGTGGCCAATGACCTTGAGCCTTCTTGGATGGGCACTTCTTATGTAACTCTGTCAGCACCCAAGGGGCTTGAATGTTTGTGGTCTACCCTTAGACTTGGCGGTGACGTAGTGTCCCCATGAGTGACAGAAAACTGAGCCTATCACGGCGCAATGCTCCGTATTTTATGCTGGCTTGCCCCACCACCACAAAAAGCACTGAGCTAGGCTGAAACACTTGCATTTTGGAGCTGCCTTACTCAAGATAACAAAAAAGAGACCATGTTTGTATACGGCTTTATAAACTCAATGAGATTTTCTTTTTTTACATTGTTTGCAAACTGATATGTGACAGGTATTAATGCCAGAATAACATGAAAAACAGGCAAGGTCAAAAAAGTTGAGTGCCTTGCTCAAGGGCATATTGACAGATTTTTCACCTAGTCAGGTCGGGGGTTCAGGCCATCAGTCTGATTTATTAGGCACTTGCTTGACCAGTTCTAGGCATGTTTTGGAACATGGTAGCATCTACCATCTCTAGCTGGTTTGACAAACATAATTCACAATAGTAATCAGTAGCACATAGTTATAGCAAAGTCTGAATGAATAACCAACAACTAAAAGAGTGCTTTCGATAACCTTTTATTTTTTGCAATTATAATTTGTTTTTTCCATTTGTTTTAAGTGGCCACCATCACATTTTGTTGTTCATCTATTTTTATGATCAAGGTAGCCAACTATGCATGAGCATTGATTTGTCCCTAATTTAGTTTTCAACAAAAAAAACATATTTTTGTCAAATATATCATCAAAGAAATTACAAAATATATATTTTTATTTTTATGGATGACCATATGGAAAAAGTATGAACATGTATGCACTAAATAACTTTAAGTCGCTCTGGATAAGAGCATCTGCTAAATTACTTAAATGTATTTAGAAAATATGTCCATTGCAAATGTTTGACTGTAAGTCGCATTGACTGTAAGTCACTCTGTCTAGAGTGTCTGCCCAATGTAATTGTAAAAGGTGTAGCCTACCATAGGAGTCTGCTGAGGGGAGAAAAGCTCATAACAATGGCGGAATAGAGCAAATGGAATAGCATCAAACACACATGGAAACCACGTGTTTGATGTACTTTATACTATTCCGCTCCAGTCATTACCACAAGCCCTTTCTCCTCAATTAAGGTGCCACCAACCTCCTGTGTAGCCTACCATCCACATATGTAATTCTTGTTTTTTTTGTATTCCAGAGGTTAATTGTGACCTGAGGTCCTGAATTCTACTCAAAATGTGTTCCATTCCTGGACTGCCAATGCCAGGATCCCAAGTCACAGTTCTCATTACAAGGGTAAACCTAAATCCTATCTGTGCTCTAGTGGAATTTTGGGGCAACTTTGATCAAGAAAGGCAACATGCTTACCAGCAAATGAGAAGGGGAATTCAGATTCCCAGACAGAGCTTTTGTGAATCAGAGGGAAACCCTGGAGACTTGTGTCTAGCTTATCTGAATGTAACCTGGCACAGAGCTAGGATAATATCAAGACATGGACATCATTACAATGTGTTTCTCATTGATGAAGGGAGAGCTCATGTTGCTACAAACAGCACCTTAGCATGGGGTCAAAATGACTGTTTCCTTTTACCTCCAGAAGTGGAGTTCTGTATTCTTGCCAATGTGTCCCCCTTATCCCATGAAAACAAATGGACTCCAACAGCCTCAGATTATTTGGAGTTTCTTTGTGGCAAAACGGTCAATGGAATGGTTCAGGATGTATTGATGCCAGACAGAACAGTCCTCCTTTATATCCCGATTGTTAATGACCATATGTACGAAGTTGGCTATGCCAGAAAGCTCCCCAGTGACAAGTTCAAACAACTTGTTCTATCGTCTCTGAACTTGCCAAAGAGTCAGGTCTCCTCGACAGAGGCATTGACACCTACATTGTCACACGAACAGACTGATGCTGGGAGAGAACTTGAAAAGTTTCAACAATACTTTTATCCAGAACTGCTAACAGACTTCATTGAGACTGTGGAAGTCACAGAAGTGATAAACCCACAGCGTATCTTCTGCAAACTCTCTATTTTCTCTCAGGAGCTGAAGAAACTCTCTGAGCAGATTAATGAATACTACGAAGGGAGATCTGCTTTTTGCAAAGGAAGACAACCGGCCTCAGGCGCTCCATGTGCAGCAAGAGGGAGTAATGGCAAGTGGTATCGATCTCTGCTACAGCAGGACATTGGATCAGACAGTGCTGTGGAAGTACAACATGTCGATTATGGGAATACTGATTTCGTCCATGTGGGTGACATCAGACCACTAGCTGCCAAGTTCTTCAGAATGCCAGTTGTAACTTATGTCTGCTCCCTCCACGGTATTGAGGACAGAGGCATTGGATGGACAGTGGATGAAATCAAGTATCTGAAATCTGTGCTGCTGCATAAGACCGTCATAGCCAAATTTGAATACCACAACTTGTCAGAAGGCATCAACTGTGTGACACTCTATGGAGATGATAATGTAAACATCAACAAGCTTTTTGGAGTGAAGGAGAGATGTCTTCTGAAGTCAGAGAGGCCTCCACCACGAGTCAAAGAGGAAAGCTTTGCTGCAGACATACAAGACAGTGTGCCTCCCCTTACCACTCCCCAAACTCCGTCAGCAACAGAGACTGTCCTCAATGAAACATTTTTCCAGGTAGGAAGCACCTTGGAGGTCAAAGTATCTTGCATTGAAAGTCCAGCAAAATTCTGGTGCCAGATGGCACAAGAGAGTACAAGTCTTCAGATCCTTATGCAAGAAATGCAGCATCATTATGCCTCCAGTCCTCCACAGCAAATTGAGGAAGACATTTGTGTTGCTCTGCATCATGACAATGGTATGTGGTACAGAGCACGGATCGTTGAGAATGATCAGTCTCCCCATGTAGACGTGCAGTTCATAGATTACGGACAAACCAGGAGGGTCTCTCTGCAGGACTTGCGCCCCCTGGACCCAGTGTTTCGAAGACTGAAGACCCAGGCCTTTCAGTGTTTCCTGCAGAATCTGAACACTCAAAGTCCTGTTCCAGCAGAATGGAGTGATGCTGCCTCATCGGAGTTCCAGAAGTTTGTAGATTCCACTGCTGACTCTAATGTAGGATTGAAATGCACCATACATGCAGTCATGCGTGACACCCATGGCTTGGTGGTTAATATGGTAGATATTGAAACACCAGTTCAAAGCGCATGCAAACTACTGGTTCAGAAAGGAGTAAAGGCCCCAGCTCCTCTAAAATCTCCTCCACTTTCTTCTGCCCCGCCCGACACAGAGAACTTCTCATTACACAACATTGAAGTTGGAGGAAAAGAGAAGGTGTGGATAACTAGTGCAAAAAGTGTTGCTTGCTTCTATGGCCAGCTTGAAAGAAATTCTGGTGTGATTGACAAATTGACAAAAGATCTTCAGCATTTCTGCCACCAGCCACTGCAGAGCACAAACTGTCCTCAATCACTAGAAACTGTTTGTTTTGCTAAATACACTGATAACCAGTGGTACAGGGGACAGATTAAAGCAACACATCCAACCCTTCAGGTTCACTTTGTGGATTATGGTGACACAGTCGCAGTGAGTCAATCAGATATCCTTCCTTGCACTGTAGAAGCCGGCTCGCTTATTTCAGTTCCTGTGCAAGCTGTTCCTTTTGGACTCTTCGGTGTTCCAGAAGATGTATCCCAAGAGGTCAACCGCTGGTTTGAAAAGCATGCCACGGACCTGAGCTTTACCATCACAGCGGTGGCTAAAGACTCTGTTGGAAAGCTTTTAGTTGAACTGTATGACGGAACAACACATATAAATGAGAAGGTCAGAGAGATTTTGAAAGAGGCGAGACCAGGAAAAGAAATAATTTCAGTCCAGTCGCCTTCTCGGAGCTCTAAACTATCAACTACTTCAAGACCCACAGATCAATTTCAGACCGAATTGATTTTGCCAGAAAGTGTGCAAATGCCAACATCTCAGGATTGGGCTGCAAGGAGAACGGTAATAAAGCACAGTACCACTGCAATGTGTTTAGCATCTCCGCAAAGAAAAGTTGGTCAGTCTATTCCTCAGCAGTCACTGTTGGACAATAAACCTGAAAAGAAGCCTATGGTTGAACATGGTGGACAGATGTGTAGTTTCTCCAAACTCTCAGACCTTCCCTCAAGACCCTTGAAACCAGGGTTGGTAACAGAGGTGTATATTTCACACTGCAACAGCCCCTCCAGTTTCTTTATTCAGTTGACAAAGGATGAAGATGATATATTCTCTCTTGTGGAGAAACTAAATGGCTCACAGTCATCTTGTGATGCCCCTCCAGTTGACTTGAACGAACTGCAGCTCGGTGACTTGGTGAATGCAGAGTATCCCGAAGACAGCTCATGGTATCGTGCAGTTGTTAGGCACAAACCTGGCAATGGAACTGTTCATGTTGAATTCATAGACTTTGGAAATGAAGCAACTATTCCATCTCTGAAAGTGAAACAACTCGACAAGCAGTTCATAGAATATCCCAGGTTCAGTATTCACTGTGTACTTGGAAGAATTACTAATGCTAACAACAAAGAGACATGGGATGAAGATGTCACATTGAGGTTGAAAAAGGCTACAACAACAGAAAACACTGAGAAGAAACTGGCATGCACCTTCATGAAGGAGACCGGATCAGTTTGGGAGGTCAGTCTAGAAGATCAAGGTATTGTGTTGGCACATTCCTTAGTTGAAGCTAGTCAAACAGTCAGAGCAGATGTATCACAACTGTCTTGTCCAGGTGAAAACATGATTCCCCTGCTGTACAAGAAGCCAAGCATTTCCCAGAACCAGGCTTTAGATGTCTATGCATCCTCTATAGTTGGACCTAACTACTTCTGGTGCCAACATGCAAACTCTGAGGAGCTTTACAGGATCTCAAGAATTGTTCAAGAGTTTGTAAACTCTGCGCTGCAGGACTCTGTCCCCATGGATACCCTGAGCCTCAGAAGTCCTTGTCTGGCTCTCTATGCAGAAGACAACCAATGGTATCGAGCTCGGATCATTCGCAAAACTAATGATCTTTTCACTGTTCTTTTTGTGGACTATGGAAATGAGTCCGAAGTTGATCTCAAGGCTATAAGGTCAGTTCCACCCCCATTATTAGAGAGCGCCCCTCAGGCCTTTCTGTGTTCTCTAGCTGGAGTTGAGCACCCAGAAGGCGCCTGGGATAACCACGCTGTTGATGGGTTTTATCAGCTTATAGTTGACAAACTTCTGAAAGTTACTGTTCAGAAAATGTATAATAATCTGGAAAGTCACACCCCACAATACCAGGTCAAAGTCGAGTGTGAGGAGCATGTTATCAACAGCTTGATGAAAAGTTACTTGCATTGCTCTGATTCGCACGTCCACAGCAAAACCGAGTGCGCTGACGAGCTCATATCCTCTGATGTGACCGTTTCAAATGAAACCTTGAACCTGTCTGAATATAAAGGTTGTCTTACACAAGAAACAACTCCAAAATTGAATTCCACTGAGGTTCAAGTGATGGATAGATCACCAAGCATCATGCTATGTTCAGGAGACAATCTAGCAGTCAGGACAATCTGTGATGGTCTTGCAGGAGTCTCCTCAAGTGGATCCAATGTACCTTCCGAGAGTGTCCCCAAACTTGAAAATCTTCCAATACGATCAATAAAACCAGGTTGGGTAGCAGATGTCTATGTTTCACAATGCAACAGTCCATCAAGTTTCTTTGTTCAATTAGTAGAGGATGAAAAGTATCTGTTCTCTCTTGCGGAAAGACTCAATTCTGACCAATCAGATGGTGTTGCACGCAAGAACGTTGCCAATCTGCAGCCAGGGGATCTGGTGAATTGTGAGTTTCCAGACGACCGTTCCTGGTATCGTGCAGTCATTCTAGAAACAAATGGAGAAGACAAAGTTCATGTGCAATACATAGACTTTGGTAATGAAGCATATGTTTCACCCCTCAAGGTTTGCAGGTTGGACACCCAGTTCCTGGAGCACCCAAGATTTAGCATCCATTGTTCTTCAAGTGGACTTGCGGACACTAAAGACAAAGGATTGGAGCAGGAAACAAGTTGCCAGTTCAAAAAAGTTGCAGGTGCGGACAGTGCGAGGAAATTGGAATGCAAGTTCATCAAAGAGACTGGATTCACATGGGAGGTCTGTCTGGACCAGAACATCG
Organism: Thymallus thymallus; assembly: GCA_023634145.1. Lineage (NCBI taxonomy): Eukaryota > Metazoa > Chordata > Actinopteri > Salmoniformes > Salmonidae > Thymallus > Thymallus thymallus. The sequence continues at coordinate 6,363,709 of CM042405.1, read as the reverse complement.
TACTAGCAGATTCACTTAATCTTTGTTGTTCAACTGGAGAATCTACTCCCCTTGACCGACAAAGCCCAAGTTCTGGCTCTTTGCCATCCCAGATAGAGAGGAGTCACAGAGTGCATACTACACTGCTACAATTCTGGAAACCTGATATATACCTGGGACAGACTTTGGATGTGTACGCCTCCTCCATAGCGGGCCCTGGTTATTTCTGGTGCCAGTATGCAAACTCTAAGGAGCTTGGGGAAATCTCTAAAATGTGTCAGCTCATTGGAAACTCTGAGCAGAAGGGCACAGTCCTCATGACTACCCTGAGCCCTGGGAGTCTTTGCCTGGCTCTCTTTGCCGAAGACGAGCAATGGTATCGAGCTCAGGTTGTTAGCAAAACGGATGTTATCTCTGTTGTCTTTGTGGATTATGGAAATGAGTCCGAAATTGATTTGAATTCTTTGAAGTCTGTCCCACTTCAGCTACTAGAACGTCCTCCTCAGGCCTTCCTGTGTTCCCTGGCTGAATTTGAGAGCTCAGAAGGCAGCTGGGATGACAATGCCCTTGATGGATTCTATGAGCTCCTTGCTGATAAACTGCTGAAAGTGACAGTTCAGAAAATGGATGATAATAATAACAACAAGCTCTCCATTCCACAATACCAAGTGAAAGTAGAGTGTGAGAAGCTGATTGTTAATGACTTCATGAAGAATTGCTGGAGAAGCTCCCCCACCGAGTCTCAATCAGGTTGGTAAAAGTTCTCAACTTTTTAATGAAAGAGTTGCACAGTGAGATTGTGTCACCCGGGAGCCAGGTGACACAATCTGAAGAAATGGTATGTAACATTTCACTGACGTCTCCGTAGAATGCTTGTGAGCTAATTTTATCTAATTGCTTTTTGTACACTTATTCTAATATTATTTAGTAATACTACTATACATTTAAAATGTTCAACTTTATTATCCCATTGGGAAATTTAGTTTGCAAAAAAAAAAAGACCCATGTAAAAACAAAAACACTGTAAAAAAATAATCTCAAGTCAATCATCAGTATACATTATGTACATGTTTCTTCCCTTTCAGAAGAGGTGGCTAATCATTGTAGCTGGCAACTGGAAGAAACTGATTATTGAATCTGGTTTGGTCAGATTTTGGTCCTAATTTGCAGCAAGACTTTAGAAGTGATGGAGAGCTGTTGGATCCTCGAGATTGTGTATGTTAGCACATTGTAGACATTTATGGCTACAAACAAATCTACAGGAGTGGCAGGTAGCCTAGTGGTTAAGAGCATTTGGTCAATATCCTAAAGGTCGCTGGTTCGAATCCCCGAGCCAACTAGGTGATTTATCTGTCGACATGCCCTTGAGCAAGGCACTACCCTAATTGCTGCTGTATGTCGCTCTGGACGAGTGTCTGCTAAATTACAAAAACTTTAACAAAATGTACTATTAAATGTGACTATTTTCAGATTCAAAATACCATAGCTTTAACAGTTTTGTAACTTGAACTGTTTGAATGTATGTTAGGTGGTGAATGATCTTGATTGAATAATCTTGTTTTATTTGTGGTGTCTGGGATTCTAACTTGTTAGTAGTTCCTGTTAGCTTTGCCAAATGTATTGTCCATGTGACAGAGCAGTATTGAATAGAAGTGCTACTAAACGTAATGCACTTGGAAACAACAGGTTTTGTAAAGCTTGTAGATGGGAATTTCAAAGGATGTTTCAATGAAAGTGTTAGTATCTGTCTTGGAATGTCGTGACGTTGTACCTTGTTTGGAATTGAAAGCAATAAAATGGGACTGAGAATGCATTATCAAATATATTGTTTATAGTTTTTATACTCAAGTTCAAATAGATTACTTTTTGTCAGTTTGTTGCCATAATTGTCAAACATTTTTGCATAGTAGTAATTTGTTTTCCCTTTCATGATTTAGAAGGATCAACTCCCAAGTTTTACTTCCTCTTTCCTGCACCAATATAATGATTTTTCCATCCTTGAGGGAGGAGTGTACAAGTGCTCACCTCGGGAAGTATGAAAGAATTGGGCTAATGTGTTTATCCCTAGTCCACCAGTGGGCAAACATACTTCCTGGTTCATTCTTGAACCAGGAAGTTGCCGCTAGATGCTGATCATGGTTCAGTTTTGTGTTTCCAGACTAATGGTTGGGTGAGGGGAAGCTGATGCTAGATCTGTTCCTAGGGGAAATTCACCCTGGAGCTGTAAGACAACCCCTCTTGTGTTGAATGTTGCTTTGCAACCTCCTTTTTCCAATCATGTTAGAAATGACAGAGTTGCACCAGGCAGCTGCTGCTGCAGACTTTGATCTAGTGGAGGAGATTTTGAAGAAGAAGAAGAAATTTAACCCCAATCATAGAGACATAGACTGGAACTACAAGACACCGCTTCACTGGGCAGAAGCCAAAGGTAGTTGTCTTTTAGAAGGATTGTGTTCATTAAACAAGAGGGCTGCATTCAGCAGGGTGTAATGTTGTGGAACGTTCAGATAGAAATATTATAGAACAAACATAATATATTATAGAACAAACATGATGTACTGTTTTTATAGAACAAACATGCCTCTGACATGTAGAATAAGGAATCGCATGGGTTCTGTTTGATGTCTATTTGCAATGTTCCACAACGTTTGCCTATTGAACATGGTGCCCTATTCCCAATATGTATTATTTTGAACAAATTAGTGAACTATATAGGGAATTAGGGTACCATTTGGGACACCATGCTTATTATGAACTGCATTGGGTGGCTCTCTTGTTGTTTTAACGAAATACATTATTGTCACATTTAGTTCCTGTTTCCCAGGACAGACAGAGACTCTTAGGATTCTGGTGGTGCACGGAGCCAGGGCCTGCCTGAGAACTGATAGTGGATGGACACCTGCCCACTTTGCAGCCGAGGCTGGGAGACTTGGGGTGCTGCGTCTGCTCCACTCACTACACGCCGCCATAGACAAAGAGGACTTCTCTTGGGACAAACCAGTCAGAATAGCAGAAGTCTATGGACATAGTGACTGTGTTCGATTTCTTGAAAGGAATGTATTGTCAGTGGTAGAAAAAGTACCCAATTGTCATACTTGAGTAAAAATAAAGATACCTTAATAGAAAAGGACTTAAGTAAAAGTCACCCGGTAAAGTACTATGTGAGTAAGTCTAAAGTATTTGCTTATAAATATACTTAAGTATCAAGTACAAGAAAGTATAACTCATTTCAAATTGCTTATATTAAGCAAACCAGACGGCACAATGTTCTTGTTCTTTGATTTACAGATAGCCAGGGCCACACTACAACATGCAGACATAATTTACAAATGAAGCATTTGTGTTTTAGTGAGTCCGCTATATCAAAGGCAGTAGAGATGACCAGGGATGTTCTCTTTATAAGTGCGTGAATTGGACCATTTTCCTGTCCTGCTAAGCATTCAAAATGTAACAAGTACTTTTGAGTGTCAGGGAAAATGTATGGAGTAAAAAAGTACATTATTTTCTTTAGGAATGTATTGAAGTAAAAGTAAGTTGTCAAATATAAATAGTAAAGTAAAGATACCCAAAAACACTACTGAAGTATTTTACTTAAGTAACTTACACCACTGTGTTTTGAATATTTATAGGATTATATTTATTCCATTTCGGTGATTTAATATTTTACTTTAACACTCACATACCGAACTTCACTGTAGTTAATTGATTCTAGTCTACTAAACATTTGGGTAATGAATTGTGATTGATATAAGAATAACGTTCCCTCTTGACAGACTTCTTTAAAAGGTTTAAATATTTGTATAATGTTAATGAATCAAATTATGATGATAAAGTGAAATACTAAATTCTTGAATTCAGTAGACATGTGCCTCTTTGGTAACAAGTGTTATTTTTTTAAGCATGTGTAACAATGAGTTAGTACATTCAGTTACAATAGTTGTAACAAGCATGGTAACAAGATTTTGTTACACATGTGTAATTACAAACTGTAATACTACTAGTTACATTACGTTGTTACAGTGTAACAGTGATTGTTATGCGTAGTTACAGCACTTGTTACAGTTTAACTACAAGTGTAAGTACACTGTAACAAGGACATCTTAAAATAAAGTGTTACCAAAGATTATTACAGACCACTGGCAAAGTACCTAGGACAGGTCGTCCCACCAAAGTCATCCCAAGAGCTGACCAAACAAAAATCAGTCTACTACTACAAATCGCTTTCTACACGGGAGAACTTTTTGCGCATATGTGCAAATCTTTATGGCAGTCATTTTACTTAAGACCCTTGGAAATTACCTGCATATCTGAAGTTATAAAAACATTCTAATATATCGATTTACAAATACAAATCAAAAGGTGTTTGTTTGTGGATAGTGATTTACATTTGTGAATACATTTGGCATTATATTGATCCCATAGTCTCCTGCTCTGACGAACACCGCTGTGGCTCTGCCACCACAGATGCGGAAGGCCGACATTGGCGGATCATTTACATTAAAGTGGCGGATACGTGGATTGAGACACAGCCCATACAAAAACATCTAGCCCATACAAAAAACATCTAGCTTAACAGATGGATTTTAAAAACTATTAATTGCATCTGATAATCAAATGACGTAATGATGATGCTCTCAATACAACGCGGGGGACAAAAACTAGGTTAAATCATGACGGAGCTCTAGAAAGAGGCCCGAGTTGGATGATCGTTCAAAACTATTTTTCAGCATTGTAAATTCACAAAGGCTCTGGTTAAAAGGAATAAGGTAACACTTGGGATGCAAGCCTCCGTGTGCGATGTGCAGTAGTCTACTTCCGTCTTGTGATTGTCTGCATCATATTTCAGTAAAGAGCCAGAGTGCAGGGCCTACCGCCAGATGGCAGTGTTGTAAGGTTTTCCCCTGGACGACAAGGACAAGGAATGGGAGGAGCAGAGAAGACAGGAACTACACCTCATTGACAAAAACATTGGGATGATTGCACACAAAAATAACAGCTAATATAATTTACTCAAACCAATTTTATTAAAATGTTAAAGTTTTACACCACGAAGCACTAGTTGCACTTGCCAGAAAAATACAGACATTACATAGATAGATAGATAGATAGATAGATAGATAGATAGATAGATAGATAGATAGATAGATAGATAGATAGATAGAGAGAGAGATACTTTATTGATCCCAGAGGGGAAATGTCTTTGTCAAGCAGCTACAACAAAACACAGGGCAGGTGCAAAATGCCCCAAAAAATACACAAAATACACAAACTAAAATACACAAAAGACAGATACACGATACATTATACATAGAGCGGCAGTATGAAAAAGTATAGAAATACAAGATGTCTGGAGTGCAAAAAGGCTATAAAAAGACATTGCATAGTATGGGTGGTTGGCTGATTATGTGCACTATACATTGGTGGATGGTGCATGGTTAACTATACTATACTGTACAGGTCGATGGCAGAGAAATACTTTAATAGCTAAAAATGCGTATGATATGAGTGAGGGTAATAATAGTTTACTTAATAGACAGACTGGTTAAATTAACAGGTAAGTTAATATTTTGCATGTTTAAATTAACTGTACAGGTAAATATACAGTTAAATTTACAGGTAAGTGAATATTTGCATGGTTACATTAACTGTACAGGTAAATGACAGGAAGAGATATTTAAATAGCTAAATGTGTGTATGATATAAATTAGGGTAATAATAGTAATTCCCTTAAAATACAGTCCTTAGTGCAGGGTTTAATTACAGATAAATGCACGTATTGCACATTCGATATACTAAAAGCAATGAAAAAAGATACAACTGACAGGATACTAATATGCATTCCTGAGTGAATGACTACGTAAGTTAAGTTCAAGAATTACTTGCAGTATTGCACGTGATATGATATAACAACTGTATATGAGTATGTATATACAGACCTGAATGAATAAATAAGTCCTGAGTGAATGAGTGCTGACGGACCAGAGTTACTCACGGATGGATGCATAATTGTTAAGCTAGGTCCTAACCCCCCAACAGTTCCAGGTCTATGTTGCCGACTGCATGGCACCCCGGTGAGGCATTAAATAGTCTAATAGCCGCCGGCAGGAAGGACCTCCTGTTGCGCTCTCTGGCACACCGTGGAGGGATCAGTCTGTGACTGAAGGTGCTCCTCTGCGTCATAACCATGGCATGCAGAGGGTGGTGGGAAGCTGTTTGGCCAGGATCTGTCTCTCCGCCACCTCCTCTAGAGTGTCAAGGCTAGTCCCCAGAACAGAGCTAGCCTTCCTGATCAGCTTATTTACCCGAGAAGCATCACCAGATTTTATGTTGGTTCCACAGCACACCACTGCAAAAAAGATGGCACTGGCCACCACAGACTGGTAGAAGGTAGAGTCGGCTCTGGCCCTTTTTGTACAGAGCCCCGGTGTTACCAGCCCATTCCAGCCTGTTGTCCATATGGACTCCCAGGAATTTGTATGACCCAACCATTTCCACATCCATCCCCTGTATAGGGACTGCAGTTGTGCCTTGGTTCTCCTGAAGTCCACCACCATCTCCTTTGTTTTGCTGATGTTGAGCTGAAGGTGGTTCTGCTTACACCACAACACAAAGTCACTGATTGTGCTCCTGTACTCCTCCTCCTGCCCACCCCTGATGCACCCTACAATTGCGGAGTCATCCGAGAACTTCTGTAGGTGGCATGTTTCAGAGTTATATCTGAAGTCTGAGGTGTAGAGGCTGAACAGGAAGGGGGACAGGACCGTTCCCTGGGGGGCCCCTGTGTTGCTCACTGCCCGTTCTGACACACAGCTCTGTAGTCGCACAAATTGTGGCCTACCGGTCAAGTAGTCCGTGACCCAGGAGACTAAGGGTGCTTCCACTTTCATCCTCTTCATCTTCTCACCCAGTAGCAGGGGCTAAATGGTGTTGAAGGCACTAGAGAAGTCAAAAAACATAACCCTCACAGTGCAACCTGCGTTGTCCAGGTGAGAGTAGGCCCTCTGCAGAAGGTAGATGATTGCATCATCCACCCCGATGTTGCGCTGGTATGCGAACTGCAGGGGGTCCTGTGATGTACACACCAGGGGTCTGAGGTGAGCGAGGACTAACCTTTCCAGGGTCTTCATGATGTGGGATGTTAGCGCTACTGGTCTGAAGTCATTCAGGACAGTGGGGTGCGCCTTCTTGGGCACTGGGACGAGGCAGGATGTTTTCCACAGCATAGGGACCCTTTCTAGGCTCAGGCTAAGGTTGAAGTGACGCTGGAGTATTCCACACAGTTGGTCAGCACAGACCCTAAGCACCCTTGGGCTGATGCCATGAGGGCCCGCCGCTTTCCACTGATGAAGTCTCTCCAGCTCTCTCTTCACTTGGTTGGTGGTGAAAGCCAGCCAAGGTGGGGAGGTGGGGGGAAGGGGGGTGTTGAGGATCAGTCCAGAGAGAGCAGGGTCAGAGGTGGGGTCGCTGATTGTCTCAACAGAGGTGTTGTGAGCAAAGTGGGGGTTGGACAGCCATGAGGGTGCGTGGCCTGGGGAGCTGGACAGGGCCAGTATCGAACCTGTTAAAAAAATTGGTTTAGCTCATTGGCTCTGTCCTGGGTCCCCTCCGTCTGTCCACCGTTTGACTTTTTAAAGCCAGTGATATTTCTCATACCTTTCCACACCTCTCTCACCTGGCTCTGCCTCAGCTTGTCCTCCATCTTCTCTTTATACCCTCTCTTCCCCTCAGCAATCCGCAACTTCAGCTCCCTCTGGACGCATTTCATTTTGTCCTTGTCCCCCTCCTTCTCATTCAGCAGGGCCTTCAGGTCGCTGGTGACCCAGGGTTTATTATTTGGAAAACAGTGTACCTTCCTGGTGGGTACAGTGTTGTCTACACAAAAATTGATATAGTCCGTTATGCAGTCAGTAAGTCCATCGATGTCCTCCCCATGAGCCTCAGAGCACATCCCAGTCTGTTGTTTCAAAGCAGTACTGTAGAGGGCCTCATTCGCCTCCGGAGACCATCTCCTAATGGTCCTAGTGGTCGCAGGCTGCTCTTGGACCATAGGCCTGTAGAGTGGGGTGAGGTGGACAAGGTTGTGATCCGATCTACCGAGGGGAGGGAGTGCAGTGGAGTTGTATGCATCCTTCACATTAGCATATAACAAGTCCAGCGTTTTATTATTCCTTGTTGGGCACTTCACGAACTGTTTGAACGTGGGCAGCGTTGAAGAGAGAGATGCATTGTTAAGGTGTAATCCACCGAAATGGCAAAGACAGCACTGGGATGGGCTGTCTGTAACCTCGCGATAACAGAGTGGATGACGTCGCACGCTGCGTTTGCGTCAGCAGAGGACGGGATGTAAACAATGGGCGGCGCCAATCTACTATAAACATTTTCACTGGCCATAAAGTCCGAAACATTTCTGGACAATTAAATAACCAAATTATTTTATTGTATCAAAGTAACAGGTGTAGGCTACACACATTATGCAATTCATTTTCCAACGTATTAATTCCTATCATGTAATTTACCCTTCTACATAGACATCTAATATAGGCTATATTACAACAGAAAAAGGCTACAATTATAATGGATACATGTATGACACTGAACATACTTTATCGGTGTCAGAATTAAAGTTGATTTAGTATGGAGTTTAACTTAGATGTAAATGTTAACTAAGCCTAGATGAATAAACAGTATAGGTATGAAACGTAAGTAAAAAATAAACAATTGTCAAACTGGATTAAAATATCATTGCTTCTTCAACGTGGATGCCAGTTTGGAATTTTCACTCACTGCTGATTGTACCTGCTGGTGAAGAGCAAAATTGATTATTTATCTATTAGCTATGACATTATATCCAGTTGTTTTAGACCAATAAATAGTTTATATGTGATTTGTGAACTCACTTTTAGGTTGAAATATTTCAGTAGTGCAACACGAACCTGTTTCGAAGGAATAAAAAAAGACGGTTTGTACTGAACGACACGTTTCCCCAAAATGTTCTTGAACTTTCATCACATTCCCAGTGGGTCAAGCATTATCTTATTGCTCAAACACACATTTTCTAAAGGATTGAGGTCAGGGCTTTGTGATGGCCACTCCAATACCTTGACTTTGTTGTCCTTCAGACATTTTGCCACTACTTGGGAAGTATGCTTGGGGTCATTGTCCATTTGGAAGACCCATTTGCGACCAAGATTTTACTTCCTGACTGATGTCTTGAGATGTTGCTTCAATTTATCCACAATTTTCCTTCCTCATGATGCCATCTATTTTGTGAAGTGCACCAGTCCCTCCTGCAGCAAAGCACCCCCACAGCATGATGCTGCCACCCCAGTGCTTCACAGTTGGGATGGTGTTCTTCAGCTTGCAAGCATCCCCCTTTTTCCTCCAAATATAACAATGGTCATTATGGCCAATCAGATCTATTTTTGTTTCATCAGACCAGAGGACATTTCTCCAAATGTGCAGTTGCAAACCATAGTCTGGCTTTTTTATGGCGGTTTTGGAGCTGTGGCTTCTTCCTTGCTGAGCAGCCTTTCAGGTTATGTCGATATAGGACTTACTGTTTTACTGTGGATATAGATACTTTTACACCGGTTTCCTCCAGCATCTTCACAAGGTCCTTTGCTGTTGTTTTGGGATTGATTTGTACTTCTCGCACCAAAGTACGTTCGTCTATAGGAGACAGAACGCGTCTCCTTCCTGAGCGGTATGATGGCTGCGTGGTCCAATGGTGTTTATACTTGTGTACTATTGTTTGTACAGATGAACGTGGTACCGTCTGGCGTTTGGAAATTGCTCCCAATGATGAACCAGACTTGTGGAGGTCTACAATTTATTTTATGAGTTCTTGGATGATTTCTTTTGATTTTCCCATGATGTCGAGCAAAAAGGCACTGAGTTTGAAGGTAGTCCTTGAAATACATCCACAGGTACACCTCCAATTGACTCAAATGATGTCAATTAGCCTATCAGAAGCTTCTAAAGCCATGACATAATTTTCTGGAAATTTCCAAGCTAGTGTATGTAAACCTCTGACCCACTGGAATTGTGATATAGTGAATTATAAGTGAAATAATCTGTCTGTAAACAATTGTTAGAAGAATTTCTTGTCATGCACAAAGTAGATGTTCTAACAGATTTGCCAAAACTATAGTTTGGCAAATCTGTGGAGTGGTTGAAAAATGAGTTTTAATGACTTCAACCTAAGTGTATGTAAACTTCCGACTTCAACTGTATTTACAGGGCAGCAGCCATGCTGACAGCATTTCCCAACCCACAACGTCCCCGGTTTTCAACTAGTCATTGAAAACTAGTCATTTCAGTTCAGTACGTAGCCCCGATTTTACTTATCAAATTCGAAAACAGTCAAACCCTTATGATTGGTCCCAGAAACCGATGGGTTGGGCAAGAGCCATGAATCACATTACTGGCTTTGATCCTCTGATTCATTTGTTTTGTACAATGCCCTTCACTGACATCACCACACGAGTTCTAGGATTATATTTTCAGACTGAATGTATGTAACTGAGAGTGCAGTGAAATTAAATTCAGTATGAGTCAGACAACAGCTATTGCACATTGCAGGATCAAATGTGTTCTGTAGTTTAAAGGCCCAATGCAGTCGAGTGATTGTCCTGTGTTTTATATACACAGAGTGTAGACTGACCAGGTGAATCCAGATAAACTATGATTCCTTATTGATGTCACTTGTTAAATTCACTTCAATCAGTGTAGATGAAGGGGAGGAGACAGGTTAAAGAAGGATTTTTAAGCCTGGAGACAATTGAGACATGGATTGTGTATGTGTGCCATTCAGAGGGTGAATGGGCAAGACAAAATATTTAAGTGCCTTTGAACGGGGTATGGTAGTAAGTGCCAGGCGCACCGGTTTGAATGTGTCAAGAACTGCAATGTTGATGGGTTTTTCACTCTCAACTGTTTCCTGTGTGTATCAAGTATGGTGTACAACCCAAAGGACATCCAGCCAACTTAACACAACTGTGGGAAGCATTGGAGTCAACATGGGCCAGCATTCCTGTGGAACGCTTTGGTTACAACAAAGATAAAGTATGTAACCACGGTTATGTGAGCTATATTGATCACTCCAATATATTGGTATCACTCCGTGGCGGAGAGATACATCCGAGGTGAGGATTTACAGATTTACTCCTGTGTACACCTGTGTCACGGCTGGGGTCCGCCCCTATATATAGACCCCATGGCCGCGACACACGTTCTCTACATCATTTTTGAGGTGCCTCTAGCACCGTAGAGGATTGGAGTGATCCATATAGCTCACATAACCGTGGTTACATACGTAACCTTTTATGTTTCACTATATTGGATCACTCCAATATATTGGTATACCTGTACCAGATCAGTCGGCTGCTAGAGGGACCTGGCCAGCCAGCGGCGAAAGCCCCAGCGCTGATCTGGGAGGCATCTGTGCTGACCATCTCCCGGCAGCACATCCTCAGCATCTCCACCCCACCTGAGAGAAAGGAGCGACAGCGCCACCTCAATTCCCTGAGGCACTGTGGCGGTGACGGTGGCGCTTCGGGTATAGCCGGTGGAAGTTGAACCACCGTTGAAGAGGCCGGAGATGGAGCAGGTCCAGGGGAATCAGCAACGAGGCCGCCGTCAGCAAGCCCAACAGGCGTTGGCAGGTCAGGGCGGATACCGAAAATGGTGGGCAGGCGTGCTCCAGTTCCGTGCCAATGAAGGCCACCCTCTGGGTGGGTGTCAGACGACGACTCTTGTCATTTACAGTAATGCCTGATGTGGGTCAGGAGCATGTCTGACAGGACCTGGGTCCTGGTTGGGGCACATATCAGCCAATCGTCCAGGTAATTGAGGTCAACAATCCTCTGGACGTGAGAGGTGCCAGGACAGCATCCATGCACTTTGTGAAAGTGCGGGGTGCCAAGGAGAGGCCGAAGGGAAGAACCATGAATTCGTAAGTTGTCCCTTCGAAAGCGAATTGGAGGTTCTGCCAATGAGCTGGATGAACAGGAACATGGGAGTACGTATCCCTCAGAAGAACAGAAACTTCAGAAGTTTGTACCTCAAAACCCTATGGACGTCCGCCGAGAAAATGAAAGAGAACGTGTGTCGCGGCCATGGGGTCTGTATATAGGGGCGGACCCCAGCCGTGACACAGGTGTACACAGGAGTAAATCTGTTAAACCTCGGATGTATCCCTCCACCGGGGAGTGATACCAATATATTGGAGAGATCCAATATATTGAAACATAACAGCTAGATTCCAGTGTTCCCCTCCCCACTCAGACCACTCTCAGACAGTCATAGAACAAATATTGCTTGAGAAATCTCTTTGTTAAGATGCTATTTTTGTTTTTTTTACCATTTAAATTCAAACCAATCACAGTAAGGTACTTCACTGTTACCCTGAAATGATTTGATATTGAGATAAAAACTGCTCTATTGGACCTTTAAGTAGCTTACCGGTTTTTCTCCCAAATATGTGGTGAGTAGAATGAAGAGACCCTGTAAGAGTATAAAAAACAACATTAAAACCTTGTGACCTGAAAAGATGTCACGTCTACTCCTACGTCTACTCCTACGTCTACGTCTACGTCTACTCCTACTCCTACCCTCCCATTCAACGTTGCCGGTTTACTAACCACCGGTCCTGGCAACCCTTCATTAAATACACCTGTGCCTCATCAGGCACAACTGGACCTTTTCACTTCCCTGATTACTCCCCCTATATATAGCACTCTGTTATATTAAAAGCGCCTGCTTCCTGACTCCCTGAGTCTACATTACAAAAGACAATTACAGGGTTTAATCAAAAGACAATTGTATCTTAGTCAGTGTTGGATTCAATTCCCTTCCAATTCAGTCTAACATAATTGACTGAATTGAAATGGAATTGACCCAACCCTGATCTCAGTCATACCTGGAATGAATTCAGCAGAGTGAAGGCATAATTCACCAGGTAGGCTATAGGTCCTTTGTTGATGTCAAGCAGCAAAACAAAATATCCAAAAATCCATGTCCCTCCAAAGATTGGGGTTAAAAGGACAACTGCTTTTAGGATACCTTTGGCCACTTCTTTTTCATCCTTTGTGCTGACTTCAAGACTTGGTCTCAGGAGCCTCATGATAACCACTATCATGCAAAACACATTGATTACCACAATAGTGCCGACAGGCAGAAGGAATGCAAAGATCGAACCTTTTAAAAACCCTTCATAAACCAACCAACAAGCCTCAGAGGTATAGTAGTAGTCCTTCTGCCCACTATTGTAAATATTAAATGTAACAAAAACAATTAACAGTGGACAGCAATAGCCAATGAAAAAGCACAGTCCCAAGCAAACCTTCTTGCTCATGTGATGGAACATAAATATCAACTGATGGAGAACCATTATACTCAGGCACAACATCCAGAAGAACATGGACAGGTAGGAGAAATGCTTAACTACCACAAAGATCTGACACCAATTCTCTGGGATCTTGTCGGGAAAAGAGGAGGCGAGAAAGCTGCAGTCTGCCGTCAGTAAAGACAGGCAGATGTTAATGTGGGCTGTGTGGCGACAATACGAGACGCTAGACTTGACAACAGATTTCCACACAAGACATTCTATCACCAGACAGGAAAGAAGTGAGACAATTGAGACACCCAAGCCCACATAGGTTATCTCATTCATATAGGGAATATTCTCTGGTTTCTTTGACATGAGGGTGGTGAACGAGGATAAATGTTTGCATTCGCAACGGTTTTCGTTATCAGGACCACTCCATTTACAACCTTCATTAGACCATTGGCTTTTCGTAAAATCCCAATATACACACTGTATCTTGTAGTTGCGGAGCCTCTTACGGATCAACTGGAAGTCTATATAGATCTCTGCAGATCCTTGACCATTGGTAGTGGACACCACGATGCTGTTTGGATCAGCGTCTGTTTGTTTTGTCTGTGGTAGATAGTTACTGAGAGATTTAAAACCTATAGTTTTAACCATCTCTGAGCCAGTGCTCATGGTTACGGTGACGTTGAAAACTTCGTTCTCACAACTTTCCAGCTGAGGTTTACAGCCCTTCAACTCTATGTATTCTTGTTTGTATGTGGTATTCTGGACATCTGACTGTTTAACCAGGCCCTCAACAGAAAGCAGGTATCTTTCAGCCATGGATATGTTGTTAATGTTAGTTTTAGAATTCCATGCCTTTACAAGATTTTCATCCAAAAGATTGCTGGATGATTTTAGAGCATCCTGAAGAGAGGGGAGGGAGAGGGAGAGGGAGAGGGGGAGGGAGAGGGGGGTGGGGTTAGTTTATTTAATTATTTGTATTTTTATGTTTACTTAATCTTTTATTATAAATCATACATGTTGAAGAACAGATAAATAACATCTGGGTAAAGATGATTTTGGATTATACTTACTTTTAATTGAGCGTCATTCAGTATGTATTCTTTTTTAGATGAATTGATTGCATCGTTCATCGTTGTGAGAATAGTCACAGAAGCATTCACATTAGCATAAGTGTTGATGGAATTTGAGATATCAGTTGAAGACTTCAGGCGTGAAAAAATGCCTGCAGCATTTCTTTCAACTGACCCAAGTCCTATTGCAAGGTTCTGTAATGACAGAAGGAAAATTCAACCATAAACTACAGTAGAGCTCCATGTCATAATAGATGCCTTATAATAACAAAAATACATTTAAATGACAGCACGGCCATCTCGCCACTTGTTTTGGGAAACAGCTGAGGGATGGGACTGGAGACATGTAACCACTCAAAATTATAGTTTTAACCATGTTTTGAAGTATACATACATATAACTGTTGTACCCAAATACATTATTTTTTTTACAAACAATGGAATTAAAAACAAGTTTATAATTTGGGTACAACAGTTGAACTAAGCTTATGAGTCATTTAAATTATATTATTCTAGAATGAATGGCTCTATGGGTCGATCCACCAATTCGGTGCCTTTTGAGAAGTGTTACTCGGTCCAAATAACCCCCTAGATTTGACCATAACAGGGTTGACGATTTTATCTTAATTCTGCCATAAATCTATCCCCTTTTGGGGAGTTGCAATTTAATTAATCACAAAAAAAAAAACATTTTCATCCTTATCTATAAATAAATAAATTATAATGTTCAGAAATCACTTTGTCAAAGTGTAACAGGGTTCAAATAGACATACTTAGTTGTACGAATTTTGCCATGATTAAGCAGCCAGGTTATGTATGTATACTGCTGTATTATTTGAGTAACTGCATTCCCGTGTGTAACTACTGTATATATGTATAGTTGCGGAGCCACCTGCTGTATTATTTGAGTAACTGCATTCCCGTGTGTAACTACTGTATATATATATATATATATATACAGTATGTGTGCATGATCACGCGGCATCCTGTGATGTAGGTATGTATCGTGATCCATGCTGCACCCAGTGTTTTCACTTAAAAAAAATATATCTAATGCATGTTATAATCATTACCGATGTTGACATGTTATGTGATAGTGTTACATAGTTGTATCATGTATTTATCATTTTATGGACATTTACAAAATGTGAACGTTGCGTTATGCTAAAGGGTAGATAACGTTCGCCTTGTACTTTCTTTACTAATGAGGCTAGTCACCTCGTGAAGTGTAAATGTATTTTTATTTTATGTTTCACGTCACTCAGATTTAATGGTGGGTTTGCAGTTGTGCTGAAGTTTACACAGTGTTTTATGTATTCGCAGAATAAATCGTGAAAGAGAACAGCACCGTGTCCTTTGTCGATGAGCCATATGACAGCGGTTGCAAAAGCAACAAAATAACTTTACAATGATGGTGAAAACTCAGAATATGTTCTGTGATACTATACCACTTTAATATTTGAAAAAGTCACTTAAAACTGCTTCTAACACATTATGTTTATGATATTGAAATTGAAGTTTTAAATATGCTTATTTAGGAAAAGGCAATGGCAGAAGGGGGCATTGCAGAGATATTTTCATTTTAAATTAATATGCAGTCAAAATGACTGTATCGGCGCTTCTAGTGTTAACAAACGTCATTTGTGTTATAAGCATTTTTAAGTGACTTTTTCAAATATTAAAGTTGTATAGTATCACATAACATATTGTGAGGTTTCCAAAACACCTTTGCCAAAGGTAAGTAACAGCGGTTATTCTTGGAAAAAGTGATATTTTGATTTATTTTCATTAGATGAGCTCTATTTCAAAATATCACTTTTTCCAAGAATAACCGCGGTTACTTTGTGTTCCGCTTACAGTAAAATAAACTACAGTAGCATAAACTAATGAAAATACTATTGTTTTTTAACACTTTTTTCCCTGTATTCTGTTACCCAATACCTTCTTAAACGCAAGCAAAGGATACTTTTTCTGATAGCATATATGAAATGTATTTATTAGACTGTTAGAATGTTGCAGTCAAAATGGCTGCTCATTGGCGTAGTAAGGGGGTAGTGAGTCCCAGCTGTTTAAGTGTTAAAATCTTTCTAGAAGGCACAGAGGTTGTGCAAAGGAATGCTGAATATTGTTACTTTAGCAAGATTTTATGCATATTAAACATCTGATTTATAGAATTATTAATGTAGTTTATATTAAAGGGCACTTCAATAGAACAGGCTTTTAAAATTCAATATTGGTGCACAACTTCGACTTAAAATTTCAAAAGGCACTTTTCGTGGAACGACCCATGATATATAATTAATTTAAATGTCCAGAAACAGACGTACTGTACTAATCCCAGATTGCCCCTTCAAAAAGGATTAGAGTTTTAATACCTGTGAATCAATTAGGATGTCATATAGAGCTACATTCACACAGTCAGATATTTCATCCTCCCAAACTCCATTTGAGCACTGTCTCACTGTTTTTCCAATACCATTTTCACACTTCAGCACCGCCTTAAAGTCAGCCTTTGTGTTGGGCCAGATACCTTCAGTTTGACAAAATTTTGAATCTCCTGTGGAAATGAACAAAATCTTTGACAATAAGTAAGAAACAGATATTCAAGACATCTTTACCATTTTTCACCATTTAGATGAACAAGAAATAGGGTGGTATGTTCTTCAAGACAATGGTCGAGTTCCAGGCCGACTACAATGAAGTTGCCTGCCAGATCTCACAATGCCTGGAAAGGATGATAACCGCATCATATGATATAGCAATCTGAAGTCGATGACATGTCGCACAACCCATGGTTGATGCAATGCAACGTCTGTAATGAAGTCGTCTTGGAACTCACACAAGAATACAAAAATATATATATACTATACTGAACAAAAATATAAAGTCAACATGTAAAGTGTTGGTCCCATGTTTCATGAGCTGAAATAAAATATCCCTGAATTTTTCCATATGCACAAAAAGCTTTTTCTTCTCTCATATTTTGTACACAAATTTGTTTACATCCCTTAACATTTCTCCTTTGCCAAGATAATCCATCCACCTGACAGGTGTGGCATATCAAGAAGCTGATTAAACAGCATGGTCATTAGACAGGTGCACCTTGTGCTGGGGACAATAAAAGGTCACTCTAAAATGTGAAGTTTTGTCACACAACACAATGCCACAGTTCCAAGTTGAGGGAGCATGCAATTGGCATGCTGACTGCAGGAATGTCCACCAGAGCTGTTGCCATAGAATTGAATGTTCACTTCTCTACCATAAGCCGACTCCAACGTCATTTTAGACAATTTGGCAGTACGTCCAACTGGCATCACAACCGCAGACCACGTGTAAGCACGCCAGCCCAGTACCTCCAAATCCGGCTTCTTCACCTGTGGGATTGTCTGAGACCAGCCACCCGGACCGTTGATGAAACTGAAGAGTATTTCTGTCTGTAATAAAGTCCTTATTCTGATTGGCTGGGCCTGGCTCCCAAGTGGATGGGCCTGGCTCCCAAGTGGGTGTGCCTGTGGTGTACCCATGGCTACACCCCTGCCCAGTCATGTGAAATCCATAGATAGAGCCTAATACATTTATTTCAATTGACTGATTTTCTTATATAAACTGTAACTCAGTAAAATCTTTGAAGTTGTTGCATGTTGAGTTTATATTTTTTGTTCAGTATATTTCTTAGATTTCACTGAAACTATGCTTGCATTTGTTGCCCATTCCAAGAAGATTGGGGTATGCCGCTGAATGTTACTATACCGTTTTAGAGCATATGGCAGAATACACTATGCATGCTGGATAATGGTACTGAAAACCTACTGTAGATAACAGGGATATTGACAGTAACATTTGTCTCCTGGGACAGGATGTTCACAAATGTACATGTTACAGCTGGCTCTTGTGAATTGCTGCAGCTGACAGTCGTTTCAATCCAGTAAATTATGCTGTTACCGGCAACACCTGTGGAGGGATAAATTACAAAATGTAACTGTCAAATGTGTTAAACTTTGCTCCTAATTTAATTTGAATAGCAACTGTTATAACATACAGTCTTAAACATAGTGTATTAACATGAGGTCCATGAAGGGCAGAAAAGTACCTGTTTTTTCACTTAATGGAGTTTCAGTGTTGGTGTAATTCCATGTTACACTATAGTTTTGAGTGCTATTCTTTATTTCACATTGAACTTTGACACGGATTCTATCAATTGGACTTTTCTTTAAGCAGTCTGGAAATTGGGGCAAGCTACTAATATCAATTTGTGACGGCAGGAGCGCTATGTTTAGTGTTGCACTGGCTTTGTGGTTTATGGTCACATTGGATGATATTGGATTGAAGACACACGTGTACAGCCCTGCGGTTACACAAAACGAAAAGAGAAAAAAGTGTTTTACTGTTTCATCTTCTAATGAGTTAGTCTGCATGACTCAAGACCACGTTAGCCCATTGACCTAAAGCCTAGGCATTAGTTCTGGGAGCTAGCACGAGTCAGCCAACTCACTCATCATAAGAGTGCAATTCACCCAACAAACAGCACAGAGAAAAAATATGAAATGACATGAATAATTGCAAATATAAATGAATGTGTCCCAAATGCCACCCTTTTCCTTATATTGTGCCCTACTTTTGACCGGGACCTATAGGGAATAAGAGGCCATTTGGGATACACCTGCTGTCAAACTGGCCCTGTTACCTGTCTTATCATCTTCTACCATACAAATAACAGATAACACATACCTTCCCATCTCTCCGATGCGTGTCTGAGATTAACAGTAGTGGTCCTGCTAGTGGGTGTCACCGTAGACTCAGTACCTGTTGTAACTTCAAATATTTTAGTATCACTCCTTGTCAAAATCCATTCAATTGGTTTCATGTCCTCCATGGTTTGGCAGAGTATTGTCTGGCTAGAACCATATTTTACTGGGCCTTTTGGTACTGTGATCTTAACAAGGCCTGTAAGAGAAAAGTACACAGAACATTTAGTAGCTCCTCACCTCTCCACCATGCTAGCTGATGTGTGGTGAGCTGTGCATCACCCTAGGGTTCTGCTGGTGGAAGTGGTGAGTTTCCCCCCGCTTACTATGTAAAGCTCTTTGAGCTCTGGAAAAGCGCTATAGAAATGGTTTCAAGTTTTATTAGTCATGTGTTCAGGATACACATTGCACACACCGTCCAATGAAATGCTTACTTGCAGGTTCCTTCTCTTCAATGCAACAACAATAAGACATGATAAAAGATAAGAACAAGAAGATAAGGTAAATGGCTCAGTGGAATAGAATAAACATTTTAGCATCAGTATAATACAGGAAGGCACAATTTATAGTCCAATAATTACACGTGTTTTGGGGAAGGGGGTATTGGGGGGCAAGTGTTTAAATTGTGCAGTATTTATCAATGAGTCTGGTAGCAGTGTGTGTGTGTGTGTGTGTGTGTGTGTGTGTGTGTGTGTGTGTGTGTGTGTGTGTGTGTGTGTGTGTGTGTGTGTGTGTGTGGTGGAGGTGTGGAGAATCAGAGTTAATGTTTTCAGCAGTCTGATGGCTTATAGATAGAAAATGTCTCTGAGCCTGTTGGTATCAGACCTCATTCTCCGATACCATCTGCCCGACAGTAAGGGAGTGAACAGCTTGTGTATGGGGTCCTTGATTATGCTGCAGGCCTTCCTCAGGCACCGTTTCGAGTAGATGACCTGTACGGGTGGGAACACGGTCTGGGCCATTTGATGTACTGGGCCATCTTCACCACCTGCTGGAGTGCCTTGCAGTCGTGAACGGAGCAATTCCCATACCAGGCCTTGATGCAATCGGTCATGACGCTCTCGATGGTGCAGCGGTAGTATTTGGAGAGGACCCAGGGTGGCATGCCGAATTTCTTTAGCCTCCTTTGACGCTATAGCGCCCTCTTGACAGGAGTGATGGTGTTGTTGGTCCGTGTCAAGTCCTCGGTGATGTACTGATCTACTGCATTCCCGTTGAGGTGGATCGGGGCATGTTCCCTCCTCTGCTTCCTGAAGTCATCAATCAACCCCTTTGTTTTTGCTGACGTTGCTGACGATTCAGGGAGAGGTTGTTATCCTGGCACCACAATACCTCCTCCTAATAGGCTGACTCTTCGTTGTTGGTTATCAGGCCTATAACCTTGATGTCATCAGCAAACTTGATGATAGAGTTAGTGTTGTGCAAAGCCACGCAGTTATGGGTGAACAGGGAGTACAGTAGAGAGCTGAGGACACACCCCTGGGGGGGCCCTGTGTTAAGAGTCAGTGTTGAGGAGGTGTTGTTGCCAATCCTCACAGCCTGTGTTCTGCCCGTCAGGAAGTCCAAGATCCAGTTGCAGAGGGTGGTGTCCAGAACCAGGGCTCTGAGTTTGGTGTTGAGCTTGGAGGGAACAACAGTGTTGAATGCTGAACTGTAGTCAATGAACAGCATTCTCACATAGGTGTTCCTCTTGTCCAGATGTGTTACAGCCGTGTGAATAGCAATGGAAATTATATATGCCGTGGATCTGTTGGAGTGGTAGGCAAATTGGAGTGGGTCCAGTATGCCTGGCCTTGATGTGGGCCATTTGGGACACATCCGCTGTCCCAAAGCACTTCATGATGACTGAGGTGAGTGCGACAGGTCATAGTCATTTGGGCATGTCACCTTGTTTTTGTTGGGCACTAAAAACCCTCAAATGCGTGGATCACTGTGATGTAACTCATAAAGAAATAGGATGTAAAACCAAAAATAGAACAAACCATATTGCCATGTCACTAATAATCATTACATTTTTCCCCTTTACAATAACACTCTGAAGAAAAATCGAAAACCCCAACCCCCCACACCTTCTAATCCCATGGAGCAGTAGGCCTTTGTTAAACTCTGCCCTGTATAACGACAGTGTCCCTACTAGCTTGTGTGAGGGAAATGTTGTTGTCTGAAGAGAGAGCCTTGAATTGTACATCTTGTCTCATACAATCATTGGTTCCTGTAGGTGCTGCGTAGAGAAATGAGAGGGAGACTGTCTCAGACCTTTTGGCAGAACGCCCAGAATATATTTAGACCCATACGACTTGGGGGGGAAAAAAGGTAATAAACACTTTCTGTCTTCACTAAATAATCACAAACAGGTTATGTGTTTCAGGTTACACCCCTTCATTGCAACTCTAAGTCAATGGTTGGGTCATACAAGTTCCTGGGAGTCCATATGGACAACAGGCTGGAATGGGCCGGTAACACCGGGGCCCTGTACAAAAAGGGCCAGAGCCGAGGCTCAGGTCCTTCAACGTGTGCAGTAAACTACTGCATACCTTCTACCAGTCTGTGGTGACTGGTAGAAGTCTACCAGTTTTTTTGCAGTGGTGTGCTGGGGAGCAAACATCAAAGCCGGTGATGCTTCTCGGGTAAATAAGCTGATCAGGAAGGCTAGCTCTGTCCTGGGGATGAGCCTTGACACTCTAGAGGAGGTGGCGGAGAGATGGATCCTGGCCAAACTGCTGGCCATCATGGACAACGTCACCCACCCTCTGCACGCTATGGTTATGACGCAGAGGAGCACTTTCAGTCACAGACTGATCCCACCACGGTGTGCCAGAGAGCGCTACAGGAGGTCCTTCCTGCCGGCGGCTATTAGACTATATAATGCCTCACCGGGGTGCCGTGCCGTCGGCAACATAGATCTGGAACTGTTGGGGTGCTAGGACCTAGTTTAACAATTATGCATCCATCCGTGAGTAACTCTGGTCCGTCAGCACTCATCCACTCAGGACCTATTTATTCATACAGGTCTGTATATACATACTCATGTACAGTTGTTATATTATATCACATGCAATATTGTAAGTAATTATTGGACTTAACCTACGTAGGCATTCACTCAGGAATGCATATTAGTATCCTGCCAGTTGCACCTTTTCTCATTGCTTTTAGTATATCGAATGTGCAATACGTGCAGTTGTCTGTAATTAAACCCTGCGCACTAAGGACTGTATTTTAAGGGAATTACTATTATTACCCCAAATGATATCATACACACATTTAGCTATTAAAGTATCTCTTCCTGTCATTTACCTGTACAGTTTGTGTAAACATGCAAGTATTCACTTATCTGTAAATATAACTGTATACCTAACTGTACAGCTAATTTAACCATGCAAAATTTTCACTTACCTGTTCATTTACCCAGTCTGTCTATTAAGTAAACTATTATTCCCTCGCTCATATCATACGCATTTTTAGCTACTGAAGTATTTCTCTGCCATCGACCTGTATAGTATAGTTAACCATCCAACATCCACCAATGTATAGTGTACATATTCAGCCAACCACTCATACTATGCAATGTCTTTTTATAGCTTTTTTTTGCACTCCAGATATCTTGTATTTCTATACTTTTTCAAACTGCCGCTCTATGTATCATGTACCGTGTATCTGTCTTTTGTGTACTTTCGTTGTGGCATTTTGCATCTATCTATCTATCTATCTATCTATCTATCTATCTATCTATCTATCTATCTATCTATCTATCTATCTATCTATCTATCTATCTATCTATCTATCTATCTATCTATCTATCTATCTATCTATCTATCTATCTATCTATCTATCTATCTATCATGCTAAAAACATTTTTTTATCAAGATGCAGAGTGAACAAGACTGAAGGAACAAAATACATAGGCCTACAGTGCCTTTCGGAAAGTATTCAGACCATTTGACTTTTTTCACATTTATTCTAAAATGGATTCAATAAAAACATTTCCTCAGCAATACCCCACAATGACAAAGCGAAAACAGTTTTTTTGACATTTTTGCAAATGTATACATTTTTTAAAACAGAAATAACTTATTTACATAAGTATTCAGACCCTTTGCTATGAGACTCAAAATTGAGCTCAGGTGCGTCCTGTTTCCATTGATCATCCTTGAGATGTTTCTACAACTTGGGAGTCCACCTGTGGTAAATTTAATTGATTGGACATGATTTGGAAAGGCACACACCTCTCTATATAAGGTCCCACAGTTGACAGTGCATGTCAGAGCAAAAACCAAGCCATGAGGTCGAAGGAATTGTCAGTAGAGCTGAATGTCTGCAGCATTGAAGGGCCCCAATAACACAGTGGCCTCCATCATTCTTAAATGGAAGAAGTTTGGAACAACCAAGATTTTTTCTAGAGTTGGTTGCCCTGCCAAACTGAACAATCGGGGGAGAAGGGCCTTGCTCAGGGAGGTGACCAAGAACCCGATGTTCACTCTGACAGAGCTCTAGAGTTCCTCTGTGGAGATGGGAGAACCATCCAGAAGGACAAGCCACTGCTCAGTAAAAGGCACATGACAGCCTGCTTGGAGTTTGCCAAAAGGCACCTAAAGACTCTCAGACCATGAGAAACAAGATTATCTTGTCTGATGAAAACAAGATTGAACTCTTTGGCCTGAATGCCAAGCGTCACGTCTGAAGGAAACCAGGCACCGCTCATCACCAGGCCAATAGCATCCCTACGGTGAATCATGGTTGTGGCAGCATCATGCTTTGGGGATGTTTTTCAGCGGCAGGGACTGGGAGACTAGTCAGGATCGAGGGAAAGATGAATGGAGCAAAGTACAGAGAGATCCTTGATGAAAACCGTCACTCAGGACCTCAGACTGGGGCGAAGGTTCACCTTCCAACAGGACAACGACCCAAAGCACACAGCCAAGACAACACAGGAGTGGCTTTAGGACAAGTCTCTGAATGTCATTGAGTGGCCCAGCCAGAGCCCGGACTTGAACCTGATCGAACATCTCTGGAAAGACCTGAAAATAGCTGTGCAGCGATGCTCCCCAATCCAACCTGACAGAGTTTGAGAAGATCTGCAGAGAAGAATGGGAGAAACACCCCAAATACAGGTGTGCCAAGCTTGTAGTGTCATACCCAAGAAGACTCTAGGCTGTAATCACTGCCAAAGGTGCTTCAACAAAGTACAGAGTTTTTTTTTTTTTTTTTTTAATACATTTGCAACAATTTCTAAAAACCTGTTTTTGCTTCGTCATTATGGAGTATTGTGTGTAGATTGATTAAGGAAAAATACAATTTCATCCATTTTAGAATAAGTCTGTAATGTAACAAAATGTGTAAAAAGTGTAGGGGTCTGAATACTTTCCCAATGCAATGTATCAAGCGTCTCAGAGTAGGAATGCTGATCTAAGATCAGGTCCCCTTGTCCATGTAATATTAGTAATTGACTGTGTTTATACAGTCAGACCAATTCTTATATTTTGCCACTAATTGGTTCATTTGATCAATCAGATTAGCTCTCTTGCCAGTAATTGGTCAATTTTGGGGAAAAAACACAGCCAATGTGATCTAAAAGGCCATACTGATCCTAAATCAGCACTCCTACTCTGAGCTTGATACGTACGGCCCCCGATATAGTTAGCCCCTGATTTACATAGACATACCTGTTGTCTCTAGCGTGAACGTAGCATTCAGTGTATTTTGCAATTCTGCTGTTTTGATTGCAAGGTCATCAGCTGAAACGTTGTTGAGGTTCATTTCAAAATTAACGATGACACTACCACGACTAAAAGCAAAAACAAGGGACAAGATCAGGTCTACTGTGTGTCAATCCCACAAAATATTGAACATAAATTGTAAACAAGCTGAATTACCTGAACGATGTGATGAGTATGCCGTCAAACGAATTCAATGTACTGTACACCCCTTTCAGCTAAAAGGGAAAAAATGGCAACATAGTTTTATATCGTATTTGCAAAAATATATCTAAATAATATATCTCCCTCTAAATTATAGTTCCTGTCTTCATTCTGTGTCTTTTCACCAATAAAATTACAACCTTAAAACCTAACTTTGGTAAACCTTGTTGTAACCCATTCCCATATTTTAAACCATTTTTTGATTTACAGTGTAACTTTGACACATACCGTTGGCAATAATTGTCCCATCAACTTTTGATATTCAACAGATTGTGGATTACTGAGACTGTCAAAATATTCCTGTCCAAGTATTTTAAGTGATCCATCAACAGTAACTGTGAATAGTAACAGATTTCAGATGTGAATAGTAACAGATTTCAGATGTGAATAGTAACAGATTTCAGATGTGAATAGTAACAGATTTCAGATGTGTATAGTAACAGATTTCAGATGTGAATAGTAACAGATTTCAGATGTGTATAGTAACAGATTTCAGATGTGAATAGTAACAGATTTCAGATGTGAATAGTAACAGATTTCAGATGTGTATAGTAACAGATTTCAGATGTGTACTGGCCCTTTTGCATTCTGTTTTTGAACTAATGGTTGAAGGACTGGTATAGCAAATGTTTGATTTACACATTTTGGATTATACACGCACACAGACACACAATACCTCTTGTTTCCGGGAGACACATTGGTTTTGTGTTTATGGTTTTAAATGTGCAGTTTGATTGTTTACAACAGTTAGGTGAAGACTGACACACTTCACCACTCCAGATATGCCCTGCTGTGCAAGTGCACTGAGTTTGGTTTGCAAGAGAGACACAATCTGTTGAAATAATTACAATACATAATTTTAGCCATATTTACCCCAAAAATAAATAAAATGGAAATAAAATGAAGATTAAGAGATTGATTCATATAAGCCTATATTGAATGGACACTGAGGTAGACTAGTGTGTGTGTTTACTGTAGGTTTACTAATGCAATGTTTCCCATGTTAGAGTATTTGATACTGCGTTAGTAAACCAGCTACAATATTGCATACATATTTACCTGTTGTAACTTTAAGGGTGTCAACACTCACAGTATTGTCCATTTTAAAAGATTTGAGTATAGAATCTATACAGTTGTCCGGTATGGACGCCTCTGTTCTCAGTATCATATAGTAGACTTTTGTTGAGTTGTCTGAAACATGCAAAACACCATACAAAACACCATGCAAAACACCATGCAAAACACCATGTAAAACATACTTTACGGTTATAAATGAAGTACTGTACAAGGGATTCAGAGTAAGAGAGGGCATGCAAATTATAATTTGTCAGATGCTCACTGTTTACCCATACCTCCATCAACACCACTACATCATGACTATGGAGCCCTGTCACATTACTACGTATGTTAGCTATATGGCAGGGTTGGGGGTGATTTTAATTTCTATTCAGTCAATGCTTACTGAATTAACTAAATTGTTAATTGGAATTGACCCCAACAACCCTAGTGGCACCTTCGTTTTTTTTGGATCGCTTCCAGACTATAGATTATGTCCCAAATGGCACTTGGAGCATTGCCTCCAATAAACAGACTGATCTGACAAGCTTGGGAGATAGTGCATTAAAGGGAATAGGGTTAGTTAGGGTAGTGCACCATAAGGGTGCCATTTGGGAGGTAGACATAGTCTTCAAAATAGGGAATAATGTAAATGAACATACCCGTTGCAGAGACCTGAGCAACAGCAACAAAACACATCACATTATTACTCAAGTACACGTGTTCATCAGGAACAAACCCACAAAATAAAACACAGATACATTGTACAATTATTATGGAATAGGGTCCATTTTCAAGTTTGTAATTAAATGTTTAATTACTGCTTCAAACATATAGCTGAAAATAATTGACCAACCTTGTTGCAAATTAGTCCTAGAAAATATAAAAGAATGAAAGTCTTCATTTTGTAACCTTCAGATGGAGACAGAGAGAGAGAGAGACATGGCAGTTGGTATACAGCACAAACACAGCTGGAAGTAATTTACATTCCATCAGAACAAAAATTAAGGCCAGTGGGACTGTCAATACTTGGATAAACCCATGTTCACCTTTAAACCAATGTTCAGTTTTAAACCCATGTTCACCTTTAAACCCATGTTCACCTTTAAACCCATGTTCAGTTTTAAACCCATGTTCACCTTTAAACCCATGTTCACTTTTAAACCCATGTTCACTTTTAAACCCATGTTCACTTTTAAACCCATGTTCACCTTTAAACCCATGTTCACTTTTAAACCCATGTTCACTTTTTCACTGGTGATACATTGAATAAATAAAGTAACACACACACACACACACACACACAATAAACATCCCGAAATATGAGGGCTATATATGACCAGGGACCGATGTCAATCTGGACCTAATCATGAAATGGAATGAATTGTTATTCACAGGGTGAATAACAAAAAAATGTAGGTTAATATCTCCTCTGAATTAAATAGAAGGACGATTCCAGCATTATAGACATTACATGTTGTATGCGAAATCAGAAATGTAATGTCTCACAGAATCAAACGTTTGATGCTCCTCCCACCAGTTTCCACTGGTGTACCCTGTATACCCCAAAAAATGTGGATTTCTAAATATTGCCATGTTGGAGAAATAAATCTTATAAGAAGCGTTATGGATGTTATATGAAATGGACAAGCTTTTAATGAGACTGAACAAAAGTCTGTGAGTTTAAGTCTTAGGTCAAAACATGGATTGCCATTTTGAAGGAAAGATTTAGCGGAACACAGCTAAACACAAAAACGATAATTTTGAAAGACTGTCATTTCTATCACTACTTATGAGAGGAAAAACGACCGTTATGGAGTCTGAAATAGACATTCAAATCTTTGAAATTTCTTGATCAAAATCTATCATAACATATTTGTTGTCATTTGGAAGGTTTTTAAAGGTCAGTAGAATGCATAATACTTTAGGATTGCATTTACATGCAGCCTAAATAGTATACAAGGCCAATGTTTTATAAACATAGAAAACGTAAGCTTTACCAGTTGAATGTGTACACAAATATAAAATGTTTTTGTAAAACAATTTTTCTGATATATTGTAACAAAATATGCAAATGAGATAACATACATGTGCTTATACCACCAATTCACATTTCTGGACACTGAATGAAGTCCGTATATTTTGGGGGGCTTTCATTTGAAAAAGACACTACAGGATTATTCACATAGCATATTGTTAATAAACAGTACTGACAAATATAGAACACAAAATGTTTAAGATATCTGGTGCTAAGATATGATGCATCAATATCCATCACATCCGCAACCGTTATGAATTTTACGGATAACATAAGTGACAATGAAAAGAGAGAAACCAATTGTAGACCATATGAAACCTAGTTGAAAGCTGGCTTTACAGAGAAAGTTTCAAGATGATCCGATGTAAGGTTTTACAAAACATCTCCTAAAAAACACCATGTATGTTACATTGCCTGTCCCAGTAACCCCCCTATCATTAAAAGACTCAAGACACTTCAATCTGGTTTGTATTGCTTAATTAAACATCTCATCTTCATAACTAATACTGGGGGACAGCTGTAAGTGGAAAAACAAGCTCTTTGGGACCTTTCTAAAAGCCATGAAATATGATTGTCTGAAAAGCCTTTTCTGAGACTTGGCATCCTACTCACTAACCAGGTTTCCATTTAGGTTTCAATAAAACCTTTAAATGCAAGTAAAGTACGTCGGATAAAAAAATGTCACCACAGGCCTTATTGAAAGACAAAATGTGTCGTTAAATTTAGCAAATGTCGACAAAACAGTACGCTAGACATCGTTGGATCTTTTTGTCGGTAAAATGAATTATGCGAGAAATGTCGGTGGAAACGCTTTTATGCGCAGATATTGATATAATAACCATCACATCGAAGTAAACGTGGAGTCATGCAATGACATGTTGTGTGGTCCTCCCGCTACTACTAGTTGGTAAAGCACGCAGATTATTAGGCTACAGATTAAATAAATGATGATGAATTTAACAGGGTGATTAAATGCAAGGTGATGAGTTTGACAAATCAAATCAAATAAAATGTATTTATTGGTCACATACACATGGTTAGCAAATGTTATTGCGAGTGTAGCAATAATTATAAATCTAAGTAAGAATGGATTGAGAATATATAGTCGTGGCCAAAAGTTTTGAGAATGACTCCACAAAGTATGCTGCTTCAGTGTTCTTAGATCTTTATGTCAGTAGTTACTATGGTACACTGAAGTATAATTACAAGTATTCCATAAGTGTCAAAGGCTTTCATTGACAATGACATTCAGTTTATGCAAAGAGTCAATATTCGCAGTGTTGACCCTTCTTTTTCAAGACCTCTGCAATCTGCCCTGCATGCTGTCAATTAACTTCTGGGCCACATCCTGACTGATGGCAGGCAATTCTTGCATAATCAATGCTTGGAGTTTGTAAGAAGTTGTGGGTTTTTGTTTGTCCACCCGCCTCTTGAGGATCGACCACAAATTCTCAATGGGATTAAGGTCTGGGGAGTTACCTGGCCATGGACCCAAAATGTTGATGTTTTGTTCCCCACAAGCCACTTAGTTATCACTTTTGCCTTATGGCAAGGTGCTCCATCATGCTGGAAAAGGCATTGGTCGACACCAAACTGTTCTTGGATGGTTGGGAGAAGTTGCTCTCGGAGGATGTGTTGGTACCAATTTTGTGTTAGGCAAAATTGTGAGTGAGCCCACTCCCTTGGCTGAGAAGCAACCCCACACATGAATGGTCTGAGGATGCTTTACTGTTGGCATGACACAGGACAGATGGTAGCGCTTACCTTGTCTTCTCCGGACAACGTGTTTTCTGGATTGCCCAAACAATCGGAAAGGGGATTCATCAGAGAAAATGACTCTACCCCAGGCCTCAGCAGTCCAATCCCTGTACCTTTTGCAGAACATCAGTCTGTCCCTGATGTTTTTCCTGGAGAGAAGTGGCTTCTTTGCTGCCCTTCTTGACACCAGGCCATCCTCCAAAAGTCTTCGCCTCACTGTGCGTGCAGATGCACTCACACCTGCCTGCTGCCATTCCTGAGCTCTGCACTGGTGGTGCCCTGATTCCGCAGCTGAATCAACTTTAGGAGACGGTCCTGGCGCTTGCTGGACTTTCTTGGGCGCCCTGATGCCTTCTTCACAACAATTGAACCTCTCTCCTTGAAGTTCTTGATGATCCGATAAATGGTTGATTTAGGTGCAATCTTACCAGCAGCAATATTCTTGCCTGTGAAGCCCTTTTTGTGCAAAGCAATGATGACGGCACGTGTTTCCTTGCAGGTAACCATGGTTGACAGAGGAAGAACAATGATTTCAAGCACCACCCTCCATTTAAAGCTTACAGTCTGTTATTCTGACTCAATCAGCATGACAGAGTGATCTCCAGGCTTGTCCTCGTCAACACTCTCACCTGTGTTAACGAGATATTCACTGACATGATGGCAGCTGGTCTTTTTCTGGCAGGGCTGAAATGCAGTGGAAATGTTTTTTGGGGGATTAAGTTCATTTTCATGGCAAAGAGGGACTTTGCAATTAATTGCAATTCATCTGATCACTCTTCATGACATTCTGGAGTATATGCAAATTGCCATCCTCAACACTGAGGCAGCAAACTTTGTGGAGACCAATACTTGTGTCATTCTCAAATCTTTTGGCCACGACTGTATACATATGTCATGGCAGCATTGGAATACTAAGCTTTAAAGTATACAATATACACATAAGAGATTGGTGATGCAGTATGTAAACACGATTAGGTGACTAAGATACCGAGAATAGTATAGAGCAGTGATTCTCAAATGGGGGTACGTTGCGGTACTGTAGGGGGTACGTGAGATTTATAAAAAAATATATAATAAAAATTGTTTTAATTAAATTAAAAGATATACAAAATCATCCATGATTACTAAAAATATCATACGAAAATAAGTTTAATAAAATGTTTATGTAAACCACATTTTTATATAAAATGTTTCTATTTTAAATGTGATTGTAAACTACCTAAATCAGAGAAGAATTTGAATCACGCCGAGCGGGAAGCCAGTTGCTTTACTGGAAACAAACAGACATTTAAATGAAATCCTGGTTAAAACGTAGCAATACTACAGCGGAGAACGTGGAGGATGAAGAAAAAAAGAAAGCCAAAGTGGAGCCAACAAAATACCGTCAATATTAGGAGGGGTATGTTCTGATGGGATTCACGGCAACAAACGGCAACCCTGTATATATATTATTATATATATTATATATATTATTTATATAGGTTTCTTTTATCAAACATGTTTGGGACCAGTCATGGGGTACTTAAACTGCATGATCGGTAATTATACATTGTTTATTATTGCAAATGTTTATTATTTACATTGTTTAATAAATCTCATAATGATGGCACATCACTATATCGTAGTCATAGCTTTTATTTCTATCACAAATGATTGGGGCCGGTCAGGGGGTACTTGGCTGAGAAAACATTTGATAGGGGGTACGTTATTGAAAAAAGATTGAGAAGCACTGGTATAGAGTACAGTTAGACATATGAGATGAGTAGTGCAAGATACTGAAACATTATTAAAGTGACTAGCGTTTAATTCCTTAAGACAGCAAGGTTTATACAACTGTTGAAAACGAAATCCAAGTCTAAAAGAAATGTGAGATAATGTCTAGATGTTTTTTATAGGGGAGATCAAGTTTATAAATTGCATGGCTCGGCTGTTGAGACAGTGGATTGCGCAGTCAGATGGAACAGAGTAAATAGGCATTTTAACGTCATAGATTTAGTCGGTGGTAATTTGTGCAATAGACACCGGCTGGAATGTGGTTTTAATTGAAGAACAGGCCTATAGCCTATAGCCTAATGAACATTTTTTGTGATAAAACCATCAGTAGAGTTGAAAATGCGATGGAAACCCATTTAACTTGTTGTTTTTTTGGAGGGGGTGGGGATTTAAAGCAAAATATGTGAACTATGTCATCATGCACAGCCTTTTATCCCCGACAAGTCAATTTGATGGGAAAATGCGCATTTGGTTTTATGCGAATTTCTTAATATTTGCATGGAAATCTGTAGCCAATTGGATGGAAACCTAGCTACTAATGGTGAACATTCAAGCAATTTCCTACTTAAACGTTTAAAATAAAGCCTGAACTCCCACATTATGAACATGGTTTAATTTGGAAAAGACTAACTGTATTTGCACATGCTCAAGTTGACCTTCCCACGAAATCTCCCAGAACTAGAATTATATGATCTCTATGAATATAACATTGATTCTTGAGAAATATAATTCAGAATGAGTTGAGAATACATAATTATTACTACCATCCTCTCCTCCTTGATTCAACTGATAAATATAATAAAAATATTAACATGAGTATTTGAAGAATATTAAAAAATGCAGAAGCAGTTAAGCTGAAAATAATTGAGAATATGAAGAAGACCTACCTCTCTTCCTTGTCTACCTTGAAAGTATCATCAAAATATGAATTCAGCAAGCGAGGTGAAGCACACCATCCATTCCTGAGCTGACTTGTCCGTCTAAGAGTAACTTCAGGTTGATATCAGGTTGATATGTTGTTCTTGAGAGCCATATAAAACAACGGTGCCTCTAGAAAACTGTAAACCAAAACTTCCCCTGTCCATTTGCATCAAAGAGGTAAAATTATGAAAATTAATGCAAAGTGATGATGTAGGCCTAACCTTTTCTGAGTCAAGATCACTTTCGCAGTCAAAAAGCAAGCCAATATCTACCGCTATAATTTTATTTTTTTATTTTTTACATTTAACATGACTTACATTTTTGTACATTAACCTAATAAAAACTGTTCTGTAGGAATGAGATTTGTGCAGTATGCCTAATACATTATCACAGCATATTGGCTATATGCCTGGCCTGATACATTATCCAGCATATTGGCTATATGCCTGGCCTGATACATTATCACAGCATATTGGCTATATGCCTGGCCTAATACATTATCACAGCATATAGACTATATGCCTGGCCTAATACATTATCACAGCATATTGACTGTATGCCTGGCCTGATACATTATCCAGCATATTGGCTATATGCCTGGCCTAATGCATTATCACAGCATATAGACTATATGCCTGGCCTAATACATTATCACAGCATATTGGCTATATGCCTGGCCTGACAATATTGTTATTCTCAGACCATATAATATTTCAAAACTCGAGCTTTGATAACAGAATAGATTTACATTTTAGGTAGTGCATATATGTTCATACTTTCATCGTACTTGTCCCACATGGGAGTCGAACCCAGAACCCTGGCGTTGCAAGCGCCATGCTCTACCAGCTGAGCTACACGGGACTGGATCAGCTGATGTAGCACTTGCGAGGCACAGCTGAGCGTTAATTGAAATCATTTGCCAATGTGCTTTTTACTTTACTGGACTGATAGTACCTGCATTTGATGGTCATGGTGCTTTCAAGACAACTGGGAACTCGGAGAAAAACGAGGTAAAGTCATGACATCAGTAATCTTCAAGTCGGAATGTCGGAGCTCTAGAAAGATGCCCGAGTTTCCGACTTGGAATTCCAAATTGGAAGACTATTCAAAAATATTTTTCCCAGTCGTACCTCGTTTTATTCAGAGTTCCCAGATGTTTTGGACGCACTGCAGTCGGAAGTCCGAGTTCAGAGTTCCCAGTTGTTTTGAACACGGCATTAGTCTCAGCAGAGGGAGGGAGAGAGGAGCAGAGGGTCCGCCGCTCACGGACCCGGCTCTTTCATTCCTTTCCTACATTAAGACTGACCATCATTGTCCACTTGATGGCGAAACTCGAGTCGCACCCCATCCGCATCTGTCTCATGCACAAATTCATGTTGTTCCTATGACCAGAGAAAGTAAAATATTCCTCGATTTTAAAATATACACGACGAGCTGCTAATAACAATAAAACGCAGAGTTGTAGATAAACGTGCCTACTAATTAATTGCAGCTACTGCGCGAGTGGGAGTATGGAGAACTGTGCTTTATGTGTTAAATAAAAAGCGTGTTGACAGTGCTGAGTAAAAACGTAATCATGATGAACTCACTCATAAAAACTGCAGCGCTTTGTTTTATTCTTTGACAGTCTCTCTCCGTTTTTTTTTTGTTTTTTTTGTTTGAAGTTATGACTTTTCATGTAGACTACACTTTGCTTGAAGCTATAGCCTACACACGGTGGCCTACACACGGTGATTTGAGATATCAGCTTGGGCAGCGCACTAGGTGCACTCGATTTAGCCACAGATCTCCCGGTCATTTGTCTCTTTTCAGACAAATAAAAAGGTTCAAAATTGGAACACTTTGCCACCCGATTAGACTACAATCACCCCATTAAAAGGAGGAATGGGGTTATTGTAGTCTAATCGGGTGACTTTGCCTACACGGTGCGCAGGGCTTCTGAATTAAGTGAACCTACTGGCAATACCGCAACACGAATAATTTCTACAGAAATGTGGTGATTGACTACGAATGCATTGAAGATCGAACGCTTAGGGACCACTGGCCTAAGGCGTGTAGGCCCTTTATTTTATACCTCGTTCTCCAACCAAGATCCATAATTTGAGGAGAATAGTACATTGAGTAACTCTTGGAGGACAGTGGAAGTTGATAAAATAGATTTTTTTTTTATAAGCCCAGAGCAATGGCCTTCATCGTTTAGGACTACTTGTTTAACTGATCAATGGGGGCGCAATGATTCTCACAATATAAGCCAAACATATACTGAAACCCTGCATCATGTTTAACCGATATTCTGGCAAATCGGTTAAACATGTATGTGAGAGGACTACATATTCTAGGCCTGTACCGTAACCGAGAAAACCCAACTCAAGAAGACATTCTACGGCTGCTGTGAATCTCTGGCTTCGAATCACCTGTTCATTCACTCGTCAGAACGTTGCCGAGCAACATGATACAACAACTGCCGGCGTCTTCAAGCCAAGGGATCTCTTGTTGCACTTTGTTGTTGAACAATAAGACAGTTAGCTAAGCACTTGAACAGTTCATACAGAAAATTAGCGAATTATTTGAGAATATCAACTTCTGACACTTTGATGTCGAGCCTGCAAGTTGAGCCTGGCAGTCGATAATGGAGGCAAGTTAAGTAGCTAGCACGAGCTGTCAAGTTAGCTTAGCCAGTTAGCTTAGCTAGCCAGCTAACGTTAGCTGCTGCTGCTGTTTTCATCCATCATGGTGAATGACACATTTAGCTAGCAACTGCGTTACCCTTATACTGTATATAAAATATGATACTGTAACATGTATCCCAGGGAACTGGCGTAGCTAATTAAATAGCTTCTAGTTTATGCCAATATAACGTTAAGTAAGTTAGCTAGCTAATGTGAGATTTTCAGCATTTCATGGACGGTTTCAATCTTTCAGCAGTCTTCAGGCTCTTCTTCAGGAAAAGGATACATTGAACTTCCACCAAGGATTGATACTTTACTTAGCAGGAAGAATATCAATAGAAAAAATGAAGAAAAAGGAGAGAGTTACATTTCTATGTAAGTGTCAATTATATAGCAAAGTGTTTTTTTTTAATTCAATAAGCTACCTGTCAGCATATATTTTACATTTTGGTCATTTTTACAGGTTACTAAGGAAAAACGAACCTGTCAACAGATTGTGTATACAATCAAGTAAATTATCAGGTGTGGGAGAATCTCCTACTGAAAATGCACTATCATCAAATGTCTCCAGGTCTCCTTTACACGAAAGGAGCATTATGGAAAGTGAGTATCATTCCCATTTGTTGTATTTCAATGCATTTTGTAAGCAAAATCATTGGGCACGCAACATTTCTGTTTCTATAGGTGGCTGCATGTTCCAGCCTAGCAAGCAGGAGCCACTGTGTCTGAAAAGAGGGGTCCTTGAACCAATTAAACACATGTGTGAAGCCTCAACGATCCCCGCCACATGGAACTATAAGGGGAAGAGAGTTACGGACGTCCGCTTCGATGTCAAAGGTAGATTACCCAGAAACAGTTACACAGAACTGCTTGATTTAACTTTTTTTGCCACACTTAGTTTTTTTTTAATGTTGGCTATTCTGTACATAGCCTACATGTCAGGGTGAGGACATTAGACATAGCATAATTATTGCACATTGTTGGTTCTCTACAGAGCCTGACAATGACTGTGTTGTGAGCCACATAATCAGATTGAGAGAAAAACTGGGCTGGTCCACTGAGATTCCTGACAGGAGAATAGCAAAAGCATGCTTACAAAACATACAGGTTGGTTTCCACCATTTTAGCTAATAACCTATATGATCAATTGATGTGAACTTTATCCTTGAGTCTCTGCAGTCCATGGTTTTCTATGTTTTTTTTATTTGATATGTATATCAGTTCAATTGTGTGTGTTTAAAAAAAAAAAAATATATACTTCATAATCAATACATCATATTTGAATCAATGCAAATCTAACTTCCTTGTGGATGTTGTGCAGGAAATCCCTGAGGAGACTAAAAAGGATCCTGGAGAGTATGTGTACTGTCTGATGAGGAACAGGGGTGACCTCAAGATCCAGCCCAACCCCTATGATCTTCAGGTGGTTTCTGTCCAGACAGCTAAACAAAGCTGTCAGTACTGGACCGTCAGCGCTTCATGCATATTCAAGGTCAGTGCAACCAGTTCACCATTGAACTGTTAAACGTTGTTGAAAAGACATTGTTATTGCTATTCCCTGTATAGTGCACCACTTTTGACAAGGTACAAAAGTAGTGCACTATGTAGGGATTTGGTTGCCATTTGGGACAAACACATAATTTACTTCTATTTTAGGGGCAGGTTTCCCAGACACAAATAAAGCCTAGCCCTGGGCCCGTATCCACAAAGCATCTCAAAGCAAGAGTGCTGAGCTAGGATCTGTCCATATAATCCTATTCATTATAATCTGAAAGGGGAAACTGATCCTAGATCAGCACTCCTACTCTGAGAGGCTTTTTGGATATAGCCCTGGACTTAAAAGCATGTTCAATGGAGATTCTTTGTGTTTTTAATTTTATCACTAGGCTTAATCTGTGTCCAGGAAACCATCCCAAAGAGTCCACCTCACTCCATTTTATTTTATAGGTGTCTGTTTTGGAGGACAGAAGTGGTGAAATCATGTCTATAATAGACTGGCTTTCTGAAAGAGAACTGTTCTTCAAAATCTTCAAGTTGCCATTGTTTGCAAAATTCAGGTTTGTATAGTCTATGGTTATTCTTATAGAAGGATTATGAAAAATGTGTATCTTATATGTGTATGTGGAAAGTATGTGATATAATACAGTAAAATACTGTAATCCAGTTTTACAATACACTTTTTGCTCTCTGCAGAATATGGAAGGCATTTACAATCTGGAAGGTCACAGTATGCCACTCAAAGACCAAAAAAGCTAAGTGAGTGTTGATCAAGTATTAACTGCCACATGATTTTTAATTTGTCTTATAATACGTTTCCATACGGCCAGTGTTGCCTGTCTTCTTCTTCTTCTTCTTCTTCTTCTTCTTCTTCTTCTTCTTCTTCTTCTTCTTCTTCTTCTTCTTCTTCTTCTTCTTCTTCTTCTTCTTCTTCTTCTTCTTCTTCTTCTTTCCTTTGTCTCCACACTATTAAATACCTTCTAAATAGGCTTTTGAAATGCATTTATTTTTTGTAATCAACCTTTTTTTTAGGGAAATGTTATCCAAAGGTCTGTTTTTTGCTGACGACATCTTCTTGAGATGTCTGGTTGAAATCAAAGGACTTTTTGAGATGGCCAGTGACAAAACAAGATATGGGGATTCTGACAGTGCCATTGTTTTAACAAAGGTAGGGCCATGTTTTTTGGATAACT
Source organism: Thymallus thymallus (assembly GCA_023634145.1). Classification (NCBI taxonomy): domain Eukaryota; kingdom Metazoa; phylum Chordata; class Actinopteri; order Salmoniformes; family Salmonidae; genus Thymallus; species Thymallus thymallus. Next base: position 6,325,757 of record CM042405.1, on the reverse strand, counting down.
ATCTTCATTGATAATGTTGTTTTCAACTCCTTTCTAATAACATGTTTTTGTTTATTCTACCTAGTTGGATAAATCCACCACATACTCCTTGATAGTATTCTGTGAGGCCCAGACCCAACAATGTGCTGTAGCACTGAGACAACTTCAGTGCCTTCACCACAAAGTTGCCACTTTGATTCGCGCAGCTTGTCTGAAGGTACACTGCAGTTTGTCTGATGGTACACTGCAGTTTGTCTGAAGGTACACTGCAGTTTGTCTGAAGGTACACTGCAGTTTGTCTGAAGGTGCACTGCAGCTTGTCTGAAGGTACACTGCAGTTTGTCTGAAGGTGCACTGCAGTTTGTCTGATGGTACACTGCAGTTTGTCTGATGGTACACTGCAGTTTGTCTGATGGTACACTGCAGTTTGTCTGAAGGTACACTGCAGTTTGTCTGAAGGTACACTGCAGTTTGTCTGAAGGTGCACTGCAGCTTGTCTGAAGGTGCACTGCAGCTTGTCTGAAGGTACACTGCAGTTTGTCTGAAGGTACACTGCAGTTTGTCTGAAGGTACACTGCAGTTTGTCTGAAGGTGCACTGCAGTTTGTCTGATAGTACACTGCAGTTTGTCTGATGGTACACTGCAGTTTGTCTGATGGTACACTGCAGTTTGTCTGATGGTACACTGCAGTTTGTCTGATGGTACACTGCAGTTTGTCTGATGGTACACTGCAGTTTGTCTGAAGGTGCACTGCAGTTTGTCTGAAGGTACACTGCAGTTTGTCTGAAGGTGCACTGCAGTTTGTCTGAAGGTGCACTGCAGTTTGTCTGATGGTACACTGCATATCCTTTTGATTGTTATGAGGACATGTAATTAGAGTCCCTGAAAAACATCTCTGTCACTATCCTCTGCTGATCTACCCTGGTTTAGATTTTTGGCATGACAACAACCATAGGTGTTGGCAAGACAGCACAAACAGATCTGAGCCCTAATTCATAATGAACCTCAGAGTAGGAGTGCTGATATAGGATCAGATCCATGGAATATTATTCAATATGATCTAAAAGGCTAAACTAATCCCAGATCAGCACTCCTACTCTGAGACACTTTATATTGAATCATATATATTCAATATATCATTGTACTGTCTTTTTTCTTGTCAGGCAGCAGAGGTCCAGGGTGCAGAGAGACTGTTCCTCCCTCTGTCCTCTCTGTGGACCAACAGGCCGCTGTATGCTGAGGTGGCTCAGTGGAGGATCCTCTTGTGTCGCTTCAGCCACTTCCTCAACATGATAGACAGAATGTTTGAAGAGATGCTCTGTGTCTTGGTCAGATCTGCAGTTCAACTCCTTCTGTCGTTCCTCCGAGAGTCCTGTAACACTAATGGAGTGAAAGAGAGAAGACAAGAGACAAAGTAAGTGGTTTTTAAGGGAGATATAGTACGGTTATGGTATTTGTTTGTCAATGAGTTTAATTAGCATGCTTGCGATGTTGAAATATTTGACTGTGTACTCCCTAGAAAAGTGGCAAGGATGGATGCAAGTGGACCTTACAGAAATATTATCAAGGAGCCAACTGGTCTTGATGCAGCGCATAAACTTTATTCACACAGCCAAGGCCAACCACAGCTAGTTAACAAGGTCGATCAGCTTTTATCTATTGTGCAAATGTGGTCAGAAACATGTAAACATCACTTAACAATGCGTCACTTGTAATGCTAAATTGACTTGTATTATCACATTTTCTAGTAATCTCTCGTGGACAGACTTTCGTTGTAGGTTAACTGAGATTACATTTCTAGATGCTACCAAATTTTAAAAAGGAGGAGCCGGAAGAAGAGATCCAGGCTGTATTTGAAGTGGACATCCTGCTTACAGTCACACCTGTGAACCAGCCAATGACAGGTGATGTCTCAGCCAAAGGGACAGCTATAACAGAGCTCCACTCTGAAGTGGACACTAAAGGTGAATCCCATTTATAGTAAAAAAAAAAAAAAAACTAAAATAGAAATGAACTGAATTGTCTGCTAAAGCTTAGTGTTTTCTCATCCCAGATACACAGAAGGATAAAGAGGCTTCCGGTGAGGAGACTCCATGGCGGTATGACCACTTGTATATTACAATTTATTTTACTAGGCAAGTCAGTTAAGAACAAATTCTTATTTACAATGACAGCCTACCCTGGCCAAACTCAAACTCAGGGCCAATTGTGCGCTGCCCTATGGGACTCCCAATCACAGCCGGTTGTGATACAGCCTGGAATTGAACCAGGATCTGTAGTGACACCTCTTGCACTGAGATGCCATGCCTTGGACCGCTGCGCCACTCGGGAGCCCTAAGTGGCTGTATCGCTCCATGTTCCTCTATTTAAAAAATGTATAAATTTCACAAACATCAGCTAGTGTTTTTCAGATAATCTGTCACCTCAGTCAGTGAAGTGATGCTGTTGTTTTCTTTCTCGTAGCTTACCCAGCAAACGAGTGAAGCTGACCATCTATCCCTGCCTTGAGGACTTCACACTGCACATTCAACAGGTGCTACAGGGATTTGAACAAGTCATTGGTAAGACATTCTCTAAAGATTTAAACTCACAGCCTTGTTGTCTTGTAAATACTGTAGGTTCATAAGTATTATGCTGTTTTAAAGTGCAGAGCTTTGCCAGACAGTCATGGTTTTATTCATCAATCTACACACAACACCCCATAATGACAAAGCGAAAACAAATTTATAAAAACAGAAATACCTTATTTACGTAAGTATTCACACGCTTTGCTATGAGACTCGAAATTGAGCTCAGGTGTGTCCTTTGAGCTCAGGTGTGTTTCCATTGATCATCCTTGAGATGTTTCTACAACTTTATTGGAGTCCACCTGTGGTAAATTCAATTGATTGGACATGATTTGGAAAGGCGCACACACCTGTCTATATAAGGTCCCACAGTTGACAATGCATGTCAGAGCAAAAACCAAGCCATGAGGTTGAAGGAATTGTCCGTAAAGCTCTGAGACAGGATTGTGTCGAGGCACAGATCTGGGGAAGGGTACCAAAACATTTCTGCAGCATTGAAGGTCCCCAAGAACACAGTGGCCTCCATCATTCTTAAAGGAAGAAATTTGGAACCGCCAAGACTCTTCCTAGAGCTGGCTTCCAGTCCAAACTGGGGAGAAGGGACTTGGTCAAAGAGGTGACCAAGAACCCGATGGTCACTCTGACTGAGCTCCAGAGTTCCTCTGTGGAGATGGGAGAACCTTCCAGAAGGACAACCATCTCTGCAGCACTCCACCAATCCGGCCTTTATGGTAGAGTGGCCAGACGGAAGCCACTCCTCAGTAAAAGACACTTAATGGACTCAGACCATAAGAAACAAGATTCTCTGGTCTGATGAAACCAAGATTGAACTCTTTGGTCTGAAAGTCAAGCGTCACGTCTGGAGGAAACCTGGCACCATCCCTACGGTGAAGCATGGTGGTGGCAGCATCATGCTTTGTGGATGTTTTTCAGCGACAGGGACTGGGAGACTATTCAGGATCAAGGGAAAGATGAACGGAGCAAAGTACAGAGAGATCCTTGATGAAAACCTGCTCCAGAGCACTCAGGACCTCAGACTGGGGAGAAGGTTCACATTCCAACAGGACACATTTTTGTATTTTTTATTTAACCTTTATTTTACTAGGCAAGTCAGTTAAGAACAAATTATTATTTTCAATGACGGCCTAGGAACAGTGGGTTAACTGCCTTGTTCAGGGGCAGAACCCAGGGGCAGAACCCAGCCAAGACAACGCAGGAGTGGCTTCGGGACAAGTCTCTGAGTGTCCTTGAGTGGCCCAGCCAGAGCCCGGACTTGAACCCGATCGAGTACTGAGTAAGGGGTCTGAATACTTATGTAAATGTAATATTTCCAGTTTTTATTTGTAATACATTTGCACACATTCTCTAAGAATCTGTTTCTGCTTTGTCATTATTGATGAGGATGTAACAAAATGTGGAAAAAGTCAAGGGGTCTGAATACTTTCCGAATGCACTGTACTTTAGTAAACCCTATGGGCCCTGGTCAAAAAGTACTGCAATATATAGGGAATAAGGTGCCATTTGGGACACATCCATGAATAACTGCCATTAGTAATCTACAGAAATGTAATAAGCAAGTAACAATTATCCCTAACTGTTTTACAGTTACACATTTGCCCTATATATTAATTACATTGATTTCACTCAGCCAAACAGACATCCTTCAACCAAGACCCTAACCTCCTGGATTTGCACTCGCCTCCTGTGTTTGACCTGAAACTGTCAGTTGACGAGGAGCTGGAGAAGCAAAGAGACCAATACCTCCGACCATGGCCTGACCTGGAGCTGTTACTGGGGACAGATCTCGCTTTCCAATCTGATGTATGTAACTGTGCAGCACTTACAGTGACACGTATACACACGTCACACGTACACATGTCACCTGAATGACATGTCACACTATCACATCAGCATCATCTAGTCACGTGTTATATGCGTCGGAGGCAGAGCTGTTCTTAGCAGATGCTCTTATCCAGCAATACTTACACATTTAGTGCGTTTAAGGTAGCTAGGTACGACAACCGCATATCACAGTTCTAAGCTAGGTTTCCATCCAATTGGCAACAGATTTTCATGCAAATACAAAAAAATCTACATTAAAACAATATGCCAATTTTCCCACCAGAGATGTGTTTCCATCAAATTGACTTATTGTGGATAAAAAGCTGTGCGTGATTACGTAATGCACAAACAAATAACGCTTGCTGTTAAAGAAGATTATTTTAATTTGTCAAATTTGCCCTGGCTATTTATTGGAAAGGAGCATCAAGCTCATCACTGTGAACTTTCACCACTACAGATCATCATTTATTTGATCTGTAGCCTAATAAACTGCATGTTTTCCGAGTCGTAGTGGGAGGACCAGACAACATGTCAAATCAAAATGTATTTGTCACATGCTTCATAAATAACAGGTGTAGACTAACAGTGAAATGCTTACTTACAGTGCCTTTGTGAGGGCTGGGTAGTGGTGAAGCCGCTACTCCCATCTGGGGGAGTGGATTGAGCCACAACCCAGTCCTCACATCAGTGAGGGAGGATTAATGATCCCCAATCAGAGACAGCTGTCTAGAGTTGTCTCTGATTGGGGGGAGTATTTAGCAGCCCTCCAAATCCACCTGTGTGTGGATCATTGTTTGTTCGTGTCTGTCTGCATGTTGCGCTAGACCGTAAGTCACTTTGCATTTGTTCAAAAGTTTGTTTGTTTCACTCTCCTTGTTTATTCATATGCTTCGTGAGAACAACTCATATAATAAAAAGGATGTCACTCCACGAGCGCTCCGTCTATCGTCCCTTATATCCACAGCATCGTGACAGCCTTCAGAAAGTGTTTACACAGTGGTGACTTTAAAATAGTTTAATGGCTGTGATAGGAGAAAACGGAGGATGGATCAACATTGTAGTTACTCCACAATACTAACCTAAATGACAGAATGAAAAGAAGGAAGCCTGTACAGAACAAAAAAACAAAAAACAAACATGCATCCTGTTTGCAATAAGGCACAAAAGTAAAACTGCAAAAAAGTGGCAAAGAAATTAACTTAAAATCCGGAATTCAATTGTTATGTTTGGGGCAAATTCAACACAACAAATCACTGAGTACCTCTCTTCATATTTTCGAGCATGGTGGTGGCTGCATCATGTTATCGGTATGCTTGTCATCGGCCAGGACTAGGGAGTTTTTTGGGATAAAAAAAACGGAATAGAGCTAAGCACAGGCTACATCCTAGAGGAAAACATGGTTCAGTCTGCTTTCCAACAGACACTGGAAGACAAATTCACCTTTCAGCAGAACAATAACCTAAGTTGCTTACACTGGAGTTGCTTACCCAGACGACATTGAATGTTCCTGAGTGGCCTAGTTACAGTTTTGACTTAAATTGTCTTGAAAATCTGTGGGAAGACATGAAAATGGCTGTCTAGCAGATCAACAACCAACTTAACAGAGGTTGAAGAATAACATTTTGTACAAATATTTTACAATCCAGGTGTTCAAATCTCCTAGAGACTTACCCAGAAAGACTCCAAAGGTGCTTCCAAAGGTGATGCTATCATGTATTGACTCAGGGGTGTGAATACTTATGTAAATGAGATATTTCTGTATTTAATGTTCAATAAATTTGCTAACATTTAAATTAACTGTACAGGTAAATGAAAGGAAGAGATACTTAAATAGCTAAATGTGTGTATAATATCATCTAGGGTAATAATAGTAATTCCCTTAAAATACAGTCCTTAGTGAACATGGTTTAATTACAGATAAATGCACGTATTGCACATTCAATATACTAAAAGCAATGAAAAAAGATACAACTGACAGGATATTAATATGCATTCCTGAGTGAATGACTACGTAAGTTCAGTCCAAGAATTACTTACAATATTGCACGTGATATGATATAACAACTGTACATTAATATATATATATACAGACCTGAATGAATAAATAAGTCCTGAGTGAATGAGTGATTACAGACCAGAGTTACTCACGGATGGATGCATAATTGTTAAACTAGGTCCTAACACCCCAACAGTTCCAGGTCTAAGGACCTCCTGTACCGCTCTCTGGCACACCGGGGTGTGATCAGTCTGTGGCTGAAGGTGCTCCTCTGCGTCATAACCATGGCATGCAGAGGGTGGGTGACGCTGTCCATGATGGCCAGCAGTTTGGCCAGGATCCGTCTCTCCGCAACCTCCTCTAGAATGTCAAGAACAGAGCTAGCCTTCCTGATCAGTTTATTTACCCGAGAAGCATCACCGGCCTTTATGTTGGCGCCCCAGCACACCACTGCAAAAAATATGGCATTGGCCACCACAGACTGGTAGAAGGTATGCAGTAGTTTACTGCACACGTTGAAGGACCCGAGCCTCCTCAGAAAGTAGAGTCGGCTCTGGCCCTTTTTGTACAGAGCCCCGGTGTTACCAGCCCATTCCAGCCTGTTGTCCATATGGACTCCCAAGAACTTGTATGACCCAACCGCTGATGTTGAGCTGAAGGTGGTTCTGCTCACACCACACCACAAAGTAATTGATTGTGCTCCTGTACTCCTCCTGCCCACCCCTGATGCACCCTACAATTGCAGAGTCATCCGAGAACTTCTGTAGGTGGCATGTTTCAGAGTTATATCTGAAGTCTGAGGTGTAGAGGCTGAACAGGAAGGGGGACAGGACCGTTCCCTGGTGGGCCCCTGTGTTGCTCACTGCCCGTTCTGACACACAGCTCTGTAGTCGCACAAATCTGGCAAAGATCCTAGAATCTTTAGTCAACAAACAGTTACAATATTTTCTTATGTGATATTATCTATATACTGCTTCAGCAAACACATAAAAAACACTGGATGCTATTTACCATTGTGCACTCAGGTTTATCACAGGTGATCGTTACAAAACTCATCACTGTATTCTATATCAACATGTGGATTGGGGCTCTCTATCTGTGAGGCGAAAGCTACATGCTCTCTTGTTTATTTATAAAGTACTTCTTTTAAAACTACCTCCATATACAGCGGGTGAAATAAGTATTGAACACGTCACCATTTTTCTCAGTAAATATATTTCCAAAGGTGCTATTGACATTAAATTTTCACCAAATGTTCTTCCACAAAAACAGTCTTCAAATCTTGAAGGCTCCGTGGGCCTCTTCTATGAATCTTGATCTTCAGTTCTTTCCATAGATTTTCAATGGGATTTAAGTCAGGTGATTGGCTGGGCCATTCTAGCAGCTTTATTTTCTTTCTTTGAAACCAATTGAGAGTTTCCTTGGCTGTGTGTTTCATCTTCATCATCCTGGTAGATGGCAGCAGATTTTTGTCAAGAATGTCTCGGTAAATTTGCCCATTCATCCTTCCTTCAATTATGTGAAGTTTGCCAGTACCATTTGCTGAAAAGCAGCCCCACACCATGATGTTCCCACCTCCAAACTTCACTGTTGGTATGGTGTTTTTAGGGTGATGTGCAGTGCCATTTCTCCTCCAAACATGGTGTGTATTATGACATCCAAACAGTTCAATTTTGCTCTCATCTGACCACACTATATTCTCCCAGTATTTCACTGGCTTTTCCAAATGTGCAGCAAACTTTAAACAAGCTTCAACATGCTTTTTTTTCAGCAATGGAGTCTTGCGTGGTGAGCGTGCATACAGGCCATGGCGGTGGAGTGCATTACTTACTGTTTTCTTTGAGACAACAGTACCTGCTAATTGCAGGTCTTTTTGAAGCTCTCCACAAGTGGTCCTTGGCTCTTGGACAACTCTTCTGATTATTCATTTCACTCCTCTGTCAGAAATCTTGCGAGGAGCACCTGGTCGAGGCAAATTTATGGTGAAATGATTGTCTTTCCACTTCTGTATTATGGCCCCAACAGTGCTCACTGGAACATTCAGAAGCTTAGAAATGCGCCTATAACCAATGCCATCATTATGTTTTGCAACAATTAGGTTGTGAAGGTCTTGAGACAGCTCTTTGCTTTTACCCATCATGAGATGTGTCTTGTGTGACACCTTGGCAATGAGACCTTTTTGTAGGCCATCAGTTGGGACTGAACCAGCTGATATTAATTTGCACTGACAGGGGGCTGGATTGCTTTTTAATTACTGATAGTTTTCAGCTGTTGTCTTGGCTTTCCATGCCTTTTTGCACCTCCCTTTCTTCATGTGTTCAATACTTTTTCCCTGTGTCATTTCACATTATTACACATAACTTAATTTCTGAACTTATTTGTTTTGTATGTATGGATTACTTGGGTTGTTACCAACATCTGGTGAAATTTTCATGTCAATAGCACCTTTGGAAATATATTTACTGAGAAAAATGGTGGCGTGTTCAATACTTATTTCACCCGCTGTATATCATCATTAATTTCCACTAGACATATTCATTTTAAAACCAGATCACAGTAGTGGATTACATTAGAGACTCCTGCGGTCTCCACAGAGTTGGTTAGGACTGCCTTCAGTTCCTTTGCACCTCATTTATGTAACAAACTGCAGATCCAACTTAAGTTAGACACTCTGGTGTCCTTAGCCCATTTCAAAAATGTTTGAAATTTTGTCTGTGATTGTTTCTGTTTCAGTGAATTGTCTGTGTGCCTAAAACTGTGCATGTCAACATGTTTACACAGGGCACAGCCGTAAAAGAGATATTAAAATTAAAAAAAATTAAGAAATTGGTTTCTCCCATGTTTCTCTGCAGATCCTCTCAAGCTCTGTCAGGTTGGATGGGGAGAGTCTCTGCACAGCTATTTTCAGGTCTCTCCAGAGACGGGTTCAAATCTGGGCTCTGACACTCAAGGATATTCAGATACTTATCCCGAAGCCACTACTGCGTTGTGTTGGCTGTGTGCTTAGGGTTGTTGTCCTGTTGGAAGGTGAACCTTAGCCCCAGTCTGAGGTCCTGAGCGCTCCGGAGACGGTTTTCATCAAGGATCTCTCTGTACTTTGCTCCATTCATCTTTCCCTCAATCCTGACTAGTCTCCCAGTCCCTGCCTCCGAAAAACATCCTCACAGCATGATGCTGCCACCACCATGCTTCACCTTAGGGATGGTGCCAGGTTTCCTCCAGACGTGACGCTTGGCATTCAGGCCAAAGAGTTCAATCTTGGTTTCATCAGACCGGAGAATCTTGTTTCTCATGGTCTGAGAGTCCTTTAGGTGCCTTTTGGCTAACTTCAAGCGGGCTTGTCATGTGCCTTTTACTGAGGAGTGGCTTTCGTCTGGCCACTCTACCATAAAGGCCTGAATGGTGGAGTGCTGCAGAGATGGTTGTCCTTCTGGAAGGTTTTCCCATCTCCACAGTGGAACTCTGGAGCTCTGTCAGAGTGACCATCGGGTTCTTGGTCACCTCCCTGACCAAGGCCCTTCTTCCCAGATTGCTCAGTTTGCCCGGGCAGCCAGCTCTAGGAAAAGTATTGGTGGTTCCTAACTTCTTCCATTTAATAATGATGGATGTCATTGTGTTCTGGTTTTTGGTTTTTGGCTTGGTTTTTGCTCTGACGTGCACTGTTAACTGTGGGACCTTATATAGACAGGTGTATGCCTTTCCAAATCATGTCCAATCAATTGAATTTACCACAGGTAGACTCCAATCAAGTTGTAGAAACATATCAAGTATGATCAATGGAAACAGGATGCACCTGAGCTCAATTTCGAGTCTCATTGCAAAGGGTCTGAATTCTTATGTAAATAAGGTATTTCAGTTTTTTTTTTTTTTGTACATTTTCAAACAAAAATAAAAACCTGTTTTCGCTTTGTCATTATGGGGTATTGTGTGTAGATTGATGAGGAAAAACATTTATTTAATCAATTTTAGAATAAGGCTGTAACGTAACAAAATGTGGAAAAGTCCGAATGCACTGTACTTTTTGAGGTATTTTCCATAGAAATTAGTTCGACATGTTTTTCTAAATTCTACATATGGTTTGTTGACATTAGACATAGACCTTGATACAGATGATGCACATCTGATGTGTTTGTTGATTTCAAGCTGTCGGACATCCTCAGTACCGTCCAGCGAGGGATGCAGGGAGTGGAGAAGCACTGTCAGAGGATAGAGAAGTTCTGTGATATGGTTGAGACAGCCATGTTGACTGACATCGATACCTTCTTGGCTGGGGAGAAATGGTCTCCCCAGGATATCAAGGCCATCTTGGCGGTGCACACAGAGAGCATCAGGCTGATGAAGAGGATGGAGACAGAGACCCGCGTCAACATGATCCTGGTCAGGTGTCACCAGTACCAGACAAACTGCCTGCCCTTCCCAGAGGCTCTCATCTTTACCATTCACTCCATGCTCCCCTGCATCGTTAAGAAGAAGAATCTCGAACTGATGGAGGTTTGTTAACATTAGTATACCATAGTTTTTCTTTTTGTTGTTGTTTAAGCTCGTCTAAATACCAGATACTCTACCTACAGTCATGAAGTTTACTTCAGACTTCATGCATATTTCATGCTCAGGCTATTCATATTTTGAAGTTATTCTAACTGCATTGAGGAGCGGTTTGACCGGTACTACTGTTTGGTTATGCTTTCCTCTCTCCATCTGTTCAATCAGGTGATCAGTGGAGCTCTTAAAAAGCTGGATAAAGACATTCTTACAGTGGAAGAGTTTGTTGAGCATCTGACCTTCCTGAGTCGGATATCTGTGCAGATTCCCACTCTGGAGAGACAGTATCAGTTCCTCATCCAGCTCTATAGTATGGCTAAAGAGTACCAGATCGCTATCTCTCCTGAGGAACTGGCTTTGTACCAGCACCTTGTCCCCAGCTTCCAGTATCTCAAATCCACTGTCATGATCTGTGAAACCAAGAGGGATGACAACATCTTCAAGTTCAGTGTTGATCTGGGCAAACACTTAAATCAACTCAGATTTGAGCTTGTTCTGGTCAAAATGAAGGTACGGTTGATCTTCTAGCAGTTATTGTGCTTTTTTTCCTCAATACTTCAGAAGAGTCATTATTCTTGATTGTGTTTAACATGTACATATCTATGATGTCTTCTTCCTAACAAAGCTGCCTAGCCTTGATTGCAATGATTACCATAGGAGTTGGCAAGACACCACAAACAGATTTAGGACCAGGCTAAAATTAATCTCTTATTTCTCAGGTGAACAATCCCATCCTGCTTTGCTCCTACACGTCTCCCAAAGTGGCCAATGAGATCCTCCAGGCTCTCTCAGAGGAGGTGGCCATCTACTCCAGTAAGGCGTATAGCTACACCAGCTACGGAGAGCTCCTGAGAAACTCTTTCTCTATGAAGAAGATCTCCACTGTGGTCCGCATGAAGCAGGGCCGTGGTTATAACGCTGCCGAAGTCGAGGCAGAGCTGTCTGAGGTGGACTGTGCCCTGACACTGAGGAAGATGCTCTGGGGGATGCAGGAGGAGTGGGATAAACAGTACAGCCTTTGGAGAGCCACCACCTTTGAGATGCTTAATGTGGACGACCTACAGAATGATGTCAGCCGCTTTACACAGACCATCTACATGTTAGAGAAAGGTGGGGCTTTCAGGTCTCTCTCAGGGATATCTTAGGATCATTATCGTTGGGATTCACCACCGTGTCATCAGGTTGTTTTCTGTTATCACAAGTATTTCTGTGTTAAATTATGACAAGTAAAGGAATTAATTTATGTGAAACAACTGATAAACATTGTTTTCTTTGTCATTCAGGTTTACCTGAAAACAACATGGTTCCCATTCTGAAGCAGAAGGTGATGGACTTCAAGCTTTGTCTGCCCATCATCGTGGCTCTCAGGAACCCTTATCTCCGTCAGAGACACTGGGAAGACATCCAGAGCTATATCGGACGATTCTTCACCAAAGAGGATAACTTCACCCTTGGAAACCTCTTGGACATAAAGGTAGGGCATCTTTAGATGAATGGTAGCAATGAAATATCTACCTAGCTGGCAAAACGTTCAGAAATCACATTCAGGGCAATTTCTAAGTTCTAACATTGCGATCATGATATGTTCTTCTTTTTACCTACTTTAGTTAAATCCACTATTTGTAAGTGGCTCTGTATAAGAGCATCTACTAAATTACTAGAATCTAAACGTAACTTTATATTCTACATTTCACTCTGTGACAATGTATGCAGATTCTTCAGCAAAGTGGTTTGATAGGAGACATCTCCAATACTGCCACCAACGAGGCCACCTTAGAGAGCATCCTGTACAAAGTGATTGCCCTGTGGAGGAGCACAGACTTCCGTCTGATCACCCACCAGTCTGACACGTCCACGGTGAAGATCATCGCCTCGGCAGACGACGTCATGGCACAGCTGGAAGAGAGCCAGGCCACTATAATGAGCATCAAGGCATCCCGCTATGCTGAGCCTATCAAGGTGAAGGTGTCAATCAAATCTGACTGTAGAGACGTCACGATTTGTTAAAAATGACATGATTGAAATAAATATTGCCCCTTTTTTTATAAAGTAGATTCTAGAAATGAGTCTTTTGCTTCACACCCATTTATGCAGAATTAGGGAAATGTAATATTTCTACATAATTAAGTTCTCTCAGTCTTGCAGTTTTTGTCAGTTGTTGGGGGACGAGGTGGTATTCTTTAGCCTGTTCCCAGATCTGTGTGTTCTATCTTGCCAACTCCTATTGTCATGCCACACTACGTAACAATGACCATAGGAGTTGGCAAGACAGAACAAACAGACCTGGGACCAGGCTAAGTATCAATGTGTGGCATGACAGTGTGGTCTCTCTCTTGTTTAGTATCTGATAGATGAATGGGAGAGGAAGCTGAACCAGTTCTCTCATACTCTGGAGGAGTGGGTCATGTGTCAGAAGAGATGGCTCTACCTGGAGCCTATCTTCTCTGCCGGAGGGATTCAGAGGCAAGGGGGCGATTGTTGTTTGACCTTGTGCATGACGCTTTTTAACCTGTGTGTGTCGTAGTAACGGATGACGTGTGTCATGGCACTTGGGTTTGTATTGTTTATTGTGTTGTCTTGTCTACGTGTTTCATCTGCTGCTGACAATTCATCTATACTGAACAAAAATATAAACGCAACATACAACAATTTACAGTTACAGTTCATATAGGGAAATCAGTCAATTAAAATCAATTAATTAGGCAATAATCTATGGATTTCACATGACTGGGCAGGAGCGCAGCCATGGGTGGGCCTGGGAGGGCATAGGTCCACCCACTTGGGAGCCAGACCCACCCACTGGGGAGCTGGCCTAGCCAATCAGAATGAGTTTCTCCCCACAAAAAGGTTTTATTATAGACAGAAATACTCCTCAGTTTCATCTACTGTCTGGGTGGCTGGCCTCAGAAGATACCACAAGTGAAGAATCCAGATGTGGAGATCCTGGGCTGGCGGGGTTACACATTGTCTGCGGTTGTGAGGCTGGTTGGACGTACTGCCAAATTCTCTAAAACGACGTTGGAGGCGGCTTATGGTAGACAAATTAACATTAAATTCTCTTGCAACAGCTCTGGTGGACATTCATTCAGTCAGCATGCCAATTGCGCGCTCCCTCAGAACTTGAGACATCTGTGACAAAACTGCACATCTTAGTGGCCTTTTAGTGTCCCCAGCACAAGGCGCACCTGTGTAATGATCATGCTGTTTAATATATTTTAATTATTTCATACTGTAGGTTTCTGGTTGATGATTTTGGAAATTGTTCTTTTGACTGCACTTTAAAGACATAACTTGCACATGTAGTCATATACTCTGATATAATGTGGGATAGATATCTACCTGGAGTAGGTTAAAGGTCCAATGCAGCCATTTTTTTCTCAATATCTAATAATTTCTTGGTAACAATTAAGTACCTTACTGTGATTGTTTTCAATTAAAATGGTCTCAGTGGCGAGGGGAAAACTAGAACTTTCTTTCTTATTGGTCTATTAACTAATTTACTGCATGGTGATGTCACAAGGCAGGCCAAAACTCCATCCTACCAAAACAGGCTGAAATGTGTCGATCTTTTCCAACAGCTCTTACAGGGCATTATTATAATTTTCACAATTTCACAGTATTATTCCAACCTCATAGTGTGGAAATACTGTATACATAAAACGCAGGAAAATCACATTTTTGACTGCACTTGGCCTTTAAGAAGAAGAAGACAAAGCATATGGTTTAATGTAATCCAAAATATGTACTTTTCTGACTTTAAATGAATGAACCTCTTCCTACTAGACAGCTCCCAGCGGAGGCCAAGGTGTTCCTGCAGGTGGATCAATCATGGAAGGAGATCATGCGGAGGACAGATGACAGGCCTAATGCCCTGAAAGCAGCTACCGCCCCTGGGGTCCTGGAGATGTTGCAGGCTGGCAATGTCCATCTGGAGAAGATACAGAAGTGTCTGGAGGTACTGGAGGGGTGCCTTGATGCTAGACTGCTTCTGCTATCTGGAGAGAGTTAGGGTGCCTGGGTGCCAGACTGCTTCTGGTATCTGGAGGGAGTTAAGGTGCCTGGGTACAGACTGTTTCTGGTATCTGGAGGGAGTTAGGGTGCCTGGGGGTCAGACTGTTTCTGATAACTGGAGGATGTTAAGGTGCCTGGGTGTCGGACTGTTTCTGATATCTGGAGGGAGTTAAGGTGCCTGGGTACAGACTGTTTCTGGTATCTGGAGGGAGTTAGGGTGCCTGGGGGTCAGACTGTTTCTGATAACTGGAGGATGTTAAGGTGCCTGGGTGTCGGACTGTTTCTTATATCTGGATGGTGTTAGGTAGCATACCACATGATACAGCAGACTGGCACCCAGGCTAGCATACCACATGATACAGCAGACTGGAACCCAGACTAGCATAACACATGATACAGCAGACTGGCACCCAGGCTAGCATACCACATGATACAGCAGACTGGCACCCAGGCTAGCATAACACATGATACAGCAGACTGGCACCCAGGCTAGCATACCACATGATACAGCAAACTGGAACCCAGGCTAGCATACCACATGATACAGCAAACTGGAACCCAGGCTAGCATACCACATGATACAGCAAACTGGAACCCAGGCTAGCATACCACATGATACAGCAAACTGGCACCCAGGCTAGCATACCACATGATACAGCAAACTGGAACCCAGGCTAGCATACCACAGAACCCAGGCTAGCATACCACATGATACAGCAAACTGGCACCCAGGCTAGCATACCACAGAACCCAGGCTAGCATACCACATGATACGCCCAGGCTAGCATACCACATGATACAGCAGACTCTCAAAAGGACAATGCACTTAATTTCCTGTCTGTAGGGTCAGGTGGGCTGTAAAACCTCAGACATTTTTATTTGCAACTCTCAAACAACATTTGTGTTAATCCTAGTTTCTTTCAGAGTTGCTGTTTACTTCAACACTTGACTTTGTTTTGTTCTCTGCAGGATTATCTAGAATCTAAAAGAACAGTTTTTGCAAGATTCTACTTCCTCAGCAATGAGGAGCTGCTGGATGTTCTGTCACAGAGCAAAAACCCCCACGCCATTCAGGTTCCCATCTCATAGTATAGGCTAACCATCCAAGAGGAAATTACTATTTAAAAAAAAATATATATAAGCAGCAGCTGAAAGTTAGTATTTCACTTTTATACAGTAGACTTTCAAAAGCACAATGCACTTTATTTCCTGTCTGTAGAGTCAGCTGTGCTGTAACCTCGTCCAATGGTAACACTGCTTCAAAGTGGGACTTGAAAGAGTTGTGGTTAAAATCGAGGACGGAGATGGAGCGAGCCTGCTACAGATGTAGGATCTTAATTTGAGCCAGTTTGCTACTTCAGGAGTCGATACATACACTACGAGTTTGCATTTTCCTGCTGTGGAAAATTCTCAGCAACAAAATAGTGATCCTACATCTGTATAGTTATATTAGATGGGACTTAATTTGGTGAGGATCGTTCTATCACATTGACCATATTATTTTTGGGAAGCCCAATTGATTCTGAGTTCGAGCATATAAACGTATATGTGAAAACCAAGATGCATACCTACAGATTTTCTGAACTCATTTCCTTGTTTAAATCCTTGTGCTGCTCGCGCTCTGAAGTCCACAATGTAGGGGAGGTTAATCTAAGGGTTTTGCTAGATGGTGGTTGTTTTGTCCTGCCATAGGCTTTCATTCAAGTTCCATTCTGAGGCGCTGTGAAACCAGACGGTTTTGAACGAGATTAGCTGGGCTGGTTTCACAGCTTGTGCAAAACTTTCAGACATTTTTATTCACAACTTTCAAACAACA
Organism: Thymallus thymallus; assembly: GCA_023634145.1. Lineage (NCBI taxonomy): Eukaryota > Metazoa > Chordata > Actinopteri > Salmoniformes > Salmonidae > Thymallus > Thymallus thymallus. The sequence goes on along the minus strand of CM042405.1, from coordinate 6,309,004 downwards.
TTTATGTTCATTCAATCAATTTAATTAAATCTATTCTCTACAACACTTTTAAGCCTCATCTTGCAAAATGCTTCAGCAACATCCGCCACCTGGACATCCAGGAACATGCTACGATCCACCACGTGGTGGCAACCATACGTTCAGCCGAGGGCGAAACTGTGACCATGCCAAAGTAAATAGTCTAATCATTGACAGTAAACCATTTAAATGGAAACATTTACATTTAGGCCTAATTAATGTTTTTTTTTCCTGTTACCGAGAATCCCAAAACAACCCTTTCTTCTCTTTTGATTCTTTAGAAATGTTCAAATACGTGGGCCTGTGGAGCAATGGATGGGAAACGTGGAAACAGCAATGTACAACACAGTGAAAAGGTACAGTAACTGTTTTGCATGCAGCTTTTTCTTTCCTGTTCGAAACGTGTTGATACTGTATAGCCAAGGGAACTTTTAGCCTGATACCATCATCATGTTTCAAATCATTTCAGGCACTTGAAGTTAGGAGTGTCCGAATGGAATCCGAAGAACTTTAAGAAATGGGTCCTCTCTCACCCAGGACAGGTCGTTCTCACTGTGGTAAACCAAAAACCATTTTAATGTATACGTTTAACAGGAATATGACCATTTTCACCATGTTAAGTTACCATGGCAATGTATACGTTTAACAGGAATATGACCGTTCTCGCCGTGTTAAGTTACCATGGCAATGTATATGTTTAACAGGAATATGACCGTTCTCACCATGTTAAGTTAACATGGCAAGGAATACATTTAACAGGAATATGACCGTTCTCACCGTGTTAAGTTACCATTTCAATGTATACATTTAACAGGAATATGACCATTCTCACCGTGCTAAGTTACCATTGCAATGTATACATTTAACAGGGATATGACCGTTCTCACCGTGTTAAGTTACCATGGCAAGGTATTGATTTAACAGGAATATGACCGTTCTCACCGTGTTAAGTTACCATTGCAATGTATACATTTAACAGGAACATGACAGGACTTATTACTATCCACATACTGTACACAATTGGGGAAACCCATGTGTTAAACAGTGTAGCCACTTCCTCCAGCTCCTGTTTCCCTTTCAAAAATGACATCAAATCAAATCAAATGTTATTGGTCACATACAGGTGTTTAGCAGATGTTATTACGGGTGTAGCAAATCTTAAGAAAAGCTTAAGACTAAAGTAAATGTGAGACCATCAGACTTATCACACTGTTACTTACATAGTGTCCAACATGTGTTCCAAAGACTAGCCTGGTCCCAGATCTGTTGTCTCCTTCTAAAGCCTGGTCTCAGATCTGTTGTCTCCTTCTATAGCCTGGTCCCAGATCTGTTGTCTCCTCCTATAGCCTGGTCCCAGATCTGTTGTCTTCTTCTATAGCCTGGTCCCAGATCTGTTGTCTCCTTCTATAGCCTGGTCCCAGATATGTTTGTGCTCTTGCCAACTCCATTGCTGTCGTTGTCAAACCAAACATTTTGGCATGACATTTCCATGAGGAGTTGGTAAGAGAGCATAAACAAAACCCTCCTTCTCCATCTGTCCCCTAGACCCAGATCATGTTCACTAAGGACTGCCAGGAAAGCTTCAGCAGTGAGAGGCAGCTGGAGAGCATGGTGGGGGTGAAGCAGCAGCTGATCCACAATGTGGAGGAGCTGGCTGACCTGGTGTCCGAGCCCTTGCCCTGTCACCAGCAGGCCACCCTAGAGGCCCTTCTCACCATCCTGGTCCACTGTAGAGACATCCTCAGCCATCTCCTCCAGAACCGCATCACCAGTGCTGACGACTTCGAGTGGACAAGGTAACAGCTTTGATCATAGTCGCTACTGCTAGTATAGATTTGTCTTGAAATACTTGGCCTTATTTAGACTAGTTCCAGATCTTTTTGTGCTGTCTATGATCAGAATAACTCCTATTGTTAGGCCAAACAGACCTGGGATCATGGTTTGAGATGATTGTTGATAATTTAGGTAAGCTTCAGAGCTGCACAAGACTTACCTACATGAACAAGTTAATGTTGTCTAGTAAGCCAACCAAAACAGATCTCCAGATGCAACATTAGTACTTTTTGTCACTTTTTTGTAATTGGTTCTGTTGGTTTCAGGCAGCTCCGTTATGACTGGCATGACAGCACCTCTCTGTGTTACGTGGTCCATGCCCAGGCCTCCTTCATGTATGGCTATGAGTACCTGGGCTGTTCCCCTCGACTGGTAATCACGCCGCTCACTGATCGATGCTGGCTGACCCTCACCGGGGCCTTGAGCCTCCATCTGGGGGGCGCGCCCGCCGGACCCTCTGGAACTGGCAAGACAGAGACGGTCAAGGACCTGGCCAAGGTAAGGACCTGTCACTGAAGTAAGGATACAAACCTGTGAAGTATTTTTCTTTAGTAAGTTAGGCAGTGTGAAGACCTGAAAATGTCAATAGTAGATAAATAGCATGTTCACACTCTTGGGAAACCACCATCCTGTATTCAAACTGATACTGTATTTACAGGAAGTAAAACCATGTTGATGTTTTTTTCCTCTGCAGGCGCTTGGAAAGTTCTGTTTAGTACTGAACTGCTCTGACAGTCTGGACTATAAGGTAGCCAAGGACATTTCTATTCTCATTATAACTCTATAAATATTGTATTTTTGATGCATTGTAATATGTTTGTTGTAGCTCATTGCATCAGTTATAGGGACTGAAGAAGTGGAGTGGAAGTACAGAATGTATGTTAATTGGAAATCAATAAAGTAGTCATGTAATTTATCTTATACAGTTGTCTCTCTCTGTGACATTCACTTACCAGATGATGGGGAAGCTCTACTCTGGCATGGTGCAGTCTGGTTCCTGGTGTTGTTTTGATGAGTTTAACCGTATCAATGTCGAGGTGTTGTCAGTCATCGCTGCTCAGCTTCAGTCCATTAAGGCTGCCATGCATAGTCACAGTTTACGGTATGCCACTCGAACTTACTGTATTCTTTATTTGTATTGTTATGGCTTCAACGTTTTTCATTTTACATTGATTTAACTGAACAGGTGAATAGTTTAGTTTGAGTAGTCAAATGTATTCGATATTTACTCTGTTTTTACCGAAGGTTTGTGTTCGAGGGAAGAGATATCCGACTGAATGCCTCATGTGGATTCTTCATCACCATGAATCCTGGGTAACATGATCTGTCATGTTTAGTTTCAGTTCATACCCTTTTAATAACCTTTTCTAACCCATACTAACCTTTTAGGAATGGAAATGTATTCTTGACATTTGACCTCTCTCTTTCAGCTGCAAAGGTCGAGTAGATCTACCTGACAACCTAAAGTCCCTGTTCCGGCCTGTCTCTATGATGGTACCTGATTTTGACCTGATCGCTGAGATCATGTTGTTCTCTGAGGGCTTCAAATCAGCCAAATCACTGTCCAGGAAGATCGTCAACCTCTACCAGCTCGCCAGCAAGCAGCTGTCTCAGCAGGTTGGACTTACATACAGTACACTCTTAGAAAGAAAAAGGTGCTATCTAGAACCTTAAAGGGTTCTTCAGCTGTCCCCATAGCATAACCCATAGCATAACCCTTTGAATAACTCTTTTTGGTTGCAGGTAGAACCCATTTGGAACCCTTTGGTCTACCTGGAACCAAAAAGGGTTCTCCTTTGGGGACAGCTGAAGAACCCTTTTGGAACCCTTTTTTCTAAGAGTAACATTACAAACATTTCAGTTAAACATTTCAGTTAAAACAGTTTAACATTTCGGTTAAATATCAAATACATACTGTAACTGTTCATTTTAATATTTATAACTATGTTCATAGCTTTGACATTCTGAAAACTTTTGTTGCTTTTTGTTGATGCCTTAAGTCCTCCTTTGTCTTTGTGTTTTTTTTCATTCCTTTTGTTGTTCTATTGTACTCTAGGACCATTATGATTTTGGAATGAGAGCCATAAAGTCAGTGCTAGTTCACGCTGGTCAGAAGAGAAGATTTGCAGCGCTGTCGTAAGTATTAAAGAAACAAGCACTCTTGAGGCCAAAAGGCATTCCCTTGAATTGGTACAACCAAAAGGCTGTGTCACTGATCACTACCTTCTTCTCTTTGCTTCTCTCATTCATCTCAACTTGCCAGTAACCATACTGGAGTTGTTGTTGTGAAAACATTTAGAGTAAATGCTGTGTGATATTCCAGGTGTGGCCTGACCCCAGAGGAGGAATGCTGCGTTCTGATCTGTGCTTTACAAGACTCTAACTTACCCAAGCTGGTTCCTGAGGACGTTCCTCTTTTTAAAAGCATCATGGAGGATCTCTTCCCTGGCGTTGTCAATCCCAAAACTATCCATCCTAAACTAGAGGTAATTCCTCGTCACGTGTACACACACAGTCCGGTGTAGTTGGTGGTTGTTCTGGTCAAGGTGTACACACAGTCCGGTGTAGTTGGTGGTTGTTCTGGTAAAGTAAATGGATCTTGGTTAGATCACCTGACTGCATGTTTTTTTGGTTGGACTTGACAATAATTTTGTTGTGGTAAAAATGAATGTCATATACTTGTATCTTCTCTCTAGATCGCCATAGCTAAGGCTACAGAGATGCTTGGATTTCAACAATGGCCAAATCAAGCAGAGAAGGTTACACAGCTGTATAGCCAGATTTTGGTCAGTATTTTGGTTTCTTAAACATCCCGGGTCCATACTTACGAACCCTTGCTTAAACCTCAGATATAAACCTTCTGGGAAAAAAAATGCTAGGTGAAAAAGTGTTAAATCACGTCCAACTACGTCTACTTCTTTAGTTGGTTGAAGCAGTATTTGTTAACGGAATAATCATGTGGCTCAGCTGGTGGTGTTAGCATAAAGGTTAAGTGTGAAATGTTTTCTAATGGGAAAAGCTAACACCTAGCATTTCTGTTCCAGAAGGTCTACACCTATGTTTAAGCAAGCGTTTTTAAGTACGGACCCCCCGAAATATGTCCTGTTGATATTGTGATTAATTGAATTCAATATCATTCAACTTCAATGTTGATGTTGCAGGCTCGAGGAGGAGTGATGTTGATTGGTCCTACAGGAGGAGGGAAGACAACAGTGAGACTCATCTTGCAGCACGCTCTACACCTGCTGCCCTCTCTGTCTGAAGTCCACAGGAGGACCAGCGTCTTTATGCAGGTACAGCACATCTCTTTAGACACTTCAGATCTTTTACTGAAAAGATAACATCTGTCAATTAATGTTTTTAAGTGTGTTTGAACATGCCACGGCAGCTGGTGCAGATTTGATTCCTTTCAGATCTGGAAGTGTTAGAGAGTATGTTTGTGTGTGTTGTCTAAAGCTGCAATATGTAACTTTTTGGGCGACCCGACCAAATTTCCATAGAAATGTGACTTATAGATCCGTCTATGTGCTCGATTTCTATGCTTCCCGTTCTTAAGTTTTTGTTTTTGCATCTTTTACTTTCGGTTTTGTACAGCAGCTTCAAACAGTTGAAAATGGCGGAGTGATTTTTGCATATAGCACCTTTTAAAATAAGTTATCCCTTTATTGAATAACCTGGTCCCAAATATGTTTATGCTGTCTTGCCAACTCCTGTAATTGATTGCTGTGCTTCTTTCATTTGTTTGATGTGTCTCTTAACTTCCGTTGGGTAGTTGTCACCGAGCTCAGAGGTCCATGTGGAAAGCTTCACCATCAACCCCAAGTGTGTAAGCTTTGGAGAGTTGTACGGCCAGGTAGACCCCAACACTCTGGAGTGGTCAGACGGCCTGTTCGCCTCTGCAGTCAGAACCTACGCTAAACAACTCTTCGAACAAGAGAACAAGACTTCCAAAGACAGCGAGAGGAGGAACACCTCCTCTTCAGTGAGTGCTTTGATATTTATTTCATATTTTAGTAGTTTTTAGCAGATGCTCTTATCCAGACTAAACTACACTTCAGTTGGGCATTCAACGACCACGATCTTTCTCAAAATAGCCCCTATCTTTAAAATCATTGCTAGGAAGAGTTAAGCACCATTTTATTTTTATTGCTATTCATTGTTCATAATCATTCATTCCAAGGATACTGTCATTTACGCTGGTAACATTGGCCATACATGCTCTCTGTCTTCCCTTTCAGGATGTTTTGAGTGACTCCACTACACCTTCTGCTCCCAGCAGTTATCAACGTATGTCTTAAGGAACTCTGCTTGTGGTTATCACACAGTATAGAATCACAAAACATTTGACAATGTTATCATTCAGAAATATACAGTATATATACAAGACACATTAAAACAAATATATATATATATATTTTTTTTTAAATGTGTCTTGTTTCTTATTTCTTAGATAACTTCATGGTTCACAACTGGCGTTGGATCATAATGGACGGCCCAGTGGATATCCTGTGGGTCGAGAATCTGAACACTGTGTTGGACGACAACAAGACGCTGTGCCTGGTGAACGGAGAGAGGATCAGCCTGCCAGATGGCATCAGGTTCCTGTTTGAAGTGGATACTCTCAGCCAGGCCACACCCGCTACCATCAGCCGCTGTGCCATGGTCTACATGGTATTGTGTCAAGATTCATTATATTCAACCATACCTACTCTTCAGATCGGTTCCCCGGACTCAGATTAATTCCCCTCTTGGAGAATTTCCATTGCAAGTGTTCTCCGGTCCAAGATTAGGCCTAATCTGGGTCTGTGAAACTGGACCCAAATCTGTTATAGGTTTTCATCTAATGTACTAACTACAGTAGTATTTATTATACTAAGTTAGAATATTTTGAGTATATCATTTTTTTTTTGGACACTCCAGGATCCAGTTGACCTGGGCTGGAAGCCGTACGTGAGACGCTGGCTGTCCCAGCTGCCCAGACAGCTGAGCAGAGAGGGAAGGAACCACATTCAGCAGCTCTTTGACAACAGCATCACCCAGGGGCTGAACTTTGTCAAGAAGCACCAGAAGCTGCTCAACTTCCAGATCCCGGAGATGTCCACAGTCATGACCGTCTGCAGCATCCTGGGGGCTCTCATTAACTTCATGCAGGGGAACGGTGGCCTGGGTAGGACAGTCTTCTGTAAAGCTAAGCATCACATTCTTCTTCTACTTTTCTGTCTGTCCGTGTGGATGTTGTATTGTTTCATATGTGGACATTCAATAAGTTTGGTCCAAGTTTGATATTATTTTCATTCTGTGGTGTCACAGGACTAAATCTTGAGACATTGTCAGAGGAAGACATCGGGAAGAGCTCTGTAGACATTGAGTCCACGGGGAAAGGGTAAGTGTAAATGAAATCTATTGCTACTATATTATCTTGGTTCAGCTTTGGTAAAGTTACTGTATATTTCCAATCTGTCGCAGGGAGGATAACAAGTGGTTTCTACAGAAAAACCCAGAAAAACTCACGATTCTTCTTGGGAAGCTGTTTGTCTTTTCATACGCCTGGGCAGTAGGAGGAGTCCTAAACCATGTCGATGACTATGATGATTATGCACCTGTTACTAAAGACAAAAGCTGTCACCTCGTAAATGTTGCACACGCATTCAAAAACCTGATCCAGGAGTTGTTTGAAGGCGCACCTTGCGGTATGTGAATAGAATCATTAATAATGTCCCGGTACTACAGAGGAAATGTGCTTTCTAGCTAAATCTGGTGCAATGACATGTTGTACATGTTGGACAAATGAACAAATAAATTATGCTATAGTGTCCATTATATTTTCTGTTTTGTAGAACTTATCCCTCTTAGTCAAACTTTATTTTGTCTCTGAATATTTCAGGTGTGTCTTTACCGGTGGGGAATCGTATGATCTTCAACTACTTTGTGGATCTACAGACAGGTGCCTTCGTTCCCTGGGATGAGTTGGTTCCTAGCACTGAGAGTCTCATACGCAAAGGTCTGCTCACACCTTTACCCCCCTGGAGTGTAGCAAGCATCCATACATGCACTCAGGGCCGGCCCGTGGCATAGGCGGAATAGGCAAATGCTAGTGGCGCCGTCCATCCATAGGGGCGCCCAAATGAAGATTTATATTTATTTTTTTATATATTTTTTTACTAATACTATTTTAATACTATTCATTTGAAATATTACAAATAAGTGAAAGCCCCCACAATAACATAACTACATAGCTTATTATGCCTGCAGCATCACCCCGGCCCGGTGCATCTATCCCCCCCCCCCCCCCCGCTCCCATAGTTAGACTTACCTGATTGTGGGGGATGGGCGAGTTCAGTTATCTGAAGTGGTGAGTGACACTGAATGTGAAACATGATAAATTAGCATCAGTAGCCTACTTCAAACGATGTCAAAAAGACCAAAGCCCTCTGGCGCCCAGGGAAGAAAAAGAAGAAGAGAAGAGGAGGAAAAACAGGATAAGGACAGAGGTAATGTGATGTGATGAATGAATAGTTTATCTAATTGCATAGTAGTTACTGTTGGAGCAGTGTTACTACTAGTAGGCTGGACAATAGAACGAGTCAAAATTCACCCAAGGCTGAAAAACAGCTAAATAACGTTGGTTAAGCTGGAACACTAGAGCGAGCCCATAGAAAATGAATGGAATAAAACGTTCGCAGAGGCTGTTTTGACTGGAGTGATGCTTAGAATTCCATTTCGCCTAAATGGCACAAAAACATTTATCCATTTTTATTTGACCACTACAATCTGTTCGTCGGAAGAAAATGAAAAAAAACAACTTGTGTAGAAAGAAACACTCAATGGTGTCAACTGAGCTTATGTCTAAAAGACAGTACTGTGCAGCCGTCTTCATCGACCTGGCCAAGGCTTTCGACTCTGTCAATCACCGCATTCTTATTGGCAGACTCAACAGCCTTGGTTTCTCAAGTGACTGCCTTGCCTGGTTCTCTAACTACTTTGCAGACAGGGTTCAGTGTGTCAAATCGGAGGGCCTATTGTCCGATCCTCTGGCAGTCTCTATGGGGGTGCCACAGGGTTCAATTCTTGGGCCAACCCTTTTCTCTATATACATCAACGATGTCGCTCTCGCTGCTGGTGACTCTCTGATCCATCTCTACGCAGATGACACCATTCTGTATACATCTGGCCCCTCTTTGGACACTGTGTTCACTAACCTTCAAACAAGCTTCAATGCCATACAACACTCCTTCCGTGGCCTCCAACTGCTCTTAAACGCTAGTAAAACTAAGTGCATGCTTTTCTATCGAACGCTGCCAGCACCCGCCCACCGGACTATCATCACTACTCTCGACGGGTCCGAATTAGAATACGTGGACACCTACAAATACCTAGGCATCTGGTTAGACTGTAAACTCAACTTCCAGACTCACATCAACCATCTCCAATCCAAAATTAAATCCAGAATTGGCTTCCTATTTCGCAACAAAGCCTCCTTCACTCATGCTGCCAAACATGCCCTTGTAAAACTGACTATCCTACCGATCCTAGATTTCGGCGATGTCATTTACAAACTAGCCTCCAACACTCTACTTAGCAAATTGGATGTAGTCTATCACAGTGCCATCCGTTTTATTACCAAAGCCCCATACACTACCCACCACTGCGACCTGTATGCTCTCGTTGGCTGGCCTTCATTATATATTCGTTGCCAAACCCACTGGCTCCAGGTCATCTATAAGTCTTTACTAGGTAAATCCCCGCCCTATCTCAGCTCACTGGTCACTATAGCAACACCCACCCGTAGCATGCGCTCCAGCAGGTATATCTCACTGGTCACCCCCAAAGCCAACACCTCCTTTGGCCGCCATTCCTTCCAGTTTGCTGCTGCCAATGACTGGAACGAATTGCAAAAATCACTGAAGCTAGAGGTTCCTATCTCCCTCACTAACTTTAAGCGTCAGCTGTCAAAGCTGCTTATCGATCACTGCACCTGTATATAGCCCTTCTGTAAATAGCCCACACTACTACCTCATCCCCATATTTATTTTTGTTATTTTCACAAATCTTGCACTCCAGTGTCTCTATTTGCACATCATAATTTGCACATCCTTCATTCCTGTGTTAATGATGATAATCTGTAATTTATTTCACCACTATGGTCTATTTATTGTCCTACCTCTTAACCTTACTGCATTTTGCACTACATTTTGCACTCTGTATATAGATTTTCTATTGTGTTTTTAGCCATGTTTGTTTACTGTGTAACTCTGTGTTGTTTTTGTCGCACTGCTTTGCTTTGTCTTGGCCAGGTCGCAGTTGCAAATGAGAACTTGTTCTCAACTGACCTACCTGGTTAAATAAAGGTGAAATCAAAAAAATAAAAAAAAGTAATGAATAAGGGAAGAAATGAAAACGTCGGACTATTTCTGGTCTAGTGATCGATGACAACCGAGCTCACTACTTTAACTCACTTTTAACTACAAACAATGTGGACAGGACTCATTGCCAACAATAGCGAAGCAGGCATTGTGACGTAGAACAATAAACTGGGAATAGAATGGTGCCACGGTGCTCAAAACTACGGCAAGCAGCTGGGAAATATGGTCATATTATGAAACTGTGCTCCACAGCGGATGCAATTAACTAGTTTTTATCAGGAAAAAGCATTGTAAAATAGCTAGCTAGCTAGCTAGAGTTAATGTCAGTTACTTTTACCTTAAATTCATTAGGGAATGTTGGAAAGACTATTCAGGTGTTTGGGGAATAACCTAACCTATAACATAATTTTGAGAAATATACTTTGTCTTTCAAGTGTGCTGCACGAACCATCCACTGTCTGCCTCAAGAAACCAGGCATAGGCCTACATTTTATTGGCATCTTAGCTAGTCTAGTTAGCCAACGTTAGCCCTGCTTGTAAAAGTAAACTAAAATGTTATTCCTTTCCCATCCCCTTTTGTAATTAATAGTTGTAAGCCTTTGCATTTTCATTATTGATTAGTCTTATATGTATTATAGCAAACAGCATGCTAGAGAAGTGCTCATTGAATACATGTTTTGTGCATGAATGCTAGGTGTAATTACTCTTGCTATTTGTGTTTAGGCTATAATGTGTCTTAGGTGCTATTATTGTATAGTTTCACCATCAGCAGCTTTTTTATTAATATAATGTAACACCCAATGGTCACATATACTCCTCTTCTCTCTTCAGATGCACTTTTGAAATACTTGAATCCCACCCCTGCAAATCCTGGGCCACCTGCAGACACCTTCTCTACCTCAGCACAGCCCAGCGATGCAGCATCAAATGCTCATGTCCCCTCTACCTCAGCACAGCCCAGCGATGCAGCATCAAGTGCTCATGTCCCCTCTACCTCAGCACAGCCCAGCGATGCAGCATCAAGTGCTCCTGTCCCCTCTACCTCAGCACAGCCCAGCGATGCAACATCAAGTGCTCCTGTCCCCTCTACCTCAGCACAGCCCAGCGATGCAAAATCAAGTGCTCCTGTCCCCTCTACCTCAGCACAGCCCAGCGATGCAGCATCAATTGCTCCTGTCCCCTCTACCTCAGCACGGCCCAGCAATGCAGCATCAGGCATCTACAAAAAGGCTGCACCAATTGACCCTACTGACTGGCCATCTGTTTTAACTGATAAGGTAAGAACAGAGTTTGTTCTCAGAGGACCGTATCAAATAAAAAACAGTTTCACGTTTCTGAAACTTTTAGATTGCACCCCTGATCTGAGTCATAAGGAACAGCTCTCTGTCATTGTCAGGATTGTGTTACTGGAAGACATACCACAAATTAAAGAACATTTCATGGGCTTTCTTGTGGCAGAGGAGTCAACAGGGGAAAGTTTGTCATCTCTCATCCTCAAAAGGCTGGAGCTGAACATCCCCTTTGAGGACTGCAGAGGACAGTCCTATGACAGCGGCGCCAACATGATGGAAAATAATAAAGGTGTTCAGGTTAGGCTGCTTCAACAGAACTCAAGAGCCTTTTTTATCTAATGTGGTGCCCACACTTTAAATCTGGTGGTAGCTGATGCTGCTAAGAGCTCACCAGATGCCATTGGCTACTTTGGATATTTAGCGAAATTATTCAAACTCTTCTCAGCCTCCACCCATAGATGGGATATCCTCCTGAAACATGTAAAAACCACCCTGAAATCATGGTCAGAGACCAGGTGGGAAAGCAGGATAAACAGCAGTAAGGTACCAGGCTGGGCAAGTCAGAGAGGCTTTTCTGGAGGTGAGGGAAACTACTGCAGTCCCTGTGGTGAAAGTTGAAGCCCAGTCTTTGGCTGAGGAGATTGGATCCTACCGCTTTTGGTCATATGGTAAGACATCCTCAACAAGATCCAGCATGTGAGTAAACTGATGCAGTCACCCTCAATGCAGCTAGATGTGGCTGTCGACTTGCTGAAGAAAACCAGAGATTCCCTTACCTGCTACAGAAACACTGGATTTTCTGATGCACAGACAACTGCAAAGGAAATGTGCGAGGAGATGAACGTGGAGGCTGTACTCAAACAAAAGCGGTTGAGAACCACAAAAAGGCACTTTGGTTATGAGGCTCCAGATGAGCCAATTGGTGATGCACTTGGAAAAATGGAAACCAAATTTTTTGATGTGGTAGTGGATACAGGCCTCTCTTCACTTGATGAGAGATTTCAGAGCCTGGGAGAGGTGAATGACAAATTTGGAGTGCTCCTCAACTTCCCCAACATGTCAAAAGAAGAGTTGCTAGAGCACTGTCAAACCCTGAGCACTGCTCTAAGCCATGACGGACAGCCAGATATTGATGGCAGGGAACTTGCTGTGGAAATGCTAAACTTTCCACATTTGCCATAAAAAAACATGACAAACATGGAACTCTTGACCTTCCTGCACGAGAAGAAGCTGACAGTGGCTGCTTCTCTAAGCACAAACTGATTAAAACCTACCTGAGATCTACTACGGTGCAAGAACGTCTCAGTGGACTTTCCATCATTAGTATAAATCATGTGGTCTCACAACAGCTGTCTTATGATGATATCATAGATGACTTTGCTGCAAGAAAGGCAAGGTGAGTAAGGCTGTAGAACAACGCTACATTATGCATATTGCACTGAGGTTTCTGTAATATAGTTTGTTTTTTGTGCAATACTCTTATTTATAATTTGTTTTATGTCACTTGTTCGCTGCAAGGAAGGCAAGGCGAGTAAGGCTGTAAAAAGGTCTCTGTAATATATTGTATTTATAATCCATTTTATGTCACTTGTTTCTTTAATACTTAATATTTGTTTCTAAAATAAAGAAAATCTCAAAGACATAAAGCTTTGCAGTTTCTGTGTGAGTGTATGAACACAATGATTGGTGGTAGAATTGGCTGCGATGCAAGGGGTAGCAGCTAAAATCTTGCCTAGGGCACCAAATTGGTCAGGGCCAGCCCTGCATGCACTCTTCAATCATACCATTCAAGAATGTTTAGATGAGTTTCAAGTTTATTTTCCGTATGTAATTTCACTGGAAATTATACTAACCAGGGCAACAGCATTAAAGGTTAGGGACTGACAGTATACGTTCATTTTCTCAGCACTGAACTCATCCTCAGGTTCTGAATCGTTGCATTTGGGAGGAGTCCTGGGAGAGTCTAACACAACAGATACCACCAGCTTTCTGAGATCAGGTCCCATCTGCAGCAATGATACTATCCGCTACTCATTTCTAATGAGCCTACTGCTGCTCAGCAAACAACCAGTACTTCTCACAGGTGATTCAGTCAAGATTTCACTCTGTATTATATAAGACTATAGGATAATTTTTTCCACCAAATACATGCCTTTTGCTTACTATTCATATTCTTAACAATTTTTTTGTTGTTGTCTTTGATACCTCTTAAAAAAAGGTATCATAATGAAGTTTAAATGTACTATTAGGGGATTCTTGAGTTAAAGATGTTTGTATCAACTATTAGGGGATTCTGGAGTTGATGATGTTTGTATTGACTGTTATGGGATTCTGGAGTTAATGAGGTTTGCATTGACAGTTAGGGGATTCTGGAGTTGATGATGTGTGTATTGAGTGTTAGGGAATTCTGGAGTTGATGATGTTTGTATTGACTGTTAGGGGATTCTGGAGTTGATGATGTTTGTATTGACTGTTAGGGGATTCTGGAGCTGATGATGTTTGTATTGACTGTTAGGGGATTCTGGAGTTGGAAAAACCATTCTCATCCAAAGCATTCTAAAGGCACTAAAGAAAGACGGAGGAGAAATGGTGAAACGAGGGACTGTACTGGGACAAGTCTTTCTACACAACCAAGCCAAGACAGCCAGGTAAAGCTAACGTAAAACACAAATCTCTTTTGTTGATCTTGTTGACACACCTTTTAATAGAATAATAGTGATGACATAACTATAACTAACTATACATAACTATAAAATAACACATATGGAATCATGTAGTAACCAAAAAAGTGTTAAACAAATCAAAATACATGTTATATTCTTCAAAGTAGCCACCCTTTGCCTTGATGACAGCTTTGCACACTCTTGGCATTCTCTCAACCAGCTTCACCAGGAATGGTTTTTTCAACAGTCTTGTAGGAGTTCCCACATATGCTGAGCACTTGTTGGCTGCTTTTCCTTCACCCTGCGGTCCAACTCATCCCAAACCATCTCAATTGTGTTGAGGTCGGGTGATTGTGGAGGCCAGATCATCTGATGCAGCACTCCATCATTGTCCTTTTTGGTCAAATAGCCCTTACACAGCCTGGAGGTGTGTTGGGTCATTGTCCTGTTGAAAAACAAATGATAGTCCCACTAAGCGCAAACCAGATGGGATGGCGTATCGCTGCAGAATGCTGTGGTAGCCATGCTGGTTAAGTGTGCCTTGAATTCTAAATAAATCACTGACAGTGTCACCAGAAAAGCACCCCCACACCATCACACCTCCTCCATGCTTCACGGTGGGAACCACACATGCAGAGATCATCTGTTCACCTACTCTGCGTCTTTTGGAACCAGAAATCTCACATTTGGACTCATCAGACCAAAGGACAGATTTCCACCGGTCTAATGTCCATTGTTTATGTTTCTTGACCCAAGCAAGTCTCTTCTTCTTATTGGTGTCCGTTAGTAGTGGTTTCTTTGCAGCAATTTGACCATGAAGGCCTGATTCACACAGTCTCCTCTGAATAGTTGATATTGAGATGTGTCTGTTACTTGAACTCTGTGAAGCATTTATTTGGGCTGCAATCTGAGGTGCAGTTAATTGCCGATTTCTGAGGCTGGTAACTGTAATGAACTTATCCTCTGCAGCAAAGGTAACTCTGGTTCTTCCTTTCCTGTGGTGTTCCTCATGAGAACCAGTTTCATCATAGCGCTTGATGGTTTTTGTGACTGAACTTGAAGAAACTTTCAAAGTTCTTGAAATGTTCTCGATTGACTGACCTTCATGTCTTAAAGTAATGATGGACTGTTGTTTCTCTTTGCTTATTTGAGCTGTTCTTGAAATAATCTTCTAAAATATGGACTTGGTCTTTTACCAAATAGGGCTATCTTCTGTATACCACCCCTACCTTGTCACAACACAACTGATTGGCTCAAATGCATTAAGAAGGAAAGAAATGCCACACATTTACTTTTAACAAGGCACACCTGTTAATTGAAATGCATTCCAGGTGACTATCTAATGAGTGTGCAAAGCTGTCATCAAAGCAAAGGGTGGCTACTTTGAAGAATCTCTAATATAAAATATATTTTGATTTGGTTAATACATTATTACATATGTGTTATTTCATAGTTTTGATGTCTTCACTATTATTCTACAATGTAGAAAATGTTTTAAAAATTAAGAAAAACCCTTGAATGAGTAGGTGTGTTGAAACTTTGTGACATTTTCCAAATTTTGTTAGGTTACAGCCTTATTCTAAAATTGGTTAAATTGTTTTTTTCCTAATCTATCTACACACAATACCCCATAATGACAAAGCAAAAACAGTTAATAAAAAATATAGAACTGAAATATCACATTTACATAAGTATTCATAAGTATTCAGACCCTTTACTCAGTACTTTGTTGAAGCACCTTTGGCAGTGATTACAGCCTAGAGTCTTCTCTGGTTTGACGCAACAAGCTTGGCACACCTGTATTTGGGGAGTTTCTGTCAGGTTGGATGGGAAGAGTTGCTGCACAGCTATTTTCAGGTCTCTCCAGGAATGTAATCTCTCTGACCAAGGCACTTCTTGCTCAGTTTGGCCGGGCAGCCAGCTCTAGGAAGAGTCTTGGTGGTTCCAAACTTCTTCCATTTAAGAATGATGGAGGCCACTGTGTTCTTGGGGACCTTCAATGCTGCAGACATTTTTTGGTATCCTTCCCCAGATCTGTGCCTCGACACAATCCTGTCTCGAAGCTCTAAGGACAATTCCTTCGACCTCATGGCTTGGTTTTTGCTCTGACATGCACTGTTAACTGTGGGACCTTATATAGACAGGTGTGTTCTTTCCAAATCATGTTCAACCAATTGAATTTACCACAGGTGGACTTCAATGAAGTTGTAGAAACATCCCAAGGATGATCAATGGAAACAGGATGCAGCTGAGCTCAATTTCGAGTCTCATAGCAAAGGGTCTGAATACTTACGTATGTAAATAAGGTATTCCTGTTGTTTTATACATTTTAGAATAAGGCTGTAACGTGACAAAATGTGGAAAAAGTCAAAGGGTCTGAATACTTTCCGAAAGGCACTGTATATATATGCAAAATATATATATGGGGGATTGGAAATGATGCAGACAATTACATTGATGGACACTACAATCTATCTGCAATATTAAAGCTGATCTACCCCCTAAAAAATAAGTCCCAGAGAGGCTGAGAGACTGATAGGAACCAGAAACCTAATATACTGTATCTTTTCTCCAGCCTGTTGGAGGATGTTAACTTGCTGACAGCTGTCTTTGGGGGAGATGTAGAAAAGTCTACAGGCGGTGATTCATTAAGTAAGGTTTAGACAATGTACAGTACTGTAAGTAAGGACTATCTAGTAGTCATTAGTAGTAGTGAGCTTAACTAGTAAGTAGTACTAGTGAATAGTCTTATTAGTCTGACTAAAATTCCATATGTTCTCCTACTATCCTTTGCCAGAGAAAACACTTTATTATTAAATCTGAACAATTTATTGTTGCCCTAATAATTAAAACCACAAGTATTGATACCCAATTTCTGAGAAATTGGCTAAAAAGTTGGTATTTTCCAGGTGGCTTGTTGAGCAGCATGCCATTTGGAGTGTTGAGCAGGATGCGTAGTCCCAGCCACACCTCAGAATCCTCAGGAATCCTGACCTGTGCCCTCCAGTGCACCGCTCGTACAAGCACTGCCTACATACAGGCACATATGTTACAAAACCTCGTCAAGAAAGGCAAAAATAACCTTGGTGCACCCAAAAATAAGTCGGTGAGCAAAATGCCGTTACATAAACATGTCTGATAATTAACATTTTAAGTGTTGGATGCTCAAAGTACTCAAATGGATTCAAAAGATACTAAAGATGGATGCATAATCAGCTTGGATGTTGTATGTTTCTCTCCTCAGGTCTTGGTGTTTGTAGATGATTTGAACATGCCAACACTTGATAGTTATGGAGCCCAGCCTTCCATGGAGTTGATTCGCCAGTTCATCGAGCTCCAGGGAGTATTCGATGCCAAGACTCTCACCTGGAAGGTACAGTACATAAGCCATGGTGTTATTAGAGTTACCAGTTCCCTGTAATGCGTGATGCAAATCATAGCTTTTTATTTTTTTCCTCGTTTGACATCAGACGTGATGGATAGGCCTAGTCTGTACACATAACCGTGTTATTGTGCTGTCTACGACTTGTACGCCTGTGTGTTATCTCCAAGTCTCTCTTAATAATTAATATATACTGTAACTATGATGTTTAAATATCTGTTTCTGCAGGGCATCCAGGATGTGACTCTGTGTGCGGCCTGTGCCCCTCCGGGTGGGGGCCGTCAGAACCTCAGTCCCCGTCTACTCAGACACTTTTCTGTCCTGGTGCTGCCACACCCCTCTAGCAACACCATGCAACACATTTTCCAGGTCATTGCCCCTCAGTCTTTAGTGGATTAGCTGCAGTACATGCTATAGTAGGCCTATGTGTCCCTGGACTGTGAAGATATTGTACCTGAAACCAATGCTTTCCGTCTACCATATCAACCAGGTCCAACTCGGGAAGTTCTTTGGGATCAGAGATTTCTCCAAGGAGGTGCGTAAATGCAGAGAGGCCTTGGTGTCTGCCTCCATCACTGTCTACAATGAGATGTGTCAACGTATGATGCCCACTCCAGCCAAATACCACTACACATTTAACCTTAGAGACCTGTCCAAGGTAAGACACACATTCTCATTGGTTTCTCTTCTTCCACTGTCTTTCACTATTGTGTGTTTTAAGATCGTCTACATTACAGTCAGACTGCACAGAATCACTGATCTACAAGTCACTGCGCATCGCACCTTGCACCGCACCTAACTACTCATTATGTGATCAAGATGAGTGATTCTGCACCTCGCCTTCCTCAAACTGATCCCCTTAAACACAGTGATTAGCTTCGGTACTGAGAGGTGCTTGACTAGCTGATATGCATTTGTATTCCCTGTGTAGGTGGTTCAGGGCCTGATGCAGGCCAGCGACTCTGAGCTGAACTCAGAGGAGGCTGCAGCCTACCTGTTTTCCCACGAGACCTCCAGGGTCTTCCACGACCGCCTGGTCAACGAACAGGACAGAGAACTGTTCTATCAGATACTGTCCAACGAGCTGCACTGTTACTTCAAGGTACTGGTAGTCTACGTGTCCAGAGAGGTCTCACATGTACACAGTAAATCAAATGCTGAAATGTATACAGAAGACGCTTCAGGTCATTCAGATTGAGTACTCTTTACTTCTACTGTAATACATTTCTGCCAAGTTTATGCACATTTTGATTCCTGTGTTAAATTATTATTTTTTTTTATGTTAAGATTTTAGACATTTAGCAGACACTCTTATCCAGAGTGACTTAAAGTTAGTGCATTCATCTTCAGATAGCTAGGTGAGACAACCAAATACATACGTGTTAAAAGTAGTTAAACATATGTTTATTAGGTACACCCATCTAGTACCGGGTCAGACCCCCCTTTGTCTCCAGAACAGCCTGAATTCTTCAGAGCATGGAAACATTTCTCAGTTGGTATCAAGGGACCTAACGTGTGTCAGGAAAACATTCCCCACACCATAATACCACCGCCACCAGCCTGTACCGTTGACACCAGGCAGGATGGGTCCATTTATTGGCTTACGACAAATACTGACTCTGTCATCAGCTTTTCTCATCAACAAGCTGTTTTCCCCCACAGGACTGCCGTTGACTGGATGTGTTTTGTTTGTCGCACCATTCTCTGTAAACCCTAGACACTGTCGTGCGTGAATACCCCAGAATGCCGGCAGTTTCTGAGATACTGGAACCGGCGGTCCTGGCACCGACGATCATATCACGCACAAAGTCGCTTAGGTCACCGTTCAATCGACTAGTAACTGAATGCCTCGATGCCTGTCTGCCTGCTTTCTATAGCAAGCCACGCCCACATGACCAACTGTCTGTAGGACAGTGAACGGGGTACCTAATAAACTGACCACAGAGTCTATAATGACTTTACAGTGGCTTTTTCTTGTAACTTGTTTGTTCATGACTGTTAAGGTGTCCTGGTCACCGGAGGAGCTAATGAGAGAGCCCATAGCATTCGGAGACTTCCTGGATATGAGCATCCCAACTGCTTCTAGGATCTATAAGCACCTGCCAGAATTTAAGAAGATACAGGCTCTACTGGAGGAGTGCCACGCTAGACATGGAAGGAAAGCCTCCCAGGTACAGTTCACCTTAGCCACACTGAATAGTTCTGTACAGTACAGGAAGCTACCAATGTTCAATCTAGATAAGAGTAATATCTGCATAATAATAACATATGTATTATGTAAATCTGATGCGTGTGTGTGTGTGTGTATAGTTCCCCATGGTGTTTTTCAGGGAGGCAGTGGAACACATCACTAGAGCCGCCAGGGTTTTCAGATTGAAGGGAGCCCACATGATGCTGGTACCTGTCCTGGACACACCTTTTAGACCTCTGCCCTCTGATGTCACTGAGACACTTTGCCGTCCACACCAAGGACCATAACGATAGCGGTAACGATAAAATATAAGCGTCCACACCAGCGGACCGTGTATCATTCTGCAGTACAACTGTCATCAACTGATCAACGCATCCTGTGGCAGCTGTAGGCCTAGTAATAAGGTGGTAACTCAGACCATTCAGTGCTTCAGCGTGTCATAGTCATAGTGACAACTGCCTTCTCTTCTCTCTAAGCAGCCTCGCGCACCTACAACCAACAACGCTTCAATAGAACCTGTTTTCGATTGGTTGTCACCAGAGTTTTATCGTTGGAGGGACAGGGGGAATGTGGCTCTGAAAGTGATCCAAACGATAGCGCTCATTTATCGTTCTCCACTCTTTGTGTAGTTCTCGTTGTAGTGTGAACGCTCCTGTTCACTTGAATTAGAACTGTTTTAATTTAACTATTTAACAATACTATACTATATACACCATATAGCTCAATAATATGTTGTTCAGGTTCCCAATGGCTACTACATCACGATTATACATGCATTGCTCCTTCCTGCTATTTGATTGATTACTGATAATGACTGACCACTCTGTTCCCTCTGTGTAGATTGGACTGGATGGCACAGGGAAGAAGGAGTGTGTTACTCTGGCCTGCCATGTGTCTGGGAGCCATCTCTACAGGCTGTCTGTCTGCCGGAACTGCAGCTACTCAGACTTCAGAGATGACCTGAAGAGGGTGTTCAGACAGGCTGGGATCCACCGTAAAAACACTGTGCTGCTCATCACTGAGTCAGACATCGTCAAGGTCAGTTTGTGTGAAAGACAGTAGGAAGATTAGTTAGCCAGGTTCAGATGTGCTTTTGTTAGCTATCCTGGTCCATATCTGTTACATATTATCGTTAGCTATCCTGGCCCAAATC
Source organism: Thymallus thymallus (assembly GCA_023634145.1). NCBI lineage: Eukaryota > Metazoa > Chordata > Actinopteri > Salmoniformes > Salmonidae > Thymallus > Thymallus thymallus. Next base: position 6,288,109 of record CM042405.1, on the reverse strand, counting down.
TGTTACGTATTATCGTTAGCTAGCCTGGTCCATATCTGTTACGTATTATGGTTAGCTAGCCTGGTCCATATCTGTTACGTACTATCGTTAGCTAGCCTGGTCCATATCTGTTTTGTATTATCGTTAGCTAGCCTGGTCCATATCTGTTATGTACTATCATTAGCTAGTCTGTAGTGACATCTTTATATTTTTTGTACAAAGGAGTCAGTCCTTGAGGATCTGAACTGCATTCTGAAATATGGAGATGTCCCTGGTCTGTTCGACAACGATGAGATTGATTCAATCACTGTGGATCTCAAGTCAACCATGGAGAGCTCTATTGGTGAAAACAGAGAGGAGATGTACTCTTATTTCATAGAGGTACAGTACGGTATAATATTCACTGTAGATTTGTTGATTTAGGCCATGGTTTAAGAAGAAGCATTTCACCCCATGTAGGCCATGATGCAGGCTGTGAAGTCTTAACAACTTTTCTTGGTTTGCAAGCAACTTCTTCTTCTTCTTCTTTAGCAAGTTCAGCAGAGACTACACATCGTCCTGGCCCTGAGCCCTGCTGGGATGCGTCTGAGACAGTACTGTTGGGCACACCCGGCACTGCTCTCCTGTTGTAACATAGACTGGTACAGTGAGTGGTCTAAAGAGGCTCTGCTGCAGGTAGCCAGCAGCACCTACATCAACTCTGACGACTTTGACTGGCTGGGACAGGTACGGTAGTTCCCCATTCACCAGATAATAACGAGAAGCAGTATTTGTATGTGTACTACAATTAAACTTATAGCTGCAAATGTGTACATGAAATAAACCCAAAACAAAACAAGGGTAATTTTACATATTGAATGAGGATTAGGTCCAGAATCTGGAACACCAGTTGTCTACCTTTCAGGTTCTGCAGAACAAGGTAGCCAGAGTGTGTGTGGATATCCACTACAGCTCAACCCAGATGGCAGCTCAGTACTTGCAGGAGATGAGAAGGCCCTACTACATAGTCCCCAGCACCTTCATCGAGTACATAGACACCTTCACCAAGATGTGTCGTTCAGAGGGGTCTAAGCTCCATAATGTCAGGTAAAGGCTGCAGGTTGATTTATTGATTGATTGATTTGTTGGTTGTGACTGTTGTTTTCTTGGAAGTTATGTTTGCTGGGCGGAGAGTAATATTAAATATTCTGTATATTGCCTGTTTTACCCACAGAGATCGCTTTAGCAATGGACTGTCTATATTATCTGAGGCAACATCTCTAGTCACTGTCATGCAAGAGGAATTGCTAGCTCTGAGCCCACAGATAGAGGAGAAGTCAAAGGTAAATAACAGAAGATTGAATATCAAGATAGGGTATTCAGATTTTTGTGGAGAGAGAGAGAGAGTAAGATATTGATTGATTGATTGATTGATTGATTGATTGATTGATTGATTGATTGATTGATTGATTGATTGTGTTTTGGCCAGGAAATAGAGATCTTGATGAAAAAATTAAAAGAGGATTCTAAAGCTGTGGAACAAGTCCGAGCCATCGTCAAAATGGAAGAAGAGATGATGATGCAAGAAACACAGATCGTTCATGAATATGCAGAGGTGAGGTGAACATAAAACATTTTTTATGAGAGTACTATATACACCCACACACGCACTTTGATAAATGACGTCTTTGTTGACTGTGAGTAACATTTTGTTTATGTAAATAATTTGTTCCCATTGCGTGTTGTAAAACTGTAGGATGCCACGGCAGATTTGAATACAGTTTTGCCTCTGCTGGAGAATGCAGTTTCAGCTTTAGATGCTTTGGATAAGAGCGACATTTCAGAAATAAGGCAAGTGAACAAAAACATGCTTAGTTCTTCACCTAAGCATGCCTTTTGCAATCAAAGGGGGGGTTACAATATTGTTGTAAAATATACCTGATCAAAACATTTTCCAAGTAGAACTAATGATTTGAGGCAACGAATCAATATACCACACTGTCAATATCTAATATCAATCAAATGTATTTATAAAGCGCTTTTTACATCAGCCGATGTCACAAAGTGCTATACAGAAACCCAGCCTAAAACCCCAAACAGCAAGCAATGCAGATGTAGAAGCACGGTGGCTAGGAAAAACTCCCTAGAAAGGCAAAACCTAGGAAGAAACCTAGAGAGGAACCAGGCTCTGAGGGGTGGCCAGTCCTCTTCTGGCTGTGCCGGGTGGAGATTATAACAATTTATGGCCATTAAGGCCAGTTCTTTCTCCAAGATGTTCAAATGTTCATAGATGACCAGCAGGGTCAAATAATAATAATAAAAGTAGTTGTGGAGGTTGCAACAGGTAAATACATCAGGAGTGAATGTCACTTGGCTTTTCAGTGCAATAGAGCGCAGGTGCGGTAGAGCGAGAGCAAGATGAAAACAGCAGGTCTGGGACAAGGTGGCACGTCCAATGAACAGGTCAGGGTTCCATAACCACAGGCAGAGGAGTTGAAACCGGTGCAGCAGCACGACCAGGTGGACTGGGGACAGCTAGGAGTCATCAGGGCAGGTGGTCCTGAAGCATGGTCCTCCGGGTAGGCTCAGGTCCTCCGGGAGAGGAGGTAGAGTGGGAGAGAGAGAGAATTTAGAGGGAGCATACTTAAATTCACACAAGACACTGGATAATAACATCAGATTTAACAAACTGACCCTAGCCCCCCGGCACATAGACTATTGCAGCATAGATACTGGAGGCTGAGACAGGGGGGGTCAGGAGACACTGTGGCCCCCTCCGACAATACCCAGACAATACCCCCGGACAGGGCCAAACCAGGCAGGATATAACCTCACCCACTCTGCCAAGCACAGCCCCTACACCAATATAGGGATATCAACAACCACCAACTTACTACCCTGAGACAAGGCTGAGTATAGTCCACGAAAGATCCCCTCCACTGCACAAGCCAGAGGGGGCGACAAACCGGACAAGAAGTGACGCACCCCTCCTAGGAATGGCATGGAAAGCACCAGTAAGCCAGTGACTCAGCCCCCGTAATAGGGTCAGAGGCAGAGAATCCCAATGGAGAGACGGGAACCGGCCAGGCAGAGACAGCAAGGGTGGTTCGTCGCTCCAGAACCTTGCCGTTCACCCTTGCACCCCTGGGCAGGACTACACTCAATCATAGGACATACTGAAGAGATGAGTCTTCAGTAAAGACTTAAAGGTCGAGACGGAGTCTGCGTCTCTCACATGGATAGGCAGGCCATTCCATAAAAATGGAGCTCTATAGGAAAAAGCCCTACCTCCACCTGTTTGCTTAGAGATTCTAGGGACAATAAGGAGGCCTGCGTCTTGTGACCGGAGCGTACGTGTTGGTATGTACGGCAGGACCAAATCTGAGAGATAAGTAGGAGCAAGCCCATGTAATGCTTTGTAGGTTAGCAGTAAAACCTTGAAATCAGCCCTAGCCTTAACAGGAAGCCAGTGTAGAGAGGCTAGCACGGGAGTAATATGATCAAATCTTTTGGTTCTAGTCAGGATTCTAGCAGCCGTGTTTAGCACTAATTGAAGTTTATTTAGTGCTTTATCCGGGTAGCCGGAGAGTAGAGCATTGCAGTAATCTAATCTAGAAGTGACAAAAGCATGGATTAGCTTTTCCGCATCAATAGTGAATTCATTATCAATTGAATGTATTGATCCAGATCTCCTCCTCATTATTTTTATCCAGAGTGTACACCAACCCTCCAGACCTGGTCCTGACAGTAATGCATGCAGTCTGCATCCTGCTACAGCAGAAGCCTAACTGGACCACAGCTAAACAGCTGCTAGGAGACCCTGGCTTCCTCAAGAGACTGGTCAGCCTGGACAAAGACAGCCTGCCAGAGAAAGTACAGTATTTAGGTCCCAATCATACCTTGATATCTGCATGTGTTTGTGTTTATCTTCTGGCTTTATGTTCTGTTGTTTATTGTACTTGTTTAGAGCTGTCCTGTGGTCCTGTGTGGCTCAGTTGGTAGAGCATGGCACTTACAATGCCCAGGATTGTGGGTTCGATTCTCGTTAGGGAAAATGTAAGAACAGATGACTAAATTGCTTTGGATTAAAAGCGTCTGCTAAATGGCATATATGATACTATGTTTGAATTGCTGTAGGTGTTTCTGAAGTTGAGGAGGTATTCTAAGTGTCCTGACTTCAACCCTGCCAAGGTGGGCATGGTGTCTATAGCCTGTCGTTCTATGTGCCTCTGGGTGCTGGCATTGGAGCACTACCATGATGTCTACAAGGTACTGTTGTACGCCTTTAGTTCTTAGGAAGGAAATATTACATTATTGTTATTTATGTGTGCAACAGTGTTATATTGATTATATTTTCCCCAGATAATTGAGCCCAAACAGAAAAAAGTAAACGTGGCTCAAGAAGCATTGGTAAAAGCAGAATCTAATCTGATGAAAAAGCAAAAAAGACTATCGAAGGTAAGATATTTACTGTTAGGCAATGCTTGATACTTAATTCACACGAATGACAAAGGCTTGTTTCTCCGTTCAATGTATGCTTTATTAATGAATTGATTGATTGATTAATTAGTTGATGATTGATTGTTCTGTGCCGTCTGTTTAGATCGAGGAGCATCAGAAAGCTTTGGAGGACCTCTACAATGCCAGTGTGTCTGAGAGACAGGAGCTGGGGAGACGTAAAGAGCTGACCACAAACAGAGTGCAGAGAGCTGCTTCACTCATATCAGCCCTGTCTAATGAAAAGGTCCTACAAACATTTTATATACACTAGTAAATTATTGATGAATTTCATAAAGCCACACCGATATGGTACTTATGGATCTGATTCGATACCAATCTTTGGGAGTGAAAATAACTGATTCCGATATTTTTAGATAAAAAATTCACTGTTTTCTGTACAAATTGAACTCTGAAAGAGATACTGCCCTACAGTGATACTTTGAATTTCATACATTTATTAGACCATTTTTCTACCCAGTTTTGTGATTACAATCTTGTCTCATCACTGCACTTCCCTAACGGGCTCAGGAGAGGTGACGGGCAAGTCATGCATCCTCTGAAACAACACCTGCTTGCTTAACCCAGAAGCACCAATGTATCAGACCAATGACCAAAGTCAGCCTGCAGGCGCCCAGCCCGCCACAAGTAAAGCCCCCCCAGCCAAACCCTCCCCTAACCCGGACAGCCAATTGCTCGCTGCCATATGGGATTGAACCCCACGCTGTAGTTACGCCGCAACACTGCAATGCAGTGCCTTAGACCGCTGCGCCACTTGGGAGGCCACGTATGCTTTCTGTCGATTTGACCTGCCTGTTGCCCTGTGTATGTCTGTGTGTATCTCTATGTATCAGGATCGCTGGGAGAAAGCAGTGTGTGACCTGGACAACAAGCTGCAGCACATAGTGGGTGACGTCATGGTTTCCTCAGCGTTCATCACGTACTGTGGACCTCTGACGGCTGACTACCGTAAAGCCACGGTGAAGAAGTGGCTGGACTTCTGCCACAACATGGAGATCCCTGTCTCTCCTCAGTACACCTTCATCTCAGCCATGACCGAGAAGAACCAGGTAATGGGGTCATTTAGCAGTCGTTTTTATCCAAAGCAACTTAGAAAACTGTCAGAATTGACAGACAGTGACACATAAATACACTGATCAACGTTCAGTGGTGCAAGTAATCTCTTAACGTTAGTCTCATTTAATTCAGAGCTATAGCTCCGCACAGTAGTGCATTCTGGGGCGATATCTGGCTCCAATGATCATAAAGCTGAATCTCATGTGAATGTTCATAGAATATTTTTAATATGTACAAACAACAACACACATATTTAGTTTTAGCATGTATTGCCATAATGCACCAGATTTAGCTATTTTCTCATCATCTCAATGATATCAGAAAATCTTATCTCCCTCAGGTGAGACACTGGCAGAACACAGGCCTGCCACCAGATCAGAACTCCACAGAGAATGCCTTGATCGTGATGAACGGTCCCCACTGGCCCCTGCTAATCGACCCCCAGGGCCAGGCCACCAGGTGGATCTGCTCTATGGAGGGGCTCAGGCTCAGGAAGATGCTGGCCTCAGACCCCAACTATATGAAGACAGTGGAGAGGGCCATTCGCATGGGGGACGCTGTCCTTATTCAGGTACTTGCTTAGGCTACTTAAACCCTTTTGCTCTTTGGGGAGCATAGGTCATTTGACAAGTTTCCTCCAGCGGCCTCTGTGTTGATCCTTTATTCAGGTATTGCCATATAAAATATACACATTTGATTGATTTTAATTCTACAACATACAATCAAAGATTGTGATTCTCAACAGTAACCAGGTTTCCATCCAACCTTTTTATCAGAGTAAAGTACATGTAAATGGAAACAGCAAATTTGTCTGTAAACTTTCCAAATGTCGACAAAACAAAATATGCTAGACAAGGTGGGATCTTTTTGTGTCTGTAAAAATAATTATCCAAGAAATGGCAGTGGAAACACTTTTATGTGCAACTATTGATATAATAACTATCATATCCAAGTAAACGTGGAGTCATACGATGATATGTTGTAGTCCTCCCACTACGACTCGGGAAAACACGCAGTTTATTAGGCTACAGGTGAAATATGTTATGAAGAACTTCACAGGGTGGTGAAAATTCACGGTGATGAGCTTGATGCTGCTTTACAATAAATATTGAGGGTCTTATTCTGAGCGATGCTTGGCTGCCGTTTGACAAATAAAAATAGTCTTGCTATTTTGTCCATAATAATCTCATCATGTAGGCCCTTCAAACTCAACTCTGGACCTCAAAGCCAGTTCCACTGCATTTTTTCATTGTTGCCCTCTAATCAGGGATTTAGACCTGGGACACCAGGTGGGTGAAATTAATTATCAGGTAGAACAGAAAGCCAGCAGGCTCTGGACCTCGTAGGGTAAGAATTGAATACTTAAAAAAAAAACGTTATTTAACTAGTTATTTAACTAGGCAAGTCAGTTAAGAACAAATTCTTATTTACAATGATGGCCTACTTACAGGGACAGCCATAGTAGTACGGTGCCCCTGGAGAAAATTAGAGTTAAGTGCCTTGCTCAAGGACAGATCGACAGGTTTTTTTTCACCTTGTCCGCTCGGGGATTCTATGCAGCAACCTTTTGGTTACTGGCCCAACGCTCTGATCACTAGGCTAGAATACCCCTTATGTACAGTGCCTTCGGAAAGTATTCAGACCCTTTGACTTTTTCCACATTTTGTTAAGTTACAACCTTATTCTAAAATTGATAAAATAGTTTTTTTCCCCTCAACAATCTACACACAATACCCCATAATGACAAAGCAAAAACTGTTTTTTAGACATTTTTGCTCATTTATATATTTTTTTAAACTGAAATATTACATTTACATAAGTATTCAGACACTTTACTCAGTACTTTGTTGAAGCACCTTTGGCAGCGATTAAAGCCTTGAGTCTTCTCGGGTATGTCGCTACAAGCTTGGCACACCTGTATTTGGAGAGTTTCTCTCATTCCTCTCTGCAGAACCTCTCAAGGTCTGTCAGGTTGGATGGGGAGTGTTGCTGCACAGATATTTTCAGGTCACTCCGGAGATGTTCCGTCAGGTTCAAGTCCGGGCTCTGGCTGGGCCACTCAAGTACATTCAGAGACTTGTCCAAAAGCCACTCCTGTGTCGTATTGGCTGTGTGCTTAGGGTCGTTGTCCTGTTGGAAGGTGAACCTTCGCCCCAGTCTCAGGTCCTGGGAGCTCTGGAGCAGATTTCATCAAGGATCTCTCTGTACTTTGCTCCGTTAATCTTCCCTCGATCCTGACTAGTCTCCCAGCCCCTGGCCGCTGAAAAACATCCCCACATCATGATGCTGCCACCACCATGCTTCACTGTAGGGATGGTGCCAGGTTTCCTCCAGACGTGACACTTGGCATTTAGGCCATAGAGTTCAATCTTGGTTTCATCAGACCAGAGAAATCTTGTTTCTCATGGTCTGAGAGTCTTGATGCCTTTTGGCAAACTCCAAGCAGGCTTTCATGTGCCCTTTACTGAGGAGTGGCTTCCGTCTGGCCACTCTACCATAAAGTCCTGATTGGTGGAGTGCTGCAGAGATGGTTGTCCTTCTGGAAGGTTCTCCCATCTCCACAGAGGAACTCTAGAGCTCTGTCAGAGTGACCATCGGGTTCTTGGTCACCTCCCTGAGCAAGGCCCTTCTCCCCCGATAGTCTTGGTGGTTCCAAACTTCTTCCATTTAAGATTGATGGAGGCCACTGTGTTCTTTGGGACCTTCAATGCTAGAAAAATCCTGTCTCAGAGCTCTATGGACAATTACTTCAACCTCATAGCTTGCTTTTGCTCTGACATGCACTGTCAACTGTGGGACCTTATATAGACAGGTGTGTGCCTTTCCAAATCATGTCCAATCAATTGAATTTACCACAGGTGGACTCCAATCAAGTTTTAGAAACATCTTAAGGATGATCAATGGAAACAGGATTCACCGGAGCTCAATTTCACATCTCATAGCAAAGGGTCTGAATACTTTTATTTATTTTTATTTTTATTTCACCTTTATTTAACCAGGTAGGCCAGTTGAGAACAAGTTCTCATTTACAACTGTGACCTGGCCAAGACAAAGCAAAGCAGTGCGACAAAAAACAACACAGAGTTACACATGAGAATAAAACAAACGTACAGTCAATAACACAATAGAGAATCTATATACAGAGTGTGCAAATGTAGTGCAAAATGCAGTAAGGTTAGGAAGATAGGACAATAAATAGGCCATAGTGGCGAAATAGGTTACAGATTAGAATTAACACTAGAGTGATAGATGTGCAAATGATGATGTGTAAATAGAGATACTGGAGTGCAAAATGAGCTAAAATAATTAATATGGGGATGAGGTAGTAGGGTGTGTTATTTACAGAAGGTCTATATACAAGTGCAGTGATCGATAATCATCTCTGACAGCTGATGCTTAAAGTTATTGAGGGAGATAGGAACCTCTAGCTTCAAGGATTTTTGCAGTTCATTCCAGTCATTGGCAGCAGAGAACTGGAAGGAATGGCGGCCAAAGGAGGTGTTGGCTTTGGGGGTGACCAGTGAAATATACCTACTGGAGCGCATGCTACGGGTGGGTGTTGCTATGGTGATCAGCGAGTTGAGATAAGGCGGGGATTTACCTAGTAAAGACTTATAGATGACCTGGAGACAGTGGGTTTGGCGACGAATATGTAATGAGGGCCAGCCAACGAGAGAATACAGGTCGCAGTGGTGGGTAGTATACAGGGCTTTGGTAACAAAACGGATGGCACTGTGATAGAGTGTGAGTGTTGGAGGCTATTTTGTAAAAGACATCGCCAAAGTCAAGGATCGGTGGGATAGTCAGTTTTACAAGGGCATGTTTGGCAGCATGAGTGAAGGAAGCCCTGTTGCGGAATAGGAAGCCGATTCTAGGTCTAATCTTGGATCGGAGATGGTCAATGTGAGTCTGGAAGTTGAGTTTACAGTCTAACCAGACGCCTAGGTATTTGTAGGTGTCGACGTATTCCAAGTCAGACCCGTCGAGAGTAGTGATGATAGTCCGGTGGGTGGGTGGGGGCAGCGTTTGATTGAAAAGCATGCACTTAGTTTTACTAGCATTTAAGAGCAGTTGGAGGCCACGGAAGGAGTGTTGTATGGCATTGAAGCTTGCCTGAAGGTTAGCCAACACAGTGTCCAGAGAGGGGCCACATGTATACAGAATGGTGTCGTGTGCGTAGAGATGGATCAGAGAGTCACCAGCAGCAAGAGCGACATCGTTGATGTATATAGAGAAAAGGGTTGGCCCAAGAATTGAACCCTGTGGCACCCCCATAGAAACTGCCAGAGGACCGTACAATAGGCCCTCCGATTTGACACACTGAACTCTGTCTGAGAAGTAGTTGGAGAACCAGGCAAGGCAGTCACTTGAGAAACCAAGGCTGTTGAGTCTGCCAATAAGAATGCGGTGATTGACAGAGTCGAGTTTGGGTCTAGAGTGTCTCCCCCTTTGAAGAGGGAGATGACCGCGGCAGCTTTCCAATCTCTAGGGATCTCAGACGATACGAAAGAGAGTTTGAACAGGCTAGTAATAGGGGTTGCAACAATTTTGGCGAATAATTTTAGAAAGAAAGGGTCCAGATTGTCTAGCCCAGCAGATTTGTAGGGGTCCAGATTTAGCAGCTCTTTCAGAACATCAGCTGTCTGGATTAGGATGAAGGAGAAGCGGGGGGAGCTTGGGCAGGTTGCTGCGGGGGGTGCAGAGCTGTTGGCTGGGGTAGGGATAGCCAGGTGGAAAGCATCACCAGCCGTAGCAAAATGCTTATTGAAATTTTCGATTATCGTGAATTTTCGGTGGTGACAGTGTTTGCTAGCCTCAATGCAGTGGCAACTGGGAGGAGATGCTCTTATTCTCCATGGACTTTACAGTGTCCCAGAACTTTTTGGAGTTAGTACTACAGGATGCAAATTTCTGTTTGAAAAAGCTGCCCTTTGCTTTTCTAACTGACTGTGTGTATTTGTTCCTGACTTCCCTGAAAAGTTGCATATCGCGGGGGCTATTCAATGCTAATGCAGTGCGCCACAGGATGTTTCTGTGTTGGTCAAGTGCAGTCAAGTCTGGGGTGAACCAAGGGCTATATCTGTTCTTAGTTCTACGTTTTTTGAAAGGGGCATGCTTATTTAGGATGGTGAGGAAAGCATGTTTAAAGAACAACCAGGCATCCTCTACTGACGGGATGAGTTCAATATCCTTCCAGGATACCTGGGCCAGATCGAAGAAAGGCCTGCTCGCAGAAGTGTTTTAGGGAGCGTTTGACAGTGATAAGGGGTGGACGTTTGACCACGGACCCGTTACGAATGCAGGCAATGAGGCAGTGATCGCTGAGATCCTGGTTGAAAACAGAGGAGGTGTATTTGGAGGGCAGGTTAGTCAGGATGATATCTATGATGGTACCCATGCTTATGGATTTAGGGTTGTACCTGGTAGGTTCCTTGATAATTTGTGGGAGATTGAGGGCATCTATCTTAGATTGAAGAACAGCCGGGGTGTTAAGCATATCCCAGTTTAAGTCACCTAACAGTACAAACTCTGAAGATAGATGGGGGGCAATCAATTCACATATGGAATCCAGGGCACAGCTGGGGGCTGAGGGGGGTCAGTAACAGGCGGCAACAATGAGAGACTTATTTCTGGAAAGGTGGATTTTTAAGAGTAGAAGCTCAAACTGTTTGGGCACAGACCTGGACAGTATGACAGAACTCTGCAGGTTATCTCTGCAGTAGATTGCAACTCCACCTCCTTTGGCAGTTCTATCTTGAAGGGAAATATTGTAGTTGGGGATGGAAATTTCAGAATTTTTGGTGGCCTTCCTGAGCCAGGATTCAGACACAGCTAGGACATCCGGGTTGGCGGAGTGTGCTAAAGCAGTGAATAAATCAAACTTAGGGAGGAGGCTTCTGATGTTAACATGCAAGAAACCAAGGCTCTTACGGTTACAGAAGTCAGCAAATGAGAGCGCCTGGGGAATAGGTGTAGTACTGGGGGCTACAGGGCCTGGGTTTACCTCTACATCACCAGAGGAGGAGTAGGATAAGGGTACGGCTAAAGGCTTTAAGAACTGGACGTCTACTGCGTTGGGTACAGAGAATAAAAGGAGCAGATTTCTGGGCGTGGTGGAAAATGTTCAGGGCATAATGTACAGACAAGGGTATGGTAGGATGTGAGTTCAGTGGAGGTAAACCTAGGCGTTGGGTAATGATGAGAGAGGTTGCATCTCTGGAAACATCAGTTAAGCCAGGTGAGATCTCCGCATGTGTGGGGGGTGAGACAAAGTAGCTATCTGAGGCATGTTGAGCGGGACTTGGGGCTCTACAGTGAGTAAATGTAAATATATATTTTTTTTATATATACTGTATATATATACATTTGCAAGAATTTCCCAAAAATGTTTTTGGCTTTGTCATTATGGGGTATTGTGTGTAGATTGCTGAGAGAAAAATATATTTAACCCATTTTAGAATAAGGCTGTGACGTAACAAAATGAGGAAAAAGTCAAGGAGTCTGAATACTTTCCAAAGGCACTGTAGGCTATATCCATACTGTATATGCGAACTGTTGTAGAGTGCTTGTGCCAAGACATCGCAAATGTCGCAAAAGTCATTTTTATGTGCACTACGTCATCACGCACAGCCTTTTATCTGCAACAAGTCAATTTGAAGGAAACATCTCTGGAGGGAAAATGCTGATTGTTTTAATGCAGATTTGTGCATATTCGCATAGAGATCTGTCGCTAGTGGTTTGCTTAAATGAGACTGATGTGCTAAATGAGATCAAGATGGATTATTAGTATGTCCTTAATGCTATAGATCCTTCCCTTTGACCATTCTTCTGTTTTCAGGATGTTCTCGAGAACATAGATCCCTGTCTTCAGCCAATCCTGATCAAGAACCTTACAATACGTGAGGGTCAATCATTCATCAAAATTGGAGACACTGAAATTGAGTACAATCCCAACTTTAGGTACATTTACTCATTAGATTGAGCCCTTATTTTCATCAAATTACCCTGCATAATTTTTTTGTCATTTTCATGAAGTTGAAGTTCTAGGTCTTATAAGTTGTCGCAACTCCTCTCCTCCTCCTCTCCTCCCTTCTCCTCCTCCTCTCCTCCTCCTCTCTTCTCTTTCTCACCGAAGGCTCTACCTGGCCACCTGTCTGCCCAACCCCCACTTCCTCCCTGCAGTGTGTATCCTGGTGAAGCTGATCAACTTCTCGGTAGAGTACGAGTGTCTGCAGGAGCAGCTGCTGTCCAGCGTGGTGTCTCTGCAGCAGCCGGAGTTGGAGCTGCACCACAACCAGCTCCTCCACACCATCACTGCTGACCTGTTCAGTCTCCACGAGCTGGAGAACAGATCCCTGCTGCTGCTACAGGACACCCAGGGTGAGAGAGGGAGGGAGGGAGGGAGGGAGGGAGGGTGGATGGATGGATGGATGTTGTGCCGTTTCACCTATCCCTAACTGTAATGTGAAAATCTTGATCGACTGTTGACTTTGCTTCTAGCACTCTTTCACTATTTTGTTAACCAAGAGGATAGAGAGAGGATAGAGATGCTCTCCCTTCACCTACAATGTGACATATTAAAACACTAATACCTTGTCTTGCTTCAGGACACATATTGGACGACCAGGACCTCGTTGATAACCTGAAAAAGTCCAAGGTCACCTCCAATGAGATCTCTGTGCGGGTTGAGACGGCTAAGGACAAGGAGAAGGAGATTGACGAGGTCCGCAAGAAGTACCTCCCTATCGCTAACCGTGGGGCAGACCTGTACTTTGTCCTGGCCGACCTCACCCAGATCAACTACATGTACCAGTTCTCCCTGGACTGGTTCAATGACATGTATGTGAAAGCTTTGCAGGTGGCTACGGAGGGCCAGGAGTGGCCCACCCTGGACGTGTCCATGCCCGTGACAGGCACCCTGCGCCCGGCTGGAGCTAAAAGCCTGAGGAGGGCTGTGGTGGTGCCTGGGACATGTGCTCTCAACATGGGGGACTTTAACCTTCGTCTCCTCAAGATGATGAACGCGATCACTCAGAGTATATACAAGGTAACAGTGTTGAGAGTAACACAGTCATGGACAGGTAACATGCTTGTTTCTTCTGGGTATTACACATTGTAAGTGGAGATTGATTTAGTTTTTCTGTTTAGTTTTGTGGCAAGCATCCACCCAGCCAGTGAAGTGACAGGTTTATGGGACAAGGACATATACCACTTTTGGAAATATTTGTTGTAAAATCCATCACTGATGAAATGTGAACCTCGTTGGTTTTCTCACATTCGTGTGTTCGTTCTAAATACAGAGTGAAAATGAAGCTTGGATATGCGAGACTAGTTAAATACTACATGTTATTGTCTTTCTGCTATGGATCTCCCCTCATTATTCTGTCTCTCCCTCTCTTCCCCCTCTCCCTCTCTCTCCCTCCTTACTCTCTCTCTCTCTCCCGCTTCCTCTCCCCCTCCAGGAAGTGTCCCTGGCCCTGTTTGTGGACCACCAGGTGGTTTTCTCCTTCCTGATGTGTTGTAACATCATGAAGACCAACAAGCACAACATGATAGTGGGCAGCACTGAGTTCCTGCCTGCTGAAGAGTGGAAGATCTTCCTACACTCTGCTGTCCTGGCCAGCATGATGGACACAGGGAGACCCAAGCAGGACGAAGGTAGACAATACCTGCTGTGTCAGGCGTCTGTCAGTAACATGAGGCCACATATTGAATCAGAGATGGTCTTTAAAAGGCATCTGTCAGTAACATGAGGCCACATATTGAATCAGAGATGGTCTTTAAAAGGCGTCTGTCAGTAACATGAGGCCACATATTGAATCAGAGATGGTCTTTAAAAGGCGTCTGTCAGTAACATGAGGCCACATATTGAATCAGAGATGGTCTTTAAAAGGCGTCTGTCAGTAACATGAGGCCACATATTGAATCAGAGATGGTCTTTAAAAGGCGTCTGTCAGTAACATGAGGTCACATATTGAATCAGAGATGGTCTTTAAAAGGCGTCTGTCAGTAACATGAGGCCACATATTGAATCAGAGATGGTCTTTAAAAGGCGTCTGTCAGTAACATGAGGCCACATATTGAATCAGAGATGGTCTTTAAAAGGCGTCTGTCAGTAACATGAGGCCACATATTGAATCAGAGATGGTCTTTAAAAGGCGTCTGTCAGTAACATGAGGCCACATATTGAATCAGAGATGGTCTTTAAAAGGCGTCTGTCAGTAACATGAGGCCACATATTGAATCAGAGATGGTCTTTAAAAGGCATCTGTCAGTAACATGAGGCCACATATTGAATCAGAGATGGTCTTTAAAAGGCATCTGTCAGTAACATGAGGCCACATATTGAATCAGAGATGGTCTTTAAAAGGCGTCTGTCAGTAACATGAGGCCACATATTGAATCAGAGATGGTCTTTAAAAGGCATCTGTCAGTAACATGAGGCCACATATTGAATCAGAGATGGTCTTTAAAAGGCATTTGTCAGTAACATGAGGCCACATATTGAATCAGAGATGGTCTTTAAAAGGCATCTGTCAGTAACATGAGGCCACATATTGAATCAGAGATGGTCTTTAAAAGGCATCTGTAAGTAACATGAGGCCACATATTGAATCAGAGATGGTCTTTAAAAGGCATCTGTCAGTAACATGAGGCCACATATTGAATCAGAGATGGTCTTTAAAAGGCGTCTGTCAGTAACATGAGGCCACATATTGAATCAGAGATGGTCTTTAAAAGGCATCTGTCAGTAACATGAGGCCACATATTGAATCAGAGATGGTCTTTAAAAGGCTCCAAACTGTCTTTCAACAGGAAAATAAGTAGACCATGAATGAGTGAGCACTTGAGTAATTAAGACATTTATTTAATTACCTATCAATCTCACTCTGAAAGAATAACCCTAAGGGGGGTGCAAGTTATCTAGAGATGACCACAGTAAAATGACTGAGTGCATCTGTGTGTGATTGTGTCACTAGGGGAGCTCCTGGGTGAGCGTCCGGACCACCTGTGGCTGACAGACAGCATGTGGGCACAGTGCCAGTACCTGAGTGCCCACCTGCCCTGCTTCACCATCCTCTACAAGTCCATCCAGACCAACTGTGTGCAGTGGGAACTGTTTCAGCATGCTAGGAACCTCTATGAGTTCCTCAGTGAGCCCTACACTGGAGACGCTGGTTCTGATACTGAAGGTCGGTGTTGCTGCGCTGGAACGTTAAGCTTCCCTGGTGAACATTGGGTTACTTATTCCTTGAAGCTCTTGTGCAGCAAAGAGCCTCAACTATGGCATCTCCAGCGAACCTTGCTCTGGGAAGTTTTCTGTCCTGTGTTCCCTGATGAGTATAATTTCCTTGACTTATTTCACAGAACCTCTTCATGGTAATGACACGCCATACACATTCCCACTCACCAATAGAATCTCATTCTAGCTCATTGCCCCTCACCAATAGAATCTCATTCCAACTCATTGCACCTCACCAATAGAATCTCATTCTAGCTCATTACCCCTCACCAATAGAATCTCATTCTAGCTCATTGTCCCTCACCAATAGAATCTTATTCTAGCTCATTGCCCCTCACCAATAGAATCTCATTCCAACTCATTGCACCTCACCAATAGAATCTCATTCTAGCTCATTACCCCTCACCAATAGAATCTCATTCCAACTCATTGCACCTCACCAATAGAATCTCATTCTAGCTCATTGCCCCTCACCAATAGAATCTCATTCCAACTCATTGCACCTCAGCAATATAATCTCATTCTAGCTCATTGCCCCTCACCAATAGAATTTAATGAATTTATGTGTTTGTGACATCATGGTGTGGTCTGTCTGTCTGTCTGTCTGTCTGTCCAGGAGAGTCATCCCAGTCAGCAGCAGCCTGGAAGGACATAAATCTCACCAAGTGTGTCTGCATCTTCCCCTGGGAGAGCCTCTCAGGCTTCCAGAAGATCATACTGGTGTGTGTGTGTGTGTGTGCATGCATGTGGGTTATAGCTTTGTGAGAACTCAAAACATTCTCCTTGTTAAATATGATTAACTCTGTCAAAAGCAAAAAAGCTGTGAACTATTGTGGCTATCTTTCTCTCCCAGATTAAGATCCTGAGGCCTGAGTGTCTGAACACGGCAGTGAAAGCCTTTGTTATAGAGAAGATGGGTTCTAAGTACCTGGAGGTTGGAAAGATCTCCCTGAGAGAGGTGTATGAACGTTGCTCTGCCAACAGGCCCATTGTATTCCTCCTCTCCCCTGGTAAGACTACTGCTAGTCTTGTGTACTAGACGTCCTCCCTAAACTGGTGTGTAATTACCTTGGGATTAGGCTGCTTTTTCAACCCTCTCTCCCACTAGTAGGATTTGGGATGGGCACAGGGACACTCAAAGCTTCTTTTACACCTTTGAAATTCCTGGAGAATATGGTGTAGTGTACGATCGGCTTTAGGTCATGTCTGATGTCCTTATTCCCCCCCCCCCGTCTGTCCAGGCATGGACCCAGCCTCCCACCTGGTGCGTCTGGCCCAGGAGCTGAGAGGCAGCAGCCTGCACCTTGACATGGTGTCTCTGGGTCAGGGCCAGGGGCCCAGGGCAGAGGAGCTCATCTACAAGGCCCAGGTTCTCAAGGGCCGCTGGGTCTTCCTGCAGAACTGCCACCTGGCCGCCTCCTTCATGCCCAGACTGCAGACTGTTGTCAACTCGTGAGTGGATAACAGCACCTGTTGGTGCACTGTTTTGAGCTTTTATTTATGTCTTAATATAATCTTTATGCTGATGGGTAATGTTGTGTGAGACAATTATATGATGTAGTACGTTTGTTTGAAGCCATATTGAAGCACAGAAGGTTCTGTGAGATGCCTTTAGGTGTTGTCCTGTCAGGTGCCGCTACCCCACAGGACCCAGCTGTAGACGGATGCCTATCCACAGACCTGAGTGTGTTGAGTGTTTTTCATCCCTCCTGCTCAGGTTGAAGTGGAAAGGCTTAGACCTGGACCCTCACTTCCGTCTGTGGCTGTCCTCTAAACCAGACCCAGTGTTCCCTGCCTCCATCCTGCAGAGAGCCATTAAGGTCAGCCAGGCCTTCATTACCACAGCTTCCCATTAGAGGGCCATACACCTATAGAAGTATAATTAGGGATTTCATTTCTATGGTGTATCCATGAGTGATCCAGTCAAATTGCCATCATTTGAGGGGCTTTGTCTCTTCTAGAGATTCTATTTCACACCCTCAGAAACAAAGAACACAACAATGTCTGTTGTTGTTTCAAATCCATTGCCAATGATTCTGTTCCTTTAGATGGCGGTAGAGCCTCGATTACTAATACAGTAATTCTACTTCCTGTCCTTTAGATAGCGGTAGAGCCTCAGTTACTAAAACAGTAATTCCACTTCCTGTCCTGTAGATAGTGGTAGAGCCTTAGTTACTAATACAGTAATTCCACTTCCTGTCCTGTAGATTGCAGTGGAGCCTGTTACCAATACAGTAATTCCACTTCCTGTCCTGTAGATAGCAGTAGAGCCTCAGTTACTAATACAATAATTCCACTTCCTGTCCTGTAGATAGTGGTAGAGCCTGTTACTAATACAGTAATTCCACTTCCTGTCCTGTAGATGGTGGTAGAAGCTCATTTACTAATACAGTAATTACATTTCCTGTCCTGTAGATTGCAGTGGAGCCTCAGTTACTAATACAGTAATTCCACTTCCTGTCCTGTAGATAGCAGTGGAGCCTCCTCGGGGTCTGAAGGAGAAGCTCCTCCACACCTTCAGTCCCAGTGGAGAGGTGACTGAGAGGAGCTTCTGTAAGATGGACTGCAGCCCAGCCTGGAAGACTCTGCTCTTCAGCCTCTGCTTCTTCAACGCCATCGTGCAGGAGAGGAAGAAGTACGGCCCTCTGGGGTGGAACATACCCTACACCTTTACATCTTCTGACCTGGAGGTACATTATGAAGTAACACATACCGTACTGTTTCCAACTCAACAGAGATTCTCAGCACAGATCCATCTAGTTTGAGAGAGAGCTTGTCCTGGCTCTGTCTGTGTGTCTTAGGTGTCCATGCTGAACCAGGAGCGTCTCCTGCGGGCTGCGGAAGGTTCGGAGCTGCCCTGGGCGGCCCTGCGCTACCTGACAGGTGAGGTGATCTACGGAGGGCGTGTCACTGACCCCTGGGACCGCCGCTGCCTGCTTACCATTCTCCACCGCTGCTATACCCCCTCAGTCCTGCAGGATGGACACAGCTTCTGTCAGGCTCAGGTAGGAGTCAGACACACGTCTCCACTTAACACTGGCATCACAACTCACAGTCACAGGATCCATCTCAACATACTGATAAAGCAATGAATAGGGTAATTGTGATATCATATGGTTGTTTTACCTACTTTGCCTCCGTCTGCTACATGACAAAATGTTATTAAAAAAACAAAGTATTCACTGATCTGAACACTACCCCATAATGTCAAAGTGGAATTTTTTGAAATATATAAAAAATGTAAAGCTGAAATGTCTTGAGTCAATAAGTATTCCACCCCTTTGTTATGGCAAGCCGAAATACGTTCAGGGGTAAAACTGTGCTTAACAAGTCACATAATAAGTTGCATGGACACATTCCCTGTTCAACAATAGTGTTTAACAAGATTTTTGAATAATTACCTCTGAACCCCATATACCATATACCTCAATCGAGTAGTACATGTCTGTCTATCTGTCTGTCTGTCTGTCTGTCTGTCTGTCTGTCTGTCTGTCTGTCTGTCTGTCTGTCTGTCTGTCTGTCTGTCTGTCTGTCTGTCTGTCTGTCTGTCTGTCTGTCTGTCTGTCTGTCTGTCTATCTATCTATCTATCTATCTATTTATCTATTTATCTATTTATCTGTCTATGGTGAAGTTACTATTTAGGCTTTGGATGGTGTATCAATACAACCTGTCACTACAAAGATACAGGCGTCTTTCCTAACGCAGTTGCCGGAGAGGAAGGAAACTGCTCAGGGATTTCACCATGAGGCCAATGGTGATTTTAAAGTAGTTAGAGTTTAATGGTTGTAATAGGAGAACACTAAGGATGGATCAACAATGTTGTAGTTACTCCACAATACTAACCTAAATGACAGAGTGAAAAGAAGGAAGCTTGTACAGAAGAAAATATTCTAAAATGTGCATCCTGTTTGCAACAAGGCACTTAAGTGATACTGCAAAGAATGTGGCAAAGAAATAAGAACTTTTGTCCTGAATACAAAGCGTTATGTCTGGGGCAAGCACAACACATCACTGAGTACCACTCTTCATATTTTCAAGCATGGTGGTGGCTGCATCATATTATGGGTATGCTTGTTATCGGCAAGGGAGTTTTTTTTTGTTGATAAAAATAAACGGAATACAGCTATAAGCACAGGCAAAATCCTAGAGGAAAACCTGGTTCAGTCTGCTTTCCAACAGACACTGGGAGACAAATTCACCTTTCAGCAGGTCAATAACTGTCAGGTTCTGGCCATAGAGAAGCCTATTTGCTTCTCTATGTAGCCATGGTCAGAGTCTGACAGTTCTATTCTTTCTGTTTCTGGTGGTGGTTTGTGTTGGATCCCTAATTAGAGGCCGCTGTAGCGCATCGTCTCTAATTAGGGATCCTACAAAGGCTTGTAATTTTCACACGGGGTTGTGGGTCGTTGTCGATTATTTCGCAGTCACGGTGAAAGTAAGTGTGCAACTCTGTTCCGTCCATCCGTTCATTCGTGTTTGTGAACGTGACGTTTAGTCTATTCGTGTTTTTTTGTTCTGTAGTTCGTCTGTATTTGTATTTATTATACATAGTATGTTATAATATACATAGTATAGAAAAAATAAAATGTCAAACTACTATCCCTGCGCTGCGTCTTGGTCTCCCTATACACCCTCTCGTGACAATAACCTAAAACACAAGGCCAAATATACACTGGCAATGCTTAAGCATAATCCTATTCTTGATGTCTTCATTGAGAGCATTATATTGTATTTCTCTTGGCAGGGCTACCCTCCCTTCCCTAAAGACGCCAGCTGGCCCCAGTGTAGAGCCTACATAGAGAACATGCCAGACAAGGACCTGGCGGAAGTGTTTGGCATCGACAGCAGTGCAGAGATGGTGATACTGCAGAACCAGACCCAGCAGCTGCTACACACTATCGTCAACCTGCAGCCCAGGCTCTCTGATAGCAGCCTGCTGGTCAGGTGGGTCTCCCAGGGGAAATACAACCCACAAATAGATGTATTACTTATATTCTTTTCACAATACTGAGCTGAGCCAGGTGGAGCTGTACATAACTGGCATGGTTAAGCATCTACCACAGTGTGCTGGAAAGGAGAAGGTGAACAGAAAATTTCCAAGGCAGCACAATATGGTTCAGTTCGGCACGTGAATTAGAAAAACGGTGTTGGTTGTATTATGTAGTGTAAAAATCTGAATTCTTCTGTTTTTTTGTGTGGAGCAGAGACAGACAGTGCCAGGATGGTGTAGTTCTGAGGATGGCCATGAACATCCTGAAGAAACTACCAGAGACAGTGGAGGTTGATCGTGTCACAGAGAAAACACTGTTCCTCAGAGACATCATCGCCAAAGTCAACTTTGCTGAATCATCTTCCTCTGACCAGGGTAACTTACATATTCAACCCTTTACACTTGTTGGGATTGGCCTATATGGATAGGGCTTACAGAAGAAACATGAACAGCATAAGCATGGTAGCAATTGAAAGGGAACAGTTTGTAGATTATGGGGGAAATTATTAGACCAAAGTTGAGGACACAACAGTTCACCTGACTCAAGACTGAATCCAAACATTACACTGTTGATTTTATGTGCATTTTACATTTACTGTACTTTTCACTGCATTTGTTAATTATATTCAGTAAAAATATTCGTAAGGGTAGGAGCACCATAATGACGACACGGGTTTGAGTGAGAGGACTAACTGGTCTCCCAAGTCTCTAACTCACCTCTCAAAGTGTGCACAGTTCCTAAGTAATTTCAATGCACTTCTATGACTCAAAGAAGAGTCTTCAAGCCGTTGAGGAACTAGAGCAAACACACTTGTGGTTGTTTTGTTTGGAACACAGCCCTGCATCCCTGAGTTTTATGATTTTGAAATGTGAAGTGCACATTTGGACTCCCAGGTATTTGGTTTAGTTGTATGACATGAAAGCGGTGTTTATGATAATCATCAACGTCTCATCTTTCAAAATACATAGTCATTTTAATTTACATAATTTACATCATCCAGACAGCAAAAAATGTGCTAAAGTTTCCTAATTAGTGGGAGGGATGATGGCATCTTCGTGTCATATGTGGTGCTCAACTTCAGAATGTCTGTCAGTCAAAACCCATACAGAGCTGTGAAGCACCGAGCCTGAGCTCTGATGTAATGTATAGCATGTTACTGTACAGCCACTGCGTTCTAATTTAGGCGCTTATCAGCCATCTTTTCAACCCGTATACGAGTACAAGTGTAAAGGGCAAAATTATTTTTCACAGGTTGTACCTTTTCTTATTTTGACTCCAAAGAGTGAGAGAAATGAGAGAGTGAGAGTTAGTGAGAGTGAGAGTTAGTGAGTGAGAGTTAGTGAGAGAGAGATTTAGTGAGAGAGGGAGAGTTAGTGAGAGAGTGAGAGTTAGTGAGAGAGTGAGAGTTAGTGAGAGAGTGAGAGTTAGAGTTAGTGAGAGAGAGTGAGAGTTATTGAGAGTGAGTGAGTGAGAGTTGGTGAGAGAGAGTGAGAGTTGGTGAGAGAGAGTGAGAGTTGGTCAGAGAGAGTGAGTTGTTCAGAGAGAGTGAGAGTTGGTGAGAGAGAGTGAGAGTTGGTGAGCGTTGGTGAGAGTTGGTGAGAGTTGGTGAGAGTTAGTGAGAGTTAGTGAAAGTTGGTGATTGTAAGTGAGAGTTGGTGAGAGTTGGTGATTGTAAGTGAGAGTTGGTGATTGTAAGTGAGAGTTGGTGATTGTAAGTGAGAGTTGGTGAGAGTTGGTGAGAGTTGGTGAGAGTTGGTGAGAGTTAGTGAGAGTTGGTGAGAGAGTGCAAGTTAGTGAGAGTGAGAGTTAGTGAGAGAGTGAGAGTTAGTGAGAGTTGGTGAGAGGGAGAGCTAGTGAGAGAGAGTGAGTGAGTGAGAGTTAGTAAGTTAGTGAGAGTTGGTGATAGTGAGAGAGTGATAGTTAGTGAGATAATTAGTTAGTGAGAGTTGGTGAGAGAGTGAGTGTTGGTGAGAGTTGGTGAGAGAGTTATATTGCAAGATTCTATATATCTATGTGTCCATCTTTGTTCATGCCGTCTTGTGTGTCTGTCTATGTGTACTCTGAAGGTGAGAGACGCACAGCCTTGGCCTCCTCTGCTCTGCTGGTGATCCTGCGACAGGAGATTGACCAGTTTAACCACCTCCTCTGTGTGGTGCGCTCCAGCCTCCTCTCCTTCTCCGCCTCCATCAGAGGAGAGGTGCTGATGAGTGAGGCTCTGGAGGAGGTCTACACTGCCCTGCTCAACATGATAGTACCATCAGACTGGAAGGTAGGTCTACACTGCCCTGCTCCCCATGATAGTACCATCAGACTGGAAGGTAGGTCTACACTGCCCTGCTCCCCATGATAGTACCATCAGACTGGAAGGTAGGTCTACACTGCCCTGCTCCCCATGATAGTACCATCAGTCTAGAAGGTAGGTCTACACTGCCCTGCTAACCATGATAGTATCATCAGTCTAGAAGGTAGGTCTACACTGCCCTGCTCAACATGATAGTACCATCAGACTGGAAGGTAGGTCTACACTGCCCTGCTCCCCATGATAGTACCATCAGACTGGAAGGTAGGTCTACACTGCCCTGCTCCCCATGATAGTACCATCAGTCTAGAAGGTAGGTCTACACTGCCCTGCTAACCATGATAGTATCATCAGTCTAGAAGGTAGGTCTACACTGCCCTGCTCACCATGATAGTACCATCAGTCTAGAAGGTAGGTCTACACTGCCCTGCTAACCATGATAGTACCATCAGACTGGAAGGTAGGTCTACACTGCCCTGCTAACCATGATAGTACCATCAGTCTAGAAGGTAGGTCTACACTGCCCTGCTAACCATGATAGTATCATCAGTCTAGAAGGTAGGTCTACACTGCCCTGCTCACCATCATCAGACTGGAAGGTACAGTATATTAGTAAACCAGGGGTGGGGAAACATTTTGGCTCAAGGGCCACATCAGGATTTCGAAATTCAATTGAAAGCCACAGATTTGTTTTTGCGGGCCCTCCGTTTCTTTTTTTTACTCAAACCTCCTGCAGGCCAGATTGAAGGGGCTCTAGTTTGCTCAACCCTGAAGTAAACACTCTCCACAGCTCAGCTCACTGCACTCAATCTAACCTGATATTTTAACGTAATTCCATGCTTCACGATAGTTTAGACATTTTGAAATGTTCCTCCAAGCCCAAGGCATCATCATCATCATCATCATAAACAAAGCAATGAAAAGCAATTGATTCAACTTGGATTTTTTATTTCACCTTTATTTAAGAAGTACTCTTTCTGTCTTTTGTTGTTGCCTTGGTAGCACTGCTCGTATGAGTCGTGCATGGCTCTGGGTTCGTGGATCCTGGACCTGGAACAGAGAGTGTGGTTCTTCAGAGCCTGGGCAGACAACATCAAGATCAACCTTATACAAAAGTATAAACCATTAACTAAGCTGACATGCACATAATTAAAGCTTGTATTTAATCAGTGTAAACCTTCATAATTATGTCATGGCATCTTCATTTTCTTTTGTACGTTCATGGTGAATGGAAAGAATATCAGTTATTAAAGTACTTATGTTCCTAACCCCTAATATTATCTAATATCCCCTCTATGTATTCAGGATACCAATGATTAGTGGAGGAGTCTACTCTCTGAACCGTCCACCTAAGACTGACCTGCAGCAGAGCCTTAAGAACAGGAAGCCTCGCTCCTACTGGCTCTCTGGGTTCTTCTTTCCACAAGGTACTGTACATAACAGCCCGAATAAACATACCTAAACTAGCAGCCATAATAGAGACACTACTTTAAGTTCAAAACTTCATTGTCAATCTTTAGTGAAAGGGAAATGTGTCTTTGTCTTACAATTGTATCACCCTTACAAATTTGATTTTGAAATTCGAATAATATAAAATAATTTCTATAATATTCTGAAATAGGCATTTTGACCTATTTAGTTAATGCATTCCCTATAGGTTTTCTGACAGCTGTTCTCCAGAAGAGTGCTCGACAGAAGAACGTGCCTGTGGACTCTCTATCTTTCACCTATCATGTTCAACCCATGGATGAGAGCTCCAGCAACTGGAGCAAAGTTGCAGACAAAACTAAACTCCTTTTCGAGGTAACTACAGTAGCTAAAGGTTTCACTGGGTGAAAACTATAAACGCAACATGCAACAATTTAAAAGATTTTACTGAGTTACAGTTCATAAAAGGAAGTCAATTGAAATTAATTCATTAGGCCCACAGTGTGTGACGTCATCCACTCTGTTATCCACTCTCTTCAACGCTGCCCACGTTCAAACAGTTTGTGAAGTGCCCAACCAGGAATAATAAAACTCTGGACTTGTTATATGCTATGCTAATGTGAAGGATGCATACAACACTGTACTCCGTCCCCTCGGTAGATCGAATCACAACCTTGTCCACCTCACCCCACTATACAGGCCTATGGTCCAACAGCAGCCTGCGACCACTAGGACCATTAGGAGATGGTCCCTGGGGGCGAATGAGGCCCTACAGGACTGCTTTCCTGGGAGTCCATATGGACAACAGGCTGGAATGGGCTGGTAACACCGGGGCTTTATACAAAAAGGGCCAGAGCCGACTCTACTTTCTGAGGAGGCTCAGGTCCTTCAACGTGTGCAGTAAACTACTGCATACCTTCTACCAGTCTGTGGTGGCCAGTGACATCTTTTTTACAGTGGTGTGCTGGGGCGCCAACATAAAAGCCAGTGATGCTTCTCGGGTAAATAAACTGATCAGGAAGGCTAGCCCTGTTCTGGGGATTAGCCTTGACTGTAACAATGTAACAATGTATGTAACAATGTATAGTGTACATATTCAGCCATCCACCCATACTATGCAATGTCTTTTTCTAGCTTTTTTGCACTCCAGACTTCTCATATTTTTATACTTTTTCATACTGCCGCTCTATGTATCTTGTATCGTGTATCTGTCTTTTGTGTATTTTCGTTCTGGCATTTTGCACCTGCCCTGTGTTTTTTCGTAGCTGCTTGACGAAGAAAGGGGATCAATAAAGTATCTATCTATATCTAATCTATGGATTTCACATGACTGGGCAGGGGCTGTGGTGGTATTTTTCTGTATTATCAAATGAGGAGACACAAACTAATCACCCAAGTCAGAGTTCTACTTAAACTAAATGTGTATTTACTTATAAGTAAATGAAAAATGTCACACCAAAAGACTCAAGTCAATTGATGTGAGTGCTTTGCAATGATGATCATCGAGGCGGGTCAACGCAACACTTGACTGTTGGGTTGAGCACGCCATACAGTTATGACACAGACATTCTATAGCCACGACACACCACTCTGAATGTTCACGACAAACAACAGATGTATGGAATGGGTCACAAGGTTAACACTTGATAAATGAGGACAGGAATATCCTACCGCTAGCTAACATTTCTCAGAGACTGCCCGGAGTGGTACCTCGTCTAACACAAACATTAACTCATTCCAAGGCATCAATCACTTGTCAGCTCCAGATATAACTGGCTCAAGTCAAACCCTTCCTTTTGCAAAGACACAGCCTTAGTAGATAGAAATGTCTTACTCTTCCCAGGACAGTTGCACCATTCCAAATATCCTATCTCAGACCTTATCTCCCCAAGGCAGAAGGAGGGAGTAACTCAGACACTGTGGAGCCAGTTAATTAGCCCCTCCCTTCACATGGTTTGCCATAAGCCTATTCACACAGAACAGGGACATGTGATAGACAAGCTTGAGTCTAAAAGGATACATTCTAATAACAAAAAGGTCACAGTAAATCATATAAGCATGTTATGCAGATAAAACATCTTAATTATCTATGTTACCAATGTAATCCTGATTTTCCCCAACAGGGCACAGCCATGGGTGTGCCTAGGAGTGCATAGGAACACCCACTTGAGAGCCAGGCCTGCCAATCAGAATGAGTTTTTCCCACAAAAGGGCTTTATTACAGACAGAAATACACCTCAGCACCCCCTCAGATGATCCCACATGTGAAGAAGCCGGATGTGGAGGTCCTGGGCGTGGGCGTGGTTGCACGTGGTCTGCGGTTGGACGTACTGCCAAATTTTCTAAAATGACGTTGGAGGCGGCTTATGCTAGAGAAACAAACATTAAATTCTCTTGCATCAGCTCTGGTGGACATTCCTGTAGTCAGCATGCCAATTGTGCGCTCCCTCAGAACTTGAGACATCTGTAGCATAGTGTTGTGTGACAAAACTGCACATTTTAGAGTGGCCTTTTATTGTCCCTGCCCCAGCACAAGGGCCACCTGTGTAATGATCATGCTGTTTAATCAGGTTCTTGATATGCCACACCTGTCAGGTGGATGGATTATCTTGGCAAAGGAGAAATGCTCACTAACAGGGATGTAAACAATATTGGAGATAAAAAGGCTTTCTGTGCGTATGGACAATTTCTGGGATATTTAATTTCTGCTCATGAAACATGGGACCAACAATTTACATGTTGCGTTTATATTTTTGTTCAGTATAATTTAGTAATACCAATCCAGAAACAGTTGTTAGCAAATAAAAGGATAGTACACCCAAAAGACCACATTAACAGATGGTCGACTACTATTGTAATCTGGGTGAACTATCCCTCTAACATTGTACGTTAGATCCACGGTGAGAATTGTTATACCGTCTTTCTCCCAGGGCCCAGCTCCACCAGATGAAGGCGTGTTGGTGTATGGGCTGTACCTTGACGGAGCCAGCTGGGACCCTGTCTCCCACACCCTACAGGAGCTCCAACACAACATCAAACACTGCCCTGTGCCTGAGATACACTTCCTACCCTGCCAGGTAGAGAGCTCACCTTCTCATTTAACCTTCCAATCCACTGAATATCACCAGCAGGGCCAAATAATAATCACAGTGGTTGTAGAGGGTGCAACTGGCCATAATACCAGGAGTATGACATAAACTTGAGTTTTATTCTCGGGATATCAATATCAGAGGGTGATTTTTATTTATTTCAAATAGCTTATTTTATCTGATGTCTCATATCCCATTCCTGTGTTGTCTTTGGTTGGCCAGGTATCTGATGATGCTGTGGCTGTGCCTACTACAGAGTCTCCTGGGGACCTCCAGTTCTATGACTGTCCCCTGTACCGTACCTTCAAGCGGGCAGGCTTCCTCTCCTCCTCAGGCATCTCTACTAACTTCATCACAGCCGTGTCCCTACCCACTTCAGAGTGTCCTACT
Organism: Thymallus thymallus; assembly: GCA_023634145.1. Classification (NCBI taxonomy): domain Eukaryota; kingdom Metazoa; phylum Chordata; class Actinopteri; order Salmoniformes; family Salmonidae; genus Thymallus; species Thymallus thymallus. The sequence continues at coordinate 6,260,136 of CM042405.1, read as the reverse complement.
CACTGGGTCTTCAGGGGCGCTGCCCTCCTCTGCCAACCTAATGAATGAACTAACTCAATACTAACTAACCCAAACAACTGTTAACACTAAAGCTATGAGTGAACTACCTTTCTAATAAATAAATAAATAATTATCTGTGAAACCTGAAATACTATGAAAAATGTTTATTTTCTCATTTTCGAAACAATGAAAATGTCTCAATAAGTATCGTTTAAACATGACAAAGTTGCCAACTGGAACACATTATTGAAAGGACTACTCAGTTCCACCAATAATAGAAAGCTAATTTCTCATTGACAGCAGCACATCGATAACCAGCAGTATTTAAGTAGTTCTCTGTGTTTCTTCCGGGGTTCTGCCCCTTGATATGTCTTCTTTTTATACCTTGCAGCAAAACAAATGGTCCATTCAAATCTGATTGTCTCTGGAAGTATAAAATCTTTGATACTCTACGTTCTTTCCTCTTGTTCTGGCGTCATGCACAGTAGACATGTACAGTATCAGTGCATTTTTTATCCACAGTCACTTGGATTACAAAAATAAAGATGTTTTATAATAATAATGATGTTTTATAATCATAAACCAGATAGGTGCAATGAAATGTGTTTTACAGGGTCAGCCATAGTAGTACAGCATCCCTGGAGCACAATAACTGTGACTCCCAACAACACTTCTCCTCTCAGAGCATCATCTCCTCAGAACAGAACCTCTGAAAAACACTGACATGATACAGTATGTGGACCATTTCACTGCCCAGAGGACCGTGATTTAACGCGGTTGTGCAAGTGTCTGTCCATCACAGAGTTGTCTCACGTTCCACAACAGGTGTGTGGTGGCTAAGAAGAAAGCTCTGCCCCTCCTCCTCTTCTACCGAGTCCTCCTCTGTGTAGGCGGCCTGACCATCTGTGTAGACGGCCTGACCATCTGTGTAGACGGCCTGACCATCTGTGTAGACGGCCTGACCATCTGTGTAGACGACCTGACCATTGCTCTCGTGTTGTGCAGGTGGACTTTCCTGGATGGTTGGCTACACAAACAAAATTCACCATGAGACAATGTTTTTTAACCTTGATACGATAGCACATAGCTTTGTTAACATGACCCTCTCACAGACCCAAAACACGGAGTGTTGCTAGCCATAATATACAGCGGGTGAAATAAGTATTGAACACGTCACCATTTTTCTCAGTAAATATATTTCTAAAGGTGCTATTGACATGAAATGTTCACCAGATGTTGGTAACAACCCAAGTAATCCATACATACAAAGAAACCAAAACAAATAAGTTCAGAAATTAAGTTATGTGTAATAATGTGAAATGACACAGGGAAAAAGTATTGAACACATGAAGAAAGGGAGGTGCAAAAAGGCATGGAAAGCCAAGACAACAGCTGAAAACTATCAGTAATTAAAAAGCAATCCAGCCCCCTGTCAGTGCAAATTAATATCAGCTGGTTCAGTCCCAACTGATGGCCTACAAAAAGGTCTCATTGCCAAGGTGTCACACAAGACACATCTCATGATGGGTAAAAGCAAAGAGCTGTCAAGACCTTCGCAACCTAATTGTTGCAAAACATAATGATGGCATTGGTTATAGGCACATTTCTAAGCTTCTGAATGTTCCAGTGAGCACTGTTGGGGCCATAATACGGAAGTGGAAAGACAATCATTTCACCATAAATTTGCCTCGACCAGGTGCTCCTCGCAAGATTTCTGACAGAGGAGTGAAAATAATAATCAGAAGAGTTGTCCAAGAGCCAAGGACCACTTGTGGAGAGCTTCAAAAAGACCTGCAATTAGCAGGTACTGTTGTCTCAAAGAAAACAGTAAGTAATGCACTCCACTGCCATGGCCTGTATGCACGCTCACCACGCAAGACTCCATTGCTGAAAAAAAAGCATGTTGAAGCTCGTTTAAAGTTTGCTGCACAACATTTGGAAAAGCCAGTGAAATACTGGGAGAATATAGTGTGGTCAGATGAGAGCAAAATTGAACTGTTTGGATGTCATAATACACACCATGTTTGGAGGAGAAATGGCACTGCACATCACCCTAAAAACACCATACCAACAGTGAAGTTTGGAGGTGGGAACATTATGGTGTGGGGCTGCTTTTCAGCAAATGGTACTTGCAAACTTCACATAATTGAAGGAAGGATGAATGGGCAAATTTACTGAGACATTCTTGACAAAACTCTGCTGCCATCTACCAGGATGATGAAGATGAAACGAGGGTGGACATTTCAGCAAGACAATGATCCCACACACACAGCCAAGGAAACTCTCAATTGGTTTCAAAGAAAGAAAATAAAGCTGCTAGAATGGCCCAGTCAATCACCTGACTTAAATCCCATTGAAAATCTATGGAAAGAACTGAAGATCAAGATTCATAGAAGAATCTTCAAGATTTGAAGACTGTTTTTGTGGAAGAATGGGCCAAAATCACACCAGAGCAATGCATGCGACTAGTTTCTCCATACAGGAGGCGTCTTGAAGCTGTCATTACCAACAAAGGCTTTTGTACAAAGTATTAAATAAATACCAGTAAGTGTGTTCAATACTCTTTCCCTGTGTCATTTCACATTATTACACATAACTTAATTTCTGAACATATTTGTTTTGGTTTCTTTGTATGTATGGATTACTTGGGTTGTTACCAACATCTGGTGAACATTTCATGTCAATAGCAACTTTGGAAATATATTTACTGAGGAAAAATGGTGACGTGTTCAATACTTATTTCACCCGTATGACAAAACAATATTAAATATTTTTACTGAAGCCAGAGTTCAATCATTGAAGAAGGTGGGTTTTCCCACAATACACTTCCAAATGTGTGTTATTTACAAGCTGCTTTACACACTTCCTAAAAGTGCAGTGTAGAAATCTTACTCTCTGCAATCAATGATTGAATACCATCCTGAGAATGTGAGCAGGGCCCCCTGAAGTGGTGTGCTATAGGAATGAGTCATCGGCACGTTCAGCAAGCAAACATCGCGGAATGTTGCTCATAGAAATGTAATGGAGGGAACTGATTCCTTATTCTACATTTAAGAGAGACATGTTAGTTCTACATAAGATATTTATATCTGAACGTTCCACAACGTTGTGCCCTGCTGAATGCAGCTCTGGAGACTACCTGACTGTGTCCAATAATAAATGCTTGTTTTTGTTTTGCTATGGTTTGCACTAATGAATGCAACCCTGAACGTTGAGTGTGCTGAGCCCCTGTGCTCTGTTGTCTTACCCTGTGCCCCAGTGGGGTGACGCAGCACAGCTTCTGTTTGAGTTTATCTGGTACGAAATACAGCATGTTGCCCAACAGGGGATACAGAGTGCCTGGGGTCACCTCCTCCGCTTTCATTGGTCCTTAAATTAAAGATAAAAACCAACCAATTAGATTCCCTTCACGTGTTCCTGTAGGATCATCTGTGGAAGTTTGAGTGATCTGAGTGCATGTTTTGCTTTAATTGAATGTAGACTGATTGTAAGTTGCTCTGGGTAAGAGTCTGCTAAATGAATAAAATGAAAATGAATCTGTACCTGTGAGAAAGCTAATGATCAACCCTATGATCACCACAGTGAAGGAGTTGAGAGTACTGTACCACATGAAGGACAAGGAGTAGAATCTCTGCAGACCCATTGGTCGGCTGAAGAAAAATTGAAAGATAAAAAAAAATGTAAATGTATTCATAAATGTGCATCTATGAGTAAACTAAGTTGAATACTTTCTGATTGGTGTCCGAGGAGTTAAAATTAAATACGAAGAGACCGCAAAAATACACATTTCCATTTTGATGGATTAATAGTTATGGTATTGGCTCTGTTGTTCTAGGCTTCTTACCTAGGTGTAGCGGTGGGTGTAGCAGTACTGATGAGTGCAGTCCCCATGGCGGAGGTGATGTTCCTGAGAGTTGTACAGTTAAACTGAGACACAGCAACTGGACCCCCAGAGGTACGGGTTACGATGCTCCCGATGCCCACCCAGAAGGCCATCACCAGGCCTGACCCCAACCCTACCAGGGCACCCTGGAGAAACACAGTACATCAATCAATCAAATGTACAGTTGAAGTCTGAGGTTTACATACACTTATTAAAACTCATTTTTCAACCACTCCACAGATTTCATGTTAACAAACTATAGTTTTGGCAAGTTGGTTAGAACATCTACTTTGTGCACGACACAAGTAATTCTTCCAACAATTGTTTACAGACAGATTATGTGACTTATAATTCACTATATCACAATTCCAGTGGGTCAGGAGTTTACATACACTAAATTGACTGTGCCTTTAAACAGCTTGGAAAATTCCGGAAAATGATGTCATGGCTTTAGACGCTTCTAATAGGCTAATTGACATCATTTGAGTCGATTGGAGATGTACCTGTGGATGTATTTCAAGGCCTACCTTCAAACTCAGTGCCTCTTTGCTCGACATCATGGGAAAATCAAAAGAAATCAGCCAAGACCTCAGAAAAAAAATTGTAGACCTCCACAAGTCTGGTTCATCCTTGGGAGCAATTTCCAAACGCCTGAAGGTACCACGTTCATCTGTACAAACAATAGAACGCAAGTATAAACACCATGGGACCACGCAGCCGTCATACCGCTCAGGAAGGAGACGCGTTCTGTCTCCTAGAGATGAACGTACTTTGGTGCGAAAAGTGCAAATCAATCCCAGAACAACAGCAAAGGACCTTGTGAAGATGCTGGAGGAAACAGGTACAAAAGTATAACCACAGTAAAAGGAGTCCTATATCAACATAACCTGAAAGGCTGCTCAACAAGGAAGAAACCACTGCTCCAAAACCGCCATAAAAAAACATAAATAGAACTGTTTGGCCATAATGACCATACTTTTTGGAGAGATGTCCTCTGGTCTGATGAAACAAAAATAGAACTTATTTGGCCATAATGACCATCGTTATGTTTGGAGGAAAAAGGGGGAGGCTTGCAAGCCGAAGAACACCATCCCAACCGTGAAGCACTGGGGTGGCAGCATCATGTTGTGGGGGTGCTTTGCTGCAGGAGGGACTGGTGCACTTCACAAAATAGATGGCATCATGAGGAAGTAAAATTATGTGGATATATTGAAGTAACATCTCAAGACATCAGTCAGGAAGTTAAAGCTTGGTTGCAAATGGGTCTTCCAAATGGACAATGACCCCAAGTATACTTCCAAAGTTGTGGCAAAATGGCTTAAGGACAAAAAGTCAAGGTATTGGAGTGGCCATCACAAAGCCCTGACCTCAATCCTATAGAAAATTTGTGGGCAGAACTGAAAAACGTGTGTGCGAGCAAGGAGGCCTAGAAACCTGACTCCGTTACACCAGTTCTGTCAGGAGGAATGGGCCAAAATTCATTGTGGGAAGCTTGTGGAAGGCTACCAGAAATGTTTGTCCCAAGTTAAACAATTTAAAGGCAATGCTACCAAATACTAATTGAGTGTATGTAAACTTCTCACCCACTGGGAATGTGATGAAAGAAATAAAAGCTGAAATAAATCATTCTCTCTACTATTATTCTGACATTTCACATTCTTAAAATAAAGTGGTGATCCTAACTGACCTAAGACATGGCATTTTTACTAGTATTAAATGTCAGGAATTGTGAAAAACTGAGTTTAAATGTATTTGGCTAAGGTGTATGTAAACTTCCGACTTCAACTGTATTTATTAAGCCCTTTTCACACCAGTAGTGTTCACCAAGTGGTTTTACAGTAACCCGGCCTAGCAAGCATAACAAAAGCAGAGGCACAGTAAGGCATTCTACTGCGTGTGGTTCAGTTGGTAAGAGCGTGACGCTAGATTTGATTCACGCAGCGATCACATTCACATACTATAAAAATATATGCACTCCTTGTATACATTGAGTACTTACGGTAGAGTTAGCCCAAGGAAAGAACAACCCGAGACAGAAGAGGCCCAGAAGAGGACCACCAACCATTCCAAATATTTTGAAAGCAGCCTTGAATTGAAATAAACACAAACATGTCAGAATCGGACAGAATATTTTCATTAAGCCCTACCTCTTTAAGGAATATCTGGAATAGTATAACAGTAATCATTCTACCCCCCACAAAAAAAACAAAAAAACTTTACTAACACTTATCTTTTGTCTAAACTAACACCTGACTTATATCCCTGCTAGCATTGACTTTCCTCACAGGTGCTTGTTTAAATAAATGTACTTCCTGTGATGGAGATGTGGTTGTCCCACTGGCTATCCTATGTTGAATGCACCAATTTGTAAGTGGCTCTGGATAAGAACGTCTGCTAAATGACTAACATGTCAATGTGAATTTGAACTATTTTAAAATGAACTCTGCAAAGGGACAAGGCGGATGTGTCCAAAATAATGTACAGAACGTTGAAGTTTACCCCTTACACATCCAATTGTGTGCTTACCTGCAAAACGGAATCACTCATCAAGTGGGTTAGATAGGCCATGGCTAGGCACAGCAGTCCATATGAACATGCTAGTTCAGAAACAGAAAAAGTACATGTTACTATTTAGAATGATATGAGCGCTGTATTGTCTTAGAAAGCATGCTCTCACAGTTAAAGTGAGGAACGCATGATGTAGAACTTACAAATAAGTTAAAAGATACACTCAACAGTACGCAGGGCAACCCATAGCCCCTACCTCCTAGGGCCTAACCCCTAGACTTGATCTGATCTACATGAAGTGCCTAGGCCCTAGGGGCTAGAGGGTAGGGACTATGGACAGGGCACAGGATATCTCAATGTACCCAGTCCCTTGGAGAGCAGGGTGGCTCTGGCCTCTGTCATGGAGGGGCAGTGTGGTTTGATCAGGTCCTCCATGGTCACTGTGGCCAGAGAGTTAAAGGCTGATGAGATGGTGCTGTGGAGACAGACATGAAACTCAGTCACAACACCAAACCACCCCTCTGATACTGTGCTTCTGCTTGTTCTGAAGGTCTAGGCTGGGTTACTGTAAAGCCCTTTGTCACAACTGTTGGAAAAAAAGAGTTTTAGAAATTGATTGATTGACATACCTGAGAGATGCACTAAACAGGCAGGAGATAAACAGTCCAGACAGACCAGGTAGATCCTGCAGCATGTCCATCACAAAGTATAACACCATCTGTGGAGAGAGAGCACATACTGGTTGGTGTACTGTAGGTTAGAGCATGGCAACAGCAACACCAGGATTGTGGGTTCAATTCCCACTGTGGATCACATACATAATAGAAATGTATGCACTCACTGTACTGTAGGTCATTTTGGATAAAAGCATCAGCTGCTGACTGCTAAGTGGCATATATTACCTCATCCACAAACTATACAACTTTAATACTGTAATGATGTACTCCAGACCACCAAAACACAAACACACTCCTACTGACCTCATTTTTTGATAAGACACCTAGATTGTGGAAATGGTCCTCCCCACAGTAGCGTGCGAACATGACCAGCCCCATGACACAGCTCAGGGCTAGAGCTACCTGCAGAGAGGGAAACACCATGTAGCAAGACCTACAGAAAACACAGAGGAATCACAATCCACCAGAGGAAAATAACACTTCTTCTAACATACATTTTGTTTGAGAAGAGCTGTAAAGTAACTTGCATACATAAAATAGTGCTAATAACACGGTCATAGTATAATAACAAGTTATAAAACATAATACATGCATCTTATCGCTCTCTATCTCTATTGGTCTTAATCTCTATGGTCTTACATGACGGCGTCTCTCTCGGTCTTGGCGCTGAGGTATCTCTGGACCTGGGCCTGGTTGACCCCGTACAGAGCCAACATCAGGAAGACTCCCCCCACCCCTAGGGTCCAGAACGTGTAATCCACCGTAGGGTCAGGGTTCAAGCTGGACAACAAACATGTCAACATCTAACTGGAATATTAGAACTGGAACATGGGATTTAAGATGTCCTCAAAACCCAACTTTAAACCAGATTTCTACTCATCGCTTGAATACATGAATATAGTGACCAGTCCACTCACTCTATGCCAGAGATGCGGTTCCCCTCTGAGACCTTCCTCCAGACCTCTGCCACCCCCCCAGTCTGCTGGACCCCCACCACGATGACAGCTAGCTGGCCTGCAAACATCACTAAAGTCTGGAAGACATCTGTCCAAATCACTGCCTTCAGGCCTCCCTGTCAGGACCAGGCACAACACAAATAGAGACCCAATCACAGAGCCTATTGTCATTGGGCTAGGGAGTACAATATCACATTACACAAGGACCTTAAGGGACATACACACATTTATAATTCTAAAAGCTTTTTTGTTGAGTTCAATTACTTTTTGTAAGGTAAGATTTGGTGTTTAATTTGCAAATTTACATTTGTGAATATGACATGTCTTATTTGCTTATTTGAACTGTTCATGCCATAATATGGACTTTATCTTCTGTATACCACCCCTACCTTCTCACAACACAACTGATTGGCTCAAACGCATTAAGAAGGAAATTAACAGGCACACCTGTTAATTTAAATGCATTCCAGGTGACTACCTCATGAAGCTGGTTGAGAGAATGCCAAGAGTGTGCAAACTGTCATCAAGGCAAAGGGTGGCTACTTTGAAGAATATAAAATATACAGTTGAAGTCGGACGTTTACATACACCTTAACCAAATAAATTTAAACTCAGTTTTTCACAATTCCTGACATTTAATCCTAGTAAAAAGTCCCTGTGTTAGGTCAGTTAGGATCACCACTTTATTTTAAGAATGTGAAATGTCAGAATACTGGGAATGTGATGAAAGAAATGAAAGCTGAAATAAATCATTCTCTCTACTATTATTCTGACATTTCACATTCTTAAAATAAAGTGACCTAAGACAGTGAATTTTTACTAGGATTAAATGTCAGGAATTGTGAAAAAATGAGTTTAAATGTATTTGGCTAAGGTGTATGTAAACTTCCGACTTCAACTGTATATATTTTTTAAACTTCTTCATATAGTGGTTGGCAGGATAATATTTATGAATAATTTAAAAATAAACTTCCTTAATTTTGTTAATAAGTAGGTGTAAGAGGCAACATCCAAACCTATTTTTCAACAGATATTATCAATAAAACCATTCCAATAAGGCATTACATAAGGTATAGATCCAACATCCTGTTGAAACAAGGCTTGTATAGCACTATCGTTGTTGAATGGACCAAAAGAAAAACAAATGTACTAATGAGTCAACAGGGGTAATTGTAGGTTTATATATAATATCTGTGTGGAGAAAAAGTATGCTTATAAATTAAGGACTATGACCAAAAAAACCTGCCGATGAAAAGCAGCGAGTTTCACTGGAACTTTGTCAACATTATAATTGCAAACCAACATGAAGTTAAGGCCACCAAAAGTAGAGAAGAAAGTTTACATTTAAATGGCTCTCCTGTGAACTAGTGATGCGCGACATACGGCTAGTTACCTAAAACGAGTCGCAAATAGGCTTCGCGATAATAATGGCTGACGTGATATTGAAGACTTAAAAAGAAACACTTTACTTAAGGAATGACATTTCAAAATGTTATGTAAATGTTATGTAGATGTTATGTGTAAGTAAGTTAATTATGTAATATTTGCTTCATTAACAGCTTCAATACAAATTCTGAAAATGACTACGAACAACTTACCAGAGTTGTATACAGTGTACACACCAGTCCAGTGGCCAGCACTGCTCCCCATAAATCAAAGCCAGTAACTATGGGGAAGCATGAAACAAAATTAAGCAACCTTTACTCCAACATATTGCAAAAATCTAAATAACCTTCTCATGGCACAAAACACAGTATAATTTCTGGAGCTGAAATGGTGTAGTCCCAACACATTATTTCCTTGTTTAGATCTGTACGGCCAGTTTCCCCAGACACAGATTAAGCCTAGTAGTCCAGGACTAAAAAACTATTTTAATGTAGAATGTCCTTTGAGAATGCTTTTTAGTCATGTTCTACTTAATATTTGTCTGGGAGACCGGCCAAGTCTTATCACTGTCTGTAAATCCTCACAGCATGAGTTACTGACCTGCATTGAGTGCTAGTGCCGGAGTGTACACACAAACAGCCATATAGATGACCTGCAAGAGATAGCAGTAGTCATCAGAGGAATAACTGATAATCAACAATCTTCTCCTTGTTTTGGTCATTATATTGCATCTGATATGGACCTTACCGTCTGAAAAATGAAGGTAACTGTTCCACAGATACGCACTGGTTTGCTGAACCGCAGTTCCAGATACTGAAAAGAAAAATACCATCACTAAGTAATATTACACAGAAGTATATTCAGCATTTATTTCCCTACCAGAATCAAAAACCATGGAAACGACTTAGCAGGCCTATACATATCAACTGGTATTAGCCTACATATTCTCATTCCAAACATTTCTCTCCATCCGGAGCTAAGCGTGCAGAGAGAATAGCCTAGAGTAGAGTACGTACCTGGTAAGCGCTGGTAAGATGCAGCCTGTAGAACACAGGAATGAAAACGTGTGCCGGAATGAATAGCCCCAGAATGTAAGCACAGCCTATGAACCAGTACTGAGTGCCATGGGTATAGATCTCTGCCGGCACGCCCACTATAGCAACTGCTGACTGAAATGTAGCGATTAGTGACAGAGACACAGGGAGGCAGCTCATACTGCGGTCCGCCAGCAGGAACTCCTGAGTGGTGCGTTGCCGACCACCTGACAGGGCGTAGTACAGCCCTATGCCCATGGACGCTGCCAGCAAGAGGGCAAATATGACATAGTCGATAGAGGTGAATTGCATTTGTGCCAAAGCATCCATCTTGGTGCCAGGGACCAGGATATGGCTACTATGGCTGAATGGGATGGAGGTGGAGGTGGAGGTGGAGGGACTCGTCCGTAAGGGTGTCCACACCCTCTCGTAAGGAAATCCCAAGAGCCTTGCACAGACTTCAGACACACTAGAATTAAATATGGGGGGGACATGTTGATTAACTCGTAATGAAGCCTTTATTGGTAACTACCTACCTAACTACACCCTCAAGAAAACAGAACATGGTGTGGGTATGATAAACTAGGTCTACGTTATTGTTTGCCACAATAGATCTATATGACATACAGCACACACATAGTCAATACAATAAGCTTTCACATACCTCTCCTTCAGGCCCAGACATCCTTCTGGGAAAGAGACTCAACTTTACAAGCAGGCAAAGTGTGCCTTTCCATTACTGCCATTGCATTGCCCTTGTCATCTTCATATCTCGGTGCCTGTGAGTGAAATTCTGAGACAAAGTGCATGTCATGACTGCCACTGAAAATACATTTGACCTTCAAGGTTAAAACAAGAGGGCGACAGAGAAAACATTATCAATGACCTTTGAGAATGTTCTCAAAACGACATTCAAGTGAACAAATTGTGAATCCTAGTGCCTCATTAGTGGAATATTGTTCATATTTTTCATAATTTCATAATTTAAAAACATTTAAAAAAACAAAATCCCTTAACTGGATAAGGTATAGTGCAGAGTAGTCAACTTCCAATCCAACACGTATCTATCTGTGTCTTTACCTTGATAAGGTATAGTGCAGAGTAGTCAACTTCCAATCCAACACGTATCTATCTGTGTCTTTACTTTGATAAGGTATAGTGCAGAGTAGTCAACTTCCAATCCAACACGTATCTATCTGTGTCTTTACTTTGATAAGGTATAGTGCAGAGTAGTCAACTTCCAATCCAACACTTCTTGTCTGTACTGCGTCATTTAGTTACGCGTTCAAAACGTGGTTTGCTTAAGACCAGGCATCATCTCTGAATCTGATTATAATTGTCCCATTTGGGATCAGCGAAAATCAAAAGCCTTTCTCAAGCTTCTGATACTCAACCTATGTTTGCGAAGTTATAGATAATAAAGTCGATTATCTGAAAAACTACAAATGTGGATGACTTCTTCTTCTTCTTCGGTATCATGACGTTCGCACATGTTGTTTTTGCATGCCGCCACCTATCGCGCGGTAGTGTGTGTTCAATCACGTTACATTAATGATGCAAAAAAATAAAAACGGTTAAAAAAATTCAGATAATAATAGAATCACCAACCAGCATCACATCTATAAACCACAATTTAAAAAAATACTAAATCTTAAAACACCTTATAACTCTTCTCAGTGGTGGAAAGTACTTCAGTAAAAATCATTTACAGTACTACTTAAGTCGTTTTTTGGAGTATCTGTACTTTATTTTACTATTTATATTTTTGACAACTTTTACTTTTACTTCACTACATTCCTAAAGAAAATAATGTACTTTTTACTCCATACATTTTCCCTGACACCCAAAAGTACTCGTTACATTTTGAATGCTTAGCAGGACAGGAAAATGGTCCAATTCACACACTTATCAAGAAAACACGTGGTCATCCCTACTGCCACACCTAGCATGCTTAACTCGCCCTCATTCACTTCCATTTCACCTACAGAACTACAGTAATTTAGTCTTTAAATGAGATACTGTAGAATTGCATTCAGTCCTAAAAGGACTGCTTTTCTGAGGAGTGCCAATAACGAGAAGGCCGATGTGGTGACTAAGAGTGCTGTGAGGAGAGAGGGGGTAGATATTCAGGTCCCGCTGGGCTGCAGGGAAGTCAAGTCCGGGCAAAAGGGTTTGATCTTTGGCAACGGTAGTGGGTTGTTAGTAGTAAGGGGAGGCAATTGGTCCGTGCACTGGTCAGTAAAGGAAGAGGTGGGGAGTAAGTCAGTCCTGTGTAGCTTAGTTGGTAGAGCATGGCGCTTGCAATGCTAGGTTTGTGGGTTCGATTACCACGGGGTACCAGTATGAAAATGTACACACTTGCTACTGTAAGTTGCTCTGGATAAGAGTGTCTGCTAAAGGACGTTGTTTGGGTGGATGTTGTGGATGATAGGAAGATGTGAAACAGGTCAGAGTGTATGGTGGAGCATGTGTTGTGAATTGTATGATGTAGATAGAGAGAGATTGTTGGTTGGGGTTTGGGTGGTGTAATGGAGGAGGATGTTGTGTCTAGGGCTCTATTTCGTGACTGGCCTCACACTCCAGTACAGTAGGTGGCGGTGTATACAGCTTAAAAGTTGGATGCCAACCCAATGAATAAAAAGACGAAGAAGAAGCCTAACCGCCAATTTTAACTAACCGAATGGGCATGTGTTATTAAAAGTTATATATCTTTAATGTACTTAATAACTTCATGCACGCGTCATTAATGTTTTATTTTGGCATTGACTTACGCGTATCCAACATTGTTCAGTCTTTGCTGACAACTTTCAAAACGACCCTAGCTAGCTAAAGTTACACGGAGGACACAATGGAGGAGGCGAGAAAAGGTAACGTTAGCGTTCGAGAACGTTAGAACTGTGTTTGCATTATCAAAGAGTTTGTACAAATGTCATGTTTGAGTACAGTGGTCTTAAAGGTGTCTAATTTACCTTGCTGGTTGGTTATAATTTATTACCCAACCTTTTTATATCCCCAGATGTTTTGGGGCACTTGAACATGTTGGAAGTGGAGGCAAACAAGTTGGCATTGAAGCGGCAGGAACTTGGGCAGAGTAGTCGCGAGGAAGAGCTGAGTGCAACACTGCAGGCACTCCTCAACAAAAGAGACCAGTTAACAGTTGAAATAAAGGCAAATGCGGTAAGCTAGCAAGATCATTTCTTGTGATCACTTATGCCGATGTCACATTAAGTGGCTTAGCTATCATTTATTATCTGAATAAATGGATGCTTACTAATAGGTGGAGGTCTTGTTATAGAATGTTTACAATTGCACATAACTGTTTGATACTATTTAAAACCAAGGTTAACACGGGTTGCGGGTGAATCTGAGAAGGCAATGTGTGGTCATAGGCTGCTGCTCAGAGCTTACAGTAGTTCGACATGATGTATTCCTTACTAGTCTCTACAGAAGATGAGAACTCTACTGGACCAAACAGGTGTTCCATGTGAGAGGGATAAGGATGTTGATGACCTGGAAGATGGCTCAGACAACTCACAACTTCTGCTGTTGATGGCCAGACACACACAACTGAAGGACCTGCTTAATGCTCACCATCTTATAGGTAGGTACCTGTAACCCAAACTTGATAGTGTGTGTGTGTGTGTTGTAAATCAACTTTTTAGGCCTTCACCGTCCATCCACTCCTTTGTTGACTTTCTTAGGTGGGTATGATGTCCTCCAGACTCGTAAAGGTAAAGGAGTGTGTGTCTCGTTGGCCACTGCATACGAAGGCGTCTACCTTGACACATATAACCTGGAGATGGACCTGGGGTCTAACCTGAGGATCTGTCGGCACAACATCCCCCCTTTCATCCCCCTGGAGAAGCTGGTCGTGCAGTGCAACATGCAGACAGACATCAGGGCTTTCCTGGACACCCTCAGCCAGTATCTCAATGCCTACGCTGGCCGCAAGCAGCAGCTACACATCACCAAGGTACCAGAGTACCAGGGTTCCAGCCCTAGAAATTGATATCTGAAATGGAATATTCAGCAATTTTCATATATTATGCAGATATGAAAATATGCTGTTATTGTCTGCTCAAAGTAAAGAGAGGTGTAAGAACATAGTATCAGAAACCTTTGTTGTGATATGTTAGATGGTTACATTATGCTATTTGTTTTTCATTTTGAGAGCCTAGCTCTGAAGGCTCCTACTATAAACAAAATGTCTTAGACCAGTATTCTGCCCTGTTCGCTGTCTGCTTCCAGGAGATCCATAGCTCTGTTCAGGTGGCGGAGAGTAATGCTCTCTGCACTATACTGGTGCTGATGTTCACTATACCAGGAGAGAAGCCCGGGGATACACTGTGTACACTGCAGTATGCTGACCACACACAATGCCTGCCCACCCGGGTCAACATAGAGTCTGAAGGTAGAACCCATTAACACCAACTGGTTACATAATTTTGACCTGTGAGTGTAAAGGAGTGTACCGGAGCGTCCGTAATATTAAAGCTGCAATATGTAACTTTTTGTGCGACCTGTCCTAATTCGCATAGAAATGTGAGTTATAGATCTGTCATTCTCATTGAAAGCAAGTCTAAGAAGCGGTAGATCTGTTCTATGTGTGGTATTTCGATGCTTCATGTTCGTTTTTGCCTCTTGTACACCAGCTTCAAACAGCTGAAAATACAATATTTTGGTAATGGAAAATACATTTATTTCACAGCAGTTTAGATTGTACAATGATTCTCTACACTACACTAGCTTGTTTTGTCACAAACTGAAATTAGGTGAACTATTCGAATTTTTGCAACCAGGAAATGGCGGAGCAATTTCTGCTTAGTGCATCTTTTACCGGAGCGTCCATAATATTAACCTTGGTGTGTACCGTTGAAGTCATAAGTTTACATACACCTTAGCCAAATAAATTTAAACTCAGTTTTTCACAATTCCTGACATTTAATCCTAGTAAAAATTCCCTGTCTTAGGTCAGTTAAGATCACCACTTTATTTTAAGAATATGAAATGTCAGAATAATAGTAGAGAGAATTAGCCTATCAGAAGCTTCATTTTCTGGAATTTTCCAAGCTGTTTAAAGGCACAGTCAACTTAGTGTATGTAAACTTCTGACCCACTGGAATTGTGATATAGTGAATTATAAGTGAAATAATCTGTCTGTGAACAATTTGATGGAAGAACTACTTGTGTCATGCACAAAGTAGATGTCCTAACCGACTTGCCAAAACTATAGTTTGTTAACATGAAATCTGTGGAGTGGTTGAAAAATGAGTTTTAAGTGTATGTAAACCTCAGACTTCAACTGTATGTATGTGTGTGTGTGTGTGTGTGTGTGTGTGTGTGTGTGTGTGTGTGTATGTATATTGCATGACAATGTTATTTCTATCCATGCACAAGTCAGTTTCTTCTAATGTGTGTGTGTGTGTGTGTGTGTGTGTAGACAGTGCGCTGGCCAATTCTCCACAATGGAAGGAGAACCACACCCTACTCCTGGAGACTCCATTACACACAGCCTTGGTGACCATGAAGAAGACTGGCAGCATTGCTTAGTCTGAACACAGTATGCTGTAAATACACTCAAGACTGAACAGTTGTTTATGTCAATGTATTACATTTATTTTGCATTTATTTTTAAACTAATTTAATTGTCAGTCACTATCTAGTAGTTGTCTTATCTGTACATGTCTTATCTTATCTCTTCTTCTTTTTGCCCTCTGAACAGCCTCAGTTCGTCTGGGTTTGGACTGTACAAGGTGTCGAAAGCTTTCCACAGGGATGCTGGATCATCTTGACTCCAATTCTTCCCACAGTTGTCAAGTTGGCTGGATGTCTTTTGGATGGTGGACCATTCTTGATACACACAGGAAACTGTTGAGTGTGAAAAACCCTGCAGCATTGCAGTTCTTGACACAAACCGGTGTGCCTGGCACCTCCTACCTTACCACGTTCAAAGACACTTCAATCTTTTGTCTTGCACATTCACCCTCTGAATGGCACACATACACAATCCATGTCTCAATTGTCTCATCTATATATTTTTTCCTGTCTCCCCTTCATTTACACTGATTTGAAGTCGATTTAATAAGTGACTTCCATAAAGGATCATAGCTTTCACCTGGTCACTCTGTCATGGAAAGAGCAAGTGTTCTTAATGTTTTGTACACTTTGTGTATATATTTTTGGAGTTAATATACTTGCCATTCCCTTACGCTTATTCAACATTGTTTGCATGTATCTTTTTTTGATAATAAAAAAGAAAGGTCCCATTTTACTCTTTTTGTCAACCCTGTTTGCAATATAATGACAATAATACAGTATGTTGCTAAGCTAAATTGGTCTTGATTCATTTGACTACATCAGTTAACTAAAAGCAGTGGTACTATTCCTCTGACTTACCCAACATTTACCTCACAGAGGAAACCTGATGGTCTACATTTACAATCCTTCAAAAGTGGATAATTACTTTACAAAGGTTACTAGGAAAGAATAGTCTACATGAAACACGATATGAAGATCAGGTTTCTCAACAATAATGCTCTCTAACGTCTTTTCATCTGACCATTTTCTCATTACAAGTGTTGTCAAGTATTTCCAGAAAGGTTTTTATTTTCTGGCTTATTGTATCCCGCTGACATTGTTTCAGTCTCTCCTTCTCTCCTCTAGCACTTTGCTGTTGCTTATATAGCTCTTTTTCTGAGATACAGTCAATAGTGGATATTTGCCTCAGCTGCATGATAGAAAACACCCCTGACCCTGCCTGTGTATCTCTGTGCTTGGCAGAGTGCACCACCCCTGTCCCTGCCGTTGTATCTCTGTGCTTGGCAGAGTGCACCACCCCTGTCCCTGCCGTTGTATCTCTGTGCTTGGCAGAGTGCACCACCCCTGTCCCTGCCTGTGTCTCTCTGTGCTTGGCAGAGTGCACCACCCCTGTCCCTGCCTGTGTCTCTCTGTGCTTGGCAGAGTGCACCACCCCTGTCCCTGCCTGTGTCTCTCTGTGCTTGGCAGAGTGCACCACCCCTGTCCCTGCCTGTGTCTCTCTGTGCTTGGCAGAGTGCACCACCCCTGTCCCTGCCTGTGTCTCTCTGTGCTTGGCAGAGTGCACCACCCCTGTCCCTGCCTGTGTCTCTCTGTGCTTGGCAGAGTGCACCACCCCTGTCCCTGCCTGTGTCTCTCTGTGCTTGGCAGAGTGTACGGTTTTGGGCTGTGCTGACTGAGATCTCCTTAAGCTCAGTATTGGTGATCCTCTAGCCTCAACTCCAGCCATTCTAGGTTTCTCTACAATGAGATTACTGTGTGATCTCTGCCAACATGAGACTAGTTTTCCTCTGTGGATGGAAAGAGATTTACTGGAGTACAACCTTCTGTTGTCAGAGACGGCACGTTCCATCCTTGCCTTTTTAGTTTCAGATATCTCTTTCATGGTTTTGTTGATAGTGGCGCAAGGTTCACAGACTTTGAGAAGTAGTAGTTTCCTGTGTTCCATCATCAGTGAGTTTCGATCCTGACGCAGAACTCTGAGGGTGTACTTGTGCCTCATGTCTAACAGGGTCAGTTTGTGTTGAAGAAAAATGTCCTCCTGGTGATTCAGAAACCTCACATCCAGAACAGACTTCGGTCTCTTACGGTTGACCACCTCGGTCATATCCAGATCATGCCTTATCATGGTGCTTTGAAATAAAAGGAATAGATTCGTTTTGACTTCTCTATTTTAATGTACCTCACATTGAAAATGATCTTACCCAAACATTACCATAACTAAATCTATTGTTATTCAATATAGCCATGAAATTTCACTTGCAAATAAAGCTTGCATCAAATTGTCTTACCTGGTCAATGAACGAGGACCTGTATAACAAGCATGTACCTACAGTTATCCCACTATGTTGCTCTGTTACCTTTTGAGGTGTGGATGTAAGCAGATCAGTAAGCTACTCTGGATAGGCTACATGTGGGAGTGTTGGCTGCTATGACATCTAAACAAGCATTGTTGTAGGGTTATTGTGTTGTAGGGTTATTGTGTTGTAGGGTTATTCCAAAGTGTTTTGTAATAACCCAGTCCTTACTAAGTTATTAGTTTGCTGGCTGTCACAATTTCATTAAATTGGCGATTTTCAGAGTGCAGCCTATAATCTTTGTTTTATGTATAACTTGAAACTGTTTTGAAAGGTAATGTTTTAGCTTGCTCTTGTTCTCTCACTACAAATATGGAGTGGTGGGCAGGGGGTGGGAGGAATTACAATCAGGCAACTCATAAACCCACTACAAGCACATTTCTCTGGGAATTGTTGAGCTCTTTTGGTAAGTAGCCTAAAAACAAGCTTTCAAGATTAGTATAATGCTTTGTTTGCAACACCTCTTGTTGTGGAATGTTCTTTTTTCTTACCTTGCATAACATATTTTTGTAATTCTATAAGTTCATTGCCCTCTCCTGTTGTGTGGCAGAATGAGCTCGAGAGATGTTCGGTAGTTCTGACAACATTCTGCCCACATTGGTGATGTGATAGGAAGTTTAAACAATGTAGCCGATACTCGCAACAAAACATCGGTAATAAAAGCTACATTTGCGATGTTACTACGTTGTCAATGGCTAGATTGTTGCACTACCCTAATCAACACTGCGTAAACTTTGCGCATGTAGGCCTGTCTCCAACGCATTTCTTGGATCAACGGGCTCCAGATGTTTTGTTTGTAAATCAGTTCGGAACTTATTGTTTCAGGCAAGTTTCTTGAAGACATGTCACAACATCAGAGACCATCAGAAAACAATGCAAGTACCTTATTAACAAAGTCTTTATTACGCAATATTTCCCCAAAGGAACATTACTTTTTTGACTATTGTCGACATGCAGAAGTGTGCTGAAATGTGCTTGTCATACAGCACATGTAGAGCAAAACTTTGCCGTAGAGAACTTAACTTATATTACGTAATGTATTGGGATCACTATTGAGTTATTTATTTTTGTTCCAGTGTGATTGATTTTAACCTGTCCTAGATTTTATGTACTCTTAATGTAAGGTCACTTTGAGTGTCCTGAAAGGCGTCTGCCAAATACAATTAACTTATTTATTCATTATTTGTTAATGGTTATCAGATGATGATGGCAGTGTGTGTTGACACACCAGGGGGACCAGAGAGTATGCTGTTGAGGAATGTCCCCAGACCTCAACCTGAACATGGAGAAGTCCTCATCAGAGTCCATGCAACCGCTCTGAACAGGGCAGACACATTGCAGGTATACCCCTATACACCATATTAATATTAGGGGAGGGTTTGGCCGGTGTAGGCCGTCATTGCAAATAAGAATTTGTTCTTAACTGACTTGCCTAGTTAAATAAAGGTTAAATAAAAATAAATAAAAAATATTAATCTATGGCTCTACGATCAACAACAAAGTCTTTGTCACTTATTTCACCTCATATTGGACAGTTACAGGATCACTGTAGGCCTGATGTTTCTGCAATAAAAAAAAAATATATATATATATAAAATAATACAATTAAATACAATTAAAAATAATCACTGTAGGCCTATGCCTATATAGCATCAGCTATATCAGGCTCATATAGAGGTGAATGTTCAGCAACTGAACACTAAAGTGAATTGCAAATACTATATTGTTACGCTAAGATAATAAAGTTGTTTCTATTTTTGACAGAGGAAAGGACTGTACCCCGCTCCAACTGGTGAGAGTGAGGTCCTGGGTTTGGAGGCGGCTGGTACGGTGGCCAGCGTTGGCCCAGGCGTTAGGCAGTGCTGGGGGCCAGGGGACCGAGTCATGACCCTACTCTCTGGAGGGGGGTATGCCGAGTATGTGGCTGTTCCAGAGGAGCTTCTCATGTCTATCCCCCCTCATCTGACTGTCTACCAGGCTGCTGCCATACCTGAGGCCTGGCTCACTGCATTTCAGCTCCTGCACTTCGTAGGTAGGCCTGTATAGCAAGTTTTCTTTTTCTTTGACCTTTATTTAACCAGGAAGTCCTATTGAGGTCAGAAGATCTCTTTTCCAAGGGAGAACTGCATGGCCAAGAAAGGCTACTTCATATTTACATTGAGGCATTCAATCAAAGCACCGATCAGGGAACCCCAGACTTGTAGATGTATGTTCTATCTCTTCTTTCATAGCTCAGGTGAAGGAGGGAGAGATAGTGTTGGTGCACGCTGGGGCCAGTGGGGTTGGGACTGCCGCTGTCCAGCTGGTCCGATTGGCTGGGGCTATTCCCATAGTTACTGCAGGAAGCTCTGAGAAACTACAGATGGCAGAGACATTGGGAGCCACTGCTGGTTTCAACTACAAACAGGAGGACTTTGCAGAGAAAGTTATTGATTTTACAGCAGGTGAGTTAATAATCAGATGGATGAGAACCATTTCACATAATAATTAATCTAGGGTGTTGTGAACTGCTTACAACATTGAGTGAGTACATCTGATAATTGTCTGTATCATATGCCGACAAATCATTGTGTGTGAATACAAATCTTAGACATAAAGAGAGAGATGTATCCAGAGAAACCGTTGGATCAAACTAGACTAAACAGGCAAGCTTTGTGCAGGCAGAGGAGCAAACATCATCCTGGACTGCATTGGTGGTTCCAACTGGGAGAGGAACGTAGCCTGTCTGGCCACAGATGGACGATGGGTGCTGTATGGCTGCATGGGAGGAAAGACTGTGGCGGGAGACATACTGGGCAAGCTGCTGTCCAAACGAGGACAGCTCCTCTGTAGTCTCCTCAGGTCACGCAGTCTGCAGGTGAAGTATTGATGATTCATTTATTGATCAGTTGCTTGATTGATTGATCAATTGATTTATTGTCCTTTGAGGGGAAATTCTTTCCACAGTAGAAACTAATAGTATAATGTAAATATGGTTAAATTATGATGTATGTGAAAGTCAGCGCAGACAACACAGATTTTCTGTGTGCAATGATGCCCAAAGTTATACTTACATTATGTGTTGGACATGGACCTCTATCTCAAACGCCATGCCATGAAATACTTTAGCCTTACCCCAGCCTAGAACACTGTCTTTGTTACTAATTTCTAAATGTGAAGTGTGTGGTTCTATGTTTTCTCCTGTCAGTATAAAGCAGATCTGGTGAGAGCCTTCTCAGAAAGGGCCCTACCTCACTTCTCAGACCCGACCAGCTCCCCCTGCCGCCTGAGGCCTGTGATTGACAGCACGTTCACTCTGGAGCATGTAGCCGACGCTCACAGACACATGGAAGCCAATAGGAACATAGGAAAGATTGTCATCAATGTCATGAACCCACAGTGATGGGACCTCCAGTGACAGTGTTATCTCTCTAATCTACTTCCAAACTCAACATTGTTTCACACAAAACTAAACATTTGGTTGAGCAACTTGGTTGATGACCATTAACCTTTATAGCATATATCAAAACAAAATAAAATGGTATTTGTCACATGCGCCGAATACAACAGGTGTAGACTATCTTGAAATGCTTACTTACGAGCCCTTTCCTAACAATGCAGAGTTGGAAAGTAAGAAAATAAAAAACTATTAGCAAATTAGAAAAAATGTAAATTGCATCACAATAAAATAACAATAAGGAGGTTATATATATAAGGAGTAGCGGGACCGAGTCAACGCGCACAATTTGCAGCGCTACGAGGTAGTGAAATGCATATGTCCTGAATGTTATGTGATTCTTATTATGTTTGATTTTTGGGAGGAGTTCCATGTCCCTCTCTGTATGAGGGCACGAGGTGACCGAGTTGATAAATACTGTGTTGAAAGCTATAGATATAAAGCTTTCATGTTTCCTACTAACTATGGTGTCAGTGTCTCCTCAATTTAACAGTATTTGTTAAACAAGTTTGTAATGTGTGCCCTCATACTGCTCATGTCACGTGTATGTGACCTGCTATCCATAAATGGATATATGCTAATAAAGAGAGGGGTTCCGGTTCAACAGAATACCGAGTGATGTCAGTGTGTTTTTCCTCCGTATAATTTACTAAAATAACCGGTTATAATTCACGAAAATGGTTGCGCCAACAGTTTCACCTTCTGTCTATTGTTCAATCAAATTATGCATTTATTTTTTTACTTAGTCTAAAACAAAAACTGCTATTGGTAGTAGTACAATTTGTTTGGCCCATCTGTGATTTCATTATAGACAAGAATAAAATATATTTTTTCAACAAGAATAATCAACATGGTTTGTAGTCATTTATTTGCTGCTCATAACTAATCATTACCGCACATGAAATCATTATTGTAGACAAGTTCTATAGCCTATGTAATACTATGTGTTCATTTTCCATATTCAGTCCGGCCACTAAGAATGTCGCTGATAGAAACATGGCAAATATTCTATGCACCATGACCACATGTACCCCGAGGGCGCATGGGTGGATTTATGCGCACACCCGCAACAAGCTAAACCGTGACGAGAAACCGCAATTGGAAGCCTAAAATGAAAATTTCGACTTCGTGAACTCACCGTTACATTTAGATTTTTGAGGGAGATAATTTTATGTGAGTCTACGCTTTGTTATTTTTATACTGGCAAATGCGTAAAAATAAGTGCTGTCGTGGACAAAGATTCAACGGACACCAAAAAAGACAACATCGACCCCCGTCGCCTTATGCACTTTGCCTTCTTTTCATGCTTAGTTTTACTACAATCTTTTTCACCCTCAGTATTTAAAGGCTAGTTATTTCTGTACTTTTTTGTCATGAATGTTTTTATTGCCTCAAATGAATAAGCTACAGAAGTCCGGAGCATGTATGATTGAGTGTGAATGGTTTTGCTGGGAAGGCAGTGGTTGAAAAAGGACCCAATTGTCATTCTTGAGTAAAAGTAAAGATACCTTAACAGAAAATTAAAAGTCTACAAGTATTTGGTTTTAAATATACGTATCTGACAAAAGTAAATGTAATTGCTAAAATACTGTATACTTATGTATAAATCATTTAACATATTAAGCAAACCATTTCATGTTCTTATTTTTATTTGCGGATAGCCAGGGGCGCTCGGCAGTAGGGATGACAACGGATGTTCTGTTGATAAGTGCAGACAATTCTCCTGTCCTGCTAAGCATTAAAAATGTAAAAAAAGTACTTTTGGGTGTCAAGGAAAATATATAGAATAAAAAAATACATTATTTTCTTTAGGAATGTAGTGTTGTGAAAGTTGTCAAAAATATAAATAGTAAAGTACAGATACCCAAAAACACTACTTTCAAGTATTTGTACTTAAGTACTTCACTCCACTGGGGGTAGGTAGGTAGGTAGGTAGGTAGGTAGGTAGGTAGGTAGGTAGGTAGGTAGGTAGGTAGGTGGGTAGGTGGGTAGGTGGGTAGGTGGGTGTGTAGGTAGGTAGGTAGGTAGGTGGGTGGGTGGGTGTATTTATCACTGTTGTAGATCTAAAACATGGCGGAACCAAACCAAAGGCCTCAACGTAAGATGTCCACCGCAGGAGACAGTCTATACAAGGTACTAGGACTGGAGAAGGGGGCATCTGCAGAAGAAATAAAGAAGGCATACAGGTATAAAGCTCTCAACCTCAGACAGAAGTTTAGTGAAAGACTATAGAACAGTTCAAAACGTGCAGCTTTCTAAATAAAAGCACCATACACTAAAACTATAGTATAGGCTGTACTGACGTTGCTATTCTTTCCTCTTTTTTGGAAGATTTCTAGTAAAAATCAACATATTTGCCTTCTTCTCACAGGAAACTAGCACTGAGGCATCACCCTGACAACCCCGAAGCAGCTGACAAGTTGAAGGATATCAACAATGCCAACTTCATCCTCAATGATGAGACCAAGCGACTCCATCCTCAATGATGAGACCAAGCGGAAGGTCTATGACGAGTACAGCTCCATGGGCCTGTATGTAGCAGAGCAGTATGGCTCCATGGGCCTGTATGTAGCAGAGCAGTATGGCTCCATGGGCCTGTATGTAGCAGAGCAGTATGGCTCCATGGGCCTGTATGTAGCAGAACAGTATGGCTCCATGGGCCTGTATGTACCAGAGCAGTATGGCTCCATGGGCCTGTATGTAACAGAGCAGTATGGCTCCATGGGCCTGTATGTAACAGAGCAGTATGGCTCCATGGGCCTGTATGTAACAGAGCAGTATGGCTCCTTGGGCCTGTATGTAGCAGAGCAGTATGGCTCCATGGGCCTGTATGTAGCAGAACAGTATGGCTCCTTGGGCCTGTATGTAACAGAGCAGTATGGCTCCATGGGCCTGTATGTAGCAGAGCAGTATGGCTCCATGGGCCTGTATGTACCAGAGCAGTATGGCTCCATGGGCCTGTATGTAACAGAGCAGTATGGCTCCATGGGCCTGTATGTAACAGAGCAGTATGGCTCCATGGGCCTGTATGTAACAGAGCAGTATGGCTCCATGGGCCTGTATGTAACAGAGCAGTATGGCTCCATGGGCCTGTATGTAGCAGAGCAGTATGGCTCCATGGGCCTGTATGTAACAGAGCAGTATGGCTCCATGGGCCTGTATGTAGCAGAGCAGTGTGGAGAGCATTAAATATTACTTCCTCATGCACAAGTGCTGGTTCAAGGTTAGAATTCTTTAAGATCTATACACATTTTCATACCTATTGTACCCACTTAATGAGTGTATACTGTACTTTTTTTTTTTGTAAGCATTCGATTCCTGTTGGAAATGAACTCACAACCTTGGCGTTGCTAAATTGTACTGTATGTTAATCATTACAGTCAGTTATTAGGGTTAAAATAAAACAAAACTCTGTATTATAGTTTTTTAACACTTAGAAGTGATCAAGCTGATTCTATTCCATTTTACAGAAGCCAGTTCATGAAGGAAGGCTTGCCCTTTTAAAGTTTTTTAGCAAGCGTCTATGACAAATCAGGACAGGTCGTTTCACTGAGCAGCAACTACGAACACAAGCTGTAAAACAGCGATCACTAAGGTCATTACAGAAAACTCCAGACTGATACCTATCAATATTGTTTGTGAGGATAACATCAAGAAGAGTAGCCTTTTCTGGGTGTTTGGAGTCATACCTTGTGGGATTGCTAATAATTTGAGAAAGATTTAGGGAGTCCCATTGCTTTAGGACTTGGTCAGGTGGTTTAAGCATGTCCCAGTTTAGATCACCTAGCAGGACAAATTCAGACTTAGTGTAACGGGCCAGGAGAGAGCTTAGGGCAGGTAGGGTACAGGCCGGTGCTGATGGAGGACGATATCACCCAGTCAACAAAGAGTTATTTGAAAGTTTAATACTTATATCCAGCAAATCAAATTGTTTGGGGACAGACTTGGTGGAGACAACCGAGCACTGAAGGTGATCCTTGGTAAAAAATTGCCACTCCCCCACCTTTGGAAGATCTGTCTTGCCGAAAAAGGTTATAACCAGAAAGGTTAACATCAGTATTCAAAACACTCTTCCTTAACCACGTCTCGGCCAACACATCTGGATTGGAGCTGTGAACCCACACTTTCAATTTATCAATTTTAAGTTGATGGAACAAATCAGAATGTTTAGCTTAAAATGTTGATAAACTATTATTTCTACACAGGCGCAGCAATGTACCAACGGCGGGAGGCCTTCGCATGAACTTTCCAAAATGCAATTTGCTGGAAAACGCTGTTCTAAAATGTGCACTGCACATGCGAACCGTTTAGAAATGTAGAAAGAGGGGGATTTAAATATGCAAAAACTAATGTGTTGCTAATATGACTAGGATAATGCCTTTGGCTGCTAGACAATGAAAGAAAGTTGAAACATGGGTTGCTAATATGACTAGGATCATGCCTTTGGCTGCTAGACAATGAAAGAAAGTTGAAACATGGGTTGCTAATATGACTAGGATAATGCCTTTGGCTGCTAGACAATTAAAGAAAGTTGAAACATGGGTTGCTAATATGACTAGGATAATGCCTTTGGCTGCTAGACAATGAAAGAATATGGCAATGCTTATGATAGGCCTAACCATCTTCTGGTAGATGGTAAGGATTTTCCAAAAACCTTCTCTATTAAATGTTAACTACAGTAGCTACAAAGTAGCCTATCTGTCAGAAAGATATCATGATTATTTGCATCAATCCAGTAGCCATTTATTCAACTCCAACTCGTGCTACAGAAACACTGCTAACCAAACAACAGTGCTAGGTGCCTGCACACTTGAATTAAAGGTTAACTACACTAGACCTAAAAAATTGTTTATTACAGTGCATTCGGAAAGTATTCAGACCCTTTCACGTTTTTTTGTTACGTTACAGACTTATTCTAAAATGTGTTTCAAAAAAAAAAAAAAAATCCTAATCAATCCACATACAATACCCCATAATGACAAAGCGAAAACAGGTTTTTAAACATTTTTGCAAATGTATTAAAAATAAACTGAAATACCTTATTTATATTAAACTGAAATTGATCATCCTTGAGATGTTTCTACAACTTTATTGGAGTCCACCTGTGATAAATTCAATTGATTGGACATGACTTGGAAAAGCACACACCTGTCTATATAAGGTCCCACAGTTGACAGTGCATGTCAGAGCAAAATTGTCCGTAGCTCTGAGGCAGGATTGTGTAGAAACACAGATCTGGGGAAGAGTACCAAAAAATGTCTGCAGCATTGACGCAAAGAACACAGTGGCCTCCATTATTCTTAAATGGAAGAAGTTTAGAACCACCAAGACTTCCTAGAGCTGGCCACCCGGCCAAACTGAGCAATTGGGGGAGAAGGGCCTTAGTCAGGGAGGTGACCAAGAACCCGATGGTCACTCTGACAGAACCCCAGAGTTCCTCTGTGGAGATGGTTGTCCTTCTGGAAGGTTCTCCCATCTCTGCAGCACTCCACCAATCAGGCCTTTGTAGTAGAGCGGCCAGATGGAAGCCAATCCTCATTAAAAGGCACATGACAGCCAGCTTGGAGTTTGCCAAAAGGCACCTAAAGAACTCTCAGATCATGAGAAACAAGATTCTCTGGTCTGATTAACTCTTTGGCCTGAATGCCAATCTGGAGGAATCCTGGCACCATCCCTAAGGTGAAGCATGGTGGTCGCAGCATCATGGCGTGGGGATGTTTTTCAGCGGCAGGGACTAGGAGACTAGTCATGATCGAGGGAAAGAGGAATGGAGCAAAGTACAGAGAAATTCTTGATGAAAAGCTGCTCCAGAGCAGCAGAGTGCTCCTGCACTTGAACCCAATCGAACATCTATGGAGAGACCTGAAAATATCTGTGCAGCGACACATCCAACCTGACAGAGCTTGAGAGGATCTGCAGAGAAGAATAGGAGAAACTCCCCAAATACAGGCTTGTAGCGTCAAACCCAAGAAGACTTGAGGCTGTAATCGCTGCCAAAGGTGCTTCAACAAATTACTGAGTAAAGGGTCTGAAGACTTATGTAAATGTGATATTGATAAAAACATTTTTTTTATACATTTGCAAAAAAAAACAATTTTGTTTGCTTTGTCATTATAGGGTATTGTGTGTAGATTGAGGGGAAAAAA
This sequence comes from Thymallus thymallus, assembly GCA_023634145.1. Classification (NCBI taxonomy): domain Eukaryota; kingdom Metazoa; phylum Chordata; class Actinopteri; order Salmoniformes; family Salmonidae; genus Thymallus; species Thymallus thymallus. The sequence goes on along the minus strand of CM042405.1, from coordinate 6,232,218 downwards.
TTGTTTTGCATCAAAATGTGGAACAAGTCAAGGGGTCTGAATACTTTCCAAAGGCACTGTATGTGATTGTATAGAAATCTATGCAAGGTTTGAAATTATTATGTTTTAGTCAAACGTTATATCTGTTTGGGCTTCTTGCGGTCAATTTGCAGTACAAATGATTTTTAATTATGACATCCTTTGAGGAAAAAATAGTTCCACGGCTGAATCTAGTTGGATGATCCCTGCAATACATCTTTAGAAGTTAGTTTTAGAATCAGCCTCTCTTTGTTTAGAGCAACAAGCACATCACTAAGATGGTTCCAGTGCATTATAACATGCTGAAATGGTTCCAGTGCATTATAACATGCTGAAATGGTTCCAGTGCATTATAACATGCTGAAATGGTTCCAGTGCATTATAACATGCTGAAATGGTTCCAGTGCATTATAACATGCTGAAAATTTTCCAGTGCATTATAACATGCTGAAATGATTCCAGTGCATTATAACATGCTGAAACGGTTCCAGTTCATTATAACATGCTGCAATGGTTCCAGTGCATTATAACATGCTGAAATGGTTCCAGTTCATTATAACATGCTGAAAGGGAGGAAGTAGAAGGAGTCTGAATGTTTTTTAATTTCATAACCAGTGGTGAGACTATAATAATTATGTCTCAGCCAGGCCCAAGTTCAGCCTCTGGCAACTCAGGTGAAACTCCAAACTGGGTCGGCTTTAACTTAATTTGTGTACTGTATTACGTGCTAACTGCTTACACCTATTGATTACTTACGTCTGTCCTGTCTGTCTCTGTGTGTCTGTCTGTCTGTCTGTCTGTCTGTCTGTCGCTGCCTGCTCAAGAGAAGAGGTCAGTGAATTAACAGTACATCTCTGTTCTCTCTGCAGGTGAACATCAACCCGTTGTGGTCCAACCTCATACTGCTGCTGAGAGTTTGAGTCTGACCACGACCAGTCTGCATCCAACCACCCTGACCTTATATTCACCACAACGGACCAGTAAGAACCTGTCAGCGAGGCGTCTTCCCATAGCCTGGTCCCAGATCTGTTAGTGCTGTCTTGCCAACTCCTATGGTCATAAGGACTTGGTAAGACCGCACAGACCAACATGGGACAAGTCTAGTCCTCCCAGTCTGTTACTGCCAGCCAAGATGGTCCACTCCACTGACAATACTGTGATCAGTTTCTGGGATTCAGTGGCAGGTGGTCCACTCCACTGACAGTACTGTGATCAGTTTCTGGGGTTCAGTGGCAGGTGCTTAAATGCTACAGTCGACCCTATACTATATGTGGCCATAGCCATATACAGTGCCTTCACAAAGTATTCAGACCTCTTGACTTATTCTGCATTCAGCCTTGCACACCTGGATTATACAATATTTGCACATTATTCTTTTTAAAATCTTCCAAGCTCTGTCAAGTTGGTTGTTTATCATTGCTAGACAGCAATTTTCAAGTCTTGCTGTAGATTTCCAAGCCAATTTAAGTCAAAACTGTAACTAGGCCAGAAAATTCAATGTTGTCTTGGTAAGCAACTCCAGTGTATTAAAAGTTACCATTGGCTTCATGGTGAAATGCCAAATCAGGACAGGTTTCCTTCCTCTCTAGCAACTGAGTTAGGAAGGGCGCCTGTATCTTTGTAGTGACTGGGTGTATTGATACACCATCCGAAGTGTAATTGATAACTTCACCATGCTCAAAGGGATATTCAATGTCATTTTTGTTTATTTTTTATTTTAGTCACATAAGTCCATGCAATTGACTCAAGACATTTCAGCTTTTCATTTTTTATTAATTTATAAAAATGTCAAAAAACATAATTCTACTTTTGACATTATGGGTTATTGTGTGTAGACCAGTGGCAAAAAAAAACCTAAATGTAATACATTTTAAATTCAGTGGGTAACACAACAAAATGTGGAAAAAGTCAAGTAGTGTGAATACTTTCTGAAGGCACTGTATGTGGATGTATATTTCTATATCTTCATATAAGACTGCATGTCTCATTTTAATTGCCAGTTTTGGTCTATGTTTACAAGAATCCTACATTCTTATGATTGTGCCAAGTTTACCTTAATCTATCTTTTGTAGATTAAAAAAAATGTGAATTTATAAATAGTACGAAACAATATGTACAGGGTAACGGCTTTTATGCTTAATGGACTGTGTAGAGAGGGTGATTGAATAGAATCTGATGTGCCTCCCAAATGGCTTCTTATCTAGTGCATTACTTTTGACCTAAGCTATGTAGTGCACTACTTTTGACCTAAGCTATGTAGTGCACTACTTTTGACCTAAGCTATGTAGTGCACTACTTTTGACCTAAGCTATGTAGTGCACTACTTTTGACCTAAGCTATGTAGTGCACTACTTTTGACCTAAGCTATGTAGTGCACTACTTTTGACCTAAGCTATGTAGTGCACTACTTTTGACCTAAGCTATGTAGTGCACTACTTTTGACCTAAGCTATGTAGTGCACTACTTTTGACCTAAGCTATGTAGTGCACTACTTTTGACCTAAGCTATGTAGTGCACTACTTTTGACCTAAGCTATGTAGTGCACTACTTTTGACCTAAGCTATGTAGTGCACTACTTTTGACCTAAGCTATGTAGTGCACTACTTTTGACCTAAGCTATGTAGTGCACTACTTTTGACCTAAGCTATGTAGTGCATTACTTTTGACCTAAGCTATGTAGTGCACTACTTTTGACCTAAGCTATGTAGTGCACTACTTTTGACCTAAGCTATGTAGTGCACTACTTTTGACCTAAGCTATGTAGTGCACTACTTTTGACCTAAGCTATGTAGTGCACTACTTTTGACCTAAGCTATGTAGTGCACTACTTTTGACCTAAGCTATGTAGTGCATTACTTTTGACATAAGCTATGTAGTGCACTACTTTTGACCTAAGCTATGTAGTGCACTACTTTTGACCTAAGCTATGTAGTGCACTACTTTTGACCTAAGCTATGTAGTGCACTACTTTTGACCTAAGCTATGTAGTGCACTACTTTTGACCTAAGCTATGTAGTGCACTACTTTTGACCTAAGCTATGTAGTGCACTACTTTTGACCTAAGCTATGTAGTGCACTACTTTTGACCTAAGCTATGTAGTGCACTACTTTTGACCTAAGCTATGTAGTGCATTACTTTTGACCTAAGCTATGTAGTGCACTACTTTTGACCTAAGCTATGTAGTGCACTACTTTTGACCTAAGCTATGTAGTGCATTACTTTTGACCTAAGCTATGTAGTGCACTACTTTTGACCTAAGCTATGTAGTGCACTACTTTTGACCTAAGCTATGTAGTGCACTACTTTTGACCTAAGCTATGTAGTGCACTACTTTTGACCTAAGCTATGTAGTGCACTACTTTTGACCTAAGCTATGTAGTGCACTACTTTTGACCTAAGCTATGTAGTGCACTACTTTTGACCTAAGCTATGTAGTGCACTACTTTTGACCTAAGCTATGTAGTGCACTACTTTTGACCTAAGCTATGTAGTGCACTACTTTTGACCTAAGCTATGTAGTGCACTACTTTTGACCTAAGCTATGTAGTGCATTACTTTTGACCTAAGCTATGTAGTGCACTACTTTTGACCAGGACCCATAAGTAGTGCACTACATAGGGAATAGTGTGACATTTGAGATGCAACCTGAGTCTGAAGTTGTAAATAAATGTGCACTTTAAGCGCCTTCTGAGCATAATGAACCACTATCATAGTAAGGGCTGCTGTGGACTGCCACCACCAGCCAGTAACTTTAACCTAATGAAGAAATGCCTGAAGTTTAAATGCAATGTTTATATATTTGTTTGTTGGCTACAGAGCAATATTTGTTCAGGCTTTATTTTCAGTTTTCCAAAGCGTATGATTCCAATTGTAGGGTCCTGCTCTCCAACCCCAGTCCTGAACTCGCATATGTGCTCACTCTTCATTTTGTCATGTCTCTCTCATACCTCCCAGTTCTCTCTCATACCTCCCAGTTCTCTCTCATACCTCCCAGTTCTCTCTCATACCTCCCAGTTCTCTCTCATACCTCCCAGTTCTCTCTCATACCTCCCAGTTCTCTCTCATACCTCCCAGTTCTCTCTCATACCTCCCAGTTCTCTCTCATACCTCCCAGTTCTCTCTCATACCTCCCAGTTCTCTCTCATACCTCCCAGTTCTCTCTCATACCTCCCAGTTCTCTCTCATACCTCCCAGTTCTCTCATACCTCCCAGTTCTCTCTCATACCTCCCAGTTCTCTCTCATACCTCCCAGTTCTCTCTCTGTGTGCAATAATATTGGAGATGTTGTCATTTAAAGGTTGCTCTGTATTCTTGACCCATATGATTTTTTCCCTGATGATGTCACCTTGTGTAATCTGGATTCACTGTCAAATTCCCTTTCTGTAAAGTATGTTTTTATATTGAGCGCTTCCTACGCACGTCTGCTATACTTTTTAAAACACTTGGACACCATGTGATGGCAGCTGTTGAAAGCCATTGTGACACACCAGCAATCCTCACATTTTTAAAGTGCTTTTATGTTGTAGTTCACCAGTTTCACATTCCGTGAATACTGCCAAAATCTTTCTGTAGTTGTTCACCCAACCTAGGCCTTATTTTAATACAAACATTTAGATTTGTTTTAATCCTACTTTTTCTTTTATATACTGTTGATACTGTAAAATATATTTATATGCGTATATGTGATCGAATAAATGTGTGATTATATGATCAATTGTTTGCCTATTCATGTCTTCTGCATAACTTATTTATCATGACAATATCATACTTCTACAGGAAATAAATGTGTGTAAAGGTCCTTGTAGTACAGAAAAACATGAGGCTTGATACCTCATTTATTTACAGTCAATGCTTGATACACAATATGTAGCAATAGACAACTGACTTGGAGTGAGTTGGCCTGTTATGATAGGCTGATTGTGTAGTCATGGCCCCCAGTCAGTTAGCTCCCAGTGTCCATACAAACACCACACCTGATTAACAGGTGTTAGGTTTTCAGCAGACACAGGCATGAACCAGATCGATATTGAGAGGCTGACTGAGTTAGGTGGGAGATTTCTATGTGTTGTAAACTTGGAGACAGCAATGCCATAAGGACAGTGGCGTTTCCTTTTGGTTTTATAGCCACTGTTTTAAGCCTATGTTTGATTCTTACTAATCTTTCAGGAGCTGTTTCGAAAGGGGATTATGGATTCTGAGAAACACCTTCTCATCGAGGATGATGCTACAACATACTCGATGGCATTACTAGGGCATGTAGCCTATTTTATTTGCAACCTTTAAGGCATATGTTAGAAAAAGTTACTATTTAATGATGCATTATCTTTTATAATCTCAGTTAACAGCTGTTCAGTCCAAATTGCAGTAATTGATAAATGGACGACTCCGTTATCAGTTGAAAGTTGAATCGTACAGCCTTGTTGGTTATTATCATACATATTTGTATGTTTTGTCCCAAACTTCTTTGCTGTTTTTAATGCAAGAGCTCTAGTGAGTAAGATTTCCTTTGTATTTATTATTACATGACCTATTGTATATGACAAATCAACGTTTTCTCTCAGGCCAATCTCTGGGTCTGAGGGAGGCAAATGTCCCCGTCCAACAGCAGAGACTGGAGATAGACCTGCTGCAGCTGACCGGTGGCAACCTGCTACTGCTACTGGTCACTGCCATGAGAACGACAGGGTTTCGTGGACAGAGAGTCGTGAGAAGCAGCTGGCCAAGAGGAAACTCATCATCGCCTCTGTTGTCAGCCTGGTCTTCATGGTTGGAGAGGTGATCGGTAAGATTATGATAATGACAGTTGGAGAAGATAATGGAGCCATAAAATTAAAATAGACTAATAGATTTTGTAGCACAGCTTTTTTCCTATTTACTCAAGTTGGAAAATATTCAATCTGGTGGATAAATTATGTTTTGCATCAGAACACTTCTGAAATGTGTGTATTTTATTTTTTTCTATCCCCACAGGTGGCTACGCGGCACACAGTCTGGCTATCATGACTGACGCAGCTCATCTCCTCACAGACTTCGGTAGCATCATGGTCAGCCTCTTCTCTTTATGGGTCTCTTCAAGACCTCCCACCAAAACCATGAACTTTGGCTGGCATCGCTCAGGTTGGTTTGACTTTATAACAGCTCAGACTGGCAACGTGTCCAATGACACGAGTAAATTAGTAGACACCTTAAGTAAACGTTTCTCTAATTTCCTGGGAACATCAATGTGTTAACATTGATATTACAAGATATCATTCCTGAATAAGTCCTTCATGGTCACGTGTGTTCTGAAAGTGGTCATTATGGTTAAAGTACACAATGGAAGTTAAGTTGCTAATTGTTTACTTCAAATGTGGCTTGAATGCTGGCGGTATCACGCATAGATTATGTAATATCAATCCATTTCTCATCGTCCCTATAATTCTGTAGAAATCCTGGGTGCCTTTCTGTCAGTGCTGTCCATCTGGGCTGTGACAGGAGTGCTGCTGTTCATCGCCATCCAGAGGATCCTTAACGATGACTATGAGATCCACAGCCAGATCATGCTCATTACCTCTGGCTGTGCTGTGGGGGTCAATGTCTTGTGAGTAAAGCTAACAATGCCTGTTTTGTAAATACTTTTTTTTGGGGGGGGGGGCCTTCATGTGATTTGTTGTGAAGGTGTGAGAGACAGACTGGTCCCAGATCTGTTTGTACTCTCTTGCTCACTACTATGTTAATTGATAATATATAGGACTTACAATACAGTCAATACAGCACAAACCGATCTGAACGAGACCTAGTCAGTTGTAGGTAATTGGCTGCTCTTCTAACAATAGGCTTTGTTTGTTTGTGAAGAATGGCCCTAATCCTCCATCAGTCCAGTCACGGCCACAGTCACGGCCCCTCCTACCACCGACCCCATGACAATACAGTCAACCTATCACACGGCCACTCTCACGGACTCCCTGGTGGCCATGGCAACACCAGCGTGAGAGCGGCTTTTATCCATGCAGTAGGGGACCTGTTGCAGAGTCTGGGGGTACTGCTGGCTGCTACCATTATACACTTCAGGGTCAGTGATGCTGTCAACTTGACTTGTTCCTTTTAGCTCGTAGTGGAGCAAAATGTCTTAACAGTTATTCTTCAGCAAACCCTGCCATCAACAGAAACAAACGGTAGGATGAGATATACATGCAGCAGAATACAATAACCATACTTAAAGACTATACCTGCAACTCTGGCTAAGATTTATAAGAAAACAACAGTCAATTTGAATATGTCATCTCTTATCTCCAACAGCCTGAGTATAAAATAGCAGATCCCATTTGTACCTTCATGTTCTCTGTGTTTGTGCTGGGAACAACTGTCACTATCCTGAAAGACGTCTTCAGGATACTCATGGAAGGTGAGTACACAGGTTATTATCATCCAAACCTTGAAGTAAATACTGTAGCCTATGTATTTATCATTCTGGGTATGGACCTTGAAAGTATGTAACAAAGTTAAACAAAACAATCATTAAAGGCTAAATCATTCAAGGTTATTGTAGTAGTTTCACTGTATAGAGTGTTATCATATGCATCCTTAGTGGGGTTTTTTTTGTGTGACTTTCTACAGGGGTTCCTAAAGGCATCGACTTCAATACTGTGAGAGAAATGCTGCTGTCGCTGAGAGGAGTCAAGGCCACACACAACCTCCACATGTGGGGCCTCGCCTTGAGCCAGTCACAGCTCTCTGTACACGTGGCTATAGGTATGCACATGCCTACACTGACCAACACTACAATACTGTGTCTGTACAATACACTCATTGTCAGACAGACATGCGGACAAGAACGCATACACACACACACACACACACACACACACAATATCTAAATATCTAAATATCTCACCAAAAATAATATAATCCATATTCACTTTTGTTTTGTTCTGAAGAGGAAGATGCCAGTCCCCAGCTGGTACTCATGGAGGCCACCAAGCTGCTCCAGTCAGAGTTTGGTTTCTCCAGCATCACCATCCAGGTAGAGCAGTATTCAGAGGAGATGGTCTATTGCATGCAGTGCCAGGACCCCATGGACTAACACCACTACCACCATGGGAGTTGAGACTGAACTATAGGGACCACTATGGGAGATTATGGGGTTATTTGAGAAGCCTGTACAAATTCAAGCATGTGCTGGCTAGCTACTCGAGTGAGATTTATGTTAACAGTCTGTCATGACAGACCACTATGGGGCCAAAGATTCTGCGGACGAGAGTGCCTTCTCTACCCTATGAGAGTGAAGAGTTCTTCACAGCCAATGTCTGTACTGTATGCCTGTTACAGCATGCTTTGTGAGGTCACATGACTTTACTTCAACAGGGTGTACTGTACATTATACAGTGGGAACATCAGGTGCAATCACTTCATGTTCCTCCTGTAGCGCTTCTGTGGGAAAGCTCCTGTTTCGATCAATATTGGTTTTTCTAGTAAGTTAACAGATAGACAAGGCCAACAGAAACGACATATATTGTCAAGTGTCGTTGTCACACGTAATTAACATATAGCACAATAAATGTTTTATGTAAAAGATCTGATCATATTTAAATAATTACATGTATCATATTTATTTAGTTTATGTTATAGAACAGGTGTTGGATGTTAACATAAATACTGAAACATTTCAATCTCAAAATGTTTTTTTTTAAACTCAACTCAGAGGCACTGAGAGCCAAAAGCAGCTTAAACTTCAAGTCTTCCTAAATGCTCTTCAGTTTGTAGACCTTTCAGTTTGTAGACCTTTCAGTTTGTAGACCTTTCAGTTTGTAGACCTTTCAGTTATTTCCCTCTACATCCTTACTGATTTACTACCAAGGTGAGACCGTGGTGATTTACTACCAAGGTGAGACCGTGGTGATTTACTACCAAGGTGAGACCGTGGTGATTTACTACCAAGGTGAGACCGTGGTGATTTACTACCAAGGTGAGACCGTGGTGATTTACTACCAAGGTGAGACCGTGGTGATTTACTACCAAGGTGAGACCGTGGTGATTTTCAGGGACTTCACCGGGAGGGTGAGATTCAATCCAAGGTGTTTTAAAGACCAGCACACTGGAAAGCCGACAATGCGCCTTTGAAAGGACATTTCCCTGACGTCCGTGGAGATCACATTCACTGTAAACATTGTGCATATCAACTCAAGCATAAATTATCTTTAAAAGTCAAGAGCCATGCGCTGATCTGTAACATGCCTTGGATTGAATTTCAGGACTTGGTTGTTCAGGCTCTGAGTAATGTGTTGAGCCTGGGGAACAGGCGCAGGGTGTTCTGTGTTGCCACCTGCACCACCGTCTCCAAGGGAACCCCATTTTATCTTACTGATGCACTCAGCATAGACAGAGATGTTCTTCTTCTCATTTCTCACCTACAGTATGTTTACAACACAAAAACAGAGAAAAAGAGTAGTGTTAGTAATACCATCTCTATAGAATATTCTTAGATGTATAAATCACTTTCCAACATTCTTTAATGTACGACCAAGTCAATGGCATTATGGATTTCAATCTATACTGTGTTATGTTTTTATATGACGGTGTGTTGGACTATGTTTTTGTGTGTTGGACTATGTTTTTATCTGATGGTGTGTTGGACACGTAAACACCCTTACCTGTTTCTCTGGCCCCAAGGCAGGTAAAGCGGTTCCTAGACACATGCTCTCCAGCTGTTTCACTAGCTTCTGCTTCTTGTGGGAAAACCCATTTAAAAAGAAAGAGAGTTACAATCAGCACATCAAGTGACAGACAGTACAAGCCTCACTTAAATATACACTTCATCTGTATAGATAAAATGCATCAAACAATGACTATTTTTTTAAACAAGTGCTGTAGTGTTAGAACTACTCTGTGTGAGAAAACAAATCAAATCACAATTTATTTAAAGTGTAACAAACATTGATACAGAAAATCATAACATTTCATCATTTTTGAAAAATAAAACTGCATTATACTCGGAATACATTGCTTTTGTAAAGTACAATACTAGTTCCCTTTTGAAGGGAACAATGGTGTTCTCTATCAGTCATACAATAAGGCATTGTTCTTTACCTGCTTCTCACTATAGATGGAGGAATGGATCAGTACTCAGCTCTCACACCCTCCATGGTAAAGGTCAATGACACGCAGAGCAATGTAGGAGTGTAATTGACTAGAATACAGTATGTAAACATTATTAAAGTGACCAGTGTTCCATTATTAAAGTGACCAGTGATTCCATGTATATGTACATAGGGCAGCAGTCTCTAAGGTGCAGGGTTGAGTAATCGGGTAGTAGCCAGCTAGTGACAGTGACTGAGTTCAGGGCAGGGTACTGGGTGGAGACCGGCTAGTGGTGACTATTTAACAGTCTGATGGCCTTGAGACAACAGGCTGGGATAGTGAAAGATTGAATATGTCCGTAAACTCTCCAGCCAGCTAGTCTGCGCAATCACTGACTGGTACAATATTGACAAAATGTGATTTAATATAAGCTAATGCTTAGTCTCTCAGTGCGAGAGACTGTGGTGACCAATGATTGTTGGGGATACAGCAGCCTCTGTACCCACGGAGGCTACTACACCTGTGATGACCGCTGCCGGCCCAGATACCTGCTCAAACACAAATGGGAGAATTGCATGACGATAGACAAAGGTTCCTGGGGCTACAGGAGAAACGCCCAGCTCAAAGACTACTTCACCATCGAGCAGCTTGTGGTGGTCAGGTTCAAATGGTTCTGATAGCACTTTGTTTTACGGTAAACAGGAGATACCGAACAGTTACTAAACCCACAAAACTTCATCCACTACCATAACAAAACTTTTCGCAGCTGATTCATAATCATGTGTGTATATGCATTTTTATAACTCATAAACAGCATAATTTAACTGTAAAGTGAAGTCAAAGTCTAAAGTATTTTGACTGCTGGTCCCGTGTGTTTCTCGTATAGCACATAACAACTGTGTTCTTTGGGCAACCTAAATGCTCTTTACAGCATGACTTGCTTACTTTCATTCTTCTCTCCTAGACTGAATAGTTGTAGGGATGTAATCTATTAGGAATGTACTTGGCAGGGGCGCAACTTTCACGGGGGGACATTTCCCCCAGCCAGTACCCAGCTCCACACAACTAAACTATGCAACTAAATGTTGCTTGGCTCAGCGCAGGGTCATGAATTCATACATAGGGGATCTAAGCGAAGTGTTACCCATGTCCTGTGTCAGTGGAGACTTGGTCCATGTCTGCCTATGACAGATGTTATTATATCTCATATGGCTGTTATAAAAGCTTTATGAATGCATACTTGTGTCCTGTGTGATTCAGACGTTGGTGTCCTGTGGAGGGAACCTACTGATGAACTTCGGACCGACGGACGCATCGTTCCCATCTTTGAGGAGCATCTGAGACAGATGGGTCAGTGCCTGGGGGTCAGTGCCTGGGGGTCAGTGCCTGGGGGTCAGTGCCTGGGGGTCAGTGCCTGGGGGTCAGTGCCTGGGGGTCAGTGCCTGGGGGTCAGTGGAGAGGCCATCTGCAACACCACCGCATGGAAGGCCCATAACAACAGCATCACACCTGGCATCTGGTCAGTTCATTGTCATAATAATTATTATGAAGAAACATTTTGACTTCCTTCAGCTGTCCAGAAGGATTTCTATGTTTGTGGAAGAAGTTTAGTAGTGTAAATAGTTAGAGGCTAGTGTTGTAAAAATGTAAGCTATTATAGATATGACTGTACTATAAATAGTAGGGATAGTATCATTTAGTGACTGTAGCCCAGAAGTAGTGATAGTAGTAATAGTAGTAGTAGTAGTATTGACTGTGGTAGAAGTAGTCCTAATAGTAGTGGCAGCTACACTTGCTGGGTTCTACAATCCTGCCGAGTTTGATAAAATTGGAGAAATCGGAAATGGGCGTTATAGCCCTAAATTGAGTGGCCATCTTGGAACACAACAACTATTCCTTCACAAACTGTCTAGACTAGTGCAGAGGCTGTGCCCGAAATTTGTTGTGCCTGGTACTTACCACAAGTACATACTGTGTACTAATCATGCAACATAATATACTGAACAAAAATATACACGCAACATGTAAAGTGTTGGTCCCATGTTTCATGAGCTGAAATAAAAGATCCCAGAAATTTTCCATACGCACAAAAATTTCTCTCCAACTTTGTTTACATCCCTGTTAGTGAGCATTTCTCCTTTGCCAAGATAATTCATCCACCTGACAGGTGTAGCATATCAAGAACCTGATTAAACAGCATGATCATTACACAGGTGCACCTTGTGCTGGGGCCAATAAAAGGCCACTCTAAAATGTGTAGTTTTGTCACACAACACAATGCCACAGATGTCTCAAGTTTTGAGGGAGCGTGAAATTGGCTTGCTGACTGCAGGAATGTCCACCAGAGCTGTTACCAGAGAATTGAATGTTAATTTTTACAACGTTGTTTTAGAGAATTTGGCAGTACATCCAACTGGCCTCACAACCACAGACCATTTGTAACCATACCAGCCCAGGACCTCTACATCCGGCTTCTTCACCTGTGGGATCGTCTGTGACAGCTGATGAAATTGAGGAGTATTTCTGTCTCTAATAAAGCCCTTTTGTGAAGAAAAACATATTCTGATAGGCTGGGCCTGGCTCCCCAATGGGTGGCCCTATGCCCTCCCAGGCCGACACATGGCTGCGCTCCTGCCCAGTCATGTGAAATCCATAGATTAGGGCCTAATTGTTTTAATTGACTGATTTCCCTATATGAACTGTAAGTCAGTAAAATCGTTGAAATTGTTGCATGTTGCGTTTTTGTTCAGTATATTTAAAACCTACTGTTTAGTAAAAATATGATAGGCCATAGCTCCAGAACGTTGTGTTTAGTTTTTAAAGACATCGTGTTCTGACATTACAAGCGAGGTATATTCCCACCGCAGTATCTGCTAGGCTACTTTCCATGCGGTAGCCAGCAGGGTTTGTGGAGCTTGAGATAAGGATGCTTATAGCCACACTTAATTTGACAATACCCTGATCCACCAACAAAAATGTTAAAGGGAAGAAAAAAAATCTTGAAATTTGGTGAAAGCCTATGTTATATCAGTGGGTAAAATACAATGTTTCCCCATGATTTAACTTCTAAATGGTCTGTCTGTGAAATCAGGAAATCGTGTAGGAAAGAGTCAAAGCTGGAGATAGCACATTATCACATTTATAAAGCTTTTAAAACATTTTACCTAAACTCAGGGCTCTACAGTGCCACCAATTTGGCTGCATATGCGATGAAATATTTTGCTGTGCGCGCCGGGACCGCATTTTACTTCGATAAACCATGTAATGGGCCTTTCAAAAAACGACGAGCCCATCGTTAACCATTTGTTTACACTTTGTTCAGTCATGTATATCCAAACATTTGGGGGTACAGAGAGTAAGGAAGAGGGATAGCTTCTTCAGGATATCAATGATGATAGCAATAAATTAATGACAGCTCTGTTGCACGTCATCGTCACAAACCTGACTTCTTAAAGTGACCGTGTACAATTGTCAATGTAACGCACCGTGCTTTTACACAAATTGCAGTGTTTACAGTGTTACGTATTAGTTTCTAGGGCACGACGTGCTTCAAAAGTAGCTAGAATTCATATAGGCCCCCAATACAGGCTGTATCTCAATCAATTAAACAACTATTATGTTCTGGTGCTCCTAACTTTCACGTGGTTATCCTAACTTTCACGTGGTTATCCTAACTTTCATGTGGTTATCCTAACTTTCATGTGGTTATCCTATCTTTCATGTGGTTATCCTAACTTTCACGTGGTTATCCTAACTTTCACGTGGTTATCCTAACTTTCATGTGGTTATCCTAACTTTCATGTGGTTATCCTATCTTTCATGTGGTTATCCTAACTTTCATGTGGTTATCCTATCTTTCATGTGGTTATCCTAACTTTCATGTGGTTATCCTAACTTTCACGTGGTTATCCTAACTTTCACGTGGTTATCCTATCTTTCATGTGGTTATCCTAACTTTCATGTGGTTATCCTAACTTTCACGTGGTTATCCTAACTTTCATGTGGTTATCCTATCTTTCATGTGGTTATCCTAACTTTCATGTGGTTATCCTATCTTTCATGTGGTTATCCTGACTTTCACGTGGTTATCCTAACTTTCATGTGGTTATCCTAACTTTCACGTGGTTATCCTAACTTTCATGTGGTTATCCTAACTTTCATGTGGTTATCCTAACTTTCATGTGGTTATCCTATCTTTCATGTGGTTATCCTAACTTTCATGTGGTTATCCTAACTTTCATGTGGTTATCCTATCTTTCATGTGGTTATCCTAACTTTCATGTGGTTATCCTAACTTTCATGTGGTTATCCTAACTTTCATGTGGTTATCCTAACTTTCATGTGGTTATCCTATCTTTCATGTGGTTATCCTAACTTTCATGTGGTTATCCTATCTTTCACGTGGTTATCCTAACTTTCATGTGGTTATCCTAACTTTCATGTGGTTATCCTAACTTTCATGTGGTTATCCTATCTTTCATGTGGTTATCCTAACTTTCATGTGGTTATCCTAACTTTCACGTGGTGCTCCTATCTTTCATGTGGTTATCCTAACTTTCATGTGGTTATCCTAACTTTCATGTGGTTATCCTAACTTTCATGTGGTTATCCTATCTTTCACGTGGTTATCCTAACTTTCATGTGGTTATCCTAACTTTCATGTGGTTATCCTGACTTTCATGTGGTTATCCTAACTTTCATGTGGTTATCCTATCTTTCACGTGGTTATCCTAACTTTCGTGTGGTTATCCTGACTTTCATGTGGTTATCCTAACTTTCATGTGGTTATCCTATCTTTCATGTGGTTATCCTATCTTTCACGTGGTTATCCTATCTTTCATGTGGTTATCCTAACTTTCATGTGGTTATCCTAACTTTCATGTGGTTATCCTATCTTTCATGTGGTTATCCTAACTTTCACGTGGTTATCCTAACTTTCATGTGGTTATCCTAACTTTCACGTGGTTATCCTAACTTTCACGTGGTTATCCTAACTTTCATGTGGTTATCCTAACTTTCACGTGGTTATCCTAACTTTCATGTGGTTATCCTAACTTTCATGTGGTTATCCTAACTTTCATGTGGTTATCCTAACTTTCATGTGGTTATCCTAACTTTCATGTGGTTATCCTATCTTTCATGTGGTTATCCTGACTTTCATGTGGTTATCCTAACTTTCACGTGGTTATCCTAACTTTCATGTGGTTATCCTATCTTTCATGTGGTTATCCTGACTTTCATGTGGTTATCCTAACTTTCACGTGGTTATCCTAACTTTCACGTGGTTATCCTAACTTTCATGTGGTTATCCTAACTTTTTAAAGTTGGAAGCACCATTGAAGCCCTTCCTGCACTCCACATCGCCAAATCGGTCTTTAAATGGTATGGGCATACTTGTCTAGAAAACATCCATCCGTTTATATATTCATGACAAAGTATATATTTCCCTTAGATGTGCTCCATCTAAACAGCGTACCAAATTATTCAACTCAGTTTCTCCTTCAAGTACCATCTCAACAATGAACCCTGTGTGTCTGTGGGAAATGTGGGAAAGGGCCTTTGTTGCCATAGCAATGTACTATGCACTTGCTCTGGGCAGAGACTAATTGCAAATTGAACTCTGTGAATTGATAGTGCAGCTAGCTACTGGTGATCATGCTGATATTAATATACTCGTGCTGATATTGACATTGGTATTATTGTGTGAAGCTACGTTTTCTCGCTAGCTACAGTTGAAGTCGGAAGTTTACATACACCTTAGCCAAATACATTTAAACTTAGTTTTTCACAATTCCTGACATTTAAATTCCCTGTTTTAGGTCAGTTAGGATCACCACTTTATTTTAAGAATGTGAAATGTCAGAATAATTGTAGAGAGAAGGATTTATTTCAGCTTTTATTTCTTTCATCACATTCCCAGTGGGTCATAAGTTTACATACACTCAATTCGTATTTGGTAGCATTGCCTTTAAATTGTTTAACTTGGGTCAAACATTTTGGGGTAGCCTTCCACAAGCCTCCTACAATAAGTTGGGTGAATTGTGGCCCATTCCTCCTGACAGAACTAGTGTAACTGAGTCAGGTTTGTAGGCCTCCTTGCTCGCACATGCTTTTTCAGTTCTGCCCACACATTTTCTATAGGATTGAGGTCAGGGCTTTGTGATGGCCACTCCAAAACCTTGACTTTGTTGTCCTTAAGCCATTTTGCCACAACTTTGGAAGTATGCTTGGGGTCATTGTCCATTTGGAAGACCCATTTGCGACCAAGCTTTAACTTCCTGACTGATGTCTTGAGATGTTGCTTCAATATATCCACATAATTTTCCTTCCTCTTGATGCCATCTATTTTGTGAAGTGCACCAGACCCTCCTGCAGAAAAGCACCCCCACAACATGATGCTGCCAACACTGTGCTTCACGGTTGGGATGGTGTTCTTCGGCTTGCAAGCCTCCCCCTTTTTCCTCCAAACATAACAATGGTCATTATGGCCAAACAGTTCGATTTTTGTTTCATCAGACCAGAGGACATTTCTCAAAAAGGTACAATCTTTGTCCCCATGAGCAGTTGCAAACCGTAGTCTGGCTTTTTTATGGTGGTTATGGAGCAGTAATGCTTCTTCCTTGCTGAGCAGCCTTTCAGGTTATGTCGATATAGGACTTGTTTTACTGTGGATATAGATACTTTTGTACCTGTTTCCTCCTGCATCTTCAGAAGGTCCTTTGCTGTTGTTCTGGGATTGATTTGCAGTATGACGGCTGCGTGGTCCCATGGTGTTTATACTTGCATACTATTGTTTGTACAGATGAACATGGTACCTTCAGGCGTTTGGAAATTGCTCCCAAGGATGAACCAGACTTGTGGAGGTCTACAATTTTTTTTCTGAGGTCTTGGCTGATTTCTTTTGATTTTCCCATGATGTCGAGCAAAGAGGCTCTGAGTTTGAAGGTAGGCCTTGAAATACATCCACAGGTACACCTCCAATTGACTCAAATTATGTCAATTAGCCTATCAGAAGCTTCTAAAGCCATATTTAAAGGCACAGTCAACTTAGTGTATGTAAACTTCTGACCCACTGGAATTGTGATATAGTGAATTATAAGTGAATTGTGATATAGTGAATTATAAGTGAAATAATCTGCCTGTAAACAATTGTTAGAAGAATTACTTGTGTCATGCACAAAGTAGATGTCCTAACTGACTTGCCAAAACTATAGTTTGTTAAGATGAAATCTGTGGAGTGGTTGAAAAATGAGTTTTAATGACTTCAACCTAAGTGTATGTAAACCTCCGACTTCAACTGTACCTAGGAGTTTATCAGATAACTATTTATTTTCTGTTTTCTGCGTTGTGACGGGTATTCAAACCAGCGATCTTTCGGTTACTGGCCCAATGCTTTAACCGCTAGGCTACCTGCCGCCCATTTACTGCTAGTGAAGTTGCTAACTACAGCTAACTGGGCTAGTCATTGTCTAAATGACAGGTAGAAACACATTCATGAACTTAAAGGGGTTTCTAAACCCCAGGGGCTAGTTACCCCAGTTACACTCATCCAACATATATTACTACTTTACTCAAACATTTTCTAAATTTTTCTCTCTAAAGAAGTGGATTATTTATGTTAAGGCTTTCCTACTTGTATAATTAAAAAACAATTATACACCTAACTTCATTGGAATATATCTACAACTTTTTAAACATTTCAAAAAATTACATCAACTTACCACAAACACACTCATCCAACATATATTACTACTTCACTCAAACATTTTCTAAATTTTGACGATTTAAAATGCATTTGATACATTATCAATTTTGTGGTATGAATTTACAAATTACATCAGACATCATAACATACATCATGATGTCTGATGTATTTTTTCATTTCAATATCCTTTAACTGTTATAAAATATTTTGTCCAACGTAATTATAGCCATAACTGCCACAGGGGCATGTAAAACTTTAATGATACATAGTCTTTGTTCTCATCTGAAAGGGACTATCATCTGATCTGTCAAGTGCTTGGCGGATCAGCGGTACGTGAGCCCCCTCTGCTGCCTAGCTGCAGCCAACCAGTGACATGCGGTAAAATTTCAAAGAGCGGGATTCAATCATGTAAACATTTGACGGACAGCGCGTGCAGCTAACACGCGCCTGAATTCACAGATAGGGGTAGACAAACATGTTGCAATGGTCACACTTATGTTTGTTTAGAACATAGAAATAATCGGGTTTGCTATTGAAATTTAAATTAACAAAAGACTGACCTTTTTAAATTAAGCGAACATAGACCCCGCCCCCTCGTCCCCTATTCCGCATATCGTGCATTGGAATTATGTGTGGTTGACTCACTGTAGTTTTAATCTTATCGTATCCTTTCAAGGTTGAGTTTACAGACAGAGCAATACACTCAATTTTCTCCTCCCTCCTTTAGCGTGGAGAGATGGGAGGTTCTCTGGATTGTTCCGCAAATGTTCCATGACGTGAAAATAGGGGGTTCGCAAGGGGTTCTCATATTCTATCTATCTATTTCTCAGGATATGATAGCCCAGTTCCACAAGATATCGCACATTACTAATGTAGGTTAGACTGGTAATATCTATTCTTTATCTCTAATCACCAGGGGAGGTAAGAGAGATAATTACATTTTGTTCCAGCCAGGATGCCAAGACAGGAAAACAAGCCATCTTGGAATGTGAGGTGCAATTTCATGTGGTCTTCTTTGATCAAGCCATATCTAGGAAGAGGACATGAAGATTCACTCTTAGAGAAAAAGGTTGTCTTTGGGCATGTCTCGGTTGAAGCACCCTTATGGTTCTATATACAGTATAAGCCACATATAAGCCACACATGCTTTTAGAAGCCCTCTCGGATGAAAAGGGTTCCATGTACTTGTACCAGGAGAATATATCCTGAGTGCAAGGCTGGTAGTGCTCTCTTGCCGGGCATGACACAGGCAACAGAGCACAAACAACCTGGCACCCAGGCTAGGAGAATAGAGTCAAGATGAAGAACCTTAGCAGAGATGAGCATTTTGTTGCCATGGGAACTCTGAAGAATTATCCCACATCCTTGTAAGAATCACATTGATAATAGCCTAGTGCAACAGCTGAACATGGTTGGACACAATGAAACCAATGAAGCTTGATATATTCACCTCAGATTTGCCTTAATTTTATATAGATGTTATATTAATCACAAACTATCACATTCAGAGTTATATAGAGAACCACTTTTAAAAATTAGATTTGAGGAAAAGTCTAAGTATCATAAGTATGTTATGATGTCTGATGTATGTTATGATGTGTTATGTCTGATGTACGTTATGATGTCTGATGTATGTTATGATGTCTGATGTATGTTATGATGTCTGATGTATGTTATGATTGATGTATGTTATGATGTCTAATGTATGTTATTATGTCTGATGTATGTTATGATGTCTGATGTATGTTATGATGTCTGATGTATGTTATGATGTGTTATGTCTGATGTATGTTATTATGTCTGATGTATGTTATGATGTCTGATGTATGTTATGATGTCTGATGTATGTTATGATGTCTGATGTATGTTATGATGTCTGATGTATGTTATGATGCCCCCACTTCTCTCTGTCTCTCAACACCCCCCCCTCGCTCTCTCTCATTCCCATCTGTTCTAGTAATAATATAATTAGTGCCTCATTGCTAGAGGGTGGTGTGTACAGCATGTTGTGGTGTTCAATCACATGTACATTTGTTTAGGATTTGATCCGGTCAGCAGAGCTGTGTGGGGGTGTGAGCGTGTGGGTGGGTGTGTGGGTGGGTGTGGGTGTGAGCGTGTGGGTAGGTGTGAGCGTGTGGGTGTGGTGTGAGCGTGTGGGTGTTGTGTGTGAGTTTGTGGGTTTGTGAGCGTGTGAGTATGGTGTTTGTGTGGTGTGTGTGAGCGTGTGGTTGTGGTGTGTGAGTGTGTGGGCGTGTGAGACTGTGTGTGTGAGTGTGTGTGTGTGTATGTATGCGTGTGTGTGTGTGTGTGTGTGTGTGTGTGTGTGTGTGTGTGTGTGTGTGTGTGTGTGTGTGTGTGTGTGTGTGTGTGTGTGTGTGTGTGTGTGAGCGTGTGTGTGGTGGATGTGTGTGTGCGCAGAGCACAGCTCAGATACTGGGAATGCCAAGCAGTGTGTGTGGAACATCCAGGGGGACAGAACATGGGTGCATCCCAAATGGCACCATATTACCTATATGGGCCCTGGTCGAAAGTAGTGCACTATATAGGTAGCAGGGTGTCATTTGGGATGTAGCATTATATTTATAGACTGGCGACTTGACCTTCACTGCACACTGAGTATCAGCCATTTTAGTGCCGGTCCTCCAGATAGTGAATACAGACAGGCAGCATAATGAATCTCAGCTGCAATGCAGTGCACTCATATATTTAGCCTATTTTGTTATTATTATTATTATTATTATTGTAATTATTATTATTATTATCATCATCATTATACCCATCTGTAACAGTAATAGACTTACTAAAGAAGCCCCATATCTATCAGAGCTTTTTATTTTTTGCATTTTGATTCATTACATTTAGGTAAAATGTAGGTGGTTTTGTGGCTACTTTAAGAGGAATTGAAATGCAAACACTGCAGGCCTAATATCTGGACGGAATATAAAAGCTAGAATTCTTAGTTACAGTATCAATTTATGGACCTATAAATGTAATGACATATACCCATTGATTATTCAAGAATATAACTTATAAATGCCTTATAAGCTTAGTTCAACTGTCATACCCTGTCAGAACCCCAAATGTAAGCTTGTTTTACTCCAATGCTAGTAAAACATGTAAACAAACACCGTATGGCCTCAAAACATGGTTAAGACTATAATGTTGATATCATTGATGGTAACACCTTGCATCTGTCTATGGATTTGACAGTGTTTACGTTTCCCCGGGCCCATTCAGCTTTTTACCAAAACAGAGGCGGGCTGTCCTCTTTGTTATTGTTTCAACTAAGGATTCTAGCTTTAAAGTTTACTATGATGTATATAAATACGTCAATGTGTTTTATTTTCATATAACTGTTACAGAAACTGAGTAAGTCAACATATGTTGTGCTGTGTAGGTTTTATATTACACATAAGCCTCTCCTAAAATGTCCCTAACTGCAGTACATAGCTGGTGCAAACCCTCTACCAAGAACTCCTATTCATAGCAGCATCCAGTTGTTCTCACCCAATAGCACCTACTGAAACTGAAGAGGAGGGTCACGGCAGGTCAGGTATTTGTAGTTGTGATAATTGTATTGTATTAAAAGGGCAAAGATTCACACAAATGACAGAGGTGCACATTGCATCCATACAATTAAGTAACATGATGATTTCGATGAACACTACCATGGTGATGGTAAAACAGTAGTTCAAGTAGATCAAATTCATTTTAAATCAGAAGATACCACTTCTTTAAAAGACAAAATAAATAATCGTAACTATGTGAATATGTTCATAAACAATGAATTAATCATAATTACTGCTGTCAGTGACAGCAGAGAGTTGATTGGGATATTCTTGGGGGTTTAGACTGACTGCAGTAGTACATAGGCTGCATAGTACACAGCCAGCTCAGACGGAACAGAGCAGAACGGAACAGAGCAGAACGGAACAGAGCAGAAGGGAACAGAACAGAGCAGAACAGAAGGGAACGGAACAGAACAGAACGGAACAAAACAGAAGGGAACGGAACAGAGCAGAACGGAACAGAGCAGAACGGAACAGAGCAGAACGGAACAGAGCAGAACGGAACAGAGCAGAACGGAACAGAGCAGAACGGAACAGAGCAGAACGGAACAGAGCAGAACGGAACAGAAGGGAACAGAACGGAACAGAAGGGAACAGAACGGAATAGAGCAGAACAGAGCAGAACAGAAGGGAACAGAACAGAACAGAGCTTTATTGTTAATCCAAGGATAGAGCAGTTTATTTGGCATCACCTTACAAACTGCCTGCTGCATATCTATATAATAAGATAGTTTGCTCTCCTGAGGATGGTGTCCTAATTTTAGCCAACAAATTTGCTTTGGGAAATGTTCACCACATCATTGGTCCACTTCTGAATTCATACAGTTTAACCACCTGGTCTGGGTTTCCCAAAAACAGCGTAGCACTAAGATCATCTTAATTCCATTGAAACTAAATAGACGGAAGATGATCTTAGTGCTACGATGCTTTTGGGAAACCCAGCCCAGGTCAGGAAGAGAGAGCGAGAGCATGTCTTAGAAGCTAACCAGACCGTGGTAGATTAGTGTAGGCTATAGTGATTACATCACATTTAAACACCTCATAATTTTTTCCTCTTTGTGCTATATGGCAAGGAAGAATGTAGTATGTAGCTGTCAGTGATCATAGTGACATGTTGCCCATCTCCAAGAGGTGTTCAAAGTGTCTGCTGTGTTTTGGCCCACTGAGAGAGTTTAAATCCCCAAATAGCAAACTCTGGTTTCATCCGCATCCCTCAGTGTATGTGGGTCATCCCAGGTTATCAGACTCTAGTATATTCAGGGATCCCAGACCTGCTAAAATACTTTTGGATGTATAGAGAACCCAGTCTACCCACACTGAGAAGGTGTAGTTAAATATTCTATTCTACTCCATGCCATGCTATTTTATTCTGTCCTGGACCCGCTGAGAAAGTTTAAGTTGTCTGCTGTGTTTTGAACCTCTAGCTGTCTGTTGTGTGCCAAACCCTGGCAAAAGAAGAGTTTTGACTACATGTTTCCCCCCCACACTGAGACAGTGTATCTGTCGGCTGTGTTTGAGAAAGTGTCCTAAACCGTGGGCTGTTGTGTAATCCCTCACTGGGCCCCTTTGCTATTTCTGTGCCTGGGTCCCGCGTCACGCATGGGTATTTTCTCTGGTGACTAGCTCACATCAATAGATCTCCTAATGCACGCTCAGTCAGCTAGCATCAGCGGCGGCAACGTCCGATTGATAAGATTTTACCCTCGCTAAATCTGATCATTATTGTTTATGTTATTTCTATAACCCAGGGACGTGGAGAATGGACAGATGGAATTTGCAATATGAGGAATGTGACATGTGACTGGCGATATGGGACAAGGACAGAGTATACTAATGTCAGGTTTGTCTGAGGATTATATTCGATATCTGCATGGCCGTCTGTCTGCTGCTTGTGGAGAGGCTATTTGCTAACCACAGACAGACGTTGTGGTAGAAAACATCTGTCATCTTACATCGATGTTTATTCTGCATGTTGTGTTCTGTGTGTGCTGTCATGCCAGGGATTTTCTGCCTCATTGTCACTGACACTGTGTTTTCCTAATAAAATGTATGGATGAGGGGCTAATGTTGGACTACATGACTGTCATATCCCAGTTATGAGATGTTTTGTATAGCTTGAACGTGATGCAGTGGCATTGACGTTTTCCATAACCTATGTACAGTATATTTCCCATTGTCTCCATGCAACATACTTCAGCTGTGTTTCTGTACCATGTCTTATCAGCATGTAAGTGTATAAGCATACGGTATCTTGAATATGAAGAGACCTCTTCCAATAGTCACCCCCCTCCTCTCGTCCACTCAAGCACAAGTGCACGCTCAATCACACACATGCAATCAGCAACATTCACACGCCAATAGCCGAAAACACGCTGACTTAACACCCAACAGCCTCCTAAAGTATCACTCACTTGCCATATTCCTGTGAACTGTTTTGATATACCATGAATGATCTATACTACTGTAACGCGTGACACAACCATTGGCTTTACCTAAATGAGGAATAGATGGATAGAGTATAGAGTATATCTGCTGAGGGAATGTGTAAATATGATTTAGCGGAGGTTGGGAAGTGTAGTCTATATCAGCTGAGGGAACGTGTAAATATGACTTAGCAGAGGTTGGGAAGTGTAGTCTATATTAGCTGAGGGAATGTGTAAATATGACTTAGCAGAGGTTGGGGAGTGTAGTCTATATTAGCTGAGGGAATGTGTAAATATGACTTAGCAGATGTTGGGAACTGTAGTCTATATCAGCTGAGGGAACGTGCAAATATGACTTAGCAGAGGTTGGGAAGTGTAGTCTACATACAGTACAGGCTGTGTCCTTCCCTCTCTATATCCGTAGTGTAGTTCAGAAGAGAGGTATGCATTGTTTCAGTGAGGTAGGCTTATCTCCCTGACACCCTGCACTCGTAGTTCCCTCCTCTTATTGCTTTAGGATGGAAACATACCCAGCTATGAGGTCAAAACGACCTTGAGGAGAGAGAGAGAGATCCCCTGTCCCCTCCCTCTTAAGGCTTACAATGTTGTCACCTCTGCCCTGAGTGGCACCTCACTTTGGTTACCTCTGGAAACATTCTCTTGTAGAATGTATCAAGAGGTCACATTTTACAGTATACACTATATACTGTATTCTCCTTTTTGGTCTGTCAGTCTAGGAGAGGAATACGAACCCTATCAGATAGCTGTAGTGTTTAGCCCTGTGTCAAGTGGGAGGATAAAGTACTTCCCATTTAAATATTAGTTGGACATTCTAGCAGTAGAAGCGTAGCCTCTTTGATTTAATGTATTTTTTTTTTTTATCTCTGCATCTTAAGAGTCACCTTGGATTTGTATCATCTCTCCGGTTTGTCTGACAAATGCGTATCATGTGTGTGTAACAAAGAGAGAAGGAACAGTAGGAAGGAACACTCTAACAAAGAGAGGGATCACTGGTTGTAACAAAAAGAGAGAGCAGTAGGATGGAACAGACAGAGAGAGCAGTAGGATGGAACAGACAGAGAGAGCAGTAGGATGGAACAGACAGAGAGAGCAATAGGATGGAACAGACAGAAAGAGCAGTAGGATGGAACAGTAGGAGAGAGAAGTAGAATGGAACAGACAGAGAGCAGTAGGATGGAACAGAGAGAGAGCAGTAGGATGGAACAGACAGAGAGAGCAGTAGGATGGAACAGACAGAGAGCAGTAGGATGGAACAGAGAGAGAGCAGTAGGATGGAACAGAGAGAGAGCAGTAGGATGGAACAGAGAGAGAGCAGTAGGATGGAACAGATAGAGAGAGCAGTAGGATGGAACAGACAGAGAGCAGTAGGATGGAACAGAGAGAGAGCAGTAGGATGGAACAGAGAGAGAGCAGTATGATGGAACAGACAGAGAGAGCAGTAGGATGGAACAGACAGAGAGAGCAGTAGGATGGAACAGACAGAGAGAGCAGTAGGATGGAACAGACAGAGAGCAGTATGATGGAACAGACAGAGAGAGCAGTAGGATGGAACAGACAGAGAGAGCAGTAGGATGGAACAGACAGAGAGAGCAGTAGGATGGAACAGACAGAGAGAGCAGTAGGATGGAACAGACAGAGAGAGCAGTAGGATGGAACAGACAGAGAGAGCAGTAGGATGGAACAGACAGAGAGCAGTATGATGGAACAGACAGAGAGAGCAGTAGGATGGAACAGACAGAGAGAGCAGTAGGATGGAACAGACAGAGAGAGCAGTAGGATGGAACAGACAGAGAGAGCAGTAGGATGGAACAGACAGAGAGAGCAGTAGGATGGAACAGACAGAGAGAGCAGTAGGATGGAACAGACAGAGAGAGCAGTAGGATGGAACAGACAGAGAGAGCAGTAGGATGGAACAGACAGAGAGAGCAGTAGGATGGAACAGACAGAGAGCAGTAGGATGGAACAGACAGAGAGAGCAGTAGGATGGAACAGACAGAGAGAGCAGTAGGATGGAACAGACAGAGAGAGCAGTAGGATGGAACAGACAGAGAGAGCAGTAGGATGGAACAGACAGAGAGAGCAGTAGCTCATAGGCTGTCCTAATTAAGAGTAGCTCAGAGGGTTTGAACCAGATAATCTTACATAACCTCGTTAAAGAGCACACAGCCTTTGATACTGAGAAGATGAGAATGATGTTCCCTCTGAGACCCAGCATACCATGAAGCCCCACGGTGTAGAGCTGAGGTATAGAACAAGATTACATACCCTGCTCCAAGGTATAGAGCTGAGGTATAGAACAAGATTACATACCCTGCTCCAAGGTGTAGAGCTGAGGTATAGAACAAGATTACATACCCTGCTCCAAGGTGTAGAGCTGAGGTATAGAACAAGATTACATACCCTGCTCCAAGGTGTAGAGCTGAGGTATAGAACAAGATTACATACCCTGCTCCAAGGTATAGAGCTGAGGTATAGAACAAGATTACATACCCTGCTCCAAGGTGTAGAGCTGAGGTATAGAACAAGATTACATACCCTGCCCCAAGGTGTAGAGCTGAGGTATAGAACAAGATTACATACCCTGCCCCAAGGTGTAGAGCTGAGGTATAGAACAAGATTACATACCCTGCTCCAAGGTGTAGAGCTGAGGTATAGAACAAGATTACATACCCTGCTCCAAGGTGTAGAGCTGAGGTATAGAACAAGATTACACACCCTGCTATGGAGCTATAGAGTGCATCCCAAATAGCACCCTATCCCCTATATAGTGCACTACGTTTGCACAGGGCCCATAGTGTAATGGAGCAGTGACACAGGTAGCCCCATGATATGGAGCAGAGTTATATGACAAGATAATTAACAATACACATATCCAGCGTCTTTGATGAGTTTAGAGTCCAAGTGCACACATACAGCATGCATGCACACACACACACTGTGGTTTTAGTACACCGGCCAGGGGTTAGATGAGGTACAGGTTTTTGAGAGAGTCTGGTTATTATTTTCTTTCCTGCTGTGATCACCGGTCATTATGCACCAAGTTTATTTGAAGGAGGAACTATTTTGGAAACGGATTTCGCCTGTGAGGTTATAAGGTCCGGAAAGAAATCATTAGCAAAGTGTTTATATGACCTGTTTTATGTTTCTGGTTGGGAGGAACAGTAAAGGGGTTGCACATAAAGGACAGTATTTTCTTAAGTAAGTAGTTGTGCTATTTTTTTATTGAGTTTTTTCTAATTAGTCTTGTATTATCTATTTGGTTGGGACAATGCATGGGTGTCCTTAATGTATAATTGTGAATTGTTTAATTTATTATTCTGTTTCTGTTTTCTTTCAGATTACCCTTTCCTGCAACCACACGTCCCTACTTCCCTACTACAGTAACATAAAGGACTTTATCGTCTGTTGGAAATCACCCCTGAAGAAGAAGGTGACATTGGAATCGTCATGGAGTCACTAGAAACTAATGCAGAGGCAAAACGCTCTAAAGAGGCTCTGGAAAAGACAGTTCCCCAGAGAAAGTCAGCAGCACCAGAACCTTCGACTGCCCAAACTAAAATACCCGCCTCGGCTGATTCGGAGGGGGAGGGGTGGCATCTATGCCCAGAACCTGAGGAGGACCAGAGTAGAAGCACATGTTCAACAGATAAGTCTGACTCAGGGAAACTAAGACAATTAGAAGGGAAATCACTACGCCAATTACAGGATCAACCATGCAGTCATCCTCATTACAATGTATTAACCTCATATCCACCACATAAGAGACAGACAGTTCCCTTTGCTAGACAGAAAACGGCAGATCACTTGGTTTCTGCACTGCCACTTTCACATGTCAGCTGTGGAGGGCCCTCTCCTCAGAGGAGCTCCCCCAGTTTACCCGCGTCTCTCCAACACTGTTCCCAGTCAGGGATAGAGGAGCTATCCAAGGACATGTGTAGTAAGACGGAGCAGAAACAGCAGCAGAGGCCTGGGAAGTATGTTTGTGATTATTGTGGCAGGGCATGTGCCAAACCCAGCGTACTTAAGAAGCATATCCGCTCACATACTGGGGAGCGACCCTACCCCTGCGTGCCCTGCGGTTTCTCCTTCAAAACCAAGAGCAATTTATACAAACACAGAAAATCTCATGCTCACTCCATCAAAGCTGGGACAGTGCCATTTTCAGAACTGGGTTCTTACAATGCCAACATGGATGACCAGAGATCTTTAGAGGGAGAAGGAGAGTTATACTCTGACGCTGAGCAGAGCTCGGACACAGATGAGGACGATTCATCGCTTTTGGACTCTGTTTCAGTGGAGGAACCAGATAGCACCACTGCTGTTAAAATACTGAATCTCATTGCCCAGAAACAGGGAGTTACATTATCTGAGGACGGTTCGTCCAGGCTCTCGGAGATCAATGCTGCTCAAGCTCCAGCCGTTTCTCAGGTCAGCCGTGCAATCCAATCTAGTGCCATCAAGCAGAGGCTGGCCCTACGGCTCTCAGAGAAAAGGAGCAGTGACACTGACACATCTCTCTCCCTGCCTAGCCAGGGAAGCAAAGGCAGCACAGACTCAGGCTACTTCTCACGCTCTGAGAGCGCTGAACACCAAACAAGTGGTCCTCCCAACACAAACGCCAAGTCCTATCAAGAGATAATGTTTGGAAAGTGTTACAAACCGAACCCGAAACAACAGGCCATAACTGTTGTGACTTGCAGGACAGACTTAATGAGTGATCGTAAGACTTCAGAGCGAGGTGTTTCCCGCGTATTCACACAAGAAAAGGAATCAATGGTTGAATCAATCAGAATTAACACACATTCATTTACAAGGGAGGACATTAAGGAGGCTCAACTAGAGCTCTCTGATTCTGGACAGCTGGTCCGGAGCAACTCGATGCCCACGTCCTCGGTGGCATGTCAGGACATGTCACAAGGCCTGCGAGGCAGCCACTCCTTTGATGAAAGGGCATCCCCTGGAGGCATTAGGAGACTTACGAGACAGGCTGCCTTTGAACACTCTGCACACGATGGACCTCCTGACCATTATGGAAACATCTCTGATATTTCCAACCTTGGAGTGGAGATGGAAAGTTTCACCATCCAACAAAAGCAAGCGATGGAATTTGCGACGAGGAAACGACGGAAGGAAAAATGTGTTGCGGAGGAGGAGGATGTAGGAGGCCAGTATCACACAGACTATGATCACTCTAAAGAGATGAGTGACTATGATTCAAAGCAAGCCTCTCAAGGTGCTCTAACCACTACATCCTCAGTGAAAGGACATGCCCAAAGCGTGCATACACAGGATAGAACACAATGTGATAGACTGGAAAGGGAAATGTGGGAAAAGAGAGCAAGAGAAGAGAGAAGATGTTTAGGTAACGTCATCTCTGTGATTCAACACACTAACTCCCTAACCAGGTCTCTCTCTGAACAGTCAGAATCTTACAACTACCAGAGACAGGATAAGCCTTCCTCAATGGAAGTGGTGGAGCAAACCGAAACTCGAGAGATGCATAAAAGGACTGAGATCTTTGCACACCAGTTGAGTGACAGTAGATTATTAGATAAGTCGTATCAAATGACACCTAAACTAGTCCGTCAGTCCAACATACCGGTCCCAGAGATCAGGGTGACTGTAGAACCAGACAGTCCAGAGAAAGCAGCTGAGGTGAAACAGGTGAAGGTGAAGGAACCTGATAGACATATAGAGGAGTTCCAATGGCCTCAGAGGAGTGAAACCCTGTCTCAGTTCCCCCCAGAGAAACTCCCTCCAAAGAAGAAGAGACTGCGCTTAGCTGACTTGGAGCACTCCTCTGGCGAGTCTAGCTTCGAGTCGGCCTGTACAAGCCTCTCCCGGAGCCCCAGTCAAGACAGCAACTTATCCTACTGCTCCAGCTTCTCGTTTGACCGAGAGGAGCGAGAGAGAGAGGTTATCCCCAAGCCAGCTTCCCCAGCGGCTAGACAGGATGAGTTTGGCAAAGCATTGGAGTTCTTAGCGGTGCCAGGAAGCGGCCACTCCCTCTCTGTCCTGAACCAGCGTCAACATCATGAAATGAGACGTTCCTCTTCAGAACAGGCACCGTGTCACTCCCAGTGCAGAGAGTTCCCAGAGGTCCGCAGCATATCGTTTGACTACGGCAGTCTCTCTCCAACGGCCAAAGTTAGACATGCGGAACTCAGCGCCAGCTACTCAGAGCCCAGGCGGGGTAACTTGGTAAGACAGGAGTCCTTGAATGTTGACCTTGAATTTGCACATCCAGTCCTTCCGCTAAATATTCTTCCTCAGTACCTCAGCAATGCCCTGTCGTTCTCAGCCACTGCTCTGCACTCTCAGTCTCTGCCAATGTTCGCCCCTCAGCCGTCACACTCTGGTCTCCTAGTTCCTGTTAGAATCCAGACTCACGTGCCATCCTACGGTAGCATCACTTACACCACTGTGTCCCAAATTGTAGATGATCCATACAAAAGCGTTAGCTCCACCAGAACCTCTTCTCTCGCTTCTCACTTTGCAAATTTAGCCACGAATTTGGATACATCTAATCTATTATTAGGACACCCCCGTGGACTGTTGACCAACCCAGTCCAGGTTCAAGTTCTAGATCTGCCCCCAGCTAAGCTAAAGACAGGCATCCCTCTCTCCCTGACCTCCAGGACGATCTCCACCACCAACTGTGGGTCCAGTAGTGGGTCCAACAAACGCATGCTGTCTCCAGCCAGCAGCTTGGACCTGTTCATGGAGGTCAAACAGCAGAAACGCGTCAAAGAGGAGAAAATGTACGGTGAGATAGTGGAGGAGTTGGGTGCAGTGGAGTTAGGTAATTATAATGTGACTGAAGAGAACAAGCACAGTTTAAAGTCAGAGTTTAAAAGTGACACCAACCAGGGAGCATCACTTTCAGGCTTTCCAACCAGAGCATCCTCACTTCATTCTCACAACGAGCCAGCAAGTGGAAGCTTAATCTCACCTCAGCAACAAGTGCCAGAAAGTCCTGATTCCCCTATGGATAACTCCCCAACAGAAGCAAGCCTACATCCACACGCTCTGCTTTCTCTAAAGGATTTCAATGAGTCTGGCATGGACAGCAAGGCACAGATGGACGTGCTGGTGCAGTTAGTCAAAGGTCAGGGCATCCTCATCTCTGACGGGGAAAACACCAAACTGATATCTCAGTTTCCAAGTCTCCGCACAATGACAGGTGTGAGTTGGTGTTATCTGAACTACACCAAGCCAAGCAGCACCCTCAGCAGCTCTCCCCTGTCCTCTGTGTACGCTACGTGGTGCGTCAGTTCCCATAACCCCAACCCTCCTTACCTCAACACCAGTGCCACCCTGGCTTTGCTCCGCTCCAAACAGACAACTAACACATGGGTGTACACCATGGCTGCCATGTACCAACCTGGGACTGGGAAGCTGGTCTCCTCCTCACTCTTATGGAGGCAGCAGCTCGGGCTGGTGAGAACCTTGGTTGTTCCTTATTTATTCGGTCCAAATCTCTCATAAATGTCTGTATTGAATGTATGTTTTTGCTATCCTGGAATCAAGTTACATCTTAAGCATATCATCTAATTGTAATCATATTATACTCATTCTTGTATACCTAAACTGCATGTTCACAGAATGTTTAATTATTTATTCATTCTTTGTATCAATGTTTATTGTTTATTGTTTATGCTTATGTTTCATTTGGCTACAGAGCAATCCGGAGCTCAAAGAGCTGCAAGTGATCTCCTATGGAAGGAAAGTGAAGGATGCCAGCTGCAGGGTTAAAGCAGGGAAGGAGGACTGGAAAGAGAGGGAGGTCTCCTCGAAACAAACAGCAGTGCCAACACCAACACCAACACCGACACAGACCCGGATCAAAATCTTTGAAGGAGGGTCAGTTATGATAATATCACATGAATCAATAAGCAATAGAATATTACTTATGTTTGTAATGTGTACTTGTTTTATAAAGGGTTTACGCCTGGTGGTGCAAATTATTTTACTTTATTTAACCTTTATTTAACCTTTATTTAACCTTTATTTAACCTAGTAGTCCCATTGAAGTCAGAAGACCCCTTTAAAAGGGAGATCTGGAATTCGATTGAATAGCTGTTTTCACTTACCTTGCATGTCTATAGCTTCTTATAATCTAGAACACGTGTCAAACTCATTCCACAGAGGGCCAAGTATCTGCAGGTTTTTGCTCCTCCTTTGTACTTGATTGATCAATTCAGGTCATTGATTAGTTAGGAACTCCCCTCACCTGATTGTCTAGGTCTTAATTGGACACAAATTGAAAGGAAATAACAAAAAAACAGCATACACTCGGCCCTCCGTCGAATGAGTTTGACACCCCTGGTATAGAACATCACATTAAGGATTGTTTTTGTCCCTCAGGTTCAAGTCCAATGAGGACTATGTGTACGTGAGAGGCAGAGGCCGGGGGAAGTATATCTGTGAGGAGTGTGGCATCCGCTGTAAGAAACCTAGTATGCTGAAAAAACATATACGCACCCACACTGATGTCAGACCCTACGTCTGCAGGGTCTGCAACTTTGCTTTCAAAACTAAAGGTGGGTTTCGCTTCCATTGAAATGAATGAGACAAGAGCTGAACAAGCACTCTGTGACAACTGCTGATTTAAAAAAAGGTTTATTAAATAAAACTAGATTGAATGATGATTGAATGGATGACAACAGTAACATTTATTCCCCAACCCAAAAGGTACAATTGAATGATAATGATGAGCAATGAATCTTTAACGTTTGTCCTACAGGAAACCTGACCAAACATATGAAGTCAAAGGCTCACATGAAGAAGTGTCTTGAGCTTGGAGTGTCAGTCACAGTGGATGATACAGAAACACTGGAATCTGGTAGGATATCGACCAATGACCAGATAATTACTCAGATATTTTAAACTGATTGTGTAACCCATGGTAACTGTACCATAGAAAGAATGACAGAAACACATTTGATGTATCCTTTGTCTTTATTTGTGTTCTTTCAAACAATGCAGATGACATCCAGCAAGACTCAAAGACCGGGGTCTTGAGCACAGCCAAACACCAGTTTTCAGATGCTGATGACTCTGATGGTATGGATGAAGAGATCGACGATATCGACGAAGATGATGACGACGATGATGACTACGACGGTGACTCTACTCCCAAGATCCTTTCCCGGAGCACCAGCCCTCAGCCCTCCGGCGTAGCCTCTCTCTCGGTCACAGCTACCGCCGTCATCCAGGGTGTGTCGTCAGACCTCCATGGCTGTCCCCTCAGTACCGTCATCCAGGGTGTGTCGTCAGACCTCCATGGCTGTCCCTTCAGTACCTTCCATCCCCTCCCCAGCTGCCTCTCAACCTACACCCTGCCTGCCATCGAAGTCCACCCCCATTCCCATCCTCCCTCCATGGTCAGGAGGACAGGGCCAGACCGGAGGACTGTGTTGGCCTCCAGCCTGGACAAGGAGGACTGTAGCCTGGCTATGCTGTCTCCTGACCAGGGCTGTCTGTTCTTCGACCCCTATCCCACCTGTCTGCTGTCCCCCGGCTGGGAGTCCCCTCTGAGGGAACCGCCGCCCTCCCGTCTCCGCTACCCCTCACCCCGGAGAGACCTCTCCCCGCGGGGGCGTTCCTCACCTCGATGGGACACATCCCCACTGAGGCCCAGCTCCCCCAACCTCACCCCAATCCAGCACCTCTCTCCGGCCTGTATGGAGAGGCCCCTGTCCCCAGGTGGAGTGGACCTGGTTGGGAGGAGGCAGAGGGTGGTGCTCAGGGCTGTGTCTCCACGTAGAGGGGGCTCACAACATAGAGACTCTGGGGATAAAACCAGACAGCAAGCCAAGGCTGAACTGGTCCAGCAGGGAGGGGCCATTGAAATGGATATGGTATGTAATATAGTTGTTTACAGTATGTTTTCATTGACTAGTATATGCTTTTCCATGCATATTATCTGACTTCATTTCAACTCAGTTCAACAACTGGATTGTTCGTGTTCTTGATGTAAAACCTTTATTAATCGTAATGTTTTTTTTCACCATTGGTATCCCTGCAACTTGTTTCAAGCAAGAAACTGTAGAAAAGTGTATTTTGATAGTCACTATAACTTGTTGTCTTTAGGATCAGAGGAGAAGCGTGGTTCCCTGCCTGCCTGGTTCCTCCTGCTCCAGTTATCCCCATCAGAACCTCTTCAGCCACCTTCCCCTACACTCTCAGCAGCAGGCTGGGACTCTCCTCCCCATGGTCCCTATCGGAGGGGTACTGCACTCCCTGCCCTCCTGCTGCTCTGAGCGGACCCATCTGTCAGCCCTGTCCCCTCAGAAGACTGTGCTCCACCAGGAGAGCACTAAGGAGGGGTCTGTCCGCCTGGCAGCCCTAGGTGCAGAGGACTCAGGAGCCCAGAAGCAGGGGAGGGAGATGGGGATGGAGACGGAGAGGGGAGTGGAGATGGAGAGGGGGGTGGAGAGGGACCTGGAGAGGGGGATGGAGAGGGAGAGGCCGTCCCCCCACCAGACACCCCGGGACTCTGAGGAGGAGAACCCCCCTGTCTCTGTCCTCACGGTCAGGAACCCTAAGCAGGAAGAGGTTCTTCAGACCTGCACCAAGGCCATCGCCTCCCTCAGGATCACCTCTGAAGAGCATCTATAGACTGGGGTTGTGTCCCAAATAGCACCATATTCCCTATATAAAGCATCTACATTTGACCAAAGGGCTCTTGTCAAAAGTAGTGCACTATATAAGGTATAGGGTACCATTTGAGACGTACCTAATTTGGGATGTACCTTGGAGCATCCTCCAGGAGCAGCTGAGCCCCCCCCATCCAACGTCCAGTCCTCAGCTAGCATGGTTCTAGATCAATTTGTGCTGTCTTGACAACTGCTATGGTCACACCAACTTCTCTGGTCACGTATGAGTTGGCAAGACAGCACAAACAGATCTGGAACCAGGCTACGTCCACAGTCCCTCTCAACCTCATTCCTATAGACAGACAGACAGACAGACAGACAGACAGACAGACAGACAGACAGACAGACAGACAGACAGACAGACAGACAGACAGACAGACAGACAGACAGACAGACAGACAGACAGACAGACAGACAGACAGACAGACAGACAGACAGACAGACAGACAGACAACATGACTTCATCCAGACCCTGTTAGTTGGGTGTTGGGGGACTCTTCTCTCTGTTACAGTTACTTCAGGTTTCTTCATGTTAGTAGTGCAAAGGTCATGTGTCTAACATGCCCCTCCCCCCACCATACTATGATCTCTATCTGATAGGAAAACAAACCTTTAAATACATAAACAACAGAGACTTTATACTCTCTATGTATTCTATATGAATTAAGAGTGTTTTTGAACTTTTAGGTCAGAGGAGTCCTCGCAGCAAAGGACAAAGTAACACAACAGTTGAAGTGGTGGACACAGGTGCAATACATGGAATTTAAAGAGAATGCCTCTACGTTAATAATGCTTGCGTACACTTGCACACAAACAGAATAATTTATATTTATTATACCCCGTAACCCACTCTTAACACATGTGCATATAAATGCATATGTGTGCTATTTTCAAAATAGGCTTGTTGTTTAAATTGTATTCATATCGCGTGATGATAGTTAAGAATTTGATTCTTTGAGAAATTGGAAAGAAAATAAAGGGGGAAGTATCTAAAATATGAAAGTATTTGAAAACCGAATCTGACCAAATTTAGCGTAGATTTGCTTCTTGTCCAGTTTGGTGCTTTTGAATGAAGAGCAAAGGTCTGCCTTTTCTTTGCTTTCTACATATGTTTTAAATAATCATATTAAGCAAGGAAAAAGTGAATATCATGTTTAAGGAACTTTGAATCAGAATTGTCTGACGTGACAGTGTTATTATCAACAAAAATTGCACACAAAAAATTGCTTTTACTTTGTGTAATTAAATTGCTGGTTTATATAGCTACATTTTATGTAAAATGTATCTATTTGAAATATTTGTTATGTTCCAAATACTCAATGTTGTGGTTTTAGCTTTTTTGAACAAAATGCATGTTTTTGCTATTGCACAAATAGAGAAGTGAGTACTGTAAAATGTCTTTATATATTAGAAACGTAAGCTTTTATTGATGATGGTAAATATTTGACTACTATTTATATGCAGTATATGATCTACACTTATGCAACAGTGTGTCCCACTGACCCATGCTTATGAGATGCTTATGAAGTCATGTCATTGCTTTATAACTTATGGCTTAATCAATTGTTGTTCGTTATTCTGGCCTTAGAACCTTTAAGTATTTAAATAAGCACTTTCATTCTATCTTTGATAACTGGCTGAGATGGTTATTAAGGAGAAATAAAAACAATCATGTGTTCTATTGTGACTTCAAACATTCCACTACTTTTAAAGGGATTATTATCTGAGTGTGCATGTACAGGCCACATAAATTTAACTTCTCTTTCATTTCAAGTGTCAATGCATTTTACTTAATATTTTTGGTAAAGAATATGGGTGCGTTGAGTAGTTTGTAACGACTTGTAACGAAGTACATTGAATTTCTAATTTCCTTTATGTCCATCCATGTGCAATTTTAAGATTTTAACAATTTTTTCAGTGTTGAATTCACATACTTTTTTTATGTGGATTGTAGATACAAAGATAAAATACTAAGATTATCTTTTTCAGAGGTAAAAAATAATGGCTGCATTTCCAATATGGAAGTCAACACGAATGTTAGAAAATTTACTTGACATTTAAAGGTTAACCGTTGAGACATGAGTTTGTGGATTGATTTGAAACACACAACTCAACACGTTTACATTACAGACACAATGTTATAATCAGCTGTACCTCTCACAAGGATGTCTGGGGTAGCTATCGCTGTACCCACTCAATGTACATGCTGTCTCGGGTCATACTGTATGGTACAGTAGGTAGCACATAGCTACAGGGTTGTGTTATGTGTGTATCCAGGTAGGTAAGGGAAATTCTTGCAACCGATAGATACTACTCTCTGTTCAACTACCATACTCCGTTCAAAGACACTTTAAAATTATGTCTTGACCATTCATCCTCTGAATGGCACACATACACAATCCATTTCTCAATTGTCTCAAAGCTTAAAAATCCTTCATCTACACTGATTGAAGTGGATTTAACAAGTGACATCAATAAGGGATCATAGCTTTCACCTGGATTCACCTGGTCAGTTTGTATACTCAGTGTATAGTATTTTCTGTTGCAGAGTATCGTCCGTGTTTTACTCTATTGAACTGCCTTGTGCTTCTCATGTTTATTAAAGTCTGTGTTAAATCACAGATCCTTTACCTCTCAGATTAGATATTGAAGCAGAAGCTCTGTGACTTAATTACATTGACATTTTAGTCATTTATCAGATGCTCTTATAAGTGCGACTTCCAGTTAGTTCATTCATCTTAAGATAGCTAGGTGAGACAACCACATATCACATGGCAGATAATTCCCTTGTTTAGTTATTCACATACAGGACAGTTCTATTTGTGTCTTTATTTTGGAGATTGTTATTGTTTGATGCTCTACTTTTAACAAATTAATTTAAAATAGTTTTTAAATGAATATACTTCGTTCTCACCTATGTCGGAATGTATACTACCAAGTATTAATAATATTATCAGCAATTTATCTCCTTAAAGATTTACCTTTGTGCTTGTTGATAATGAATATCCATAACTATCCACATAGTCTATAGTGTAATCTACAGTTGTTTAGAATTAGAGCAAGCCCAGTGAGGTTTCAGATTATATCATACTCCTCTGGGAGGGAGAACTAGAGTGATGTAGAGATTGATATTCTACTGACATCATCTGGTGATGAATAGTCACTACAGACAGCTCTTACTCTGAGAAAGTGGCAGACTAGCTCCTAAATACAATCATTTATAATCCAGCCACTGTTCCTAAACATACCCTGATCAGTTATACAATGGATTTCATGTGTATATTAGTCATAAAATGTCTTAGCTGTCTATGAATTCAGTCGAAATATGCTGCAGAGTGAGTAAAAGATGGTTGCTGAGTTGTCTAGTGTATCGATCTACATAGTACTGTTGCAAAGTCCTTAAAGTGTCTTGGTCAATATCAACCTAACTCTTGTCTTTAGGTCATTACAAGCTTAGAGGAATAAGGTTTCTGTGGTTTGGAAAGACATTTATTCGTGGTCCTGTCTCTCTGCCTTTCTCCCTCTATGATTTTTTATCTCTCTCTAACTGTTGGTGTCAGAATGTTCCCCTGTCTGTCTCTCTCTGTGTGTTGGTGTCAGAATGTACCCCTGTCTGTCTCTTTCTCTCTCTGTGTTGGTGTCAGTATGTTCCCCTGTCTCTCTCTCTATTGGTGTCAGTATGTTCCCCTGTCTCTTTCTCTGTGTTGGTGTCAGTATGTTCCCCTGTCTCTTTCTCTGTGTTGGTGTCAGTATGTCCCCCTGTCTCTCTCTCTCTGTGTTGGTGTCAGAATGTTCTCCTGTCTCTCTCGCTCTCTATTGGTGTCAGTATGTTCCCCTGTCTCTCTCTGTTGGTGTCAGTATGTTCCCCTGTCTCTCTCTATTTGTGTCAATGTGTTCCCCTCTCTCTCTCTCTGTGTTGGTGTCAGTATGTGCTCTTGTCTCTCTGTGTTGGTGTCAGTATATTCTCTTGTCTCTCTGTGTTGGTGTCAGTATGTGCTCTTGTCTCTCTGTGTTGGTGTCAGTATGTTCTCCTGTCTCTCTCCGTGTTGGTGTCAGTAGGATCCCCTCTCTCTATCTCTCTGTTGGTGTCAGTATGTTCCCCTGTCTCTCTCTCTATTGGTGTCCGTATGTTCCCCTGTCTCTCTCTCTGTGTTGGTGTCAGTAGGTTCCCCTGTCTCTCTCGCTATTGGTGTCAGTATGTTCCCCTGTCTCTCTCTCTGTGTTGGTGTCAGTCGGTTCCCCTGTCTCGCTATTGGTGTCAGTATGTTCCCCTGTCTCTCTCACTGTGTTGTTGTCAGTTGTGTCCCTGTGGTTTATTTTGAGGTCTTATCACAGCTGTTCTATATGTGGGTTAAGAGCCCCCCCCCTCTGTCTCTCTCTCTCTCTCTCTCTCTCTCTCAATCTCGCTCTCTGTCTCTCTCTCCCTTTCTGTCTCTTCTCTCTCTCTCTCTCTCTCTCTCTCTCTCTCTCTCTCTCTCTCTCTCTCTCTCTCTCTCTCTCTCTCTCTCTCTCTCTCTCTCTCGCTCTCTGTCTCTCTCTCCCTTTCTGTCTCTCTCTCTTTCCCTCCTTCTCACTTGCCCATTTCTTTCTCATAGATCCAGGACCTTCTGGTAAGAATCAGTTCAATATCTTGTATGCATTTTGTGTTTTGGTTGATGTAGGCTCAAATATTTTCATGGCTATATGTTTCCTGTTTTCTTGTGGCATCATAGGGATTGTTTGTAAGTATTCTGGATAAGCTATTTTTGGAATGGGTAACAGACTTGTCATAATCGTCAAGTAGTATACTATTTGTATCACGGAGGACCACTTGTTCATTGACATTTTATTAGAAGTTAACTACAATATAGACCTACTGTGTTTTTCCTGTTGTCCTGACTTGCCTAGTTAAATAAAGGTTAAATCAAATACAATTAAAATATGAAATTAGTATTCCGTTCCAAAAGTTTTTCTTGGAATGGATTAGGCAGACAACTTTGAGATTGATGTCCTATCACACTGAAAGACTAATTAGAAATATATACAAATGCAGAAGTGTCCCATTTTTAGACAAGAAGCTGTCAAATATGGTATTACAAGAGAAATATATGTCTTCATTTCTTCTGGGTAAAATTAATCTCTAACTCTGTTGTGTAGTCACTCTTCTGGGTAAAATGAAACTCTTAACTCTGTTGTGTAGTCACCAACAAAAGTGAGGTTTTGAAATAAAATAAATAACATGACCATATTAAGATGTTCCTAAAATAGTATGTGGGCCCAGAACAGGTGGCATGTGCTCTGACTACGCAGCTCTGCCTGTGAAAGCACTGAGCAGGGGGAAGTGGAGAGAGACTGAGTAGAGGCTTTGCACCCAGGCAGCAGACTAATTATTATTATATTATGTTATTATATCAAGAGCTACCAACAGATTTCAATACGCAAACAGACAGTGTAAGTTGATATATTATAAGTTGTGAATCTGATTGACTATGTCATTTAGGGTAATTAAATACATACAAATCAAGAGAAAACTGTTTTAATAATATTGGAAAAGATTATGTTAGAGCTATTCTGTTAAAGATTGGATTGACCTTGGCTTGACTTTTCCCCTTATGCAGTAGTATAATAGTAGAAGTGTGTTAGTATACACTGAGTGGACAAAACATTAGGAACAATGCTCTTTCCATGACATAGACTGACCAGGTGAAAGCTATGATCCCTTATT
Organism: Thymallus thymallus; assembly: GCA_023634145.1. Taxonomy (NCBI): domain Eukaryota; kingdom Metazoa; phylum Chordata; class Actinopteri; order Salmoniformes; family Salmonidae; genus Thymallus; species Thymallus thymallus. The sequence goes on along the minus strand of CM042405.1, from coordinate 6,192,060 downwards.
GATGTAACTTATTAAATTCACTTCAATCAGTGTAGATGAAGGAGAGGAGACAGGTTAAAGAAGGATTTTTAAGCCTTGAGACAATTGAGACATGGATTGTGTATGTGTGCCATTCAGAGGGTGAATGGGCAAGACAAAATATTTAAGTGTCTTTGAACGTGGTATGGTAGTAGGTGCCAGGCTCACTGGTTTGTGTCAAGAACTGCAACGCTGCTGGGTTTTTCACACTCAACAGTTTCCTGTGTGTTTCAAGAATGGTCCACCACCCAAAGAACAGCCAGCCAACTTGACACAACTGTTGGAAGCATTGGAGTCAACTCAATCGGGAGATTTGCATTGTGAATGTGTGTAATAGGCCATAGTCTCTAGGTTTTGTCTCATTAACTACCATCCTTCATGGAAACGTTTAACTAGAATATAACCGTTTTAGTCATTCTAATTCTATGCTGTATCATTCTCTCTCAGTGCTAGCTTATCAGAATGGAGACTTGTCAGGTGAGTGGCCAGGGGGAGCCAGCCCAGGGTCCGGGTCAGGTGGACCTGACAGAAGACCTGAGCAAGCAGCTAGAGGACATCATCAGTACCTACCAGGAGGCCAGTGAGGAGCCCGCTGAGCAGGAGGAGGTGGAAGAGGAGGCGCTGAAGGAGCAGGTCACTAAGAAGAGCTCTGCCAAGGACCAGAAACTGGAGAAGAAGATGCTCAAAAGCCTAGGTGGGTTTTCTTCTTCTTCTTCTTCTTCTTCTTCTTCTTCTTCGGTTCTAAAGGTTCTATTCAGCATCAATTATTATTATTAACTGTACTGTAACATGATCTCTATATAGGTAAAGAGGCCATGATATTGATGCAGAGTTTGAACAAGCTCGGTACTCCAGAGCAGAAACTGGAGGCCATCATCAAGAAACATGCTGAGCTGGTGAGCGGAGCATGCTTATCCGTGAGGTAGTGTTGATCCATGCCACAGGGTTGTGTTGATCCATGACCCAGAGGTAGTGTTGATCTATGACCCAGAGGTAGTGTTGATCCATGTCCCAGAGGTTGTGTTGATCCATTTCCCAGAGGTTGTGTTGATCCATGTCGCAGAGGTTGTGTTGATCCATTTCCCAGATTGTGTTGATCCATGTCCCAGAGGTTGTGTTGATCCATTTCCCAGAGGTTGTGTTGATCCGTGCCCCAGAGTTTGTGTTGATCCATGTCCCAGAGGTTGTGTTGATCCATTTCCCAGAGGTTGTGTTGATCCGTGCCCCAGAGTTTGTGTTGATCCATGCCCCAGAGGTAGTGTTGATCCATGACCCAGAGGTTGTGTTGATCCGTGCCCCAGAGGTAGTGTTGATCCATGACCCAGAGGTAGTGTTGATCCATGACCCAGAGGTAGTGTTGATCCATGACCCAGAGGTAGTGTTGATCCATGATCCAGAGGTAGTGTTGATCCATGCCCCAGAGGTAGTGTTGATCCATGATCCAGAGGTAGTGTTGATCCATGCCCCAGAGGTAGTGTTGATCCATGATCCAGAGGTAGTGTTGATCCATGCCCCAGAGGTTGTGTGCTGTGGTGTGTAGAATGGAACTAGGTGTGTTTTTTGCACATGTACTTTTCCATGATCTTTTCCTGCTAGGTATATTTCATATTATTCATAGAGAAGCATAGATGCATGTATCTAACAGGCTGCTAACCAGTTCCATATCGTTGGTCTAGAACAGGGATAGGTATCTTTGATGGGGGTGGGTGGGGGCCACAAAAGGTCTGAACTCATCATGAGGTGCTGCAGTTGCTCGCCGGTCTGCGTTTAAGAGTTAAATTCTACACATTGTGCCATGGGGCATGGAGAAAATGTTGCAGTTTTAAATGAAGTTTGCTGAAATTCTACACATTGTGCCATGGGGCAGGGAGAAGATTTAGCAATTTTATAACTAATTTTATGCAATTCTACTAATTTTACCATGGGGCGGAGCGGGAAATCTGCTGTTTTACAACACATTTCCTGCAATTCTGCACATTTTGCCATAGGGTGGAGAGAAATGTTTGCAGTTTTTAATGTGATATCTGAGTGAGACTGACTAACAAAATCAATGGGGGCCCCCGGGTGGTAATTCAACCATGATTACTAAGTATTCACTTATACTACATAGATTTGTTTTGTTTGTGAAGAGGAAAAATTATGTATGTGTGTGTGTTTGTGTTTCCGTGTCTTTATTTGTGTGTGTGTGTGTGTGTGTGTGTGTGTGTGTGTGTGTGTGTGTGTAGCTGGATGAGCACCGGGGCGACCAGAAGCAGCTGAAGGTTCTGCAGAAGAAGCTTCTCCAGGTGATGAAGGAGAAGGATCAGCTCCAGAGTGAACACAGCAGAGCCGTTCTGGCCCGCAGCAAGCTGGAGTCCCTGTGTAGGGAGCTACAGAGACACAACAAGACCCTCAAGGTGAGACTCATTGCAGCACGATGTACACTACATGACCAAAAGTATGTGGACACCTGCTCCAGCATCTCATTCCAAAATCATGGGCATTAATGTGGAGATGGCCCCCCACCCTTAGCTGCTACAAAAGCCTCCACTCTTCTGAGAAGGCTTTCCACTAGATGTTGGAACATTGCTGCGGGGACTTGCTTCCATTCAGCCACAAGAGCATTAGTGAGGTCGGGCACGTATGTTGGGCAATTAGGCCTGGCTCGCAGTCGGCGTTCAAATTCATCCCAAAGGTGTTCAATGGGGTTGAGGTCGGGGCTCTGTGCAGGCCAGTCAAGTTCTTCCACACCGATCTCAACAAACCATTTCTGTATGGACCGCGGCAATGGAAACCCATTTCATGAAGCTCCCGATGAACAGTTCTTGTGCTGATGTTACTTCCAGAGTCCGTTTGGAATTTGGTAGTAAGTGTTTCAACCAAGGACAGACGATTCTTATGCGCTAAGCGCTTCAGCACTCGGCAGTCCCGTTCTGTGAGATTGTGTGGCCTACCACTTTGCGGCTGAGCCGTTGTTGCTTCTAGACGTTTTCACTTCACAATAACAGCACTTACAGTTGACCAGGGCAGCTCTAGCAGGGATGAAATTTGACGAACAGACTTGTTGGAAAGGTGGCATCCTATGACGGTACTATGTTGAAAGTCACTGAGCTCTTCAGTAAGTCCATTCTACTGCCAATGTTTGTCTATGTAAATTGCATGGCTGTGTGCTCGATTTTATACACCTGTCAACAACGGGTGTGGCTGAAATAGCCAAATCCACACATTTGAAGGGGTGGCCACATACAGTTTAAGTCTGACATTTACATTACACTTAGGCTGTCATTAAAACTCATTTTTCAACCACTCCACAGATTTCATGTTAACAAACTATAGTGTCGGTTAGGACATCTACTTTGTGCATGACACAAGTAATTCTTCCAACAATTGTTTACAGACAGATTATTTCACTTATAATTCACTATATCACAATTCCAGTGGGTCAGAAGTTTACATACACTAAGTTGACTGTGCCTTTAAACAGCTTGGAAAATTCCAGAAAATTATGTCATGGCTTTAGAAGCTTCTGATAGGCTAATTGACATAATTTGAGTCAATGTGGATGTATTTCAAGGCCTACCTTTAAACTTAGTGCCTCTTTGCTCGACCTCATGCTAAAATCAAAAGAAATCAGCCAAGACCTCAGAAAAATAATTGTAGACCTCCACAAGTCTGGTTCATCCTTGGGAGCAATTTCCAAATGCCTGAAGGTACCACGTTCATCTGTACAAACAATAGTACGCAAGTATAAACACCATGAGACCACGCAGCCGTCATACCGCACAGGAAGGAGACGCATTCTGTGGATTAACGTACTTTGGTGCGAAAAGTGCAAATCAATCCCAGAACAACCAAGTTAAACAATTTAGGCAATGCTACCAAATACTAATTGAGTGTATGTAAACTTCTGACCCACTGGGAATGTGATGAAAGAAATAAAAGCTGAAATAAATCCTTCTCTCTACTATTATTCTGACATTTCACATTCTTAAAATAAAGTGGTGATCCTAACTGACCTAAGACAGGGAATGTTTACTAGGATTAAATGTCAGGAATTGTGAAAAACTTTTGTTCCAAATGGCACCCTTTTACCTATGTAGTGCACTTCTTTTGACCAGAGCCTTTTGACTTGCCTAGTTAAATAAAGGTACAAAAAAATCATTTAAAAAAGTAGTGCACTACATAGGGAATAGGGTGCCATTGGGGACAAACCCTAACAGTGAATCATCCTGGGTTCTGTGATTGTTCAGGAGGAGACCCTCCAGAGGTGCAGGGAGGACGACCTGAAGAGGAAGGACATCACCACTCACTTCCAGAGCACACTGACGGACATCCAGGGCCAGATCGAGGAGCACAGTACCCGCAACACCAAGCTGTGTCAGGAGAACAGCGACCTGGCAGAGAAACTCAAGAGCCTCATCTCCCAGTACGACGCAAGAGAGGCGGTATGGGGCCCTGTTACAAACTCTCTGGAGCTTGTAGTGCACTGTAAACTGAATGTGCTTACTTATATGATACAATCACACATATATTTTATATTGCGTTTTTCATTACAATGATAATCTCAAAGTTGCTTTGAAACAAAACAAATGTTACAATGTTAGTATTAACTTGTACACAACTTTTGTGTATCCTTCTAACATTCATCACACACACTTCACATCAAACAAACTTCACATCACACACACTTCACACATTTATATTCAATTCGATACTCAACTGAGATAGAAACCCATCATTATTGAACACGACAGGCCCATGCAACAATAGGGGTCACTATTAGCTTGCTCCTCCTTGAGTCAAGGGCATTGCTCAGTTGTTCATTTGTCTCATTTCTCAGTATTGTTAGTTTCTGATGAGCTTCCTAGTTACCACTAGGAATATACCAATTATACCAACTAGCCTTTGCTGCTCTTTTTCTTTTTTTACAATGGAAACGTGTAAAATGTGTAATGTTTGTCTCAGTGAAAGTGATCCAATCTCCCTATTGTTACCTCACAGAACCTGGAAAAGGTGTTCAAACATAGAGACCTGCAGCAGAAGTTGTTGGAAACCAAACTTGAACAGGCAAACATGATCATTGCAGAGGGAGCGGAGAAGCACAAGCGAGAGAAAGACCACGTAAGCATCTTACAGCACTTGACTGACTTAATAGATTTGACACAATTTAAGATATTTTATTCTTATATATTCATATATATTTGTTTAGTATATTTACAGGTCATATTGACTATGATAAGAGTTTGATCACATACAGTATGTTCAGTGTATTCATATACTATATATTATTAAAGATCAGTGCATGGTAATAAGCTAAACACATGAAAAAACATAATGTCAAAATTGTATTCAGTGACAAAGCAAAGAATTCCTAACTGATATATTTTCATTTTTACATTTCCTTAAGTTGATAAATAAGGCGGCACAGTCGCAGGTGAAGGTGCAGATTCTGAAAGAACAAGAGGAAGGGATGCAGGCCCAGGTAAATGGAAACTGTCTCTCTCTCTGTCTGTCTGTCTTCCCTCTCTCTCTCTCCTACTCTGTCTCCCCACCCACCCTCTCTCTCTCTCTCTCTCTCTCTCTCTCTCTCTGTCTCTCTCTCTCTCTCTCTGTCTGTCTTCCCTCTCTCTCTCTCCTACTCTGTCTCCCCCACCCTCTCTCTCTCTCTCTCTCTCTCTCTCTCTCTCTCTCTCTCTCTCTCTGTCTCCCCCTCTATCTCTCTATATCTCTCTCTCTCTCTCTCTCTTTCTCCGACTCTGTCCCCCCCACCCTCTCTCTCTCTCTCTCTCTCTCTCTCTCTCTCTCTCTCTCTTTTACATACTGCTGTACAACCTTAACGTTCTAATTTCTCCCTCCAGATTTCCATGTACTCCGAAAAGTTTGATGAAATCCAGGGGACTGTGTCAAAGAGCAACGGAGTGTACGCTAGCTTCAGACAGGACATGGAGAAGGTAGTCTTACTCTCAGTATATTACTATCTCCTGTAGTGATGACCTTATTTATAATCTTATATGAGACCAATTTTGTTGACATGGCACAAATACATTCTATTTATTTACACCATGGCCTTGTTGAATACACATTTCTAATAGGCTTGAAGGGCATTATAGAGTGTGCATTATTTAAGTGATAATGCCAGAGAAGACGGTGTTTGGAGGATATATTGGCACAGGTGTTGTTAGCTAACCGTGTCAATATATCTTCCAAACACTGGGTTACCAACATATTCAAATAATGATTGACATATTTTCATTAAAAACCTTATTTTGATTAATTTATTCATACTATTTCACCCTTCCACAAGATATAGTCCCGACATAAATCTAGGGGTTTGCTACCCAAGCCGGCTGGTTGTTCGTTCTATCGGTTCGGTTGCCAGAGACGTGACCTAGTCGTTCAGTCTTCGCCTGGCATAGTAAATATGCTCACTCGTCAGGACACTGTTGCTCAAAAGAGCTAGCCAACAACACAGCTAACACAATCACTTCAAATTGAAGGTGGAAAGACATCAAACTAGCTGCACTTCGTTTCGTTTCACATTTTTTCAATTGTAATTTCTTTGTATATATCCATAAAAATGATGCCAGCTGATTCATGCTGTCGACTGGCTGAGAAATGCTGCATGCCTGTCCATCTCGTCCCAACTCCCGACACGTTCATTACAATGGAACAGCTGGAAATCTAATTTGAATATTAAAACAATGTTGCAAATTTCGTTGAGACAGACAGCAAAGTTTATAAAAATCTTCGCTGTTGAAAACTAAATGTTAGTCTAAAAGAAATGTGAGATAATGTCTGGATGCTTTTTATAGTGAAGATAAAGTTTATAAATTGCCTGGCTGGGCTGATGAGACAGTGGATTGCGCAGTCAGATGGAACAGAGTAAATAGGCATTTTAACGTCATAGATTTAGCTGGTGATAACTTGTGGAATAGACACCGGCTGGAATGCGTTTTTAACCAATCAGCATTCAGGATTAGACCCAGCCGTTGTATAATACCTTATAAAGCACGGTAGATGCACGTTAGGTGGCTATTGTTCATTCTTACATGTTCTATGTTTGAGCTGCTTTTGAAAGCAAAAGTCTGTATTGAAAATATTATTGGCATTGTTGAATTCGATTTTCATAATAGCAAGCTAGGATAGATGGGTTTGGTTATTTAAACTAGCAAGTCTGTTTGTTTGGTAACCAAGGCAACTACAGTAGTATCTAGTGAACTTGCTAGCTACTTCAGTGGATGTTTAACACATTTTTACCTGCAAATGAACACATTTCTAGCGGCAAATGTGTTCAATTATAGCCATGGTATGAAAGGGATAATCAACTCAGGGCTCTATGTGTTCTCTGGAAAATAATGCAACACCGTGGAAGGTTAGTTCAACTCTGCTAGCGGGTCGTGGAACACTCCTTCCACGTCGTTCATTATATTCCATATAATGCATAGCATTATAGTTGATTATCCTTTACTTTTCAATTGAACTGGCATTTTTGTCATTTTGTCTTGTAGATGTCCAAGAAGATGAGGAAGCTGGAAAAAGAGTCTATTCAATGGAAAAGCCGTTTCGAGGGTTGCAACAAGGCTCTTATCGATATGCTCACAGACGTAAGATACCATACACTTTTCACAGATTTTTTTTAATACTCAGTGCACTTTTAAGTTCACCCATCAAAGACAAACAAGCAACAAAGACTTAAATATGATTGTAGCTCTTCTTTGACTCATGGTGGCTGCATACCCAATGGCACCCTATTCCATGGTGCAGTGCGCTACTCTGACAATAGCCCTATTGGCTGTTGACACCATATAGGGAATAGGATTACATCTCGGATGAAGGCTATGATATATCTGGACGAATATCACCCTGTATCTTTTTACCCCATTCAGAAAACCTTGAAGGAGAAGGAGTTTGAGCTGTTTACCCTGAAGACTCAGAAGCTGGAGAAACTGTGCCGGGCGCTGCAGGAGGAGAGGAACAGTCTCTCACATAAACTCCAGGAAGCCAATCCAGTGGCTGCCACCAGTGTAGCGGAGGCAAAAGAGAAGGAGAATCCAGAGGTACCTGCTGCTGAAAAGCCCAGTGAGACACCCTCTGAAAAACCCAGGGCTACTGAAACCCTTGCTCCTGTAACCAAAGTTCCTATAGAGACCCCCGCAGTCATAACTCCTGCTCCTGAAAAGCCCGCTCCTGCAAACCCCCTGACCAGAGAGCTGGCCGACCTGAAGGCCCAGAAGGCCCGTCTGCAGGAGATTCAAATGTCCTTCACCCTTTCCAACGTCGTGCCGCCTGAGTTCTTTGACAACGAAGAAGAGGAGGAGACCTCCACAGAGCCACATGGACACACTGAGTCCCCAGAGGGCAGTAGCGAGGCCACCAAGGCCCCATCTTCTTCTTCTGCCGCAGCAGCTGAAGAAGACGAAGCCCAGGAGCAGAGAGATAGGGAACTGGAGTCAGTTGACTAGACTAATGTCGGTGTAGTTTCAGTAGGTTACAATCAGAGATGGAGACCATGTGATCATAACTTGTTTGAATGGGATTTTTAAGAATAAACAATACAAACGTGCTCTTGTCCTCTTTCAATGACTCCATGTTAGAAGAGGAGCTGAGGAGGGAAGTTGTATCAATGGGAAGCCTAACACTGTATTGATTAGGAGTTGTATATCTTGTATTATCATTAACCATACGACATGACCCAGGAGACCGAAGCGCTGTCAGAGGGTATGTTGCAGAATAGGCTACAGCACAGCATGGGCTTTAACATCTATAAATAAAAATACAAGATGAATCATTCATTCCTGTTTAATGTGGACTATGAGTAGAGGGCTATTGAGTTAGCAAATGGCAACAGTAGGTTGAAGCCTAAAGTGCTACAAAAGAGGTTATGACTGTTGTTGAAATAAACACATCACAGCTGCCTGTATTTCATAGGATCTCTACAATACTACATCAGGTGGAATATCCATATTGAACTGGACCAATCACTACTGGGACTGATTCCAGCAGGGGCAAAGTTATTCACAAGGTTCTGTTTTTCATTAACTAGCAAGTTATTAACCCTTTATAAACAATTTATAATCACTTGTGTGCTGATACAAAATTACAAAAAGTATTTCAGGCAGTGAAAATACACCTGGAGATCATGATGCAGCTTCTAGCCTACATATATTCAATGATTATTATTGTGCATGATTACCAAATATGTTTACAAACAATTAAATATATTGATTATAATTCACCAGCAGCCTGTCTGTGAAGAAGAAAAAGGAAGCTGAGGAACTAAGGACGAGAAACTACCAGTAAGACATATAGCATAGCTACCTTTCCTAATGAGAACAATTGACTTTGAATGTAAACACCTTTATGAGATCAACATTATTAGAGCCGATGCGTTTAGTAGTAATAAACTCATTCTCATTCATCACATTAGATTAACCTTTGAACAGCACATACAGAAGTTAGTGTAATGAATGCGCTGAGAGTCGGGAAGCAAGTACAGGGAGTGAGTGTTTAATAAAAAAACGGAACATAAAACAAGAAACATGAACAACACACTGGCATGGGCAGCGTCAACAACACCTGAGGAAAGAACCAAGGGGAGTGACAGATATAGAAACATGAACAACACTCTGGCATGGAACAGAGTCAATAACAAAAGAACCAAGGGGAGTGACAGATATAGGGAAGGTAATCAAGGAGGTGATGGAGTCCAGGTGAGTGTCGTGAGGCGCTGGTGGGCATGACGATGGTGACAGCAGCCTGGTGACCTGGAGGCCGGAGAGGGAGTATACGTAACACATAGATTCTCTACTGTTATTGCTCCCTATCTTTCTCTAGATGTAATGAAATGCAGGATGCTGTTGAGGACTTATTACAGCTGGGAGTAAGCTGATATAACTGATACTGTACAGGCCTCTAGCCCCGTTTATACCTGGTGCTAACGGGTCCTTGGTCCTGATCTTGTCCACGTTCTGATTGTGCCCACATTTTAGTCCGGACGTAGATGACTAAAAGAAGCATTGTGATTTGATCTTATTATTGTAAACAGACAAGATCAGGACAAAGGACAAGGATGCATGTTAGAACCAGGTATAAACGGGGCTTATGTTTGATATTAATTGGATGATTTACTAAAGATGTAACTATCTTAGAATAACTTCCGACATTGACTTTATGTGCTTGGTAACAGGTGTAATGGGATGCTTTTCTGGGGCACTTGGACAAAGAGCTTCTTCTGGGTGATAGACGTTCTGGTCAAGTGCCATAAACTGTCTATCTCCTGATACATACCTAATTAGAACCAGGCTCATAGCAGAGTAGAATGTGTTCGATTCACTCACTTCGTATTTAAAAATATGTATCTTATACATACTATATGGTACTTTTTCTACTACTAATAGTGCAATGCACTATATTGAGTCATGTTATGTTGGGGGATTGCAGATATACAGCGCTTTCGGCTTGGGAGCATCTCTGAAGAAAGTGTTGAGCTTCAAAAACATGCTAGCCATCAACATAAATAAATAAATAAATAATAGACAGCCCTGGAGCAGGTTGAAAGCTTCAGGTTCCTTGGTGTCCACATCACCAACAAACTATCATGGTCCAAACACACCAAGACAGTCGTGAAGAGGGCACAACAAAGCCTATTCCGCCTCAGAGGACGGAAAATATTTGGCATGGGTCTTCAGATCCTCAAAAAGTGAAATAGGTGCACCATCGAGAGCATCCTGATTGTTTGCATCACTGCCTGGTATGGAAACTGCTCGGCCTTCGACCGCAAGGCACTACAGAGGGTAGTGCGTACGGCCCAGTACATCACTGGAGCCAAGCTTCCTGCCATCCAGGACCTCTATACAAGGCGGTGTCAGAGGAAGGACCTAAAAATTGTCAAAGACTCCAGCCACTCTAGTCATAGACTGTTCTCTCTACTACCGCACGGCCCTATAGACAGATCTGCAGTAGAGGATGTACTGACAGCCCTATAGACAGACCATGTGCTTCTACATCTGCATTGCTTGCTGTTTGAGGTTTTAGGCTGGGTTTCTGTATAGCACTTTGTGACATTGGCTGATATAAAAAGGGCTTTATAAATACATTTGATTTGATTTGAGACCTGCAGTACATACTGACAGCCCTATAGACAGACCTGATGTACATACTGACAGCCCTATAGACAGACCTGCTGTACATACTGACTGCCCTATAGACAGACCTGTAGAGGATTTAAGGACAGCCCTATAGACAGACCTGCTGTACATACTGATAACCCTATAGACAGACCTGCTGTACATACTGACTGCCCTATAGACAGACCTGTAGAGGATTTAAGGACAGCCCTATAGACAGACCTGCTGTACATACTGATAACCCTATAGACAGACCTGCTGTACATACTGACTGCCCTATAGACAGACCTGCTGTACATACTGATAGCCCTATAGATACCTGCAGTACAAACCAGAACAAACCAGAAAACTAGACAAAAAAGCATGCCTTTAGGGGACGATGACCCAACATCCCAAGAACGTCCTAAAAACTGGGAACTAGACAAAACCTCCAGGGGACCATGACACAATGTCCCAAGCCAAGAACGTCCTAAAAACATCCCCGTGACCTAGGTAAAACCTCCAGGGGACCAAGAGAAGACATCCCAAGAATATCCTAAAAACTTCTTTGGGGACATTGCCAGGAACAACCGGGGACCAGACAAAACCTCCAGGGGACCATTACACAGTGTCCTGACGACTTCATGCGACCATTTCGTGACTTCCCAGGGACGTTGAAGCCAGTTCATTCTTCCCCTCGAATAAGGGACTGATTTAGACCTGGGACACCAGGTGGGCGCAATTAATTATCAGGTAGAACAGAAAACCAGCAGGACTCCAGACCTCGTAGAGTAAGATTTTAATACCTCTGGACCATAGTCTCCAGTGCCAGAGAATAACAGAAGCTGTTAGGAGACTACAGTAGTTAGCTAAACTACTCTCAGAACCAAGAACCAAATCACATGTTCTAACAGTCTATTACAGTGCCTTCAGAAGGTATTCACACTTTTTCAAATTTTGCCTGAATTTAAAATTACTTAAATTGAGATTGTTTGTCACTGGCCTACACACAATACTCCATAATGTCAAAGTGGGATTATGTTTTTTGAAACTTTTACACATTAATTAAAAATTAAAAGCTAAAATATTTTGAGTCACAGATTCAACCACTAAGACCAGGGAGGTTTTCCAATGCCTCGCAAAGAAGGGCATTTAATATCCCTTTGAGAATGGTGAAGTTATTAATTACGCTTTGGGTGGTGTACCTGTTAGCAACAAGGCACTAAAAATAATACTGCAAAAATTGTGGAAAATCAATTCACTTTTTGTCCTGAATACAAAATGTTATGTTTGGGCCAAATCCAATAAAACACATTGCTGAGTACCACTCTCCATATTTTCAAGCATAGTGGTGGCTGCATCATGTTATGGGTATGCTTGTAATAGTTAAGGACTGGGGAGTTTTTCAGGATAAAAATGTAACGGAATGGAGCTATGCACAGGCAAAAGGAAACAGGCACAGGAAAACCTTGTTCAGTCTGCTTTCCACCAGACATTGGGAGATGAATTCACCTTTTAGAAGGACAATAACCTAACACACAAGGCCAAATATACACTGGATTTGCTTACCAAGAAGACAGTGAATGTTCCTGAGTGGCCGAGCTACAGTTTTGACTTAAATCTGCTTGAAAATCTATGGGAAGACTTGAAAATATTTGTCTAGCAATGATCAACAACCAACTTGACAGAGCTTGAAGAATTTTTTAAAGAATAATGGGCAAATATTGTACAATCCAGGTGTGCAAAGCTCTTAAGAGACTTACCCAGAAATACTCACAGCTTTAATCGCTGCCAAATGTGATTCTAACATGTATTGACTCAGGGGTGTGAATACTTAATTTCATTTTCAGTACATTTGCTAAAATTTCTAAAAACATGTTTTCACTTTGTCATTATAGGATATTGTGTGTAGATGGGTGATAAAAAACAGATATTTAATCCATTTTGAATTTAGGCTGTTACACAACAAAATGTGGAATAATTCAAGGAATTTGAATACTTTCTGAAGGCACTGTATAAGACACTAGCAAGACCCATTACAAAACAAACACGTAGTAGCTGATCAGTCGAGAGATACATTATATGATATTGCCTAAGTTCTTATCAGATACCCTTGTGAATTCTTATTTTTTTGTATTGCTTACAGATTTTAACTTAAATATAGTTTGAAAACCACAACTTTGCTTTGACTTATAAACCCCCCAAAATATATAGTTATTACTTGTAGTTATTACTTGCTTGCTGTTGTATATCTTATTTGAAAGCGTTTTGGATGCCATAGATGTCGGTAACTTTGATCTTGGTTCTTCTACATACTGTGGTACATAAGGTACACAGTTTTCATTGTTGTTGTTTAGTTCATGATTACAGATAACCTGTAATTATTTCTAGGTAGTTCTTAGTAACAAGAACTTTGTATTCTGAGGAGCAGTATACCTGGTCATGTTATACTAACATGTTATTCTTTGAGATACAGTATATTCAAGACAGCTGTATTTTAGGGAATTCAGTTAATCTGAAATATGTCAAAGTACACAACTTTCAAAATGACTTCCTTGGATCTTTTATTACCTTTTAATGTAAAGAAGATCAAGAAGTTATACAACTTCGACTTTATAAACAGTTTTGACCATTAAAGACAGATGTAAAAGGGCGGCTCTGGTGAAGAGCAGTGACCCATGCAGGGTCTGTCATCCAAAATGGAGAGCAGTGACCCATACAGGGTCTGTCATCCAAAATGAAGAGCAGTGACCCATGCGGGGTCTGTCATCCAAAATGGAGAGCAGTGACCCATGCGGGGTCTGTCATCCAAAATGGAGAGCAGTGACCCATGCAGGGTCTGTCATCCAAAATGGAGAGCAGTGACCCATGCAGGGTCTGTCATCCAAAATGGAGAGTCCTGTTTATTACATCCAGATGAGTAAAACATAGCATCATATGAGGACAGTCTCCTTTGAATGTCCATGTTATCTACAGGGGCTGTTTCAAATAGCACCCTGTTCCCTATAGCCTATAGTGCACAAGTTTTGACCAGGGCCTTTAGGGAAATGGCACCTTATCACCTATTTAGTGTTGGAATATGGTGCTATTTGGGACACATGCAGGGACTGGAGGAGAGTGTATGGATGAGATAAGGGTTTGGCCTTGTGGAATAAAGAAATGTAATATAGTCCTGGAATATTGTTCCCTGTTTTGTCTCAGTACCATGGTAATGCAGTGTGTCTGGAAGACAAAAAGGAAATGAACACGTTGCTCTTCAAGGGGCAGGTATTGTATTTAATCTAACATTCTGTACAAATCCTCACAACAGTTATGTAATGACGTGTGGTTGTCTTATTATTTTTACTGTGTTATTATGTCCCGTGCCCCAGAACTCAAAGCCAAGTTAGGAAAATAAACAAGCTGTCAGTATCTCTCTTGAAATGTTGCACAACTGGACAGACAATATTTATTTCCTACTGAAACAGCCTTTGAATGCTTTGAATGGACTCTTGTGAATTATATTGTCATGCATTATATATTGTATTAAGACAATTTGAAACGTTTAGTCAGTTTTTCTATGAAATTAACTTAAATATAGTATTTCTAAAAAATGTGCATGTTACATATTGCATGTTATATAGGCTAAAGGCAATATGTTGCATATACAGTCTCGTTTAAAAGTAAGTACACTCCCTGGAAAGTTCTCTTTTTTTTCTCTTTCTTTTTTACATATTCGGACAGGTGGATATGTAATCTTCACTTCAACACTATTGACAGATAAAGCTTACCCAATTTAACAAATCACACACACAAAAAAATGTGAAAATGTTATGCAATTAAAATAAACAAAAATGCCTTTTCCTTATGGGTTAAAAGTTAGTACACCCCTACCTTTACCATCACATAAAATGGCTAAAATTAGAATTCGGTACCAAAACAAGTGCAAATGATTAGAAAACATTAGAGAGGGTCCAGCCTTCCATAAAGATAAGAAAATTGGTCTGGTTTGGTTTTAACCATATGGGTGTGTTGTAACACATCATTCAAAGATCAAAAGACCTACCGAGGCCCTCAGAAGAAAGATTATTGATGCCCATAAGTCTAGGAGGGTTACAAATCCATTTCCATGCAATTTGAAGGACTTCATTCCATTTCCAAGCAATTTGAAGTACATCATTCCACTGTCCGACGAAAATTCCAGACCACTGGAAAACTACCTAGGACAGCTCATGGAAGTTTCTAAGAAACCCAGGGTAACATCAAGGGATCTACAGGCCTCTCTTGCCTCAATCAATGTTGAATTGCATGGGTACACTGTCAGAAAAATACTGCACAAACTTGACCTACATGGGAAGTCAGGACTTTTGCCAGACAACACCTGGGTAAAGTCAGTTGTGTCTTGGTGGGACGACCTGTCCTAGGTAGTTTGCCAGTGGTCTAGACCTAATTCTAATTTTAGCCATTTTAAGGGATGGTAAAGGTAGGGGTGTACTAACTTTTTCCCCATAAGGAAAAGGCATTTTGGTTTATTTTAATTGCATAACTTTTTCATTTTTTTTTTTTGTGTGTCATTTCTTAAATTGGGTAACCTTTATCTGTCGATAGTGTTGAAGTGAATATTACATCTACATCTATCCAAATATGTAAAAAAAAAAAAAAAAGGCCTCTCCCTTGAAGTCAACTACAGGCAGAAAATACTTCTGACTGTCAACCTATACAGATGTAGGATCTTCATTTGAGCCAGTTTGCTACAGCAGGAAAATAGTCATGCAGCAACAGAACACTTTAATTGTTATTTGGATTGTAACTAATTGAATTTTTTTAGGGGTTCATAGATTTTTATAAGGGAAAATCAAGTCTGAAATTTCAAAGTGGAGATTACAACCTTCAGAATCCTTTTAAAACCTAAAATACTGAGTGAAGGACGAGTTTTACATTTCCTGCACTGCAGAAAAGTTCTGTAACAGGGTGATCAAATTAAGATCATACATCTGTACACATGGTGTTGCATCAAGTTCAATTTACATGAGCCTACTCAGCCTACAGTTCTGCTCAGGTCATGACTCCCCTTTCTTGAGAGTTTCTCCTCCTACTTGAGGGACTTCAAACAAGTCTCTAGACTAGTCCCACCTCTACTTCTACAGATGTAGGATATTCATTTGAGCCAGTTTGCTACAGCAGGAAAATAATCCTGCACAAAAAGGAAATGTGAATTATTGAATTACGGGTTGATACAAATTTTAAGTGGAAATTACAAACTTTAAAAGCCTTTTTAAACATTAAATACTCTACAAGTTTGCATTTCATGCTGTGCAGCATAATTCTCAGCAGCAAAAGAGTGATTAAATTAAGAGTCTACATCTGTAGTAAGGTACAATAAGGCATGGAGTCAACCGAACCAAATTATTGACTTGTACAAAAGGAGTGACTTGTCAAATTACTTGACCCTCTGTTTCAAATGATGCGGAGCCCTCCTCGCCACCAGTGATATCTGTCAACCCAAGATAAGACAATAAAACAATGCCGAATCTAGATGACCTGCTCGTCGACATTGGAGATTTCGGACCATACCAAAGGAGAATCACTGTCCTCGGATCTCTGCCGGTGCTGACCTTTGCGTTCGTCCTCGTAGGGGTCGTGTTCTTGGGGAACACCCCGGTGCACTGGTGCCGGACCTCCGGGACAGAGAGCATCCAGGATGAATGTGAATTGACGGACAATGAGCTGCGTGAACTCACCGTCCCGCTGTTGGATGAGTCGGGTCAGGGCGCGTCGGCTGTCTACAGCCGCTGCCAGAAATTCGATGTGGACTGGAAGTTCTGGAACGGCAGCCAGAGCAACTGCAGTGACCTCACCGACTGGCCCTTTTCTAATCTCACCCAGTTACCGTTAGTCGCGTGCGACAGCGGCTGGGTGTTTGACCCGTCTCGCACTACTATCGTTTCAGAGGTAAATTTGGGCTGCAAAAAACCCCGCAGTGTCTGGAAATATATTAATAATCAATGTATTTAGTTCTACTAAGAAATTCATTTGATTTAACCTTCATTTTATCAGGGAGTCATACTGAGACCAAGGTATATTTTACAGACGAGCCTTGAATTACAGAAATGACAGAAAACACACACATGAAAATAAAAATACTTGGCCATAAAAAACAAAGACATTCATCAGTAAAAAGGTCCTCAATCAGCGTTCTGAACTGGCCTAGAGGCACCAGAACATCACATTCATCAGTAAAAAGGTCCTCAATCAGCGTTCTGAACTGGCCTAGAGGCACCAGAACATCACATTCATCAGTAAAAAGGTCTTTGATCAGTGTTCTGAATTGGCCTAGAGGAATCAAAACATCACATTTCAGAACATTTTGAAGATTGTTCCACAAAAGGTGCAAGAAAACTAAAAGCTTATTTACCTTAAGTCAGTAGAGACCAAAGGAATTTCCAGAGTTAGTCATCCCTGAGACCTGTGGTAACTCCTATGTCCAAAGTTTAGTAATGATGTTCGGTACAGTGGGACGTTTTGTAAAAGGGCTTTATAAATGAAAACATAGCAATGTATCAAACCTACATGACATCAACGAGGACCAACCAACTTTCTGGTAGAGAATGCAGTGATGAATGCTAAAACTGACGCTATGATAAACTGCATCTAACAGCTTTAATGAAGTAGCAGCTGTGTTCATATAGATGTCACAGTGGAGGCTGTTGAGGGGAGGACAGCTCATAATAATGGCTGGAACGGTGCGAATGGAATGGCATCACACACATAGAAACCATGTGTTTGATACCATTCCCCTAATTCTGCTTCAGCCATTACCTCCCCAATTAAGGTGCCACCAACCTCCTGTGATAGATAATGTCGCCATAGTCTAGGATGGATAGGAACTACAACAGAATAATTTGCTTTCTACTACTTATCGGTAGGCAGGACCTATTTCTATAGAATAAGTCAATTTATATTCTCAGCTTCTTAACTAACTCCTCAATATGCTTTTTAAAAGACAGCTTTTCATCGATCCAGATGCCCAGATACATGTAAGCACGGACATGATCAATATGGACACCATCAGAGTTGTTTTTATGCGCTCTAGAGAACAACGTATACTTATTTTATACCTGCACTCAATACTAATTTCAGGTCAATAAAATGTTTCTGTAAAACAATAAAGACAGACTGTAGTTCAGATAGAGCCTGGTCAACCGTGGGGGCAATAGCAAACACATCGGCATACAAGCAATGTTCCCTCTAAACTGCACTTGTGCACGGTCGTGCAGCGGCCCTGAGACTGCTGTGCAGAGGGAAGAAGAAATATCAGCCCACAGAGAGAAGTTGCTGGAAGTTGCACAGAATTTTCACAACGTTCAGATCTGAAATTTGCTCAGTGACGAAAAACATTTGAGGGAACGTTGCATACAAATGCAGGTTACATTTCTTTTTACAGACAAGTCGATATAATTAATCTAAAAAGTAAAGGACCCAAAATGTACCCCTGCAGGACATCTTTCGTAATATCAAGTCATTTTTAAACCAGTTATATGCAGTCTGCAGAATTAGCAGTGAGTGATCAACAGTATCGAAAGGTGACAGGTCAATGAACAGAACTGAATGAAGAGGGCAGCACAATGTTGCCTTTCATCCGTACTGTACAATTAACCACATCATTTATAACTAGTGATGCAGCAGAGATAGTGTTATGACCTGGTCTAAAACCTGACTGATGTACAATTACAATACATTTCAACGATGAGAAACATAGACATACACACACAGATAATAACATACGCATTACACATACACGTGCACATGGATATTAATAAATACAACAAAAAATACTAAAATACTTAAAGATATTAGCTGAGAATTAATAAAGGATGTTTAGAAATAGGGTGATAATTTGTCATCTGAATGAGCTCAGATAACTCAGAACAAAGCCAAGGGTTAGATCCATCTTTCACTCTGAATTGTTTAAAAGGGGTGTGTTTATCTGCCAGAGAAATAAGGATACTTTTTATAGAGCCAGCTCAGGGTCAGGAATGAATGAATTACAATCTGTTGAAATTTACTGAATAGCCTATTATCCAGGATAACTTAATAAAAGCCAGCAAACGTTAAAGTGCTGTGCAACATTTATCATCGGTAATCTGACAGCATGTCAGCATCACTGAGTAGCCGCCCTAAGGGTCACTCCTTGATCTTAAACTAAGCATCCCGTCATCCCTTGAGCAAGGATCTGTTTTCCCAGCAATAGAAAAAGGTGCGTTTGTCACCAACATACGTAATGTTATCTGTGTATTTACTTGTTTATTTATTTATCCCAGTTTTCCTTAGTGTGTGAGGATTCATGGCTAGCAGATTTGAGTCAGGTGTCCCTGGCTGGAGGGTTCTTCATAGGCGCTTTTGTCACTGGATACTTGGCAGACAGGTACATCCGCATTTTGTTTAAACACTGTCCTAATAACAACAAATAGAATCAATCAAAGCAGCTGTGATATACTGTAAATAAATACTGTCAATATAACCCGTATGGGTATTATGAGAGCATTCCCCTTATGCAGCAGAATAAAAACCCAGTTAGCTAGGCTACTACTGCCTTTTTGCTCCACTTATGACATTAACTTTGTATAGCCTAAAATAATTGTTTTAATGATGTCAGTTGCATTCCTAAACACTTTCATTATTCCTCCTCCAACAGGTTTGGCAGAAAGCCCTGTTTCATCCTGTCTATGTTTGGCCTGGGGGTGTCAGGGATAGTTGTGATGCTGTCACCCTCTTACCCCCTGCTGCTGATCGTCAGAGTTCTGCAGGGCTTCTGTTGCAAAGGAGCATGGACAGTCAGCTATGTATTTAGTATGTTGTTTTCTGAAACCATGGTGACTGGTATGGAAGTACCAGAATCAAGCCTTAAGTGTGAAATACTGTTATGTAAGGGAGGTGTTCTCTGACTAGAAATGCAGTCACATGGCAGTCACACATAAACACCACTGAAACACATGGGTATTGTTTTTACAAAGTTAAAATCAATTAATAATATATGCTAAATGCTAAATCACGGAACATCGAAACAGAACACAGAAACACATTCCTGCTCCTGCTCCGATGGTTCTGTTACTGTAGTCCTGCTCCGATGGTTCTGTTATTGTAGTCTTTCTTGTTTTTGTCTTTGATAGTCATTGAGTTCTTTGGATCAAACAACCGGAAGTTTGTCTCATTGGTGTCCCGTACCTTTTATTCCACTGGGATGGCCATCCTACCTCTCTTGGCATACTTCCTACCCTCCTGGAAAACCCTGCAGCTGGCCATGAGTCTCCCCTGCTTAATCTTCATCATTTACTATTGGTAATATGTCAATATTACCGCGCACACGCACACTCACACACCGATCAAGTAGCTGACAGATGTTGCTCTGTGTAACAACCTTGTGGCAGGTCTTATGAAATTGGAATGCAATATTATACTTTATGAAAATGCAATCTAACTTGATGATCCTATAGTGTGTGGTGTCCAGGGCGTTTGGTAAAACATAAGAAATTAAGCTGATTATTATTATTGGTATTATTATTGAAATATTCAAATACCTTTTCGTTTCAGGCTCATTCCAGAATCTCCTCGCTGGTTGTTATCACAGAGAAGAACCAAAGAGGCTATGAGTATCGCTGAAAACATTGCCCAGTGCAATAAGAGAACTGTCCCTGAGAATTTCAGAGAGGTTGCCTACTTTTAATTTCTGAAACATCTTGTTGTGCTTCATAGAGATCTCTTAGTGTAAACTGCTGTCTACAGTATATGTAAGGCTGATATATAGTGTAGAACTGAAAGTTCACACAGTTAGTGCAACAGTTCATATTTTTTCAGCATTATTATTCAGACAGGATTGCATGAAATTATATCCACACTGGGGGGTGGGGGAATCTACTGTATGTGTGTTGGAGGCGGTGACGTTACCCGCTAGACCAGCCTCAGGCACATTACTTATCACATACCAGTCTTTTTTCAGTTTGATCTTCTGGAGGAGAAGCAGGAGGTAGAGATAAGTCGTCCGTCATTCATGGATCTGTTTAGGACACCCAACATGAGGAGAAACAGCCTGATCCTCATCTACGCCTGGTAAGAGACACGCCAACTCTGCAACAAGATATCACGTTAAATACTCACTTCACTATTTAACGTTTGTCCAGGGCGGAGATAAACGTCAAATTTCGAAGGTTAAGTTCCGGCATTCATTCCGAATTTTTAAGGTAAGGGTTAATGTTTGGGATAGGGTTAAAACAAAAAACATTTAAAATGAGTGCCTAGCACTGGGATTGAACCTGTGATCCTTGGAGCCAGAGCAGAGCCCAGCAGTTTAAGCCCTGCCTCTACCCCCATCCACAACATCTTAGCAAGCCGTGATCCTACTAGATGGTAATAAGCACTCATGTTGCCCCCAGTGGACAGTATTGAAGGCATCTCCCGACGTTCTGGAGACCTGGACAAACGTTGAAGTCGATCTGGTGTGACCTGGCAGAACTAGGAGCTGATTGGACAGACAGCCAAATTACTCTGGGGGTATATTAATTAGTGCACCCCGTTGCAAAGCGTTTTGCAAACATAAATGAGTGTTTCCTATTTGACAAGTTTAGGTTAGTTGCTCCCTGTTTTGGCCTGTTTGCTTCTGTTTGGTTCCTAGTGAATACACACATGCTGCAATCTGTAAGGAATGACGGTGGGGATGAGAAGCAGGTACAGGAAGTGAAGGTTTAATAAATGAAGGACATTAAACGGAACAGGAACAGCGTCTGGACATGAACACATAACAGCATGGGGTGTAGAAGACAGACGTACCGGCAGAGGCGTGGGAGCCTGGCAATCCAGCTGAGGCGTGAAAGCCTGACAATCCCGCTGCGGCGTAGAAGCCTGATGGGCTGGGAACCTGCCGAGCAAACCGAGGCAAGGAAACCTCTCGAGCCAGCTAAGGCACCCCCGGTTCCATCGGCAGAGGCACCCAGATCTGACGTCGCCAACAAAACAAAAAACAAAAACCCTCCCTGATGCTTCGTATATTCTGCAAGGAACGACGCTGGTGATGAGAAGCAGGTACAGGAAGTGAAGGTTTAATAAATGAAGGACTTTAAACGGAACAGGAACAGCGTCTGGACATGAACACATAACGACAATTAATTCAGCCACAGGGAACAGCACAGAGGAACAGACAGATATAGAGGGGGCAATCAACAACGAGGAGTCCAGGTGAGTCCAATGAGAGCTACTGCGCGTAATGATGGTGATAGATAGGTAGGTAGGTAGGTAGGTAGGTAGGTAGGTAGGTAGGTAGGTAGGTAGGTAGGTACTTTATTCATCCCGAGGGGAAATTTATTTGTCAAGCAGCTATGAAAAAAGACAGATACACGATACATGATACATAGAGCGGCAGAATGAAAAAGTATAAAATACAAGAAGTAGTCTGGAGTGCAAAAAGCTATAAAAAGACATTGCATAACTTCTCACTGCTGCTCTTCCTCCAAGGTTCACGAGCGCAGTGGTTTTCCAAGGGCTGGTTCTCCGCCTGGGGATCACTGGAGACAATATCATTCGGGATTTCTTCATCTCTGCAGCCGTGGAGATGCCCACCGGCCTCATCTTCTACCTGTTGGTGGACAGGGTGGGACGGAGACCTCTCATGGCTGTGTCTAACTTCATAGGGGGAGTCGCCTGCCTCATAGTGCCCTTCGTCTCAGTAGGTCAGTAGGTCTTTTAATGTGAAGTAGGAGATGCCTGCCTCAAAGTGCCCTTCGTCTCAGTAGGTCAGTAGGTATTTTAATGTGAAGTAGGAGACGCCTGCCTCATAGTGCCCTTCGTCTCAGTAGGTGAGTAGGTATTTTAATGTGAAGGAGGAGAATAGAGACGAGTCTGCATTATTATGTTATTAAGCTCAGAATGCAGATGTAATTGTAGAGGGGAGAAAAGGAGAAAGTGGTTGGGGTGGGATTCAATCCCATGATGCTCCTGGTGGTGGCATTTTAAACTGAAGAGGGAGGTTAGCCAATTTAAACTCAGTTACACAACAAAATAATGTATTTTCCCCCCTGTATGGGTTTTTATTTTCCTCTTTCTTTCTGAGTTAGGAGATTATCTGTTGTAATCCCATCGTTAAATGTTTTGGGGATTACCATTCTGCTTAATTTTGGCTGTTAAAATATGATGCGTAGTTTAATCTATTCAACCTTCTCATAGACTATCTGTGGCTGAAGAAAGCCATAGCGATCATTGGGAGGCTTTCTGTCGCCGTTGGATTCGAGACTGTCAACTTTGCCAACTCTGAGCTGTATCCAACACCTCTCAGGTGAGAGTGGGACTGAATAATAACATCAAACTCAAGCCATTAAAGCTGCTCAATCCTAACGTTTTCACAACCTGGAATAATACTGGTAGTCAGTGTTGTAATACTAGAGACCCGTTTTCGTCTTGAGGCCGGGTCTGTAGTGACACCTCTTGCGCTGAGATGCAGTGCCTTAGACCGCTGCGCCACTCTGGAGCCCAGTCATGTACTGTTTGCATCAGGGGTGTAGACATGGACGGACATGTGTGGACACCAACCCACCCACTGGGGAGCCAGGACCTGATAGGCCCACCCAATCAGATTGATGTGGTTTAAGCATTGTTGTAGACTTAGACCATCACATTTTTGTATTTTTTTTAAAATAAAAATAAATAACGTGATTTTGAGAGGGAAAATCTGAAAATTCTATAGGAAAACATAGGATCTTTCACACAGCAGTCACACACAGCATGATGTTAAAGGATCAGCAGTCCATAAACTCTGACATAATAAGCCAGTAGCACACAATCATAAGAATACAAAAACACAACTATTAAGCATTACATAGAAATGTACAACAATTACTTCCCATTGCAAAAAAACATTTCACGTTTAGCACACAAAGTAACTGGTGGCCTAAAGTTTAAAGTGGAACTGACAGCATTTGAATTACTTTGCATATATGAAACAAACAGACAATCATAATATCAGTCGATTCCCGATTTATGCTACAAATGAGAGGTTTTAAAAATAGGTTCTATTTGATTCAACGTTCCATGACATACACTAAGGCATAGATGGATGCAGTTCAATGCATGATTAATATGATTTACCAATACAAAAAATATATATTGCTATCAGGCTGTAAATCACGGCTGGCCTGGTACATTGTTTTCTGCCTCCATTTGGGGTGCACTGTTTCAGTTTCAATGACTCAATATTCTGGACAAAAACTGACAAATGTTACTAAGGCTGGGAATGTCAATACAATCAAACTAGCAAGGGCAATAATCACAAGTCATAAAAATTATTATTTATAAATCCTTAGACCTTCTCTGAAGGAGTAGAAGGCACATTGTTCCTCACTGTGTTTGGGTTAGTAATCATTTGTAGAGTGGCTCTATTTTCCCTCAGCATGCATTTTATTCACTATTCTGAAGGTCTAAAGAATCAATATGTTTTTCTGAAATATGAACACAGAAATATAGGACATTTTGAACTCTAATTATGGTAGTGATTTGACAAAATTACAATCATGGTCTTGAAATGGACTTACATTTTTTTGGTCTCGGTCTTGACACTGTCTCGGACCCCTTGTCCCCCTCCGGTCTTGGTCTTGACTTGTACTCAATTTGCTCCAGTCTTGGTCTCGAACACAGCACCGCTGGTAGTACTATATGCAGTAACATGCAATAATACACATTGGAATATATGTATAAACACTACTGTATGATCAAATGTTTGAAAATAATAATGAAATCATCAAGATGTAGTGCACTGTATATCAAGACTAATATTGCTTGTATTTGACAGAAACCTGGGCGTGTCTGTGTGCTCATCAGCCAGTGACATAGGAGCTATAGTTGCCCCTTTCTTGCTCTACAGACTGGCCAGTATCTGGCAGGAACTGCCCCTCTTCCTCTACGGTATTTCACAATTGTATTTTTAATTTATTCAAATTTTTAAATGTTTATTTTTGCATTTATTTTGTATTTGTGTGCCTTTCCTTTGGAAAGATGATTAAATGTTTTGGTTGCAACTCCACTCACATTGGTTGCCCTCCTCTTCTTTGCGTGGTTTATATTTTAGAAATAAATGCAGATCAATTGATTAAGAAAATATTAAGTATTAAACACTCACATTGACATCAAACAATTGATCTTACTGTGATATGCAGCTCATATTTCTGCATATCAGAACTGTCAGCTCTACTGCGTGATAATACTGTACCATGTGTATCAGAACTGGCAGCTCTACTGCGTGATAATACTGTACCATGTGTATCAGAACTGTCAGCTCTACTGCGTGATAATACTGTACCATGTGTATCAGAACTGTCAGCTCTACTGCTTGATAATACTGTACCATGTGTATCAGAACTGGCAGCTCTACTGCGTGATAATGCTGTACCATGTGTATCAGAACTGTCAGCTCTACTGCTTGATAATGCTGTACCATGTGTATCAGAACTGTCAGCTCTACTGCTTGATAATACTGTACCATGTGTATCAGAACTGTCAGCTCTACTGCTTGATAATACTGTACCATGTGTATCTGAACTGTCAGCTCTACTGCTTGATAATACTGTATCATGTGTATCAGAACTGTCAGCTCTACTGCTTGATAATACTGTACCATGTGTATCTGAACTGTCAGCTCTACTGCTTGATAATACTGTACCATGTGTATCTGAACTGTCAGCTCTACTGCTTGATAATACTGTACCATGTGTATCAGAACTGTCAGCTCTACTGCTTGATAATACTGTACCATGTGTATCTGTAGGTATCATGTCCGTGTTGTACAGTGGACTGGTCATGCTATTACCAGAGATGAGAGGCATCGATTTCCCTGAGACCATAGAAGACGTGGAGAACCTAAATGGGTATGTTTGTGTGTATGTTTGTTTATGTTGATGTATATTTATGTTTGTGTTTATGTTTATATTAACTGGCATTAGTCCCTTATTATGCCCTCTTTGTGTTACCAGGAGGAGATACAGATAAGTCTCAAAAGGAAAAGACGCCAACAGAAACAACTACATCATCTAACATATTTCATATATTTTATTAGTCACACAGAAATACATGCAAAGTTATACACGTACTGCTATCTATTACTCAGAAATACACGCAAAGTTATACACGTACTGCTATCTATTACTCAGAAATACATGCAAAGTTATACACGTACTGCTATCTATTACTCAGAAATACACGCAAAGTTATACACGTACTGCTATCTATTACTCAGAAATACACGCAAAGTTATACACGTACTGCTATCTATTACTTAGAAATACTCACAGAGTTATACACGTACTGCTATCTATTACTCAGAAATACACGCAAAGTTATACACGTTCTGCTATCTATTACTCAGAAATACACACAAAGTTATACACGTACTGCTATCTATTACTCAGAAATAGTATTGGGAGGAAGAACAGTGACACGTAAAGTAGAATGAAGAGAAGAGAGGAGAAAAAATGAAAAACGTATTTGTCTTTCAAACACTTTGTCACGTTGTATGAAAGGATCATGCGCAGGAAGTTACATGTAACGGCATGGGGACGAAGCCTAAAACAAACACGCATACAAAAACATAGGACTGTGACCAAAAGAACAAAAGAGCGAGGTAAACATTGAATAAATACACGGGGCAAGAACCGTAATAAATAGACAGGACGAGACCCGAAATAGTAAGTGCACAATATGACGCGGGACGAGACCCGTAATCACATTGCCACATAAACATTGCACGAAAGCCAAAATAATAAGCACAGGTACTCACAGGCCCAACGGACATTGGAACAACGGACATAGGAACAATAAACGACCAGACAATGGTGAACAAAGGGCACACTTATACAATTACTAATCGTGGGGGAATGGGGACTAGGTGTGCGTAATGAGAGTTCAATCACTCCTAGAGGCCGGTGACATAAACCTCCGGAACCGGTGCACGGACTGAGCAACAGTACCGGAGGGATCCGTGACACACTTTGGTTATAATAAAATGTTTCATACCATAATAATTGTTTATTTAATGAACACCATTTTATACCTATGATTTCCAATCCCCCTCCAATCCCCCATATATATATTATTTTTGTAAATATAAAGTACCAGTCAAAGGTTTGGGCACACCTACTCATTCAAGGGTTTTTCTTTATTTGTAATATTTTCTACATTGTAGAATAATAGTGAAGACATCAAAACTATGGAATAACACATATGGAATCATGTAGTTAACAAAAAAGTGTTAAACAAATCAAAATATATTTGAGATTTGAGATTCTTCAAAGTAGCCACCCTTTGCCTTGATGACAGCTTTGCATACTCTACATTTTTGTCAACAGATGTGAGATGCATACTCACTCACCCCACCCCTCCCAAACAAACATGTCTACCCCTCTCTCCCCTTTCACCCATAGATCGACCTACCCATCAATGCCACTACCTGGGTGGGTTACTCCACCGGAATTCCCACCGGTTAGGTACGAGGTCATCAAGGTTCTCATTAGCAGCTTTGAGAAAATTATTGTATATTATGCTCACCCATCCGGGGGCTTTGGCTTTTGGACCCACCCTGCCAGGCAGGCTCAGACGTTTGAGGGGGCGGTGCTGCTTTAGTGGGTCTCTGACCGCGTTCTGTCATTTGCACTATTTTTTACATTGTAGAATAAAAGTGAAGACATCAAAACTATGACATAACACATATGGAATCATGTATTAACCAAAAAAGTGTTTGAGATTCTTCAAAGTAGACACCCTTTGCTCCGTAATCTAGCATGGGTAGGATGGTCATCTGAATCAGGGTTAGTTTGGCTTTAGGCTGTAGCTTTGATATGTGCTGAGAGAAGGACAGTGTACCGTCCAGCCATACTCCCAAGTACTTGTATGATGTGACTACTGTACCTCAAGCTCTAAACCCTCAGAGGTAGTAATCACACCTGTGGGGAGAGGGGCCTTCTTCTTAACAAACCACATGACCTTTGTTTTGGAGGTGTTCAGAACAAGGTTAAGGGCAGAGAAAGCTTGTTGGACTTTAAGAAAGCTTTGTTGTTTAACACAAAATCCGGGGAGACTGTATCATCTGCATATAAATGGATAAGAGAGCTTCCTACTGCCTGAGCGTTTTCCATACTCACAAAAAGCTTATTTATTTCAATTTTTTTGCACAAATTTGTTTACATCCCTACTGGTGAGCTTTTCTCCTTTGCCAAGATAATCCATCCACCTGACAGGTGTGGCATATCAAGAAGCTGATTAAACACCATGATCATTACTCAGGTGCACCTTGTGCTGTGGACAATAAAAGGTAATTTTAAAATGTGCAGTTTTGTCACACAACACAATGCCACAGATGTCTCAAGTTTTGAGGGAGCGTGCAGTTGGCATGCTGACTGCAGGAATGTCCACCGAGCTTTTGCCAGAGAATTTAATGTTCATTTGTCTACCATAAGTTCCCTCCAAAGTCGTTTTAGAGAATTTGACAGTATGTACAACCGGCCTCACAACCGCAGACCACGTGTAACCACGCAAGCCCAGGACCTCCACAAGCATCGGCTCTCAGATTAACAGGTTCCGAGAAAGCTTTTACCCCTTAGCCATAAAACTGCTAAACAGCCATAATCCTGCTAAATAGTTAATTAAATGGTTACCTAGACTATCTGCACTTACCCTATCTTGCACTGACCCTATTACACGCTCACAAGACTATATATACACACTCACTCATACACTACACTGACACTCTCACACAAAACCCACACACATTCATACAACATATATACATTTTTGATTTGATTATATTTTAATGTTATTTGTCTTGGCCTATTTTTGTGTATTAAAAAATAAAATGTATTCATCGATTTTATTGCCTCCTGTTGTTTTTATTGTGCTTATTTTATTTTACTTTAAAGGTCATGACATAACATCAAATAACATAACTTCAAATACATTAAAAATGAATTAGAAGCATGTATACTGGCTTATTTATAAAAGTTATTGTAAAGTGTAACCCAAAACACAGGTTTTCTCAAATATCCCTTTTCTTTCTCTACCATGAACCATGCCCTCCAGGGTGTGATTGACAGGGTGGTGGCTGCTGCAGAGAACAGTGCTGATTCGGTGGTGCATAGTGAAGGGCGGGACCAGCTGGAGGAAGAGCCAGACCTCCACCTCCCCTTCCTGCTCTCTGAGGAGGGCTACTCCTGTGACACGATCAGAGGCATCCCATAGGGCTTCAGAGAGTTCCTGGAGCCTATCTGCTGCAAAGGTACTCTAGTAGAGTGCTTTTTAAAAAATATAATATGATTCTGTTTGCATTTACTTGTCATCAAGGTTTTCTGAACTTTAACTAATGTGTTTCAGTAGGCTAAAAAACAGAGAATGACTTTTGTCAAAATTGGTATAAAACATCTGCATTGTTGGAGGCTTTACTCAGGATGGAGAAAGTATCTTAAGTAAAATGTATGATATACATAACACAAAATAATTTGGTGTACAGCGTGTATTGTGTGTTGTGTCTGTGTATAGTTATCTAAATATCTTCTCTTTTCCTGTAGGCCTTTGCATTCTGATCTCTCACCCCCACTCTGGACCATCTTCTTCAACAGAGCAAACCATTTCTCTACCTGGAACCAAAAAGA
Source organism: Thymallus thymallus (assembly GCA_023634145.1). Lineage (NCBI taxonomy): Eukaryota > Metazoa > Chordata > Actinopteri > Salmoniformes > Salmonidae > Thymallus > Thymallus thymallus. The sequence goes on along the minus strand of CM042405.1, from coordinate 6,162,305 downwards.
AGAACCCCTTTAGAAGCCTTTTTTCCAAGTGTATCCAAAAGCAAATTACACATTTCTGTATCCCTTTTCATCTTTGAATCCCTCTTTCTTATTGATTTTTTCTGATTATTTATATTATTAGCCACTGCATCAAGAATCTATTACACTGAACAAACCCAGGAACAGTGGAAATGTGGGTTAGCGACGTGGTGGCCACGGTACAAATTCATTAGTTCAAGTTCATAGTTCATAGGATTTACGTTGTTTATCATCAAGGGAGAACCAGCAGAAAGAGTTAGAAAACAACACCGAGTTCAAACATCAGGAACACCATCCTTTGTGTCGAAAGCGTTCCACAGGGATGCTGGCCCATGTTGACTCCAATGCTTCCCACAGTTGTGTCAAGTTGGCTGGAGGTCCTTTGCGACTGGCACCTACTAACATAGCCCATTCAAAGGCACTTAAATATTTTGTCTTGCCCATTCACCCTCTGAATAGCACATATACACAATCCGTAAATTGTCTCAAGGCTTAAAAATGATTCTTTAACCTGTCTCCTCTCCTTCATCTACACTGATTGAAATGGATTTATCAATTATGGATCATAGCTGTCACCTGGTCCGTCTATGTTATGGAATATTTGGTACACTCAGTGTGTGGATGGACACAGTCTGTCGGGATTCTCACAGGAAAGGTAGATAACATTCTAACTTTCAGGTCCTTTTTTTTGTCCTATGGCTATGTGAAACTTAAAAAAAATATATATATTTTTTAGTTGTGATTCAACAGGTTGCCAAGCAGGGGGCAGCGTACCATGGTCTGGCTGACCTGCTTGATGAACCACCTTCAGTGACAACTACAGGTACAAGCAGAAGAACTTCAGTGACAACTACAGGTACAAGCAGAAGAACTTCAGTGACAACTACAGGTACAAGCAGAAGAAGAATAAAGGCAATATTTTTTCTGCATTATCACTTTTCCCTGAACAGTCCCTCAGAGGTGTAATGATCTAAGACCAAAGACAAATTGTATGTTCTATTCAGCTAATTGCATTTCATGGACTTCCTCTACCAATGAAAAATGGTAGAGGAAGTCTCTCAATTAATAGTAGATCTATAGCTGGTGACATTCTCATTGATCTCTGACTACAGGTTCCTAGATTCTCTGGATCTACCCAACCTGTTTACGATCCCCTCAGCATTGGATGGTAGTGGCCCTGCTAAGCCGAACGGCAAGACCCTGATCCTGTATGAGGGTATGGCGCAGAGCCCTGGTCCCTCAGGACTATGGGGTAATAACCTCCACCATGGAGGGAACAGGACACAGAGAGAACAGACACTGCTGGAGAACAGACAGCTGTACCACTGCAGCCCCAACATGATTAGTGAGTCTTAACAATAGTGTTGTTATTGAAAAGTTCATATGCATATACTGTATATCAAATATTATAAACTGGGTAGTTCGAGCCCTGAATGCTGATTGGCTGACAGCCGTGGTATATCGGACCGTATATCATGGGTATGACAAAACATTTATTTTTACTGCTCCAATTACTTTGTTAACCTGTTTATATAAGGCACGTCGGAGGTTTGTGGTATGTGGCCAATATACCACGACTAAGGGCTGTATCAGCTGTACCACACCCCCTCGAGCCGTATTGCTTAATTACCCCACTAGAAGACCATGACATATAGTATAGATAACCTACATGTATTGATCTTCTCAATAACATGTGTGTGTTATTGATTGGTTGTATTACAGAGGCCAGGAAGACAGAGGTGAAGCAGCCCTTGAAAATCTCACATTCAAGGAGCACCAGCGTCTCTTCTCCCTCGGATCGAAACGCCTCCACCAAGTCAAAGCCTTGTAAGGAGGATCCTGAAAAGATGGGCTCAACATTTTAAAAGATACAGTAGAAATCAGTTATAACACATTATAATTCATATTAAAATCTATATTCTGTAGAAAAATGAGGATTCCTAATATATATTTTACATCTTGATTGGCATGTTTATTGCATGAGTCTGTTGTGTTTACTTAAACTCAATCAAAACTTAGGTAGGTAAATTAATAGATTTTTGTAATAAATTGTTTTCTTTTTGGCAAATTTACAACAAGTCAAATCCCGTCTTACAACAGCAGTTGTCACAAAGTGCTTTATAGATACTCAGCCTAAAACCCCAAAGAACAAGCAATGCAGAAGCTCAGCAATAATTGTACACATTACAGATGTAACATATACTTTCCTTACAACGCAGGACAGCCTGCTAGTGTTAAGAATAGTCACTCCTAAAATGTCCACCTGTAGTTCCAAACCAGAGTAGCAGCTTTAAAGAAGAGATACAGCTACAATATATAAAATGTGTCCCCTTCAATTTGTCAAGTTACAGATGTGTACAGTACAAGTTGATCTCCCCTTTAAAAATGATTTAAACATAAAATGTTAAAACAAAGTTATTTTATGCGCTGGTAAAACTGCACCACTGCTTTCTCCTGGTCGTGTGTCTCGATAGAGCCATGACGTAGTCTTCTGATCTCATTGATGGCATCGATGCCTGAGATTTTCCTGGTCTTCACCAGATAGCAGGCCAACATGGTCCCTGTCCTGCCATGGCCATGCATACAGTGGACAGCTACACCCTACAGCAGAGAGAAATACATTTGACTACATAGATAGAGATACAAAAGGCTATATGTTTACATACATCAATGGTTGACAATAATTAGCTGTGTCCACGTGTAACATTGAACTCTGTGGGCAATGTTAATTTGATTTTATGTGTCAGAACAAAATTAAGGAAGTCCTCTGACGTATTATCTGAATAATGGGTAACTGAATACTTCTTAACTGAATCCTTACCTCGCCTTTAGCGTTTGATTCCTCCACAATGGACAGAAACCTCTGAATTTGTTCTGGAGTTGGTGGGGTGAAATCTATTATATTGATGTGGTGTAGTTTCACTCCTGGGACGGTATCATAGTTGGGAGGTTTTTTCTCACACAAACAGACCAAGTGTTGAATGCCATTGTCCAGAAGGTATTGGTAATGGGCAGTCATTCGAGGGAGCGCCAGTCCTGCCAACTTGTTAGGTTCGACCCAGGAGAAATTGGGGGGTGGACTACAGGCCATGGCGAAGTCAATCTGAAATATTGTGAAATGTAGAGATGGTTTTTACCATTCAATAATCTCATATACTCACAGCCTGTCACAATGTGCATTCAGATGCCCCCTATCATAATTAAGGGAAATAATAAATTAAGTATATTGCTGTGTTAACGTTACTACAGTGAAAGTATTAGTATTTAGGAAAGATCACTGAAATCTGGACTATGCCTAGTTGAACTGCACTGGGAGACCGCATGTTACTTGAACAAAGTTTATTATAACAGAAGGTTGTTATAACTACCTAGCTAAAAATGTCCCCTTTCATCTGTGACTTGGGACACTTCAACACACTCAAAATCAGCTAGTTAGTAGCTACTAGTTAGCTAGCCAATAACAAAGAGTCTCTAGATAACTACCTCCGCTAATAAATATAACTAGCTAAAGTAATCCATAAACGTCCATGTCAAAAGGTGGGCGTCAACTCGGTATCCAAAAAACAGATGATAAACTAGCTATATTGCCAAAAGTCCAAAATTTAACAGAAAGTTTGCTCACTAGCTAGCTACAGTAGATATCAAGCTAGCGTTTTTAAGTTAAGTGAAGTTTATTAGCTAGGTTGCTAGCTAGCGTTCTACTAGCCACTGTCAAATCAATTCATTCATGCAATACACTCACTTACATTCAGTATTGTTTTCTCCCGAAATCCGTGTATAAAAATGTCAGATCTGGTGTGATCTGTTGCTAGCTAGCTAAAAGACTAAAGTTTGGGTGTGGTGGGTGATGTCCTGTTAAACAGAGGAACGTTAAACACCAAAGTACACAAACTAGACTGGAGCTTAATCCTTCTGCTTCTTCAGCGCGATGACGTCCAAGGTTTTTATAGGGCTGTGACCAATGATTCATGTATACACTAGATGGGGGTTTTAAAGGTTTTTATAGGGCTGTGACCAATGATTCATGTATACACTAGATGGGGGTTTTAAAGGTTTTTATAGGGCTGTGACCAATGATTCATGTATACACTAGATGGGGTGTTTAAAGGTTTTTATAGGGCTGTGACCAATGATTCATGTATACACTAGATGGGGTATTTAAAGGTTTTTATAGGGCTGTGACCAATGATTCATGTATACACTAGATGGGGGTTTTAAAGGTTTTTATAGGGCTGTGACCAATGATTCATGTATACACTAGATGGGGTGTTTAAAGGTTTTTATAGGGCTGTGACCAATGATTCATGTATACACTAGATGGGGTGTTTAAAGGTTTTTATAGGGCTGTGACCAATGATTCATGTATACACTAGATGGGGCGTTTAAAGGTTTTTATAGGGCTGTGACCAATGATTCATGTATACACTAGATGGGGTGTTTAAAGGTTTTTATAGGGCTGTGACCAATGATTCATGTATACACTAGATGGGGTGTTTAAAGGTTTTTATAGGGCTGTGACCAATGATTCATGTATACACTAGATGGGGTGTTTAAAGGTTTTTATAGGGCTGTGACCAATGATTCATGTATACACTAGATGGGGGTTTTAAAGGTTTTTATAGGGCTGTGACCAATGATTCATGTATACACTAGATGGGGGTTTTAAAGGTTTTTATAGGGCTGTGACCAATGATTCATGTATACACTAGATGGGGGTTTTAAAGGTTTTTATAGGGCTGTGACCAATGATTCATGTATACACTAGATGGGGGTTTTAAAGGTTTTTATAGGGCTGTGACCAATGATTCATGTATACACTAGATGGGGTGTTTAAAGGTTTTTATAGGGCTGTGACCAATGATTCATGTATACATTAGATGGGGTGTTTAAAGGTTTTTATAGGGCTGTGACCAATGATTCATGTATACACTAGATGGGGGTTTTAAAGGTTTTTATAGGGCTGTGACCAATGATTCATGTATACACTAGATGGGGTATTTAAAGGTTTTTATAGGGCTGTGACCAATGATTCATGTATACACTAGATGGGGTGTTTAAAGGTTTTTATAGGGCTGTGACCAATGATTCATGTATACACTAGATGGGGTGTTTAAAGGTTTTTATAGGGCTGTGACCAATGATTCATGTATACACTAGATGGGGTATTTAAAGGTTTTTATAGGGCTGTGACCAATGATTCATGTATACACTAGATGGGGTTTTAAAGGTTTTTATAGGGCTGTGACCAATGATTCATGTATACACTAGATGGGGTTTTAAAGGTTTTTATAGGGCTGTGACCAATGATTCATGTATACACTAGATGGGGGTTTTAAAGGTTTTTATAGGGCTGTGACCAATGATTCATGTATACACTAGATGGGGGTTTTAAAGGTTTTTATAGGGCTGTGACCAATGATTCATGTATACACTAGATGGGGTGTTTAAAGGTTTTTATAGGGCTGTGACCAATGATTCATTTATACACTAGATGGGGGTTTTAAAGGTTTTTATAGGGCTGTGACCAATGATTAATGTATACACTAGATGGGGTGTTTAAAGGTTTTTATAGGGCTGTGACCAATGATTCATGTATACACTAGATGGGACATTTAAAGGTTTTTATAGGGCTGTGACCAATGATTCATGTATACACTAGATGGGGTATTTAAAGGTTTTTATAGGGCTGTGACCAATGATTCATGTATACACTAGATGGGGTTTTAAAGGTTTTTATAGGGCTGTGACCAATGATTCATGTATACACTAGATGGGGTTTTAAAGGTTTTTATAGGGCTGTGACCAATGATTCATGTATACACTAGATGGGGGTTTTAAAGGTTTTTATAGGGCTGTGACCAATGATTCATGTATACACTAGATGGGGGTTTTAAAGGTTTTTATAGGGCTGTGACCAATGATTCATGTATACACTAGATGGGGTGTTTAAAGGTTTTTATAGGGCTGTGACCAATGATTCATTTATACACTAGATGGGGGTTTTAAAGGTTTTTATAGGGCTGTGACCAATGATTAATGTATACACTAGATGGGGTGTTTAAAGGTTTTTATAGGGCTGTGACCAATGATTCATGTATACACTAGATGGGACATTTAAAGGTTTTTATAGGGCTGTGACCAATGATTCATGTATACACTAGATGGGGGTTTTAAAGGTTTTTATAGGGCTGTGACCAATGATTCATGTATACACTAGATGGGGCGTTTAAAGGTTTTTGTAGGGCTGTGACCAATGATTCATGTATACACTAGATGGGGGTTTTAAAGGTTTTTATAGGGCTGTGACCAATGATTCATGTATACACTAGATGGGGCGTTTAAAGGTTTTTATAGGGCTGTGACCAATGATTCATGTATACACTAGATGGGGGTTTTAAAGGTTTTTATAGGGCTGTGACCAATGATTCATGTATACACTAGATGGGGGTTTTAAAGGTTTTTATAGGGCTGTGACCAATGATTCATGTATACACTAGATGGGGGTTTTAAAGGTTTTTATAGGGCTGTGACCAATGATTCATGTATACACTAGATGGGGCGTTTAAAGGTTTTTATAGGGCTGTGACCAATGATTCATGTATACACTAGATGGGGCGTTTAAAGGTTTTTATAGGGCTGTGACCAATGATTCATGTATACACTAGATGGGGTGTTTAAAGGTTTTTATAGGGCTGTGACCAATGATTCATGTATACACTAGATGGGGCGTTTAAAGGTTTTTATAGGGCTGTGACCAATGATTCATGTATACACTAGATGGGGTATTTAAAGGTTTTTATAGGGCTGTGACCAATGATTCATGTATACACTAGATGGGGGTTTTAAAGGTTTTTATAGGGCTGTGACCAATGATTCATGTATACACTAGATGGGGCGTTTAAAGGTTTTTATAGGGCTGTGACCAATGATTCATGTATACACTAGATGGGGGTTTTAAAGGTTTTTATAGGGCTGTGACCAATGATTCATGTATACACTAGATGGGGCGTTTAAAGGTTTTTATAGGGCTGTGACCAATGATTCATGTATACACTAGATGGGGGTTTTAAAGGTTTTTATAGGGCTGTGACCAATGATTCATGTATACACTAGATGGGGGTTTTAAAGGTTTTTATAGGGCTGTGACCAATGATTCATGTATACACTAGATGGGGTGTTTAAAGGTTTTTATAGGGCTGTGACCAATGATTCATGTATACACTAGATGGGGCGTTTAAAGGTTTTTATAGGGCTGTGACCAATGATTCATGTATACACTAGATGGGGTGTTTAAAGGTTTTTATAGGGCTGTGACCAATGATTCATGTATACACTAGATGGGGCTTTTAAAGGTTTTTATAGGGCTGTGACCAATGATTCATGTATACACTAGATGGGGCATTTAAAGGTTTTTATAGGGCTGTGACCAATGATTCATGTATACACTAGATGGGGCGTTTAAAGGTCTTTATAGGGCTGTGACCAATGATTCATGTATACACTAGATGGGGTGTTTAAAGGTTTTTATAGGGCTGTGACCAATGATTCATGTATACACTAGATGGGGTGTTTAAAGGTTTTTATAGGGCTGTGACCAATGATTCATGTATACACTAGATGGGGGTTTTAAAGGTTTTTATAGGGCTGTGACCAATGATTCATGTATACACTAGATGGGGTGTTTAAAGGTTTTTATAGGGCTGTGACCAATGATTCATGTATACACTAGATGGGGGTTTTAAAGGTTTTTATAGGGCTGTGACCAATGATTCATGTATACACTAGATGGGGTGTTTAAAGGTTTTTATAGGGCTGTGACCAATGATTCATGTATACACTAGATGGGGTGTTTAAAGGTTTTTATAGGGCTGTGACTAATGATTCATGTATACACTAGATGGGGGTTTTAAAGGTTTTTATAGGGCTGTGACCAATGATTCATGTATACACTAGATGGGGTGTTTAAAGGTTTTTATAGGGCTGTGACCAATGATTCATGTATACACTAGATGGGGCGTTTAAAGGTTTTTATAGGGCTGTGACCAATGATTCATGTATACACTAGATGGGGCGTTTAAAGGTTTTTATAGGGCTGTGACCAATGATTCATGTATACACTAGATGGGGGTTTTAAAGGTTTTTATAGGGCTGTGACCAATTATTCATGTATACACTAGATGGGGTGTTTAAAGGTTTTTATAGGGCTGTGACCAATGATTCATGTATACACTAGATGGGGGTTTTAAAGGTTTTTATAGGGCTGTGACCAATGATTCATGTATACACTAGATGGGGGTTTTAAAGGTTTTTATAGGGCTGTGACCAATGATTCATGTATACACTAGATGGGGTGTTTAAAGGTTTTTATAGGGCTGTGACTAATGATTCATGTATACACTAGATGGGGGTTTTAAAGGTTTTTATAGGGCTGTGACCAATGATTCATGTATACACTAGATGGGGTGTTTAAAGGTTTTTATAGGGCTGTGACCAATGATTCATGTATACACTAGATGGGGCGTTTAAAGGTTTTTATAGGGCTGTGACCAATGATTCATGTATACACTAGATGGGGGTTTTAAAGGTTTTTATAGGGCTGTGACCAATGATTCATGTATACACTAGATGGGGTGTTTAAAGGTTTTTATAGGGCTGTGACCAATGATTCATGTATACACTAGATGGGGCGTTTAAAGGTTTTTATAGGGCTGTGACCAATGATTCATGTATACACTAGATGGGGGTTTTAAAGGTTTTTATAGGGCTGTGACCAATGATTCATGTATATACTAGATGGGGTGTTTAAAGGTTTTTATAGGGCTGTGACCAATGATTCATGTATACACTAGATGGGGCGTTTAAAGGTTTTTATAGGGCTGTGACCAATGATTCATGTATACACTAGATGGGGTTTTAAAGGTTTTTATAGGGCTGTGACCAATGATTCATGTATACACTAGATGGGGTTTTAAAGGTTTTTATAGGGCTGTGACCAATGATTCATGTATATACTAGATGGGGTGTTTAAAGGTTTTTATAGGGCTGTGACCAATGATTCATGTATACACTAGATGGGGTGTTTAAAGGTTTTTATAGGGCTGTGACCAATGATTCATGTATACACTAGATGGGGGTTTTAAAGGTTTTTATAGGGCTGTGACCAATGATTCATGTATACACTAGATGGGGCGTTTAAAGGTTTTTATAGGGCTGTGACCAATGATTCATGTATACACTAGATGGGGCATTTAAAGGTTTTTATAGGGCTGTGACCAATGATTCATGTATACACTAGATGGGGTATTTAAAGGTTTTTATAGGGCTGTGACCAATGATTAATGTATACACTAGATGGGGTGTTTAAAGGTTTTTGTAGGGCTGTGACCAATGATTCATGTATACACTAGATGGGGCGTTTAAAGGTTTTTATAGGACTGTGACCAATGATTCATGTATACACTAGATGGGGTGTTTAAAGGTTTTTATAGGGCTGTGACCAATGATTCATGTATACACTAGATGGGGCGTTTAAAGGTTTTTATAGGGCTGTGACCAATGATTCATGTATACACTAGATGGGGTGTTTAAAGGTTTTTATAGGGCTGTGACCAATGATTCATGTATACACTAGATGGGGCATTTAAAGGTTTTTATAGGGCTGTGACCAATGATTCATGTATACACTAGATGGGGTATTTAAAGGTTTTTATAGGGCTGTGACCAATGATTCATGTATACACTAGATGGGGGTTTTAAAGGTTTTTATAGGGCTGTGACCAATGATTCATGTTTTTTTTTTTTGTTTTTGTTTTTTATTTCACCTTTATTTAACCAGGTAGGTCAGTTGAGAACAAGTTCTCATTTGCAACTGCGACCTGGCCAAGACAAAGCAAAGCAGTGCGACAAAAAAAACAACAACACAGAGTTACACATTAAACAAACAGTCAAAAACACAATAGAAAATCTATAAACAGAGTGCAAAATGTAGTGCAAAAATGCAGTAAGGTTGGGAGGTAGGACAATAAATAGACTATAGAGTAGAAATAAATTACAGAATTATCATCATGTATACACTAGATGGGGCGTTTAAAGGTTTTTATAGGGCTGTGACCAATGATTCATGTATACACTAGATGGGGGTTTTAAAGGTTTTTATAGGGCTGTGACAAATGATTCATGTATACACTAGATGGGGCGTTTAAAGGTTTTTATAGGGCTGTGACCAATGATTCATGTATACACTAGATGGGGGTTTTAAAGGTTTTTATAGGGCTGTGACCAATGATTCATGTATACACTAGATGGGGGTTTTAAAGGTTTTTATAGGGCTGTGACCAATGATTCATGTATACACTAGATGGGGGTTTTAAAGGTTTTTATAGGGCTGTGACCAATGATTCATGTATACACTAGATGGGGGTTTTAAAGGTTTTTATAGGGCTGTGACCAATGATTCATGTATACACTAGATGGGGCGTTTAAAGGTTTTTATAGGGCTGTGACCAATGATTCATGTATACACTAGATGGGGCGTTTAAAGGTTTTTATAGGGCTGTGACCAATGATTCATGTATACACTAGATGGGGCGTTTAAAGGTTTTTATAGGGCTGTGACCAATGATTCATGTATACACTAGATGGGGGGTTTAAAGGTATGCTGCTTTTGCATACCTTTAAACTATATTATCTGAGCTAAACATAAATAAAATATCCTTAAAATATACTTGTTTGAAAGTACTAATGTTACTGTCCCCACTACAACAACAACAATACTTAAATACATATAATGTTGAATTGAAATACTGTATAATTCCATTAATTCCTATGGAGGACCGCTTCTTCTGAGGAGTGCCAATATGGCCTTATCGATGACTTTCAAGCCTCTCATTGACCAACACATAGCATCAGCAATCCAGGCTATATATACATCATTGGTTGGGACTAGATAGAGGGAGTACAGCTATGACCGGAAGTGATTTTTTGCAGTTAGGAGAGCATTTTAGATAACTCTAACCCCTTTCCTAACCTTAAACAAAGTCCCCTAACCTGCCACGTTAAATATACTAACCTGTTGCGTAAATTCTTCAAACCTGCTATGAAAAAGTCACTTCCGGTCATAGCTGTACTCCCTCTAGTCAGAACCTTTTTATAGCTCCTTGTTCTTTCTGTGATGACATGCGTTGTCAACTTCGCGGCGGAAGTCATTGTTTTTTCATTGGACTGTTGCGGCAGAGAGATTGTGGTAAGGCAGTAAGGTGGTGAAGCCTGCTCCTTGGGCCTGAGGTCCCACTACCGTCAGAGGCTCAGCCTGGTGAAGAACTGGGCAGAGAGGCAGGGTCTGGAGCTGGTCTCCAACTGCCACCTTAGCGGCATCATACAGGTCCCAGTGGGCAAAACCTTGTTGAAAAGACATCAAAATGACGTCTTTTTTGACGTTTTATTCTGGTCGCAAACGGGTTGAAAAAGGTTTTTTAACATATTTTTACTGACCACCATGCAACTAGGGGTGGCAGTTAGCTGAGTGGTTAGTGCGTTGGGCCTGTAACTGAAAAGTTGCTGGAACGAATCCCCGATCTGTTGTTCTGCCCCTGAACAAGGCAGTTAACCAACTGTTCCTAGGCCATCATTGTAAATAAGAATTTGTTCTTAACTGACTTGCCTAGTTAAATAATAATTAAATAGTTGATCATAATTGTGAGCTCTATCTGACATGCTGGTCATAATTCTGACTGCTATATTATGTAGTGTACTGGTCATAGTTAAGACCTCATCATAACCTGACTACAGCTTATTACCTACAGCAATTATTATAAAGTTGGATATTGAAAACATTGTTCATTACATTTTTATCTGTTTCCATAGTCACCAATTAAAGGATGAAAAGGACAGCGTTTTCATCTTTTGAGCTTCTAGTCATTAAATCTATGCAGCCTACTCAATCCCTTTTAATAGCTACTGTTTACAGGCCTGCTGAGTTCTCTGAATTTCTATCAGACCTTGTAGTCATGGCAGATAATATTTTAATTTTTGGTGAATTTAACATTCACATGCAAAAGTCCACAGATCCACTACAAAAGGCTTTCGGCGCCATCATCGACTCAGTGAGTTTTGACCAACATGTCTCCGGACCTACTCATTTCCACAGTCATACCCTGGATCTAGTTCTGTCCTGTGGAATAAATATTGTGGATCTAAATGTTTTTCCTCATAATCCTGGACTATCGGACCACCATTTTATTTTGTTTGCAATCGCAACAAATAATTTGCTTAGACCCCAACCAAGGATCATCAAAAGCCGTGCAATAAATTCTCAGACAACCCAAAGATTCCTAGATGCCCTTCCAGACTCCCTCCACCTATCCAAGGACGTCGGAGTACAAAAATCAGTTAACGATCAAACTGAGGATCTAAATTTAACCTTGCGTAATACCCTAGATGTAGTCGCACCCCTAAAAACAAAAAACATTTGCCAAAAGAAACTAGCTCCCTGGTAAACAGAAAATACCTGAGCTTTGAAGCAAGCTTCCAGAAAACTGGAACGGAAATGGCACTCCACCAAACTGGAAGTCTTCCTACTAGCTTGGAAAGAAAGTACAGTGCAATATCGAAGAGTCCTCACTGCTGCTCGATCATCCAATTTTTCCAACCTAATTGAGGAGAATAAGAATAATCCTACATTTCAATTTGATACTGTTGCAAAGCTAACTAAAAAGTGGCATTCCCCAAGAGAGGATGCCTTTCACTTCAGCAGTGATGAATTCATGAACTTCTTCAACGAAAAGATAATTATCATTAGAAAGCAAATTACAGACTCCTCTTTGAATCTGCGTATTTCCCTAAAGCTCAGCTGTCCTGAGTCTGACAGAACTGCCAGGACCTCGGATCAATGGAGACACTCAAGTTTTTTAATCCTATATCTCTTGACACATTCATGAAAATTGTCATGGCCTCTAAACCTTCAACCTGCATACTGGACCCTAACTAAACTACTGAAAGAGCTACTTCCTGTGCTCGGCCCTCCTATGCTGAACATAATAAATGGATCCCTATCCAGCGGATGTGTACAAAACTCTCTAAAAGTGTCAGTAATAAAGCCTCTTGAAAAAGCCACGCCTTGACCCAGAAAATGTAAAAAACGATCGGCCTATATCGAATCTCCCATTTCTCTCAAAATCTTAGAAAAAGCTGTTGCGCAGCAACTCACTACCTTCCTGAAGACAAATAATGTATACGAAACACTTCAGTCTGGTTTTAGACCCTATCATAGCACTGAGGCTGCACTCGTGAAAGTGGTAAATTACCTTTTAATGGCGTCAGACCAAGGCTCTGCATCTGTCCTCGTGCTCTTAGACCTTAGTGCTGCTTTTGACACCATCGACCACCATATTCTTTTGGAGAGATTGGAATCCTTAATTGGTCTACACGGACAAGTTCTTGCCTGGTTTAGATCTTATCTGTCGGAGAGATATCAGTTCGTCTCCGTGGATAAATTTGATTTGATTTCATTGATTAATAATGAATTACATGCATAGAAAGACTGGGACACAGAGTATTAAAGCAATGCCATACAACACTCCTTCCATGGCCTCCGACTGCTCTTAAATGCTAGTAAAACTAAATGCATGCTTTTCAATCGAATTTACAAAATAGCCTCCAATACTCTACTCAGCAAATTGGATGTAGTCTATCACAGTGCCATCCGTTTTGTTACCAAAGCCCCATATACTATCCACCACTGCGACCTGGCTGGCCCTCATTACATATTTGTCACCAAACCCACTGGCTCCAGGTCATCTATAAGTCTTTGCTAGGTAAATCCCCGCCTTATCTCAACTCGCTGGTCACCATAGCAACATCCAACCGTAGCATGCGCTCCAGCAGGTACATTTCACTGGTCACACGCAAAGCAAACACCTCCTTTGGCTGCCATTCCTTCCAGTTCTCTGCTGCCAATGACTGGAACGAATTGCAGAAATAATTGAACCTATCTCCCTTACTAACTTTAAGCATCAGCTGTCAGAGCAGCTTACCGATCACTGCACCTGTACACAGCCCATCTGTAAATAGCCCACCCTACTACCTCATCCCCATATTATTATTTTTGCACCCCAGTATCTCTATTTGCACATCATCATCTGTACATCTATCACTCCAGTGTTAATGCTAAATTAACACTGGAGTGATATCTCTATTTCACCACTATGGCCTATTTATTGCCTTACCTTCCTAATCTTACTACATTTGCACACACTGTACATAGATTTTCTATTGTGTTATTGACTGTATGTTTGTTTATCCCATGTGTAACTCAGTGTTGTTGTTGTTTTTGTCTCACTGATTTGCTTTATCTTGACCAGGTCGCAGTTTTAAATGAGAACATGTTCTCAACTGGCCTACCTGGTTAAATAAAGGTGAAATAAAAAAATACAAAACAAATGTATCAACTTGAGATTTTAAAAAGAAGAAACCTGAAGAGTATTTCCATGGTACAAGTATTTCCATGGTACAAGTTCTATGGTATTCTATGGTATCTTAGTCACTTAATAATGTTTACATTTCTTGCACTACTCATCTCAACTGTATATACTGTATTCTATACTATTCTACTGTATCTTAGTCCAGCCGCTCTGACATCGCTGGTCCATATATGAATATAGACTTAATTCATTCCTTAGATTGGTTTGTATTGGGTATATGTTGTGTAACTGTTAGATATTACTTGTTAAGATATTACTGCACTGTCAGCTAGAAGCACAAGCGTTTCTCTACACCCGCATTAACATCTGCTAAACACGTGTGTGACCAATACAATGTGATTTGAAAGAGCATCTATAACGTTAGCTTGTTATCTCTGCTAATAATGAACTAGTTAGCTAAAGAAATCCCTACAGTAAACGCCCATGTAAAAAACAATGGGCGTCACTCGGTGTACAAAAAACATGATAAACTAGCTAACTATATTGCCAAAAGTCCAAATGTAACACAGAAAGTTTGATAACTTTCAAGAGAAGTTTATTAGCTAGGTTGCTAAGTTAGCTAGTAACATATGCAAGCCACTGTCAATTAAATTCATACATGCAATATTCACTTACATTCAGTACTTTTTTCTCTAGAAATGTATAAAAAAAGAAAATTAAGAAACGTTTTAACTAACTAAACGACTAAAGTTGGGGGTGGGTGATGTCCTGTTAAAAAGGGTACACTAAATCCACTGAAGCTTCCTTCTTCAGCCTTCTTTGGTACGGTGACGTCAAAGGTTGTAGGAAACCCGGACATTACCGAGGTGCTTCACTACAACCAGTTAGCAAGTACAACTAAATCAATTATGAATGAATCCTGCCACTGTAATAAAACAAACCAATAACCGTATATATGTTAATTTACACGAATTTAAAGTTAAATTACTATTGAGGCTATATATGGTTAAATTGTAGATGTATTGTATGTCAGGATGGCCGAGCGGTCTAAGGCGCTGCGTTCAGGTCGCAGTCTCCCCTGGAGGCGTGGGTTCGAATCCCACTTCTGACAAATAATTTTTCATATTGTGTCCTTCTCTTATTCAGTTCTAAAAAATACAGTAACACCTCCTGCTACAAGTAAGTTGTTTTATAGTAGCAACGTTCGCAATTCTAAAGCAGTATAAATACAATGTTGAAAATTATGTTGGAACTGTTATCCACACGAGGGCACTAAAGTGCAACAAATAGAAGCTTATCAAACTACAGGGGTGAAGTTTCTCCTAAATACAGATCCAGGATCAGCTTCCTATCCTTAACCATTAGTGGGGAACATGCAAAACCTGCCCAAGATCAATGACTAGGGGCATCTTCACCCTACTTTTTGAACAATTGTTTTGAACGTTTTGTAATTTTATGCTTATGAATGATGATATTATATGAAATATTATATAATAATATTATATTACAGCCTGGCCTCAGAGCTATATGAAATATACTTGACATATTTCTGAGCACCTCAAAGACATATGATACCTATGCATGGTCTAGTTCAGGGATGGGCAACTGGCGGCTCGTGAAGGCCCTTGCATAAATTTCCACACACACGCGCACACACACACACACACACACAAAAAAAATATATAAAGTGAACAAAAATATAGACACAACATGCAACAGTTTAAATTATTTTGATGAGTTACAGTTCAAAATGCTCCCTAACAAATTTGTGCACAACATTTTAGAGAAGGTCTTCTATTTCAGCTCATTAAACCTGGGAACAACACTTTACATGTTGCGTTTACAGTGGCAAGAAAAAGTATGTGAATCCTTTGGAATTACCCGGATTTCTGCACAAATTGGTCATATAATTTGATCTGATCTTCATCAAAGTCACAACAATAAACAAACACAGTCTGCTTATAACACGCAATTATATGTTTTCATGTCTTTATTGAACACACCCTGTAAACATTCACAGTGCAGGGTGGAAAAAGTATGTGAACCCTTGGATTTAATAACTGGTTGAACCTCCCTTGGCAGCAATAACCTCAACCAAACGTTTTCTGTACACGCTTAGAAGTAAAGGTGCTATCTATAACCTAAAAGGGATCTTCAGCTGTCTCCATAGGAGAACCTTTGAAGAAACCTTTTTGGTTCCAGGCAGAACCTTTTTGAGTTCCATATAGAATCCTGTATGGAACTCTGAAGGTCTTGATACAGCATCTCAATCTGGTTGAGGTCAGGACTGACTGGGACACTCCAGAAGGCGTATTTTCTTCTGTTGAAGCCATTCTGTTGTTGATTTACTTTTGTGTTTTGCGTCGTTGTCCTGTTGCATCACTCAACTTCTGTTGAGCTTCAATTGGTGGAAAGATAGCCTTACATTCTCCTGCATAATGTCTTGATAAACTTGGGAATTCATTTTGTCCAGGCCCTGAGTCAGCAAAGCAGTTCCAAACCATAATGCTGCCTCCACCATACTTTACAGTTGGGATGAGGTTGATGTTGGTGTGCTGGGCCTTTTTTTCTCCACACATTATGTTGTGTGTTCCTTCCAAACAACTCAACTTTAGTTTCATCTCTCCCCAAAATATTTTGCCAGTAGCGCTGTGGAACATCCAGGTGCTCTTTTGCGAACTTCAGATGTGCAGCAATGTTTTTTTTGGACAGCAGTGGCTTCTTCCGTGGTGTCATCCCATGAACAACATTCTTGTTTAGTGTTTTACGTATCATAGACTCGTCAACAGAAATGTTAGCATGTTTCAGAGATTTATGTAGCATTCTTCTTAACCTCATTGAGCATTCTGCACTGTGCTCTTGCAGTCATTTTTGCAGGACGGCCATTCCTAGGGAGAGTAGCAACAGTGCTGAACTTTCTCCATTTAAAGACTGTCTTACCGTGGACTGATGAACATCAAGGCTTTAAGAGATACTTTTGTAACCCTTTCCAGCTTTATGCAAGTCAACAATTCTTAATATTAGGTCTTCTGAGATCTCTTCTGTTCGAGGCATGGTTCACATCAGGCAATGCTTCTTGTGAATAGCAAACTCAAATTTTGTGAGTGTTTTTTATAGGGCAGGGCAGCTCTAACCAACATCTCCAATCTCATCTCATTGGCTGGACTCCAGGTTAACTGACTGCTGACTCCAATTAGCTTTTGGAGAAGTCATTAGCCTAGGGGTTCACATATTTTTTCCAACCTACACTGTGAATGTTTAAATTATATATTCAATATAGACAAGAAAAATACAATAATTTGTGTGTTTAAGCACATTGTGTTTGTCTATTGTTGTGACTTTGATGAAGATCAAATCAAATTTTATGACTAATTTATGCAGAAATCTAGAAATTTCCAGGGTTCACATACTGTTTCATGCCACTGTATATTTTTGTTCAGTGTATAAAAAAATTGTTAGCTGACATGGCTAATTGATTGATCAGTGACTCACATAACAAGAAAAAACAGTAAGTTGATACCCCGACAAGTTCACTCTGACATGTCACGACCCACTATTAAGATGTCCGCTACGACCCATACTTTAAGAAAGTCTGTTCTAAACAAGACACCCGGTCTCAGATAAAGACTTGCAATAATATACCACCTCCAAGATGTATGATAAATAACATCATCCAATTCGTATGCTATTGTACTATACGTCCTTCTATATGTTCATACGCTACTGTATGATACTGTATGTCCTCTAATTCGTATGATATTGTACAACCTTCAATCATTTTGATTAGATTTGAAGCTATTCCATTCATAATGTAACCTAACATTAGGTACCATATCATACTAAATGGAGTGTCACAGATTTACTTACAGGACTACTTTGTGTATTATTCCTCTGTTAGTACTGGTTGAAACCTTTCTTAAGACCCATTTTACCTGCTTTGAACTTGCGTCCTTTGTCTTGATCTTGTCCACATCCTGACTGTGCCCACGTTTTTAGACATGTGTAGTCAATCAAAAGACACATCGTGATCTGATTGTGATCCTCCTGTCCACTACAGAGGTAGTCAGATGCATTGTGTCTGGATATCTAAGTGTAGACGGATCTGGACAGAAAAGCCATTCACATCATTATCCGATCGACTCAGTGAGTTTTGACCAACATGTCTCCGGACCTACTCATTTCCACAGTCATACCCTGGATCTAGTTCTGTCCTGTGGAATAAATATTGTGGATCTAAATGTTTTTCCTCATAATCCTGGACTATCGGACCACCATTTTATTTTGTTTGCAATCGCAACAAATAATTTGCTTAGACCCCAACCAAGGATCATCAAAAGCCGTGCTATAAATTCTCAGACAACCCAAAGATTCCTAGATGCCCTTCCAGACTTCCTCCACCTATCCAAGGACGTTGGAGTACAAAAATCAGTTAACGATCAAACTGAGGATCTAAATTTAACCTTGCGTAATACCCTAGATGTAGTCGCATGTAGATGTGTAGTCAATCAAAAGACACATCGTGATCTGATTGTGATCCTCCTGTCCACTACAGAGGTAGTCAGATGCGTTGTGTCTGGATATCTAAGTGTAAACAGATCTGGACAGAAAAACCATTCACGTCATTATCCGCCCTCTAAAATCATTGACAGGTGGCGCCATTAACTGATTACATCAATATATGTCTTACAATAAATAAATAAATATTATTTTGAAAGTATAGCTGTGAAATAAAGGAAGGGAAAAGGAAATCTGGTCACAATGCAGACACAGTGGACAGACAACAGAAACATTTTAATACCATGTGTAGACACATTTCAGAATGTAGACAAAGTCAGGACAAAGGACCCATGTTAGCACCAGGTATAAATGGCTTTAGAGTTAAAATTTTATTAAAACACTTTTTACACACAACAGTTTTCTGCAATACTGCCAGTGCACCCAAAAAATAATAACTTCTTAGGTGCTACTTAATTGGGCATACAGTATGTTCAATTTCCAAGATGATAAATATGAATGATTATGAACATGGTAGGATGCCATGTTCCTCATAAAATGCGTAGGCCGTCCTCTTGTTTTGTGATGAAGGGACCAAAACCTATGTCCGTTTCTGCACAGTCTGAGATATCTATTTGATTTCTCCATGCAGTTCGAATGGCTGATTTATACATTTGATATAGTGTATTAATAACCCCCACAGTCTGGCCCATGTGAATGTGAATGTCTTATATTACAACTAGCTTGTAGCTTTATATGCAAAGTGCTATAGGAATATAACTCACCAGTTAGAACCAGGTATTGCATGGGAGGGGAGACTGAACTAAAGAGATTTTCTGACCAGCATCCGACTAGTCGAAATCTTAAACTGACAACTTATGCCCTAGCCTTAACAAAACCTTTAGCGCTAGGGATAGATCCTTGCTTTGGCTTAGTTTCCCTGGGTCTGTTTGAACATACTAACGTTTTAGCATTTGTGGCACAAATTCAAGTGTATGGAACCAATTATTAGCATTTTTCGCACGTCATGTTCAGAAATATCTATAACTGACTATGTTGAGCTTCACAATCATTTTTTGATTTGTGCGACAAATGCTAAAACGTTAGCATGTGGAAACAGTGCCAGGGAAACTAAACCAAAGCATGAATTGCTGGCATACCTGGTCCATAGACTGCTTGGAGGTTTAGGAAACCAATGTGTCATTTTGTAATTTGGCTGAACTATCCCTTTAACCCTAAACCTAACCCTAACATTAACCCTAACCGTAACCTATTTTTAACACATTTTTTTAATTAAGCAACATCGGCTTGCAGCTCAGTCTCGTAACACTTCATTTTCCTATGACAGAGATGTCCTTACGGAGTTAGAGTTAGAGAGTCATTATTATCATTTTAATACACTTGGCACTGCCAGATGGAGGCTGCCTCGTTCATACAATATCCACATTAAAATAAATAGAAAATAATACATTTCATGCAATTATTAATGATGAATACAAACATTCAAAACGCACAGCACAACACAGTTTACTTGCTAGCATTTTTATACAAATAGTAAAAAGAGACCTTGGAAACACATACTGTATCACATTACCAGGTATATATATTGTATACTTCTCTCAGAAGAAGTTTAAAGAAACAAAGAACGCCCAAACTTTCCATTACAACAGCTTTCACCAATTCTAACGATGTAAAATAAAGAAAGGAAGTTAAAACAGCTGTTTCAGTACTCACATACAATAATAGAAAGTTATCTAAGTGATATAGCCAATTAACCTCAGAATCAAAATCTGCATAAAATAAACAACAACAAAAATAAAAACATTTTGATAAGCAGGCAGTAGTATCTTGTGGTAAGCAGCTCAGTTACCCAGCTCGTCTACCCTACCCAACCCAACCCACCACAAACCATTTAACATAAAACTTGGATTTCATGTTCCAAAAGAACCACAAAATATTTTTTGTTCAGTTTTTTCCTTCATTCTTTTTTATTTTAAACACAACCTGAAGACATGGTTAATCGGTTGTCCATCATGTTTCTGAGTGGATAACCATACTATCTTCGGTTGTTCTCTGACTACACACATGGATCCATCAAACATGCTGCACAGCCCTCAACAACACCCCTCAGATCAGGTCAGACTGCTGTAAATGGTTACGTGTTACTCTGTGGTTTTTAATTACCTGCTTTAGCTTCCATTGTAGAGAAAGATACACTAGTACTCCTCCATTTCCTTCTGTTAGAAGATGTCTACATATTGAACGTCCTCGTTCATGTCCCAAGATGAGCAGACTTCCTGTCAGACCAAATAAACCACACCCCGTTTACAGGATGGCACAGAAGAACTTCTTCTCCCTAAAAGGGTTTTCGGATGCAGGCACTGGCGACAGGAGTGGGTCCTCTTTGGCATGGGCTTCGCAGTACGACATTAAGTCTGCTGCTGCTTTGGACACCTGTATTGAAAGACACACACACACACACACACGCGCGCGCGCACACACACACACACACACACACACACACACACACACACACACACACACACACACACACACGCACACACACACACACACGCACACACACACACACAGTTTGACTTAGATTCCACAAAATAGATTTGTCAGTACTTTTAGTGGTAATATCATAGTAACTATAACCTGTTACCATACTATCAGTGAAATGCTTACATACAAGCCCTAACCAACAGTGCAGTTTAAGTAGAAAATATGTATTATGTAAACAATAGAGAGGTAAAGAAATAAAAAAACAGTAAAGTGACAGTAAAAAAGATATACAGGTGGTATACAGGTAGTATATACAGGTGGTGCCGGTACAGAGTCAATGTGCAGGTGCACTGGTTAGTCAGGCTAATTTAGGTAATATGTACATGCAGGTATAGTTAAAGGGACTATGTATAGATGATAAACAGAGAGTAGCAGCAGTGTGAAGAAGAGGGGTTGGGGGGGAGGGCGGGGGGCAAGTGTAAATAGTCCGGGTAGCCATTTGATTAGCTGTCCAGGAGTCTTATGGCTTGGGGGTAAAAGCTGTTGAGAAGCCTTTTGGACCTAGACTTGGCGCTCCGGGACCGCTTGCCATGCGGTAGCAGAGAGAACAGTCTATGACTGGAGTGGCTAGAGTCATTGACAATTTTTAGGGCCTTCCTCTGACACCGCCTGGTATAGAGGTCCTGGATGGCAGGACGCTTGGCCCCAGGGATGTACTGGGCCGTACTCACCACCCTCTGTAGTGCGTTGCGGTCGGAGGTGGTGATGTGGACACTCTCAGCCTGCTCCACAGCAGCCCTGTCGATGAGAATGGGGGCGTGCTCTGTCCTCCTCCTTTTCCTGTAGTCCACAATCATCTCCTTTGTCTTGATTACGTTGAGGGAGAGGTTGTTATCCTGGCACCACACAGCCAGGTCTCTGATCTCCTCCCTATAGGCTGTCTCGTCGTTGTCGGTGATCAGGCCTACCACTGTTGTGTCATCTGCAAACTTAATGAAGGTGTTGGAGTCGTGCCTGGCCATGCAGTCATGGGTGAACAGGGAGTATAGGAGGGGACTGAGCACGCAACCCTGAGGGGCCCTAGTGTTGAGGATCAGCATGGCAGATGTGTTGTGACCTACCCTTACCACCTGGGGGCGGCCCGTCAGGAGGTCCAGGATCCAGTTGCAGAGGGAGGTGTTCAGTCCCAGGATCCTTAGCTTGGTGATGAGCTTTGAGGGCACTATGGTGTTGAATGCTGAGCTGTAGTCAATGAATAGCATTCTCACATAGGTATTCCTTTTGTCCAGGTGGAAAAGGGCAGTGTGGAGTGCAGTAGAGATTGCATCATCTGTGGATCTGTTTGAGCGGTATGCAAATTGGAGTGGATCTAGGGTTTTCTGGGATAATGGTGTTAATGTGAGTCATGACCAGCCTTTCAAAGCACTTCATGGCTACAGACGTGAGTGCTACTGGTCTGTAGTCATTTAGGCATGTTACCTTAGTGTTCTTGCGCACAGGGACTATGGTGGTCTGCTTGAAACATGTTGGTATTACAGACTCAACCAGGGACTTGTTGAAAATGTCAGTGAAGACACTTGCCAGTTGGTCAGCGCATGCTCAGAGTACACGTCCTGGTAATCCGTCTGGCCCAGCGACCTTGTGAATGTTGACCTGTTTAAAGCTCTTACTCATATCGGCTACGGAGAGCGTGATCACACAGTCATCCGGAACAGCTGATGCTCTCATGTATGCCTCAGTGTTGCTTGCCTCGAAGCGAGCATAGAAGTAGTTTAGCTTGTCTGGTAGGCTCGTGTCACTGGGCAGCTCTCGGCTGTGCTTCTCTTTGTAGTCTGTAATGGTTTGCAAGCCCTACCACATCCGACGAGCGTCAGAGCCGGTGTAGTACGATTCAATCTTAGTCCTGTATTGACGCTTTGCCTGTTTGATGGTTTGTCGGAGGGCATAGCGGGACTTCTTATAAGCTTCTGCGTTAGAGTCCTGCTCCTTGAAAGTGGCAGCTCTAACCTTCAGCTCAGTGAGGATGTTGCCTGTAATCCATGGCTTCTGGTTGGGGTATGTACGTACAGTCACTGTGGGTACGACATCATCGATGTACTTATTGATGAAGCCAATGACTGATGTGGTGTACTATTCCAGTCTGTGCTAGCAAAAGAGTCCTGTAGCTTAGCATCTGCTTCATGACTGTTAGGCAGTGATGCTTTTTAGGCAGTGATGCTACTGATTTCTCCTATATCTGTTATATCCTTTTAGGCAGTGATGGTACTGATTTCTCATATAAGTTGGCTGGATGTCCTTTGGGTGGTGGACCATTATTGATACACAAGGGAAACTGTTGAGCGTAAAAAACGCAGTAGCGTTGCAGTTCTTGACACACTCAAACCGGTGCGCCTGGCACCTACCACCATAACCCATTCAAAGACACTTAAAACTTTTGTCTTGCCCATTCACCCTCTGAATGGCACACATACACAATCCATGTCTCAAGCCTTAAAAATCCTTCTTTAACCTGTCTCCTCCCCTTCATCTTTACTGATTGAAGTGGATTTAACATGTGACATCAATAAGGGATCATAGCTTTCACCCGGATTCACCTGGTCAGTCTATGTCATGGAGTTCTTAATGTTTTGTAAACTTAGTGTATATCTGTTATATCCTTTTGGGCAGTGATGCTACAGATTTCTCATATATCTGTTAGGTGTTTTATCTTCTTGGCCGGTAATATAGACCTGATTCCCCCTCACCTTTATCCTGTCGATGTTGGCCTCCATCTTCAGCTGCTCTACCAGTTTCCTGGCCTGGGCGATGCTTGCTGTGTTGTTGGACGCCATGATAGAGATTCTGATCTAGGCCTGGTCTAGGCTGTCTGGAGAGAAGAGAAAAGGTTCAGTTAGGGTTGGAGCTGTCTGTCTGGGGTGGCAACCTGGTCTCAGAGCATTTCGTATTATTCTGTATGTACAGAGCATTTGGTATTTATACAGACTCCTTCCCTTTTTTTCCACATTTTGTTACGTTACAACCTTATTCTAAAATTGATTAAATAAAACATTTCCTCATCAATCTACACACAATAACCCATAATGACAAAGCAAAAACAGGTTTTTAGACATTTTTGCAAAAGTATAAAAAATTTAAAACTATTCCCTTTGCTATCAGACTTGAAATTGAGCTCAGGTGCATCTTGTTTCCATTGATTATCCTTGAGATATTTCTACAACTTGATTGGAGCCCACCTGTGGTAAATTCAATTGATTGGACATGATTTGGATAGGCACACACCTGTCTATAAAAGGTCCCACAGTTGACAGTGCATGTCAGAGCAAAAACCAAGCCATGAGGTCGAAGGAATCTGGGGAAGGGTACAAAAAAACGTCTGCAGCATTGAAGGTGCCCAAGAACACAGTGGCCTCCATCATTCTTAAATGGAAGAAGTTCAGAACCACCAAGACTCTTCCTAGAGCTGTCCGCCCGACCAAACTGAGCAATCGGGGTAGAAGGGCCTTGGTAAGGGAGGTGACCAAGAACCCGATGGTCACTCTGACAGAGCTCCAAAGTTCCTCTGTAGAGATGGGAGAACCTTCCAGAAGGACAATCTGCAGCACTCAAACAATCAGGCCATTATGGTAAATAAGGGTGGTGCACAATTGGCCCAGCGTCGTCCGAGTTTGGCCGGTGTAGGCTTTCATTGTAAATAAGAATTTGTTCTTAACTGACTTGCGTAGTTTAATAAAGATTACATTAAAAATATATATATATATTTTATGGTAGAGTGGCCAGACGGAAGCAACTCCTCAGTAAAAGGCACATGACAGTCCGATTGGAGTTTGCCAAAAGGACTCTCAGAATATGAGAAACAAGATTCTACTCTTTGGCCTGAATGTGTGGCGCTCAGGACCTCAGACTGGGGTGAACGTTCACCTTCCAACAGGACAAAGACCCTAAGCACACAGCCAAGACAATGGGACAAGTTTATGAATGTCCTTGAGTGGCCCAGCTTGAGCCCAGACTTGAACCCGAGCGAACATCTCTAGAGAGACCTGAAAATAGCTGTGCAGCAACACTCCCAAATCCAACCTGACAGAGATTGAGAGGATCTGCAGAGAAGAATGGGAGAAAGTCCCCAAATACAGGAGTGCCAAGCTTATAGCGTCATACTCAAGAAGACTCGAGGCTGTAATCACTGCCATAAGTGTTTCAACAAAGTAAAGGGTATGAATTCTTATGTAAATGTAATATTTCCTTTTGTTTTTACTTATAGCTTGGTATTTATTGGGTATTGTGTGTAGATTGATAAGGGAAAAATCCATTTTAGAATAAGGCTGTAACATAACAAAATGTGGAAAAAGTCAAGATGTCTGAATACTTTCCAAATGCACTGTAAATCCGAGGCACTCCATTTAGTATGATATGTTACGTTTCGTATGGTATGAATATATTTGTGGATGTCCATCATCTATTTCGTATGATATATTACAAGTTACAATTCGTAGGATATGTTACCAATTAGCAAAATATACAATATGTTTCGAATATGTAAAATGTATTTGCAATTTACGAATTCCAATTTGTTGTGGATAACGTTAACTAGGTGGCTAATGCTAACATTAGCTAGCTGGCTAATGTTAGCTAGGCTAGGTGTTAGGGTTATGGATTAGGGTTAGGATCAGGTAAAGGGTTAAGGTTAGGGGAAGGGGTAGCTAAAAGGGTTAGGGTTAGGTGAAGGGTTAGCTGACATGTTAAGTAGTTGCAAAGTAGCTCAAAAGTAGTAAGTCGTTAAAAAGTGGCTAATTAGCTAAAATGCTGATGATATTCGAACACGCAACCTTTGGGTTACTAGATGTTTGCGTTATAGACCCACCCACCGAGAGAGAGAGTGAAAAGAGAGAGGCCGAGGAGACATTGTCCATTGTCGTTTTCAGCCAGTACTAATGTTACTTGGTGCGTGTGCTTCTAAGAACTGCCATTCTGTGTTGACCATGGGGATGACGTAAGTGTCAAGGGTCGTAAAACAAGTTTGCACTCCAGTCTGTTCATAGGAGAGAATACAGTAACGTCCATCCTTGCTCACTGTGTCGGTCAAATCATAAATCAATGTACAGTAGTCTGAGTTGTCCTCTCAGTCAGTATTGCTACATTATGTCAAATGAGTACTAATTCTCTGCTGTAGTAGTATCAGGTAGCAGTCTGATAACCTTTATCAGGGTGAGTCCCTAATGGCACCATACTACCTATGTAGTGCACTACTTTTGACCAGAGGCCATAAAAAGACAGGATGAGCTCACTGCAACCCTCTAAAACACTGACTGCCTACAGTCTAAGGGCCGGGGTTGGGTTTCTACTAAGCTAACATATGAAATCGTTTTAAAGATGGTCATAACAAGGATCCTTTAGATATTTTATTTGGAATTCAAGCACCCCTGTAGGTATAACATTTGATGAAACATTTAATTTGGACTTACTGCTATTAGCCCATAGGAACAAATTGAATAACATATTCATGCATTGCAAAACATAATTTTTTTAACTGGTACTGGGTTACAATCAGGCGAGTTTTGTGAGGCTTGTGGGTGTCGTAGAGCTCAAACCGTTTCTGACACTACAGACGTTTTCAGGATGTCTCCTGGTCTGACAAACACCGCTGTAGCTCTACCACCTTCCACCGCAGATGCGGAAGGCTGACATGAACAGATATCTCTAGTTTAAACAGACAGAAATCTCTAGTTTAAACAGACAGATATCTCTAGTTTAAACAGACAGATATCTCTAGTTTAAACAGACAGATTTTGATGTGGATGTTTATTATTATGCTAATTAAATTCAAACAGGTTTATTGATAAGAGGGAGGCTGGAGTGTCTGTGTGTGTGTCGGTGTAACCGACAAGCTATCCATAGTGATTAACACATCAGTGGCCTCCTACCTCTCAGCCCCATGGTGCAGCAGGTTAAGGTAGGGCTCACTGTGGGATCAGACCATGGTGCAGCAGGTTAAGGTAGGGCTCACTGTGGGATCAGACCATGGTGCAGCAGGTTAAGGTAGGGCTCACTGTGGGATCAGACCATGGTGCAGCAGGTTAAGGTAGGGCTCACTGTGGGATCAGACCATGGTGCAGCAGGTTAAGGTAGGGCTCACTGTGGGATCAGACCATGGTGCAGCAGGTTAAGGTAGGGCTCACTGTGGGATCAGACCATGGTGCAGCAGGTTAAGGTAGGGCTCACTGTGGGATCAGACCATGGTGCAGCAGGTTAGGGTGGTGCTCACTGTGGGATCAGATGGGCCAGTGTGTTAAACACTCCTCTCAGCTGTGGTGCTGGATAATATATTGATGGCCAGCAGTGGCACACCTGTCCATGTCATAGCGCCAAACTGGCCCATGTCACAGCGCCACACCGGTCCATGTCACAGCGCCACACCGGCCCATGTCACAGCGCCACACCGGTCCATGTCACAGCGCCACACCGGTCCATGTCACAGCGCCACACCGGCCCATGTCACAGCGCCACACCGGTCCATGTCACAGCGCCACACCGTCCATGTCACAGTGCCACACCGGCCCATGTCACAGCGCCACTCCGGTCCATGTCACAGCGCCACACCGGTCCATGTCACAGCGCCACACCGGCCCATGTCACAGCGCCACACCGGTCCATGTCACAGCGCCACACCGGTCCATGTCACAGTGCCACACCGGTCCATGTGGATGCCTCAAAGGGACAGCCCTGTAGGTGGGTCAGTTTCCCCTGCTGTCACAGCCTGACTGCACCCTGTGCCTGATCTGCCTCAGCCACAGGCTCCAGACCTAACCAGTTGCCACAGACCTCCACTAGTCTCTCTGGCCTGTATAACTGGGACCGTTTATCCCTGCCTTGTAATGTAAATTGTCCTAAACTGCAGAGCAGGGATTCATTTTGACAGGTTAAGATAACTGAGATATGACTTTCTGAGCTGCATGTCCCGACACAAGTAAGGTTATCAACTGAGTACTTCAGTTGTATAATGATCACA
The DNA here is from genome assembly GCA_023634145.1 of Thymallus thymallus. Lineage (NCBI taxonomy): Eukaryota > Metazoa > Chordata > Actinopteri > Salmoniformes > Salmonidae > Thymallus > Thymallus thymallus. The sequence continues at coordinate 6,133,868 of CM042405.1, read as the reverse complement.
ATTACTGCCACATCGAACTGCATGTTAGAGGTGGTTTGAGGACGAGCTGTGTGTTCAAGTTTTGTAACAGTCTTTTCATTTAATTGTATTCAATTCGAGTCCATGCGCCCAAAATGGCACCGCACAGGGCTCTGGTCATAAGTAGTTCCCTATAAAGGGAACAGGGTGGGGCCAGACTTCAGTATGTCTGCTGAGTAAAGCTGCAGCTACAGCAGTCTGAGGTGGTGTTAGTGGGTCAGGTGGACAGTCTGAGGTGGTGTTAGTGGGTCAGGTGGACAGTCTGAGGTGGTGTTAGTGGGTCAGGTGGACAGTCTGAGGTGGTGTTAGTGGGTCAGGTGGACAGTCTGAGATGGTGTTAGTGGGTCAGGTGGACAGTCTGAGGTGGTGTTAGTGGGTCAGGTGGACAGTCTGAGATGGTGTTAGTGGGTCAGGTGGACAGTCTGAGGTGGTGTTAGTGGGTCAGGTGGACAGTCTGAGGTGGTTAGTTAGTGGGTCAGGTGGACAGCCTGAGGTGGTGTTAGTGGGTCAGGTGGACAGTCTGAGGGGGTGTTAGTGGGTCAGGTGGACAGTCTGAGATGGTGTTAGTGGGTCAGGTGGACAGTCTGAGGTGGTGTTAGTGGGTCAGGTGGACAGCCTGAGGTGGTGTTAGTGGGTTAGGTGAACAGTCTGAGGTGGTGTTAGTGGGTCAGGTGGACAGTCTGAGATGGTGTTAGTGGGTCAGGTGGACAGTCTGAGGTGGTGTTAGTGGGTCAGGTGGACAGTCTGAGGTGGTGTTAGTGGGTCAGGTGGACAGTCTGAGGTGGTTAGTTAGTGGGTCAGGTGGACAGTCTGAGGTGGTGTTAGTGGGTCAGGTGGACAGTCTGAGGTGGTGTTAGTGGGTCAGGTGGACAGTCTGAGGTGGTGTTAGTGGGTCAGGTGGACAGTCTGAGGTGGTGTTAGTAGGTCAGGTGGACAGTCTGAGGTGGTGTTAGTGGGTCAGGTGGACAGTCTGAGGTGGTGTTAGTGGGTCAGGTGGACAGTCTGAGGTGGTGTTAGTGGGTCAGGTGGACAGTCTGAGGTGGTGTTAGTGGGTCAGGTGGACAGTCTGAGGTGGTGTTAGTGGGTCAGGTGGACAGTCTGAGGTGGTGTTAGTGGGTCAGGTGGACAGTCTGAGGTGGTGTTAGTGGGTCAGGTGGACAGTCTGAGGTGGTGTTAGTAGGTCAGGTGGACAGTCTGAGGTGGTGTTAGTGGGTCAGGTGGACAGTCTGAGGTGGTGTTAGTAGGTCAGGTGGACAGTCTGAGGTGGTGTTAGTGGGTCAGGTGGACAGTCTGAGGTGGTGTTAGTAGGTCAGGTGGACAGCCTGAGGTTGTGTTAGTGGGTCAGGTGGACAGTCTGAGGTGGTGTTAGTGGGTCAGGTGGACAGTCTGAGGTCGTGTTATTGGGTCAGGTGGACAGTCTGAGGTGGTGTTAGTGGGTCAGGTGGACAGTCTGAGGTGGTGTTAGTGGGTCAGGTGGACAGTCTGAGGTCGTGTTATTGGGTCAGGTGGACAGTCTGAGGTGGTGTTAGTGGGTCAGGTGGACAGTCTGAGGTGGTGTTAGTGGGTCAGGTGGACAGTCTGAGGTGGTGTTAGTGGGTCAGGTGGACAGTCTGAGGTGGTGTTAGTGGGTCAGGTGGACAGTCTGAGGTGGTGTTAGTGGGTCAGGTGAACAGTCTGAGGTGGTGTTAGTGGGTCAGGTGGACAGTCTGAGGTGGTGTTAGTGGGTCAGGTGGACAGTCTGAGGTGGTGTTAGTGGGTCAGGTGGACAGTCTGAGGTGGTGTTAGTGGGTCAGGTGGACAGTCTGAGGTGGTGTTAGTGGGTCAGGTGGACAGTCTGAGGTGGTGTTAGTGGGTCAGGTGGACAGTCTGAGGTCGTGTTATTGGGTCAGGTGGACAGTCTGAGGTGGTGTTAGTGGGTCAGGTGGACAGTCTGAGGTGGTGTTAGTGGGTCAGGTGGACAGTCTGAGGTGGTGTTAGTGGGTCAGGTGAACAGTCTGAGGTGGTGTTAGTGGGTCAGGTGAACAGTCTGAGGTGGTGTTAGTGGGTCAGGTGGACAGTCTGAGGTGGTGTTAGTGGGTCAGGTGGACAGTCTGAGGTGGTGTTAGTGGGTCAGGTGGACAGTCTGAGGTGGTGTTAGTGGGTCAGGTGAACAGTCTGAGGTGGTGTTAGTGGGTCAGGTGGACAGTCTGAGGTGGTGTTAGTGGGTCAGGTGGACAGTCTGAGGTGGTGTTAGTGGGTCAGGTGGACAGTCTGAGGAGTCTATGTGACGCACTGTATCCTCCATTAAAAAACTCATACTGCATTGTCCCCACGAGAACTTGGAAAGTTGAAATAAAGCCATTTATTTCAGTGAGGCAAAGGACCAGATACTATAGAGGATTTATAGTGACTGTAAACAGGCTAAGTTGTATCAACAGCGTAATGTAAACTACAGGGTTTTACTGCCTCTAAGACTCTCAGGACATGGGGTGTGTCAGAAATGGCAGCCTATTCCCTGTATAGTGCACTTATGTTTCCAAGGGCCCTGGCCAAAAGTAGTGCACTACATAGGGAACAGGGTACCATTTCAGACGCAACCATGGTTGCTCTGGTTGTTCTCACAGTCTACTCTCTCTCTCTCTCTCTCTCGCACACGCACACACATACACGCACACGCACACGCACACACAAACACACACACGTCTGGTATCTGCTAGTGGTGAAGGAGAACAGGCTACAGAGGTAGAGAGGGAGTTTACCCAGAAGGGTGGCAGGGCGACCACTCCAGCATGCGTCACACTCATGGGGTGGGTGGGCTGTTGAGTTCTACCATGAACCCAGTGCCCCTTGAACAGTAAATACTAGAATACCAGAACTGAATACTAGAACTGAATATAAGAATAGCTGCTGAGTATATGAATTGAATACTAGAATTGGATATTATTCAAAACTATTCTAGAATTTGTGAATACTAGAATTATAATTATTACAGAGAGATAACACAGAGAGGTCCATTCTATGTTGTCATGTTTGTGAGCAGGGTGTTATAATCTTTAACCTGGCTGGGACACTATATAATACATTTTATTTAACCAGGTTAGTCTTATTGAGATATGAAATCGATTTTTCAAGAGAGACCTGGATAAATCTTCCATACTTATAATCTTTTCTAATCTGGGTCCCCTCTGTGGAGGCCATATGCCTGCCCTTCTACATATTGGCCCCTGATGGATGTCAGGAAGACCAGCAATGTGAGGGTGAGGCCCCCAGGGCCCTCGTTATATGTTGGAAGGTTAACACGCTATGATTCAATCCAAAGGTGCGTTTCAGAGAAGCACATTACTCTTTGACTTCTACACTTGTGCCAACATTTTAAATATTTACTGTGATTGTGATGTTTGTGAACATCGGGGACATGGCTTTTAACAGGTGCATTGTTGACAGACCAATGCTCTTCCCTACAACGCGCCTTGGATTGAATCCATCCCAGACTTTGTCTTCGAATTGCACATGAGAATGTAATCTAAGTTGCCCCACTTGTTCAAATATGGCAGAAACTACAAGATCATCATTGACAAAGCTCTAACTCTAAAATAACAAAATTTGTCCATAATGAGGCCATAATATCATAATGGTCAATACTCATGGGAGATCAAAACAGGTCATAATACTGTATCATCAGCCAGTTGATAGAGACCTGGTCACACTACTCTACGCTAAGCTACGCTACATTACACTACGCTACGCTAAGCTACACTACACTACACTACACTACACTACACTAAGCTACGCTACACTACGCTACGCTACGCTACACAACACTGCGGTGCAGAATTGTTTGAGTAGAAAACTGCCTATGGGCCCTGGTCAAATGTTGTTCACTATATAGGGCGTATGGTGTAATTTAGGACGCAGCCCTTATCTATCTCAGCTGACCACTTTGTGAACAGCTGTCATGTAGCTGGTAGAAGTCACAGTCTCAAACCATTGTTTGAATAATTCTTCAAAGTTGCGTACACAAGAGCTAAGTAAGGTACATTACAGTACAGTATGTTAGCACAGTAGGTGTGAGATGAGATCTCCCTCAGTTTCACACTGTAACATTACAAGAGACTCACACAACACATTCATTCTTCACGCACACATTCTCAAATTCTCCAACGTGCATTGACGCACACGCTCTTAGGCTGGCAGGCAGGTTTTAATACAGACCACTCTTTTCTGTGTTCACAGTCTTACCTTGTCTGCTTACTCCCCCACACTCTGACCTATTATCCTCCCGGCCTACAGTTCGGTCAGAACTCTGGTGATGCCCTAGTATGTAGTGAGAGACAGATCGAGAGACAGAGAGACAGAGAGACACAGAGACAGAGAGACAGAGAGACACAGAGAGACACAGAGAGAGAGAGAGACACAGAGAGACAGAGAGACACAGAGAGAGAGAGAGACACAGAGAGACAGAGAGACACAGAGAGAGAGAGAGAGAGAGAGAGAGAGAGAGAGAGAGAGAGAGAGAGAGAGAGAGAGAGAGAGAGAGAGAGAGAGAGAGAGAGACCCAGCTGTGCTTAGACACACCATCATGTCCCCCTCAACATATGGCCTGTGTGTGTGTGCATGTTCTGACCCCTGGTGATGTCATGTTTCTGTCTAAGGGCACGGGGAACGTGCATGATATTCAGTGATTAGTGCCTACTATAGATCATCATGTTATTAATCATCATTACAGGCATCTTAGTGGTCTGTGCTCCCTGTATACAGGTATCTTAGTGGTCTGTGCTCCCTGTATACAGGTATCTTAGTGGTCTGTGCTCCCTGTATACAGGTATCTTAGTGGTCTGTGCTCCCTGTATACAGGTATCTTAGTGGTCTGTGCTCCCTGTATACAGGTATCTTAGTGGTCTGTGCTCCCTGTATACAGGTATCTTAGTGGTCTGTGCTCCCTGTATACAGGTATCTTAGTGGTCTGTGCTCCCTGTATACAGGCATCTTAGTGGTCTGTGCTCCCTGTATACAGGTATCTTAGTGGTCTGTGCTCCCTGTATACAGGCATCTTAGTGGTCTGTGCTCCCTGTATACAGGTATCTTAGTGGTCTGTGCTCCCTGTATACAGGCATCTTAGTGGTCTGTGCTCCCTGTATACAGGCATCTTAGTGGTCTGTGCTCCCTGTATACAGGCATCTTAGTGGTCTGTGCTCCCTGTATACAGGCATCTTAGTGGTCTGTGCTCCCTGTATACAGGCATCTTAGTGGTCTGTGCTCCCTGTATACAGGCATCTTAGTGGTCTGTGCTCCCTGTATACAGGCATCTTAGTGGTCTGTGCTCCCTGTATACAGGCATCTTAGTGGTCTGTGCTCCCTGTATACAGGCATCTTAGTGGTCTGTGCTCCCTGTATACAGGCATCTTAGTGGTCTGTGCTCCCTGTATACAGGCATCTTAGTGGTCTGTGCTCCCTGTATACAGGCATCTTAGTGGTCTGTGCTCCCTGTATACAGGCATCTTAGTGGTCTGTGCTCCCTGTATACAGGTATCTTAGTGGTCTGTGCTCCCTGTATACAGGTATCTTAGTGGTCTGTGCTCCCTGTATACAGGTATCTTAGTGGTCTGTCTACATCCAAACTACTTTGTGAAAAATTGCCATATGAAATGTCATTCATTACAAATTGCAAGAACAATTCACTTTGAGGCCATGTAAACAGAATGTGTAATTTATTAAGTAAACTATTATTACCCTAATTTATATCATACACACATTTAGCTATTTAAGTATCTTTCTCTGCCATCGACCTGTATAGTTAACCATGCAAATATTTTGTATTTAGATCAACTTGCATTTTTTCACCTAACGCTCTATAACAATGTATAGTGTACATAATCAGTCATTCACTCATACTGTAGGCAATCCATGCAAGTACATGACTTGAAATATTTTCTCCTTTCTTCTCCAAGATGTAATGATTATGTAAAAAAGTAAATTTGCCCACATTTCTAAAAACCTGTTTTTGCTTTGTCATTATGGGGTATTGTGTGTTGATTGATGAGGAAAACAATGAATTTAATACATTTTAGAATAAGGCTGTAAAGTCAAGGGGTCTGAATACTTTCTAAATGCACTGTATATTTTAAATGTGTGGTTTTTGAGGTCAGAACACTGTCATTGACAACCAATAATTTCATAGTAAATAAGTAAGATGTTATCTCTCCAAATTAAGTCAGAAAAGACAACCAAATATTACTAAAAGTAAGTTAGATGTTCTCCATACATAGAAAACCCACAGAAATATGTTTTTAATCGCAAAATACAAACATGGGTTGGTCAGGTTGATCGATTTGGCTATTTCAGACAGAATATGACCTCATTTCAGATGTATATACCATCAGATAATATTTCCCATCACATGTAAATGGCTTTAATCCATTCTGATGTGATATTGATAGAATTTCACAGTTTTCTTACCACCCATTTTTCCTACCATTCATGCCCAGAATTCCAGAAACATTTTCTACAAACTTGAAATAGAAAGAAGTATTTCTGAAGGGTAATACATTTGTTTTCCTCATTTGGATATATGCTTGGGTCTCACACGGTTAAACTCAATGTTTCAAGTGAGAATTAGGCAGTCTGATGCAGAAACTATTTCAATAATATTATTGCCTACTTCACCCATATTTTATATACTATTATAATTGTATAAATTAAAAAATATATAGATGTATATGCAAAAAAAAAGTAAATGTGTAGTTCCAGTAGATAGCTACATGGCAACAACGTTATGAACTACTCAAAACACTACCTAGATATGACATTAGTTCAACTACCACCAAGCTACTGCAAAATGTAGTTGTTAGTTGAACTACATGTAGTTCACTACTCCCCAACACTGAGAGTGTGTGTGTGTGTGTGTGTGTGTGTGTGTGTGTGTGTGTGTGTGTGTGTGTGTGTGTGTGTGTGTGTGTGTGTGTGTGTGTGTGTGTGTGTGTGTGTGTGTGTGTGTGTGTGTGTGGGTCCAGTTAGCTCTGAGCAGGGATCCCATCTCTCCCCCCCAGCTGACCCTCCTAACTTAATATTTAATCCGCAGGGTTTCCAGATGGCTCTGTGAGGGACAAACACACCCACACACTGCCAGGGACATATCTTTAATTACCACACTCTGATTTCACACCCTGGGCATCGCAGCATGGTGCAGGGGTGGGGGACTGTGTGTGTGTGTGTGTGTGTGTGTTCGTGACAAGGCCCTCCACAGATGTGATCATGGTTGGCATTTGCCTCTCGATGTCTCTGACTTATAGGGTGATTAAACCTACAGGACTAGACCCTACAAAGGAAATGGAGAGATGGAGAGAGAGTTGGCGAGAGAGAGATGGAGAGAGAGAGATGGAGAGAGCGATGGAGAGAGAGATGAATCATTGATTAGTTAATGCTGTCGGAGGGATGAAGCGTGGTGGGTGCTTTTTGAATCATCCCTAAACACCTCTCTGTGTTGGAGGGGAGGAGAGGACACAGGAGAGGAGAGGAGAGGAGAGGAGAGGAGAGGAGAGGAGAGGAGAGGAGAGGAGAGGAGAGGAGAGAATTGGATCACTAGTCATGATGTCCATTGTATATTCTTCTCAGTCCAGATCCTACTACTTTGCTCTGCCTGGGAGAATGACTCAACAATGATGACGATATTCACAATGAGTAAAAACAAGTAGAAACTGGAATTTTCCTGAAGATAAATTGTGTGCTTGGTTCAAAATAATAACTAGTCAGAAGCTCAGCAAGGAGATGAATAACAACATTAATAATTCTACTATTGTACCTCCACTAGTATAGTTCTCTATACAGTCTGTAGTGGTTGGTCTGTAGGCCTTCCTTCTGTACTGTATCAGTCCCAGAGTCTGACAGACATCAAATCTCCCCCTTCCTTCCTTCCTTCCTTCCTTCCTTCCTTCCTTCCTTCCTTCCTTCCTTCCTTCCTTCCTTCCTTCCTTCCTTCCTTCCTTCCTTCCTTCCTTCCTTCCTTCCTTCCTTCCTTCCTTCCTTCCTTCCTTCCTTCCTTCCTTCCTTCCTTCCTTCCTTCCTTCCTTCCTTCCTTCCTTCCTTCATTCATTCCTTCCTTCCTCCCTCCATCCATCCATCCATTAAGATTCCAGACTATCTTTAGAACTCCTTAGGATGCATTCAAAATGACACCCTATTCCCTATATAGTGTACTACTTGGGTTAGGGTTCTGGTTGTGCACTATACATTTGAGACACAACCTTTGTCTCTATGATGCTCAAGCTGAACATTGGTGCATAAAGAGATCCTGTCCTATTGTGTCCCCATCACAGTCAGACTACCACCCCCCACCACTATTAGATTACCCCAGACATCTGTGCCCTCCCCTGGCCTCAGCAGGCACTGCCCTGCCCTGCCTGGTTCTGCTCTACATGACGAGGAGGAGGAGGAGGAGGTAGAACCTGGGGCTCCGCGGTTTTAAGGGGGAGGGGCGAGGGCAGTGGCCCAGGAAATGATGCCTCCCCTGGGATGCGAGGAGACAGCAGGCAGGGTCCTTCCTCCAGGGCGTTGCGATACGTCTGTGGTTATTTTAGGCTATTATTATTATTATTTCATTTGTTTTATTTAACCTTTATTTAACTAGGCAAGTCAGTTAAGAACAAATTCTTATTTACAATGACGGCCAACCCCAGCCAAACCTGGACGACACTGGGCCAATTGTGCGGCGCCCTATGGAACTCCCAATCATGGCCGGATATGATACAGCCTGGATTCGAACCAAGGACTGTAGTGACACCTCATGCACTGAGTTGCAGAGTCCGCTGCACCACTCGGGAGCCCCAACTGGTCTAGGGCCTTTCTTAGGGATAGGATTGTAATGCTGGAGTGACAGGAGATACAGAGGACTGATCCTAGATCAGGTGCTAGAGAGAGAGCGATAGTGACCATTGAGGGTAACGATACAGAGGACTGATTCTAGATCAGGTGCTAGAGAGATACAGATAGTGACCATTGAGGGTAACGATACAGAAGACTGATTCTAGATCAGGTGCTAGAGAGATACAGATAGTGACCATTGAGGGTAACGATACAGAGGACTGATTCTAGATCAGGTGCTAGAGAGAGAGCGATAGTGACCATGGAGGGTAGAGATACAGCTAGCTGGACAGGGCTAAGGGTGAGTGGGTGAGTGGGTGCATGTGACCTTACAGTTGACCTATTCACTGAGTGTACAAAACATTAAGAACTATGTCATGCTCTTTCCATGACATAGACTGACCAGGTGAATCCAGGTGAAAGCTATGATCCCTTATTGATGTCAATTGTTAAATTCACTTCAATCAGTGTAGATCAATGGGAGGAGACAGGTTAAAGAAGGATTTTTAAGCCTTGAGACAATTGAGACATGGATTGTGTATGTGTGCCATTCAGAGGGTGAATGGGCAAGACAAAATATTTAAATGTCTTTGAACGTGGTATGGTAGGAGGTGCCAGGCTCACCGATTTGTGTCAAGAACTGCAACACTGCTAAACAGTTTCCTGTGTTTATTAGGAATGGTTCACCACCCAAAGGACATCCAGCCAACTTGACACATCTGTTGGAAGCATTGGAGTCAACCTGGGCCAGCATCCCTGTGGAACAAGTTCGACACCTTGTGGAGTCCATGCCCAGACTCGATATTAGGAAGATGTTCCTCATGTTTGGCATACTCAGTGTATAGACTACATGAAGAATGTAGATGTGACTCTATACTAAAAGATTGACTCCACCTTAAATGAAGTCCATGGCGTAGTTTACAGTAGTGTGTAGATGCATCCCTTGGTCTTTGGGTGGCATTGAGCGATGGACTATAAATGAATGGTGAAAAAGTTTATGTTCATGCTTTAATAAATGTTGCACTGAGATCCATTAAGTTGTCTAAATATCTTTAAAATAAAATTGTATGTAATAAAAAATCACAATGACAAAAAAAAGATGTATGTTCGGATGTTCACAGACACGCGTTAGAAGGTGTTCTCCTGATGAGAGTACAGGGAATTGGTTGATCCAGCTCACCTGGTAGGCACTGTGTGTGTGGATGTAAACAGGAAATACCTCTCTAACTGTAATTTATTTGGCATCATACCCCTCACTAGAAGCCAGGCCAAAGAGCTGGACTGCATCCCAAGTGGCGCAGTATTCCCTACGTAGTGCACTACTTTTGACCAGAGCCTTATGGGGAATAGGGTGCCATTTGGGACACGTAAATGATACTGCCTGGTCATATGGTCTAATTCTCCCCTTTCCTCTCTAAGGATCACATACCTTTATCCAAATTAATCTAGCTATAAGATCAAATATTCTTACATCTACATGTTGCTGATAGCTAGTTTCCATCTGCATGTTGCTGATAGCTAGTTTCCATCTGCATGTTGCTGATAGCTAGTTTCCATCTGCATTTTTCTGATAGGTAGTTTACATCTGCATTTTTCTGATAGCTAGTTTACATCTGCATTTTTCTGATGGCTAGTTTACATCTGCATTTTTCTGATAGCTAGTTTCCATCTGCATTTTTCTGATAGCTAGTTTCCATCAGCATTTTTCTGATAGCTAGTTTCCATCTGCATTTTTCTGATAGCTAGTTTACATCTGCATTTTTCTGATAGCTAGTTTACATCTGCATTTTTCTGATAGCTAGTTTACATCTGCATTTTTCTGATAGCTAGTTTACATCTGCATTTTTCTGATAGCTAGTTTCCATCTGCATTTTTCTGATAGCTAGTTTCCATCTGCATTTTTCTGATAGCTAGTTTCCATCTGCATTTTTCTGATAGCTAGTTTCCATCTGCATTTTTCTGATAGCTAGTTTCCATCTGCATTTTTCTGATAGCTAGTTTCCATCTGCATTTTCCGATAGCTAGTTTACATCTGCATTTTTCTGATAGCTAGTTTACATCTGCATTTTTCTGATAGCTAGTTTACATCTGCATGTTGCTGATAGCTAGTTTACATCTGCATGTTGCTGATAGCTAGTTTCCATATGCATGTTGCTGATAGCTAGTTTCCATATGCATGTTGCTGATAGCTAGTTTCCATATACATGTTGCTGATAGCTAGTTTCCATATGCATGTTGCTGATAGCTAGTTTCCATATGCATGTTGCTGATAGCTAGTTGATTGTGATTGCAGTGAGCTCCTGATAGCATCTGCTATGCGCACACACACACACACACACACACACACACACACACACACACACACACACACACACACACACACACACACACACACCAGAGTTTGCCAGGTCAATAGTGAGGGGAATGCAGTGTTATGCTACGTTGCGCCGGGTGAGGAGGAAAGGAATAAACATAGCTTCTTCAGCCACCAATAACACTTCCTGACTCCCTCCGATAGACGGTTAACAATCATGTCTGAGTCCCAAATGGCACAGGTTGCCATGGGCCCTGGTCAAAAGGGCCCTGGTCAAAAGGGCCCTGGTCAAAAGGGCCCTGGTCAAAAGGGCCCTGGTCAAAAGGGCCCTGGTCAAAAGTAATGCTCTAAATAGGGAGTAGGGTGCCATTTGGGACACAGAGAATATTACAAACATCCAGGCTTGTTTAGAGTCTGCAGGACAGTTTATAACCTGAACATCACCTGAGCATGCTGTCTAGATAGAGATGGATGCACTACACAGAGGGAATCATAAAGCTAGTATAAAAAGCTTGACAGAAAGACTGCAAGGCACATACCTTTGGTTGTTTGTTAACTTGAAGAGAAAAGAAGGAAGGGAAGTGTTGCTAGGATACAATAGTAGATCTTAGAAGGTAGAAGGTACATTAAATAAAGTTACAGTGGGTAGAAGGTACATTAAATAAAGTTACAGTGGGTAGAAGGTACATTAAATAAAGTTACAGTGGGTAGAAGGTACATTAAATAAAGTTACAGTGGGTAGAAGGTACATTAAATAAAGTTACAGTGGGTAGAAGGTACATTAAATAAAGTTACAGTGGGTAGAAGGTACATTAAATAAAGTTACAGTGGGTAGAAGGTACATTAAATAAAGTTACAGTGGGTAGAAGGTACATTAAATAAAGTTACAGTGGGTAGAAGGTACATTAAATAAAGTTACAGTGGGTAGAAGGGATGTCATATATATTTTCTCCTCTCTACCTGTCACATGACATGTCACATCTACCACATTCCCTATACCCTATTCCCTATTCAGTGTACTACTTTTGACCAGGGCCCATGTGTAGGAATTAGGGTGCCATTGGGAGGAAGGCATGCAGTACATCACTGTGATGATCTAACATCCCCATCAGGGAGTCTCATTGACCTCTGACCCATAGCTACAGTGTAAGTGGCTACAGTTAAACAGGGATAATTACACCTATTGGCACCCTATTGCCTATATAGTGCACTACTTTTGACCAAAGCCCTATGGGAGGCAGACACAATAACAAACACTAACAGTAGTGTATGACCCTGATCACCACCAGTCCGGACAGAACTAAGCTAGTGACTCAGCAGTCAGTGGGTTTTAGAGTGTGTGTGTGGCCAGTGATTCAGTAGTAAGTAGGTTTTAGAGTCAGTAGTAAGTAGGTTTTAGAGTCAGTAGTAAGTAGGTTTTAGAGAGCCGCACCCCAAAGCAGGGTCCAGCTGGGAATGGGAGGCAACAAGGAGTGTTCACTGCAAAGAGAGGAAAAGGAATAAACTGGAAAATTATTAGTATGCTGTCAAAGTCTCTGTCTGTCTGTCTGTCTGTCTGTCTGTCTGTCTGTCTGTCTGTCTGTCTGTCTGTCTGTCTGTCTGTCTGTCTGTCTGTCTGTCACACAAACACACACACACACACACACACACACACACACATACACACACATACACATACACACACACACACCTTGCCTGTCCATGTAACATACCTGTCCATATAACAGACCTGTCCATATAACAGACCTGTCCATGTAACAAACCTGTCCATGTAACATAACTGTCCATATGAGAGACCTGTCCATGTAACAGACCTCTCCACATAACAGACCTGTCCATGTAACAGACCTGTCCATGTAACAGACTTGTCCGTATAACAGACCTGTCCATATAACAGACCTGTCCATGTAACAGACCTGTCCATATAACAGACCTGTCCATATAACAGACTTGTCCATGTAACAGACCTGTCCATGTAACAGACTTGTCCATATAACAGACCTGTCCATATAACAGACCTGTCCATATAACAGACCTGTCCATATAACAGACCTGTTCATATATCAGACCTGTCCATATAACAGACCTGTCCATGTAACAAATCTGTCCATGTAACAAACCTCTCCATATAACAGACCTGTCCATATAACAGACCTGTCCATATAACAGACCTGTCCATGTAACAGACCTGTCCATGTAACATAACTGTCCATATGAGAGACCTGTCCATGTAACAGACCTCTCCACATAACAGACCTGTCCATGTAACAGACCTGTCCATGTAACAGACTTGTCCGTATAACAGACCTGTCCATGTAACAGACCTGTCAATATAATAGACCTGTCCATGTAACAGACCTGTCCATTTAACAGAGAGAGAGAGAGAGAGAGAGAGAGAGAGGAAGAGAGGGAGAACATTTAGCCTCCCTAATCTTGAAGGAGGAGGAGAAGGGGATTCCATGATGTAGAGACCAGCTTTAAGGGAAAAGGGAACATAACAGATCTTTCTCCCCTGCAGCACTGACGCAACTACTGACTGTAAATCAACAGACCCACCGCCCCTCTGAAGCACACACTCCCTAAGAATCCATTTTCTTACAACCAAACAAAGGGAAAGATAACAACAAATGTTTAGAACATGGTGGCAATATGTGTCTTACCTCTATAAAGTGTGTGCTGCTCCCTTAGTGATGCCAGAGACATGCAGTCTGGTGGAGTAGTATCCACACGCTCCCCGACTCTCCCTTTCTCTCACACACAGTAAGTCAGTCAGGCAGGCAAGAAGGAAGGCAGGCAGGCAGGCAGGCAGGCAGGCAGGCAGGCAGGCAGGCAGGCAGGCAGGCAGGCAGGCAGGCAGGCAGGCAGGCAGGCAGGCAGGCAGGCAGGCGCTCATACACACACACTCTCTTACTGTGCTGTGACTCCCTCTATAGCTGCTCTCTCTTGCTGATCCAGCTGCCATAAGCCCTCCTCTCCTCTCCTCTCCTCTCCTCTCCCCTCCCCGCTGTTGCTCTCATTCTCCACCTTTCAGCCAGCACCAACACTACACTACACTCTGCCTACAAGGAGCCAGTAGGAGCCCGTCTCCTCCCGCCCCTCGATTCTTCCCCCTCCCCCTCTCTCTTCCTCCCCTCCCCTCGCACCTCCCCCCCTCTCTCTCTTCCTCCCCTTCATTTTCTCTCTCCCTGCTCTTCTATTAGACACAGTGCTTCTGTGGGGCCACAGGAAAAGGCTTGCCTGTCTGTAAACAAACACCGACTGTAAACACACACATACTGTAATAAAACACAGACGGTCAAACATACACAGTCTGTAAACAAACACCGACGGTCTGTAAACAAACACAGACTATAAACAAACACATACTGTAAACAAACAGAGACTGTAAACAAACACATACTGTAAACAAACACAGACTGTAAGAGCAGCTGACAGTGACACCCATGGCTTTTTCATCTTTGCGTGTAGCTGATGTAGATGATGTAGGTGATGTAGCTGATGTAGGTGATGTAGATTATGTAGATGATGTAGGTGATGTAGATGATGTAGATTATGTAGGTGATGTAGATGATGTAGATTTTGTAGGTGATGTAGATGATGTAGTTTATGTAGATGATGTAGGTGATGTAGATTATGTAGATGATGTAGGTGATGTAGATGATGTAGATTATGTAGGTGATGTAGATGATGTAGATTTTGTAGGTGATGTAGGTGATGTAGATGATGTAGTTTATGTAGGTGATGTAGGTGATGTAGGTGATGTAGATTATGTAGGTGATGTAGATGATATAAATTATGTAGGTGATGTAGAGGATGTAGGTGATGTAGATGATGTAGAGGATGTAGGTGATGTAGGTGATGTAGCCGATGTCGATGATGTAGGTGATGTAGATGATGTAGATGATGTAGGGGATGTAGGTGATGTAGATGATGTAGATTATTTTTTGTATTAATGGATGTCAAGCTTCTCTTCTTCCCTTCTTGGTTGTACACCTTTGATACTGACACTGTGCTGTTACCTGCCACGCACACACACACACACACACACACACACACACACACACACACACACACACACACACAGCCCAGTGTGGGCTGAGCTCCTGTAATCAAAGGGCTTTAATCTTCAGACCACTGGAATATTAAAGCCACAGAAGATTAAACCAAAAAGAAATCCCAGCGGAATTACCCCAACAAATACACACATACCTGGACAAACAGACACTCATGCACTAACAAACAATTTAACTACACAAAAACAAACAAATTCACATGTACATGCCAAGTCTTTGTCTGTCTGTCTGTCTGTCTGTCTGTCTGTCTGTCTGTCTGTCTGTCTGTCTGTCTGTCTGTCTGTCTGTCTGTCTGTCTGTCTGTCTGTCTGTCTGTCTGTCTGTCTGTCTGTCTGTCTGTCTGTGTGCGTGTGTGTGCGTGTGTGTGCATGCGTGTGTGTGTGTATACGTGGAGTCAAACCCCTAGAGATATTGTCTTCTGCACTGTTATCAGAATAAAATAAGATCTGGCCCGTTCTGGCTCGGACAAGGCTTACTGGCTGACATATTCTTAATTCCTCAGATCTAGTTGTGTATCCCAAATTTTCTTTGAATCACTATTTCCTCAGGTCCATTCATGCTGGTGTTATCCTGTCTTATCATGTTATCCTGTCTTATCATGTTATCCTGTCTTATCCTGTTATCCTGTCTTATCCTATTATCCTGTCTTATCACGTTATCCTGTCTTATCCTATTATCATGTCTTACCTTCTTATCCTGTCTTATCCTATTATCCTGTCTTATAATGTTATCCTGTCTTATCATGTTATCCTGTCTTATCCTGTTATCCCGTCTTATCATGTTATCCTGTCTTATCATGTACCCTGTCTTATCATGTTATCCCGTCTTATCCTGTTATCCCGTCTTATCATGTTATCCTGTCTTATCATGTTATCCCGTCTTATCCTGTTATCCTGTCTTATCCTGTTACCCTGTCTTATCATGTTATCCTGTCTTATAATTTGATCATGTCTTATCTTGTTATCCTGTCTTATCTTGTTATCCTGTCTTATCTTGTTATCCTGTCTTATCTTGTTATCATACTTGAGTAAAAGTAAAGATACCTTACTCAAGTAAAGTAAAATACTTATTTAGTTGAAGTCTAAAAGTACGTATTTCGTTTAAAATATACTTAAGTATCAAAAGTAAATGTAATTGCAAAAATATACTTATGTATCAAAAGTAAAAGTATAAATCATTTCAAATTGATCATATTAAGCAAACCAGACGTTAAATTGTCATGTTTTCATATTTACAGATAGCGAGGGGCACACTCCAACATTCTGACATCATTTACAAACGACGTATGTGTTTAGTGAGTCCGCCAGATCAGAGGCAGTAGAGATGACCAGGGATGTTCTCTTGATAAGTACGTGAATTGGACCATTTTCCTGTCCTGCTAAGCATTCAAAGTATACAGTATAAAAAAAATATATATTTTCTTTAGGAATGTAGTGAAGTAAAAGTAAAAGCTGTCAAAAATATAAATAGTAAATTAAAGTACAGATACACCAAGAAACGTTACTGAGTGTAATATTTACTGAGTGTAATATTTACTGAGTGTAATATTTACTGAGTGTAATATTCACTTTTGTTAATTATCTATTTCACTTGGCAATGTAAACATATGTTTCCTATGCCAACAATGCCCCTTAAATTGAATTGAAATTGAAAGAAAGAGAAAGAGACATAGAGAGACAGAGTCGGTTCTAGATGTAATGTTGGATTGGAGATGCTTAATGTGAGTCTGGAAGGAGAGTTTACAGTCTAACCAGACACCTAGGTATTTGTAGGTGTCCACATATTCTAAGTCAGACCCATCGAGAGTAGTGATGATAGTCCGGTGGGCGGGTGCGGGCAGCGTTAGATTGAAGAGCATGCATTTAGTTTTACTAGCGTTTAAGAGCAGTTGGAGGCCATGGAAGGAGTGTTGTATGGCATTGAAGCTCATTTGGAGGTTTGTTAACACAGTGTCCAAAGAAGGATTTTTTTTTACAAATTATCTTTGAAAGACAGGGTCCTGAAAAAGGGACATTTCTTTTTTTGCTGAGTTTTAGTTGGTGAACCAGGCGAGGCAGTAATTTGAGAAACCAAGGCTATTGAGTCTGCCGATAAGAATGCAGTGATTGACGAGTCGAAAGCCTTGGCCAGGTCGATGAAGACTGCTGCACAGTACTGTCATTTATCGATGGCGGTTATGATATCGTTTAGGACATTGGGCGTGGCTTAGGTGCACCCATGACCAGCTCGGAAACCAGATTGCATAGCGGAGAAGGTACGGTGGGATTCGAAATGGTCTGTGATCTGTTTGTTAACTTGGCTTTCGAAGACTTTAGAAAGGCGGGGCAGGATGGATATAGGTCTGGGGAAGACCAGAGAGTATTTACACCATGAGGTAGCTAGCAGTGTTGGAGTTAATTGATACTGGGGAAGACCAGAGAGTATTAACACCATGAGGTAGCTAGCAGTGTTGGAGTTAATTCCATTTAAATTCAGTTAATAACATGAAAATCAAATTCTCCTCAATGTTTTTCAAAGACGAAAATTGGAATCAGAATTTCGCTTTACTTCTAGAATCGACTGAATTTAAATGTATTTGAACCCAGACCAGATGGTGTGTAATCCACCCAGTAGTGGTTCCTCTGGCAGAGGGGTTGTGTAAAGCCAGCCTGCTTTCCAAATGGCACCCTATCTCTATTCCCTATGTAGTGCACTACAAAACTAGTACACTACATATGCAATAGGGCACCATTTGGGATGTACCCCCAGAGAGATTGACATCACCCCCCAGCCGAGAGATAAATCGTGAGAGTTGTTGATTTGTAATCTGATGATCATGTTTTATTATTGGCTCATGGGATCATCTCTGAACCCTGTTTTGGTGTCACTAATGCTGTTTTAGTTAATGAGCTGGTTTAATAAGCACTGGATGACTAATCCCTCGGACAGAGGACACTCCCTCCTAGATATGCTGCTGGCCACTACAATCCTATAAATTGGTACAGTGGGGGTAGACTAGGGTTTGTGACAGAGAGAGAGAGATGAGACAAGGAGAAAAAACAGATAAACTACAGGCTTCTTCGGTTTTATTTTAATAATTACTAGGCTACTACTATTATAAATAAGGTATACTAATGGTAGGCTACTGTTTATGGTAGAGGAGAGAGTCAAGCAGCAGGAAGAGACATTCCTGAAACATAACAAAAAAATTAAAAGAAGAAAAAGAAGCTATGAAAGAAAAGAAGCAATCCAAAAAATGAAAATAAATGTATTATATATAAACTCTGTATTTTTTGTAAATAATAAGTCTAGAGGCTTGAATTGGTCTCCCGGTGAAGAGTGAGTGTTACAGGCTACAGGCCACAGGGCGAGGTTGGTTTGGTTGGTATCAGGGAGGGGGTAGGGAGGGGGGTTGGGGGATTTCCATTCTGCTTCGTGATCATCTGTTTCCTGCAGCAGCTGTTGTCCAGGGCAGGGCGGAAAGGTCCTGCCCCAATACCCCATGGGATTAATGAGAGGTCAGTCATCACGGCTGGACTGGAGACACTAATGTCACCTAACCTGATCACACACACACACACACACACGTCTCTAATGGTCCGCCAGCTGCCTTTGTGCTGAGTAGTTTTGGAATCATCCTGCTTTGCGTAATAATATGATTATTAGTTTTAATTTGTAATAAAAAAATTGGCGTGTTCAGTATAAATTATATCTTCAAAGGAGAGAGCGAGAAATAAAGAGAAGCAGGAGAAAAGGAGAAGGCTGATAAAATAGATTTCCTGTCTGTGTTGCCATGGCGACAGTGGTGGCTGGTGGATGACTGATTTTCCTTTACAGCTGTGTAGCTGGGAGGAAAAGGGTGAGCGCGGAGAGAAAGACAGAGACAGAGACAGACAGACAGACAGACAGACAGAGAGAGAGAGAGAGAGAGAGAGAGAGAGAGAGAGAAAGAGAGACTGTATTGATGTCATAGGCTGGAGGAGGAGCTTAATATAGAATTTAAACCACATCTGATCTCTCCACTCCACTGTGTCTACATGGTAATATCGGGTTCTTGAATTGATAGTTATTACAATTCATTACGAATTTGGTAGACTACAATAGCAAATATACTGATGAGGTTTAGGGTAATTTTTAACAGGGGGTTATGATGTTCCATACACATTAATGACAACAGTGAAGATTAAAAGAGAGAAAGGGAGAGGGAGAATCAGTGTGTCCCTAGCTTACTGTGTACTACCATGTACAATGTGATTAATGTTATCTCTTTAACCTATCCACCCACACACACAGCATCTCTATCCATGAGAAACACTCATTCAAAGCACAACACAACTCTCCATCCCACTCAAGTACTGTAGAGCAAAACTCAACAATTGGGAACAATTACTCATACACTCACACACAAAAAGTGTAGGGGAGACTGGGGTTGGTTGTCACACGTTTTACTCTCTCAAAAAGTGTAGGGGAGAATGGGGTTGGTTGTCACACGTTTTACTCTCACAAAAAGTGTTGGGGAGAATGGGGTTGGTTGTCACACGTTTTACTCTCACAAAAAGTGTAGGGGAGAATGGGGTTGGTTGTCACACGTTTTACTCTCACAAAAAGTGTTGGGGAGACTGGGGTTGGTTGTCACACGTTTTACTCTCACAAAAAGTGTTGGGGAGAATGGGGTTGGTTGTCACATGTTTTATTCTCTCAAAAAGTGTAGGGGAGACTGGGGTTGGTTGTCACATGTTTTATTCTCTCAAAAAGTGTTGGGGAGACTGGGGTTGGTTGTCACACGTTTTACTCTCACAAAAAGTGTTGGGGAGAATGGGGTTGGTTGTCACATGTTTTATTCTCTCAAAAAGTGTAGGGGAGACTGGGGTTGGTTGTCACATGTTTTATTCTCACAAAAAGTGTTGGGGAGAATGGGGTTGGTTGTCACACGTTTTACTCTCACAAAAAGTGTAGGGGAGAATGGGGTTGGTTGTCACACGTTTTATTCTCTCAAAAAGTGTAGGGGAGACTGGGGTTGGTTGTCACATGTTTTATTCTCTCAAAAAGTGTAGGGGAGACTGGGGTTGGTTGTCACATGTTTTATTCTCTCAAAAAGTGTTGGGGAGACTGGGGTTGGTTGTCACACGTTTTACTCTCACAAAAAGTGTTGGGGAGAATGGGGTTGGTTGTCACACGTTTTACTCTCACAAAAAGTGTAGGGGAGAATGGGGTTGGTTGTCACACGTTTTACTCTCACAAAAAGTGTAGGGGAGAATGGGGTTGGTTGTCACACGTTTTACTCTCACAAAAAGTGTAGGGGAGAATGGGGTTGGTTGTCACACGTTTTACTCTCACAAAAAGTGTTGGGGAGAATGGGGTTGGTTGTCACACGTTTTATTCTCTCACAAAAAGTGTAGGGGAGAATGGGGTTGGTTGTCACACGTTTTATTCTCTCAAAAAGTGTAGGGGAGAATGGGGTTGGTTGTCGCACATTTTACTCTCACAAAAAGTGTAGGGGAGAATGGGGTTGGTTGTCACATGTTTGAAATATAGTTCTCTCTTTCCTCTTTTCAACAAAGATAATTGTTGAAAAGAGGATTTTGTCGAGTCACAAGGGAAGGCTACCAAAAAATGTCTGCAGCTTTGAGTAAAGGGTCTGAATACTTATATAAATGTAATATTTAATTTTATATAAGTTTTCAAACATTTCTACAAACCTGTTTTTGCTTTGTCATTACGGGGTATTGTGTGTTGATTCAAGAGGGGAAAAAACGATTTAATCCATTTTAGAATAAGGCTGTAAAGTAACAAAATCTGGAAAAAGTCAAGAAGTATCAAAACTTACCGAAGCCACTGTATACATATGCTTATAGTGAGGTATAACAAACTACTATTATTATAGTTCTAACCTGGGGTCTGTAAAATATTTCATCACACTCAAATATACTGAACAAAAACATATAAATAAAAGATCCCAGAAATGTGTTTACATCCCTGTTAGTGAGCATTTCTCCTTTGCCAAGATAATCCCTCCATCTGACAGGTGGGGCATATCAAGATGCTGATTAAACAGAAAGCTCATTACACAGGTGCACCTTGTGCTGGGGACAATAAAAGGCCACTCTAAAATGCGCCACTTTGTCACACAACACAATGCCGTCCAACCGGCCTCACATACATATATACTATTAATTCATACACTCACATACATATACACTATTAACTCATACATATATACTGTTAACTCATACATATGTACTATATATACTATTAACTCATACATATATACTATATACTGTATACTATTAACTCATACATATATACTATATATACTATTAACTCATACATATATACTATTAACCCATATCTATCTATATATACTATATATACAATTAACTCATACATATACACTATTAACTCATACATATATACTATATACTGTATACTATTAACTCATACATATATACTATATATACTATTAACTCATACATATATACTATTAACCCATATCTATCTATATATACTATATATACACAATTAACTCATACATATACACTATTAACTCATACATATATACTATTAACCCATATCTATCTATATATACTATATATACAATTAACTCATACATATACACTATTAACTCATACATATATACTATATACACTATTAACTCATACATATATACTATATACACTATTAACTCATACATATACACTATATACACTACACTCATACACAAGCTACTGTATAAGAAAGTGATATTAGTAACAACTCTCTCTGACCTTTATCCAGAGCACATAGTGAGGAGCTACAGAGAGACAGGCATGTCAAATCTATGTGCAGTGTGTGTGTGTGTGAGAGAGAGAGAGAGAGAGAGAGAGAGAGAGAGAGAGAGAGAGAGAGAGAGAGAGAGAGAGAGAGAGAGAGAGAGAGAGAGAGAGAGAGAGAGAGAGAGAGAGAGAGAGAGAGAGAGAGAGAGAGAGAGAGAGAGAGAGAGAGAGAGAGAGAGAGAGAGAGAGAGAGAGAGAGAGAGAGAGAGAGAGAGAGAGAGAGAGAGAGAGAGAGAGAGAGAGAGACTAAAGATTAAGTCTCCATAAAAAAACTTGACATTATAGTTTGTAAACTTGATACACAGACAATGAATGCAATACATGCCATAGTGAGTTTCAATATTCAATTAAATTGAAATATACATTTAAAACTGAATGCAATTTTCATTCAATTCAGTATCAACATATGAAATACAAGTTCAATTTATGAATTCAATGATTCAATTAGTGAATTACAAATGCAAAAATATTGAATTCAAATAGTTTCTGTCGGCACTGAAATCGCTCCATAGGGACACAACCAACCTTCTCCAGACTGCACAGATCTGGCTCAGTGTTGTAGGGACACAGCCAACACTGCTCCCTGGTGGCTAACTACAGTATGACGAGGCAGAAAACCCTACCGACTGCTGAGGTGAGATATTTTCTATGGGCAGCAGAGGGCAGCATGTCTCCAGGGATACATTATTGATCTAACATTATCTGGACATAAAGCAGGGACTCCACTACACAGATTTGCTTTGATAAACCCACTGCTAGATCAGTGAAAACGTCAAGGAAGGGTTAGGTATAAGAACATTAGTCATTATGGATGGCAGGTTTGGGAGTGGTTAGAGCGTTGGGCCGATAACCGAAAGGTTGCTGGATTGAATCCCTGAGCTGAGAAGGTAAAAAAATCTGTTGTTCTGCCCTTGAACAAGGCAGTTAACCCACTGTTCCTAGGCCGTCATTGTAAATAAGAATTTGTTCTTAACTGACTTGCCTAGTAAAATAAAGGTTAAATAAAAAAAGATATATATTTAGTATATGAAACTTACCGTCAGTACATTCAACCAAGTTTAGTAGGGGAAAACCGCATATCAGTCATTGCAAGTCTAAATCACTGCTATAAGCACAATCAGTGCCGGAAAGCAAAAACAAGTACAATCTTTTTCATTGCTCTGTCTGTTATACACTGAGTATACCAAACATTAAGGACACCTTCCTAATATTGAGTTGCACCTCCCACTTTTGCCCTCAGAACAGCCTCAATTCGTTGGGCATGGACTCTACAAGGTGTCGAAAGCGTTCCACAGGGATGCTGGCCCATGTTGACTAGAATGCTTTCCACAGTTGTGTCAAGTTGGCTGGATGTCCTTTGGGTGGTGGACCATTCCTGATACACACAGGAAACTGTTGAGCGTGAAAAACACAGCAGCTTTGTAGTTCTTGCCACAAACCGGTGCACCTGGCACCTACTACTATAGCCCTTTCAAAGGCACTTAAACATTTTGTCATGCCCATTCACCCTCTGAACGGCAAACATAATGTCTCAATTCATCTACACTGATTGAAGTGGATTTAACAAGTGACATCAATAAGGGATCATAGCATTCACCTGGTCAGTCTGTGTCATGTTCTTAATATTTTGTACACTCAGTGTAAAATAATGGCTTGCACAACATTGACCAAACGCCAGAATATCAGAGCAGTCAGGACAGCTCGGCTTAGGCAAATAAATGTACATTTTTATTGAATATTGTTTCACTACAACAGGGTTTGACAAAAAAGGGAGATCCTTTCACAGAAAGGACTATGGCTACTTAATTGCAGACTTACAGTATGTGTGTGTGTAGAGGCTAAGTCACCAAAGGAGACAGTTTAACAAAATGCTAAGGTTTTCAGGTTGTTGTTTTGGTTTTAATGGCGGTGTACCTGGACACACACTGGGTTTATATACTATAGAACATCATCAATAATCTAGCAGAAAAATATTTCAACGTGAACAAGTCTTTGTTTGCTCGGAAACCCATTATTAATAAGTAGAAAAATAAAAGAAGCTAGTAACGTTTCATTAGAAATAAAATGTTACAGTATACACTGCTACTTTGAAATCACACAACAATATCAAATTCATAAGTGTATTCAATATTACACATTTCTTTCCAACAAACACGTCTTGCAGCCTTGGCCTGGTCTGTGGTTCTAGATCAAGATGCCTTGCTCTGTGGTGGAACTGTCAGGTATCTCCACTGTACCACAGCAGAGCTGCTTCTAGAACATTCTAAAAGGATCTAGAACGTTATTTTTAGAGGGCTCTAGAAGGTTCTAGAACATAGCTCCCTGGAGCAGCAATGGAAAAGCTCAGCTAGAATATTGATCCAAAACTATTACTTAAATGAGGAACACGGCGGTCTAGAATTCCAAATACATCATGAAGTAGCATTTTCTTTTGTTCATTACTCCAGAGATATTAGACAATGTGAATGAGGGTTGGAATACAAATGTACATGCAGAATGTACTATTACCATACATTAAATGAAGAGGTTAATGAAACTGACACGGTCTTCTCAGTAAGGTTTACTGAGTGGGGTAGAAATGCAAAAGTACTGTGTGAAAGACATTTGGAAGAAAAACTCTACATTCCATTTATATTGAGTAGGTATGGTTTGGAGATGTATTAGTTAGAACTGAGTCCAGACAGCCTTGTCTGGATCCACACATAGTAAGGTATAATAAAGCTGTCTTTGTATGAACATGATTTGTATAGTTGTCGGTTTCAAACCTTGTGAAAATTGTTCAGGTCTTCGCCAATTAACTGAGTAAAAATCATTAGGCATCAACTGTCTTCAGTTACTGTAAAATGAATGAAATTAGACTCTCCCTGGGTAAAAAAAAGGGGCACTATATATATATATATATATATATATATATATATATATATATATATATATATATATATATATATATATGTAAAAAAAAGTTAATTTGCTCTCACAGGTTCGTAATACTGTCAAATACATGTACATTGCTTATAATACTGACAGACATTAAGTGCACACAAAGAATACCTTTTCAACATATACAACTAATCTCACTGTTCTAAAATGATCCATTCAAAAAATATTACTTTCAACTTCCAATTAGATAAAATGAAAAAAAAAATGAAAAAAAGGTCGTAACAAGTTCCAGTTTGAAATACATCGAGACAAAACAAACAAAAGACAATCCTCAAAACAAACAAAGACAGCCAAGTGAATAATAATAATACAAAATTATCAGCATATAGAAAGAATATAGTCAAAATGCCAGTTTGAGAGCTGGCCTAAACCCAACCAAACTCCATTTTGTGTGTGTGGATTACATCTAGGCTTCTCTCAGCTCTGTATACAGACAGGTGAGGGCATGTAGAGACTCATCCTGCCCCAAGCAACAGAGCAGACCTGAAACAGCCAATGTCATCGGGAAGTCCTGAAACAGCCAATGACGTTGTCTGTGCTACATTTCACAACAGGAAACTAACTGCCACAGATTCAAATATGTCTGTCATAGGGATGGTAGGTGACATCATTATAGGGGCAACCCCCTCATTGATTACTGGTTAATAAGCTAAAACTGTTTGAAGAATGATTTTTAAAGTCTGATGTCAATGATTAAATATCAAATGTACTGCTGACCAACCAAGTTACAGAAGAAGAGCTTAAAATG
The DNA here is from genome assembly GCA_023634145.1 of Thymallus thymallus. Lineage (NCBI taxonomy): Eukaryota > Metazoa > Chordata > Actinopteri > Salmoniformes > Salmonidae > Thymallus > Thymallus thymallus. The sequence goes on along the minus strand of CM042405.1, from coordinate 6,108,149 downwards.
TACCTTAGGACTTAGAAACTGATCTCCGTGATTAGTGTGGGCGTGTTGTGTTGCTTAGAGAGAAGCTGCGATTGATTGTCAAGGCACGGTTGTGGTTCAGGACTTGCATAGGTGTAATGAAGGCACGTGGGGTGTGTTCATAATATCAGTCTAGTCACCACACTAGGAGACAGCTCTACAGGGGAACTGTTGGCATATTGCACTTCCTGGCAAAGAGAGGAGAAATGGTGTGACATGTCTAATCTCAGACTATCGCATGCAGGATTTGGGCTCTGAGATTGTCATATCATACATGCTGCATACTGGACATAGAGAGAGGGAAGGGAGATGCAAGACATCATCAGCGCTCCTTCTCTTCTGGACCAACCTCTAGATTCTGGAACACTATAATAATAATAATAATAATAATAATAATAATAATAATAAATGTTTAATGTAACTTGTCTTTGGTTCATAGCACATATAGCTTCACATCAATAACAGAGTTCCCTTATTTTTTGTAGGCGAAGGAGAGTGGGATCTACTCTTCACGGCAGAACATTTTGATGTAGGGTATGTGTGTGTGTGTGTGTACTGCGTTAGTAAAGTCCTAGTAGGCAAATAAAATACATTGATTTTAGTTTTCAGTTAAACTATTATTTTGCTTAGCACACCCAAGATTCAGATCCAAAAACCATTCTGGAGAGAAACGCAGACGGTCAGAGGTTGTATGAATAAAAGGGTGATGGTGAGATTTTCCTTGACATTCCCTTTCTTTTCTCTTTACACTCCATTCCCAACCAGAGTGTCACTGTGGAGTAGTATTGGTCCGATGAAAAGATTTTGTCAGGTGTTCTTGAAACCCAGAAAAAAAAATTATATCCCCGCTTCGGCAAAAGATACCTCCGAAAGGGCTTTCTCTGTCAGTTAATTGTCTCTCCGGTGTAGGTCGTCTCAGATGTTAACATGGTTATGTTCATTCTGGTGGATGTAGGGCTTTTAACCTCCATCTGACTTTTCCCAGTCCGGTGCTGATGGCTGTTATGTATGACAAGTATCACCTCTCCAAACCTCCAACCCTCTTCTCTCATCCCATTCAGTTTCCTGAGGCACCTACCAGTCTGAGCGGTGGAGGCAGGGGAGCAGTGGCCTCACCCGTTCATCCTCACCCCCGTCTCCTCCGTCCATCCATCACACCACAAACTCTGTGACCTCTTCGCTGGTCAGCTCCAGGGAGAAGGACTTGCTGGTCCTCTTGATGGGGAAGCCATCATGCTGGTCAGCGCGGATACCGGCGCACTGCTCGGCAAGGTTGCCCTGGTAACCACTGCTGTCGCTCAGCTCCTGGGCACAGCCGAAGGTGTAGCTGTGGGCGGTGTCCTGGCATAGCTCTGCCCACTGGAGGCAGCCCTTCTGGTAGAGACGCACATCGTCCAGGGATTGGCTGTGGCGGTCCGTCGACGTCTGAGGCTTCCTGCACACTGATGTCTGGGGGAACGGAACAGAAGGAAAACTAAACAATCAGTAAATATATTACGTTTTTTTTTACTATGTAAAAACTGCTGTACCGACCTTTTCCCTTTCTATTTCTAGCCAGAGAGTGGATATTTTTTATGAAGGTGGATATTTTTTATGAAGGTGGATATTTTCTATGAAGGTGGATATTTTCTATGAAGGTGGATATTTTTATGAAGGTGGATATTTTTTATGAAGGTGGATATTTTTTATAAAGGTGGATATTTTTTATGAAAGTGGATATTTTTTATGAAAGTGGATATTTTTTATGAAAGTGGATATTTTTTATGAAGGTGGATATTTTTTATGAAGGTGGATATTTTTTATGAAGGTGGATATTTTTTATGAAGGTGGATATTTTTTATGAAGGTTGATATTTTTTATGAAGGTGGATATTTTTTATGAAGGTGGATATTTTTTATGAAAGTGGATATTTTTTATTAAAGTGGATATTTTTTATTAAAGTGGATATTTTTTATTAAAGTGGATATTTTTTCTGAAGGTGGATATTTTTTCTGAAGGTGGATATTTTTTCTGAAGGTGGATATTTTTTATGAAGGTGGATATTTTTTATGAAAGTGGATCTTTTTTATGAAGGTGGATCTTTTTTATGAAGGTTGATATTTTTTATGAAGGTGGATATTTTTTATGAAAGTGGATATTTTTTATGAAGGTGGATATTTTTTATTAAAGTGGATATTTTTTATGAAAGTGGATATTTTTTATGAAGGTGGATATTTTTTATGAAGGTGGATATTTTTTATGAAGGTGGATATTTTTTATGAAGGTGGATATTTTTTATGAAAGTGGATATTTTTTATTAAAGTGGATATTTTTTATGAAGGTGGATATTTTTTCTGAAGGTGGATATTTTTTATGAAGGTGGATATTTTTTATGAAGGTGGATATTTTTTATGAAAGTGGATATTTTTTATGAAGGTGGATATTTTTTATGAAGGTGGATATTTTTTATGAAAGTGGATATTTTTTATGAAGGTGGATATTTTTAAAGAAGGTGGATATTTTTAAAGAAGGTGGATATTTTTTATGAAGGTGGATATCTTTATATTTTTTAAGTGACCAAATGTGTTTTATCTAATTTAGTAGAATGCACTGATTGTAAGTCGTTCTGGATAAGAGTGTCTGCTAAATAACTAAAATGTAAAATGGTATGCAAATTTCTGTAAATTTTTCTGCCAACTAACCGTCCCTCATTAACCGGTTAACAAACAGTTAAATTTGTTCCAAATAGTTAAAGGACCAACGGAAAATACTATGTGTGCATACAAGGAACAGACATGTTTCATTATAGAGCTTGCTTGAATCATGCAACAGTAGCAAGCCAATTGTCTCACAGCCAAAAGGCTATTTTATTGAACATACGACTGTAACGAAGCAGCCTATGCTAAACATTTTCAACATTTGCCAAAATGCAATTCGCGGGAAAACACTGTTCTAAACAGCGAACCAGATGCCAGCAGCTCCATATGTGAGAGATGAATGACCGGTCAAATGTATTTTGGCGGCTAACCGGTAAATGGTTAACTGTTAACATCCATAGTCAGTACCAAACAGGATATGTCCTAACTGTCACTGACCTGAGGAAGAGACTCAATGCTCTGGCCTCTCATCTTGACAACGGTCTCAGAGGAACTGGAGGTTGACGAGCTGACATCCTTCACTATGAGTCCTACAGTGCAGAAAGAGCAGATGACATTCATAAAACAAAAAAAACTAACACTACTACAACACCATCTGTTGACCATCCAGCCAAGTTCAATCTAACCAGTCTCACTGACGCACTGAGATAGGAAGCTGTCCTAAGACAGAGCGAACAAAGAGAGCAAGACAGCAAGTGGCTGTATGCACCAGAGTATCCGTTGGTCTCGTCTGGGTACATAAGCTAAGACAGTGGTTATACTGTATGCACCAGAGTATCCGTTGGTCTCGTCTGGGTACGTAAGCTAAGACAGTGGTTATACTGTATGCACCAGAGTATCCGTTGGTCTCGTCTGGGTACATAAGCTAAGACAGTGGTTATACTGTATGCACCAGAGTATCCGTTGGTCTCGTCTGGGTACGTAAGCTAAGACAGTGGTTATACTGTATGCACCAGAGTATCCGTTGGTCTCGTCTGGGTACATAAGCTAAGACAGTGGTTATACTGTATGCACCAGAGTATCCGTTGGTCTCGTCTGGGTACGTAAGCTAAGACAGTGGTTATACTGTATGCACCAGAGTATCCGTTGGTCTCGTCTGGGTACATAAGCTAAGACAGTGGTTATACTGTATGCACCAGAGTATCCGTTGGTCTCGTCTGGGTACATAAACTAAGACAGTGGTTATATCTACCCGAGTATGCGTTGGTCTGGTCAGGGGACATGGTCAGCATGTCCTCAGTGATGTGGATGCACAGGTCCTGGTTCAGCTCCAGGGTCAGCTCATGGAGCTCCTCATAGTCTTTAGGGTCGTCCACTAACATCTCAATCTCTGGAAGAACAGACAGACACTCAAATTAATCTCTGAAGGGACAGAGAAATATGAATCTCTGGAGGGACAGACAGCAGACACTAATATACATCTCTGGAGGGACAGACGGCAGACACTAATATACATCTCTGGAGGGACAAACAGCAGACACAAATAGTTATCTCTGGAGGGACAGACAGCAGACACAAATAGTAATATCTGGAGGGATAGATAGTAATACTAATCTCTGAAGGGACAGACAGAAATATTAATCTCTGGAGGGACAGACTAATATTAATCTCTGGAGGGACAGTCAGACAGACACTAATACTAATCTCTGGAGGGACAGTCAGACAGACACTAATATTAATCTCTGGAGGGACAGACAGACACTAATACTAATCTCTGGAGGGACAGTCAGACAGACACTAATATTAATCTCTGGAGGGACAGTCAGACAGACACTAATATTAATCTCTGGAGGGACAGACAGACAGAGAGACTAATATTAATCTCTGGAGGGACAGACAGACAGAGAGACTAATATTAATCTCTGGAGGGACAGACAGACAGAGAGACTAATATTAATCTCTGGAGGGCCAGTCAGACAGACACTAATATTAATCTCTGAAGGGACAGACAGAAATATTAATCTCTGGAGGGACAGACACTAATATTAATCTCTGGAGGGACAGTCAGACAGACACTAATACTAATCTCTGGAGGGACAGTCAGACAGACACTAATATACATCTCTGGAGGGACAGTCAGACAGACACTAATATTAATCTCTGGAGGGACAGACAGACAGAGAGACTAATATTAATCTCTGGAGGGACAGACAGACAGAGAGACTAATATTAATCTCTGGAGGGACAGACAGACAGAGAGACTAATATTAATCTCTGGAGGGACAGACAGACAGAGAGACTAATATTAATCTCTGGAGGGCCAGACAGACAGAGAGACTAATATTAATCTCTGGAGGGACAGACAGAGAGACTAATATTAATCTCTGGAGGGCCAGTCAGACAGACACTAATATTAATCTCTGGAGGGACAGACGGACAGACACTAATATTAATCTCTGGAGGGACAGACGGACAGACACTAATATTCATCTCTGGAGGGACAGACGGACAGACACTAATATTCATCTCTGGAGGGACAGACGGACAGACACTAATATTCATCTCTGGAGGGACAGACGGACAGACACTAATATTCATCTCTGGAGGGACAGACAGACACTAATATTCATCTCTGGAGGGACAGACAGACAGACACTAATATTCATCTCTGGAGGGACAGACAGACAGACACTAATATTCATCTCTGGAGGGACAGACAGACACCCTTGCCGTGTGTACAATTTATTGCCTTACCATCATCGTCCAGGATTCGCTCCTTGCCCCCGCTCTCCACCCCCGAGGTGTGTGAGCTCCCATGGCTAGTCGTTGAGGAACTGCAGGTCCTCAGGGCACGGTGCAGGGCCCCTCTGGGGGCCAGGAAACTGTCTGTCTCCACCCCCGAGGTGTGTGAGCTGCTGTGGCTGGCGGTGGATTGGCGAGACAGGCGTTTGAGGTGAGACACGGTGCTGCCAGCGCTGCTGCCGCTGGCCCGGGAACGCTTGTCCAACCCGTCCATATGCAGCTCCAACGCATCGCTGATGTATGACTCACGGTACTGCTTCTTGTCTGGAGAGAAGGGATAGACAGAGGGTTTGATGCAGCAGTACCACAACTAAAGAGCCTCACAGGAGCTGGTCAGATAGAGAATTCACTCCTAAGGCAATATGGATATGCCCTACACATGAAAGATGACAAAAAATTAATATATGGTGGCAGGTAGCCTAGCGGGGATCGTTGTGCAGGTAATTGAAAGGTCGCTGGTTTGAATCCCCGAGACGACTAGGTGAAAAATCTGTCTGTGCCCTTGAGCAAGGCACTTAACCCTAATTGCTCCTGTATGTCACTCTGGAAAAGAGTGTCTGCTAAATTACTAAAATGTAAATATCAACATTACAATTGGCGAAGGGAAGGAATGCTGAGATACGCAGAGACACCAGGAGATTCCAGGGAGTCAAATTTCTCCAGTATGGAAAGATGGCAGTATGGCCAGGTAGGTGTGTCCCGGTAGGTAGTGTACCTTCATTCTCCTCCAGCCTGCGGACCTGTTTGAGAACAGGCTGCAGGTTCATGTAGAGGCGGTGGCTGTTGCTGAGCAACTGGAGGAGGTGGCGGGACCGCAGGGGACAACCGGTGTAGTAGATCAGTTTACGGGCAGACGGAAGACCATCCGGCAGGATCTCAAACTTCTTACCCTAAAACAGACAGAGAGAGAGAGGGAGAGAGAGAGGGAGGAATAGGGGTTAGAATCCTTGTAGGATATCTTCATGCGATCTACATGTCATCCAGCTGACATATGATTTATTGAATCATTGATTGATTGACTTTAACGCTATGATTATGGAACATCTTTGTGCCTGAGAAAATAACGGAGCGACGACCCTGTGTGATTCAACAAACATCAGTGTGAGTGTTGTATCTTTGTTCCTTTTCAGCATCTTTTTTGTAATTTTCAGTATCTTTGTTTGTTTGCAGAGGGGATGCATAAGAGGATTCAGACACTTTGCTAGAGAGCCAGAGATCTCCAGATTGAGGGACACAAACAAAACTTCAGAAACAGTTTTTTTATTTGTATCCACATTAGCTTTTGCAGAAGCAGCAGCTACACTTCCTGGGATCCACACAAAAAAAAAACTAAAAACATGACAATGTAAAAAAAACACTGATCGCACAAATTCAAAATACAACAATATATATATATATATATATATATATATATATATATATATATATATATATATACACACATACACAATAAAAATATATTTTTTAAAATAATAATACAAACCATTTTTTTTAAAGTATGCGTCTGTGTGTGCATTTGTTTCTGTCCAGTCACAGTCCCCGCCGTTCCATGAGATGTTGTTTAATCTTTTCTTTAAAAGGTTATTTTGCTGTTTGTTTGAGTAATTGGAGATGGAAGGGAGTTCCGTGCGATCATGGCTGTGTATAACACTGCGCGTTGCCATGAATTTGTTTTTAGACTTTGGTACTGTGAAGAGACCCCTGGTGGCATGTCTTGTCGGGTATGTATGGGTGTCTGAGCAGAATGTTATTTGATTATGCAGACAATCTGGAATTTTCATTACAGTAATACTTCTCATAAAAACTAGAAGGGAAGCAGTTCATCTCTCATCAACCAGGAAAGACTGGCATGCATGTTGTTCATGTTAGTTGATGTGCAGTTAAGGGCACGGCGTGCTGCTCTGTTTGGAGCCAGCTGCAGCTTTACTAGATCTTTCTTTGCTGCACTTGACCACATTACCAGACAGGAATCAAGATGGAACAAGACCAGAGCCTGAACAACTAGTACAGTTGATTTTTGTGTCAAAAATGCACATCTTTTTATAAAACAGACATACCCCTCCCCATCTTCTAAATAACTTTGTCAATATGACTTGACCATCCAATGTTATACCTAGGAGTTTGGCTTCTTCAACTTGCTCAATACTCAAGTTTTTGAAATGTTCTGGATTCACTGACCTTCATGTCTTAAAGTAATGATGGACTGTCGTTTCTCTTTGTTTATTTGAGCGGTTCTTGCCATAATATGGACTTGGTATTTTACCAAATAGGGCCATCTTCTGTATACCACCCTTAACTTGTCACAACACAACTGATTGGCTCAAACGCATTAAGGAAAGAAATTCTACAAACTTTTAAGAAGGCACACCTGTTAATTGAAATGCATTCGAAGTGACAACCTCATGAAGCTGGTTGAGAGAATGCCAAGAGTGTGCAAAGCTGTCATCAAGGCAAAGGGTGGCTACTTTGAAGAATCTCAAATATAAAATACATTTTGATTAACAGTTTTTTGGTTACTACATGATTCCATATGTGTTATTTCATAGTTTTGATGTCTTCAATATTACTCTATCAAAAATACAGTGTAGACATTGTTAATGTTGTAAATGACTATTGTAGCCGCAAACGGCTGATTGTCTATGGAATATCTACATAGGCATACAGAGGCCCATTATCAGCATCCATCACTCCTGTGTTCCAATTGCACGTTGTGTTAGCTAATCCAAGTTTATCATTTTAAAAGGCTAATTGATCCAAGAACAACAGCAAAGGACCTTGTGAAGATGCTGGAGGAAACAGGTGCATATCTGAAACAGATGCATATCTGTATTCCTAGTCGTGAAATCCATAGATTAGGGCCTAATTTATTTATTTAAATTGACTGATTTCCTTATATAAACAGCAATTTAGTCAAATCTTCAAAATTGTTGTATGTTGCAATTATTTATTATTATATTTTTGTTTAGTGTACCTGCACACACACACACACACACACAAACACACACACACACACACACACACACACACACACATTATGCGGGTGAATATTTTGGAACAGATTTCCATAATTAATTTGAGACGATTTTCTGGTGTTTTAACAGTATTTTCTGTCCAACAATACAAACACTTGTGGGCCAAACAAAATCACCTGCTGGCCCCGATAGTGAAGTGACTGTAGCAGCTAGGGGTAAGAATAAGAAGACCCAACAGAAAATAGGAGCTCTGTGTCACTATTTCTCCAACTGTAGTCTGTGTAAGAGCTGAAATTTCACTAACCACTGACATAAGTCAGGACTGGCTTCAAGCTCCAAAGACATCACCGCTGGAATCATGAGTGAAAAAACAACAGATCTTCCAGAAAGAGAAAGACTCCCCTGAGCCTTCTAAATGCCTAAGGGCATCTGACTGAGGGAAGCAGGGGGATGAGGAATGTACTGGAGAGGCTGCTCTACCCATAGAAATACATCAGTGTTGTAGTGTTGAGTCCAGGACTCGGACTCAACCTCAAGTCACGATTTTCACGACTCTTAGTAGGGCTGTGACGATACCAGCTTGGAAAATAAATAAATGTGACTCTGGATGACCATAAAATGACGTTTGTTTCCAACATTACGGCTGTTTTCCTAAAGAAGTTAAATCTGCTTTGTGTTTTGTTTCCTTGCCACAATATTAACGAGTACTGCGATACTGGCATCGTCCAGCCTTACCTCTTAGTATATACCATCTCCATGGCTCTACTCACCACAAATACCAGTTTGCCCACATTGGTCCAAGGGAAATCATACAGGAGCTGTTTCACTGTCCCCATGTTCTGAGAGAAAGAGAAACATTCTATAAATCGTCATATGAACCATAAACATTAATAACACATGACCTAGACACATTTAGCCATCACACCAACTATCACACCCACCATCACACCCACTTCATCCTTACTACTGTACCTGAAATATTTGGATCCCACGCAAGGTCAGTCCTAAAGTCATGGAAGCCTCCACATCCTTTTTGTCCTGGGGAAAAGATAGAAGTTTATTGGCAAGTTAATCATGTGTGTGTGTGTGTGTGTGTCCAGGTAGACCTCTGACCTTATAGAGTCTGTAGTAGTGGACTGTAACATCATCCAGCTGGGCACTCTCCTTGATGTATTTGAGATGAGCCTCTGAGGCGGTGAGGGAAAACTGGTCTTTGTGCATGTTGGGGATGTGTCTCAGGATGTAGTCCCGGCCTCGCTTGGCTATCACCTGGAAGAGAGAGAGACAGACATATAAATCAAATACCGGTACAAAGTCAATGTGCGGGGGCACCGGTTAGTCGAGGTAACATGTACATGTAGGTAGAGTTAGTGACTATGCATAGATAATAAACAGAGAGTAGCAGCAGCATAAAAGAAGGGTCTGGTGGCCATTTGATTAGCTGTTCAGGAGTCTTATGGCTTGGGGGTAGAAGCTGTTAAGATGCCTTTTGGACCTAGACTTGGCGCTCCGGTACCGCTTGCCATGCGGTAGCAGAGAGAACAGTCTATGACTAGAGTGACTGGAGTCTGAACATTTTTAGGGCCTTCCTCTGACACCGCCTGGTATAGAGGTCCTGGATGGCAGGAAGCTTGTCCCCAGCGATGTACTGGGCCGTACGCACTAAACCTCTGTAGTGCCTTGCGGTCGGAAGCCGAGCAGTTGCCATATCAGGCAGTGATGCAACCAGTCAGGATGCTCTCGATGGTGCAGCTGTAGACCCTTTTGAGGATCTGGGGACCCATGCTAAATCTTTTCAGTCTCCTGAGGGGGAATAGGCTTTGTTGTGCCTCTTCACGACTGTCTTAGTGTGTTTAGACCATGATAGTTTGTTGGTGATGTGGACACTAAGCAACTTGAAGTTCTCAACCTGCTCCACTACAGCCCCGTCGATGAGAATGGGGGCGTGCTCGGTCCTCCTTTTCCTGTAGTCCACAATCATCTCCTTTGTCTTGATCACGTTGAGGGAGAGGTTATTATCCTGGTACCACACTGCCAGGTCTCTGACCTCCTCCCTATAGGCTGTCTCATCGTTGTCGGTGATCTGGCCTACAACTGTTGTGTCATCGGCAAACTTGACAATGGTGTTTGAGTGGTGCCTGGCCATGCAGTCATGAGTGAACAGGGAGTACAGTAGGGAACTGAGCACGCACCCGAGTGGCCCATGTGTTGAGGATCAGCATGGCGGGTGTGTTGTTACCTACCCTTACGTCCTGGGGGCGGCCCGTCAGGAAGTCCAGGATCCAGTTGCAGAGGGAGGTGTTTAGTCCCAGGGTCCTTAATTTAGTGATGAGCTTTGAGGGCACTATGGTGTTGAAGGCCATTACACCTGATCATCGCAGTTAGCCTCGAGCTAGGCCCATCTCCCCGCTAGCCGACGTGTACTAGTTAATTCCTGGGCTACAACACCTCTTTGTCAACCGGCCAGGATCTTCTTTGTCGACACGGAGCCCCTCCGATCCATCACGTCTGGTCTGCCGACATAATTAGTCTGACGTGGTTTCAACAGACTTTTCCGTTGCGATGTCGCCGAAGACCCATCTGCTAGCCCCGCTAGCATTCTGAACGCCGTGCCTCCCGCTTGCCTAGTGCAGTAGTGACCACCGAACTGCTCCCTGGCTTACCTCTTGCTGCTCTTTGGACCTGATGATCACTCGGCTACACAGCTGATGCCTGCTGGACTGTTCCTTTACACGGTACCTCATTCTGTTGATCTGTTAAGCCTCGATCTCAGGTCCTGTGTGTAGCACAACATTTTCTCTAACTGACCCTCTCTGTCCATTCATCACCATTACCCGTTGTTGTCTTAGCTCTCTTGATTAACACTTGTGATTGCTTTATGCCTCTCTCTTATGTCAATATGCCTTGTCTATTGCTGTTTCGGTTAGTTCTTATTTTTCCATTTCACTGTAGAGGCCCCCAGTCCCGCTCAACATGCCTCAGATGGTTCTTTGTCCCCCCTCCCCCTCCAGAGATGCAACCTCTTTCAAAGTTACCCAATGCCTAGGTTTACCTCCACTGAACTCACATCCTACCATATCCTTGTCTGTACATTATGCCCTGAATCTATTCTACCATGCCCCGAAATCTGCTCCTTTTGTACCCAACGCACTAGACAACCAGTTCTTAAAGCCTTTAGCCGTACCTTATCCTACTCCTCCTCTGGTGATGTAGTGGTAAACCCTGGCCCTGTAGCCCCCAGTACTACACCTATTCCCAGGCACTCTCATTTGTTGACTACTGTAACCGTAAAAGCCTTGGTTTCATGCATGTTAACATCAGAAGCCTCCTCCCTAAATTTGATTTATTCACTGCTTTAGCACACTCCGACAACCCTGATGTCCTAGCCGTGTCTGAATCCTGGTTCAGGAAGGCCACCAAAAATTCTGAAATTTTCATCCCCAACTACAACATTTTCCGTCAAGATAGAACTGCCAAAGGAGGTGGAGTTGCAATCTACTGCAGAGATAGCCTGCAGAGTTCTGTCATACTATCCAGGTCTGTGCCCAAACAGTTTGAGCTTCTTTTAAAAATCCACCTTTACAGAAATAAGTCTCTCACTGTTGCCGCTTCTTACTGACCCCCCTCAGCCCCCAGCTGTGCCCTGGACACCATATGTGAATTGATTGCCCCCCATCTATTCGTTCGTACTGTTAGGTGACCTAAACTGGGATATGCTTAACACCCCGGCCGTCCTACAATCTAAGCTAAATGCCCTCAATCTCACACAAATTATCAAGGAACCTACCAGGCACAACCTTAAATCCGTAAACATGGGCACCCTCATTGATATCATCCTGACTAATTTGACCTCCAAATACACCTCCGCTGTCTTCAACCAGGATCTCAGAGATCACTGCCTCACTGCCTGCATTCGTAATGAGTCCGCGGTCAAACAACCACCTCTCATCACTGTCAAACGCTCCCTAAAACACTCCAGCGAGCAGGCCTTTCTAATCGACCTGGCCCGGGTATCCTGGAAGGTAATTGACCTCATCCCGTCAGTAGAGGATGCCTGGTTGTTCTTTAAAAGTGCTTTCCTCTCCATCTTAAATAAGCATGCCCCATTCATTTTTTTTAAAACTAAGCACAGATATTGCCCTTGGTTCACTCCAGACTTGACTGCCCTTGACCAGCACAAAAGCATCTTGTGGCGTACTGCATTAGCATCGAATAGCCCCGGCGATATGCAACTTTTAAGGGAAGTCAGGAACCAACATACACAGTCAGTTAGGAAAGCAAAGGCTAGCTTTTTCAAACAGAAATTTCTAAATTCAGAGAGCTGATGTTCTGAAAGAGCTGCAAAATCTGGACCCTTACAAATCTGGTGGGCTAGACAATCTGGACCCTTTCTTTCTAAAATTATCTGCCGCAATTGTTGCAACCCCTATTACTAGCCTGTTCAACCTTTCTTTCGTATTGTCTGAGATCCCTAGAGATTGGAAAGCTGCCCCGGTCATCCCCCTCTTCAAAAGGGGGAGACACTCTAGACCCAAACGGTTACAGACCTATATCCATCCTGCCCTGCCTTTCTTAAGTCTTTGAAAGCCAAGTTAACAAACAGATCACAGACCAAGAGGACGTTTCTTTTTTTGCTGAGTATACAGATAGAGTTCAGTGTGTCAAATCGGAGGGGCTGTTGTCCGGACCTATGGCAGTCTCCATGGGGGTGCCACAGGGTTCAATTCTTGGGCCGACTCTATTCTATGTATATATCAATGATGTCGCTCTTGCTGCTGGTGACTCTCTGATCCACCTCTACGCAGACGACACCATTCTGTATACATCTGGCCCTTCCTTGGACACTGTGTTAACAAACCTCCAAACGAGCTTCAATGCCATACAACACTCCTTCCGTGGCCTCCAACTGCTCTTATATGCTAGTAAAAACGAAATTCATGCTCTTCAATCGAACGCTGCCCGCACCCGCCTGCCGGACTAGAACCACTACTCTCGACGGGTCTGACTTAGAATATGTGGACACCTACAAATACCTAGGTATCTGGTTAGACTGTAAACTCTCCTTCCAGACTCACATTAAGCATCTCCAATACAACATTACATCTAGAAGAATCGGCTTCCTATTTCACAACAAAGCCTCCTTCACTCATGCTGCCAAACATGCCCTCGTAAAACTGACTATACTACTGATCCTTGACTTCGGCAATGTCATTTACAAAATAACCTCCACAACATCGTCATCGTCCAGCTGGGCACTAAAGGCATCGTCCAGCTGGGCAATAAAGGCATCGTCCAGCTGGGCACAAAAGACATCTTCCACCCTATTCCCTATACACTGAGAATGCAAAACATTAAGAACACATGCATTTTCCATGAGAGACTGCCCAGGTGAAAGCTATGATCCCTTATTGATGTAACTTATTAAATTCACTTATTTAAAACAAAAAAATTATTTCACCTTTATTTAACCAAGTAGGCCAGTTGAGAACAAGTTCTCATTTACAACTGCGACCTGGCCAAGACAAAGCAAAGCAGTGCAACAAAAAACAGAGTTACACATGAGAATAAACAAACGTACAGTCAATAACACAAAAGAAGATCTATATAGAGTGCAAATGTAGTGCAAAATGCAGTAAGGTTAAGAAGGTAGGACAATAAATAGGCCATAGTGGCGAAATAAGTTACAAATTAGAAATTAACACTGGAAACTTATAATCAGTGTAGATGAAGGGGAGGAGCCAGGTTGAAGAAGGATTTTTAAGCCTTGAGACAATTGAGACATGGATGTGTATGTGTGCCATTCAGAGGGTGAATGTGCAAGACAAAATATTTAAGTGCTTTTGAATGGGGTACGGTGGTAGGTGCCAGGCGCACCAGTTTGTGTCAAGAACTGCAACGCTGCTGGGTTTTTCACACTCAACAGTTTCCTGTGTGCATCAAGAATGGTCCACCACCCAAAAGACATCCAGCCAACTTAGCACAACTTTGGGAAGCATTGGAGTCAACATCGGCCAGCATCCCTGTAGAACACTTTTGACAATTTGTAGAGTCCATGTCCCGATGAATTGAGGCAACCCAATACTAGGACTGTGGAAGGTGTTCCTAATGTTTGGTAAACTCAGTGTAGTGCACCACCTTTAACCAGAGCCCTATGGGCCATGGTCAGAATAGTGCACTATATAGGGAATAGGGGAGGGGCCCACAATTTGGGAGGGGCCCACAATCCCACTGGACTCAGTCAGTTTCAGGTCTGGATCTGGGGTGTTTCTCCTGAACCAGTCACTCATTCAGAACCAGTTAGAGAACACCCTGAGAGGAGGCATTTATGTACCATTGCTGATCGTACAACCATTTCCTGACCCTGTGGCTTCAAAGTGGTGATGGGACCAATGGGACCAATGGGACGGCAACAGGCTAATCACAGGAAGTGGTTGGTAATTAGAGGGGTGGGGCAGTGTCGTGTCCGGGAGGGGAGGCAGCAAGTTTAGCCAGCTCGCATCTAGATAATTTCTCAAAAGAGTCAAGTGTGCTGCGTCTCACTACCAGGGACCAAAATAAAAATAGTGTCCTAGATCCAGCTATCCCAGCATGCTGCAATGAGGGAGTGTCTCAGTGATTAATGAAACAGGCTACATACCTACATTCAGGCTGTGTGCTAGACTACACTTAGCCAGTCCCAAATTACTCCCTACCCCCTTTTTCCTTGGTCCTAACCCTTACATGTTTTTATATCTGTAGCAATATGGTGAAAACTTCACCACTACACTGGCTATACCCATCTTCAGGTCTTCAAACAATAAAGGGTTAGGGGGGCTAAGGGAGAGGAAGGGCTTACAACTGCTGGGCAACCACAATCAATCATTCACATGTATTTTATAAAACCCATTTTACATCAGCAGTTGTCATAAAGTGCTTTACAGTTACCCATCCTAAAACCCCAAAGAGCAAGCAATGCAGATGCACAGTGGAAAACTCAATTTGGTACTGGTTATGTTAGAAGGATAGATCTACTCACCCATGGAGGGAAGTAGGCCTCAGGTTCAAAGTACTTCCCAAAGTGCTTGTTGCGTTTGAAGTTGCCCAAGTCGGCCTGGAGGGCGAAGGCTGCCAACAGGAAGTAGGCCTCCTCTCTCTGGATACAGTGAGACAGCAACACCTGTTTCCTCAGGTGCCAGTAGTAGTAGTACCGGGCTGAGCGGTCACTGGAAGTGAAGAGAGAAGAAGACCTCATGACACAAACACATCCCACTAGGCTAGATCACCATACTCAGCTGCCTCACTTTCTTTCTATCCTTGTCCTCAGAAACACATCTCATCATACTAGATCTACTCATGCAGTTTCAGTATCTTATTCAGAATGATATCAGACTTGGCTCTGATTGTTAAACTGATGTCTGTGTAAGAGGAGATTACTCATAGAATTGTAAACAGAATCAAATAATAATTGATAGGATCTCTGTGGAATGACTTGCCTTATTAATCTCCCATTCTCAACATAATATTGAGCCCTGAAGTGGATGATCATAGGAGGCCCAAACTGATCGATGCCCTGAAAACAACAAGATACAAATGAAAAACATTGGGGGGGGTTTCTCTACAAAATCAAACCATCAAGACAGTGTATTCATCCTATAAATATAAAATCAAACTTCCATCATGACAGTGAAATCAAAAGCAGTTGCTCACATATTTGAATTTAAGATTGTCTGTTGGGGGGTAATCTTGCAAACCTTGAAACCCTGATAAAGACAGCTTGCTGTTGAAACGATTGTCAAATAAATTATTGCATCGGAGCCATAGAGTCATAATACCCATAAAACCTAGAGGTCAAACAGGGAATTTTCCCATAGGGGATTTTAGAAACACTTAAAATAAGAGCTATGTTTTGTTTAGGCTTACCCTGGCGTGACATTTTGATAACCATACAAATTTCTCTAGGACCAGGTGACTTAACAATATATTCACATGTATTTACCCCCTAAAAATGAAATGTACAAATCTGTCTACTGTCTTGTGCAAGTTTTAAATTGACACAATACATGTTAGCAAAGGTGTCAGCTAGAGATGATTTGCAGGAGCTTGTAGGGATTTGTAGTTTTGCATGACGTCTACGCTGATGCTAATTAGCGTTTTTGAATCTGAGAGTAAATAGAGACTAATATATTGCTAAAAGTCACCTTGTCTGAGAGCGATGGTTGTCATGGTTATCAAAACGTCACACCAGGGTAAGCCTACAAGAAACACAGCCCTTATTTTAAGTGTTTCTAAAACCCCTTATGGGAAACATTTATGG
This sequence comes from Thymallus thymallus, assembly GCA_023634145.1. NCBI lineage: Eukaryota > Metazoa > Chordata > Actinopteri > Salmoniformes > Salmonidae > Thymallus > Thymallus thymallus. The sequence continues at coordinate 6,091,488 of CM042405.1, read as the reverse complement.
TGAAAAACAATTGGAAACATTTCCCTGTTTGACCGCTAGGTTTTATGGGTATTATTACACCTCCACTGTGGTATTTTGTATTAATCATGTAAACACTTTTTTTATTGTGGCACGTCGTCAGTGAGATTTGAAGCTATAATCATCGGTTCTCTATCCATGGAATTAGTCCACTACGCCACCAGGATGGAGCTAGCATGCCATATAATTTTTTTTACTCATACAAAGCTGTCCATTTTAGCTTATTCAAACAGACTCCATTTCAAAGGAAATAACACTAATTAAGATCAGGTGTAGCCAATTAGTGGGCACAGCCAACACACCTGAACACACTTAACAAGATAGAGGATTGAGATAGTTGTCTTAATGTTCTGAGAACATTACTTTTTTAATAGAACCATGAGGAAACCTGCAGAAAGTTATGCTTTATAGAAATTCACAAAGAAGAACGTTGTTTCTTAACATTCTCTGAACTTTTAGGAAACATTCTGTTAAAGTAATGAAATACCAACAAATGTAAGTTTTTATTTTATGTGAAGTTCTTTAAATTTGCTGAGCAAAGCCAAACAACTATCCTGCACCTTTCCCAGAAAGTTGTGGGAAGGGATTATGCAAAATAACCACTGGGAACCAAGCTCTAAGAAACATATGGTTCTCAGAACGTTATGTGTTTGCTGGGTTCTGTTGTGTTGTGTAGACTTTATGTGCTAGCTGGAAACTATTTGGTTGTGTATACTGACTCACCTTGCTAACCTCCCTCTTCCACTCCTTGGGACAGTACTTGGACAGCTTCTGGCCCAACTCCATGTAGATGTGCTCATTGTCTGAAGGGGGACACACACAAAGGGTTAACCTAAGTCACTTTATGACAGAGTTGTCTCTGGGTCGGTGAAATGCATGGAATGAGTCACCCATTGACTCCTGTGTAGCAGACAGAGACATAAAGGCAGTGACAATTGCAAGCAACTGAAAAGGAAAGCAAATCGCAGCAGGGCCAGTGTTGTTCTGACAGATTGCCATCAAATGGGATGAGCCAATCACATGCCCTTCAGGACAGGTCTATTGACCAGGAACCAGTGGGGCTGATTTAGGGACATTCCTGAGCTGCTTGTCTGAACAGTGTGAAATCACAAGACAAACAGTGACTATCCACTCTCACTCTAACCCCGACCTCACAACCATAGGGCAATGGGTTCTATAACTGATTCAAGTATTTTTAGCCAGATCCTAATTGGCATGTTGAATTTTATGTTCCTTTTGATGGCATCGAAGGCCCTTTTGCCTTGTCTCTCAGATCGTTCACAGATTTGTGGAAGTTACCTGAGGCGCTGATGTTTAGGCCGAGGTATGTATAGTTTTTTGTGTGCTCTAGGGCAACGGTGTCTAGATGGTATTTGTGGTCCTGGCAACTGGACCATTTTTTAATAACCCAAACCAACCCCATAGAGCCTCGGGACAGTACTCAGAAAATCTGGCCCGACCAAATCATCACAAAAAAAAAAAAGACACTTATTTGAAAGGCACCACAAAAAATCTAAGTAACCTTCAATACATTCAATACACTTACATCTCTCCGGGAAGTTTTATGATGTTTTGTTTTATGATTAACGACATTTATGGTGTAAATGTGATAACATACAGAAACTCAAGTCCTTCTGTTCACCCGACTTAGAATATCTCACAATCAAATGCCGACCAGTCTACCTCCCAAAGGAATTCTCGGCCATCATTGCTACTGCCGTATATACTCCTCCACATGGCCTCATGGCGTGAAGACATGGCCTTCAAAGAACTTAATTGGACTTTATGTCAACTGGAAACTACATACCCCGAGGCTGCATTAATTGTAGCTGGGGATTTTTACAAAGCAAATTTGAGGACTAGGCTGCCGAAGTTCTACCAACATATAGACTAACACTCGAGCCGGTAAAAAACTGGATCAATGTTATTCCAACTTCCGGAATGGTTACAAAGCCCTCCCCCGCATCCCTTTTGGCAAATCAGACCATGACTCCATTTTGCTCCTCCCCTCCTATAGGCAGAAACTCAAACAGGAAGTACCCGTAATATGGTCCATTCGACGCTGGTCTGACCAATCGGAATCCACGCTCCAGGATTGTTTTGATCACGTGGACTGGGATATGTTCCGGGTAGCTTCTGATAATAATCTAAACGAATTCACGGACACTGTGACCGCATTTATAAGGAAATGTATAGGAGATGTAGTATCCACTGTGTCTATTAAAACATACCCCAATCAGAAACCTTGGATAGATGGTAGCATTCGCGCAAAACTGAAAGTGCGAACCACCGCCTTCAACCACGGCAAAGTGACTGGGAATATGGAAGAACATAAACAGTGTAGCTATTCATTCTGCAAGGCAATCATACAAGCTAGACGTCAATATAGAGATAAGGTGGAGTTGCAATTCAACGGCTCAGACACGAGACGTATGTGGCAGGGATTACAGACAATCACGGATTATAAAAGGAAAAACAACCACGGTGCCGACGCCTCCTTTCCAGACAGGCTAAACGCATTCTTTGCCCGCTTTGAGGATAACACAGTGCCACCGACGCGGCCTGCTACCAAGGACTGTGGGCTCTCCTTCTCCGTGGCCGACGTGAGGAAAACATTTAAATGTGTATGCCCAGACGGCATCTCTAGCCGCGTCCTCAGAGCATGCGCAGATCAGCCGGCTGGTGTGTTTACAAGCATATTCAATCTATCCCTATCCCAGTCTGCTGTCCCCACATGCTTCAAGATGGCAACCATTGTTCCTGTACCCAAGAAGGCAAAGGTAACTGAGCGTAATGACTATCGCCCTGTAGCAGTCACCTCTGACATCATGAAGTGCATTGAGAGACTAGTCAAGGATCATATCACCTCTACCTTACCTGTCACCCTAGACCCACTTTCAATTTGCTTACCGCCCCAATAGATCCACAGATGATGCAATCGCCATCACTCTGCACCCTGCCCTACCCATCTGGACAAGAGGAATACCTATGTAAGAATGCTTTTTATTGACTACAGCTCAGTATTCAACACCATAGTAGCCTCCAAGCTCATCATTAAGCTTGAGGCCCTGGGTCTGAACCCCGCCCTGTGCAACTGGGTCCTGGACTTCCTGACGGGCCGCCCCCAGGTGGTGAAGGTAGGAAACAACACCTCCACTTCGCTGATCCTCAACACTGGGGACCCACAAGGGTGCGTACTCAGCCCACTCCTGTACTCCCTGGCCAAGCACGCCTCCAACTCAATCATCAAGTTTGCAGACGACACAACAGTAGTAGGCTTGATTATCAACAATGACGAGACAGCCTACAGGGAGGAGGTGAGGGCTCTGGGAGTGTGGTGCCAGGAAAACAACCTCCCACTCAACATAAAAAAAAAACCCAAAGGAGATTATCATGGACTTCAGGAAACAGCAGAAGGTGCACCCCCCTATACGCAGTGGAGAAGGTGGAAAACTTCAAGTTCCTTGGTGTACACATCACTGATAAACTGAAATGGTCCACCCACACAGACAGTGTGGTAAAGAAGGCGCAACAGAGCCTCTTCAACCTCAGGAGGCTAAAGAAATTTGTCTAAAACCCTCACAAACTTTTACAGATGCAAAATTGAAAGCATCCTGTCGGGCTGTATCACCGCCTGGTACGGCAACCGCACCGCCCACAACCGCATGGCTCTACAGAGGGTGGTGCGGTCTGCCCAGAGCATTACCGGGGGCAAACTACACGCCCTCCAGTACACCTACAGCACCCGATGTCACAGGAAGGCCAAAAAGATCATCATCATCATTGAATACAGTAATTTAACAATATTTACATACCTTGCGTTCCCCATCTCATTTGTACTGTATTCAATACTATTCTACTATATCTTAGTCCATGCCGCTAGTCCTTATGTATATAGGCCTAATTCATTCCTACTGTTAGATATACTACACTGTCGGAACTAGAAGCACAAGCATTTCGAGACACCCGCATTAACATCTGCTAAACATGTGTATGACCAATAACATATGATTCGATATTAGAAAGCACAGGCTACTTAAGGAATGAAACACTAGTCACTTTAATAATGTTTCAGTATCTTGCACTACTCATCTGATATGTCTAACTGTACGCTATACTATTCTTGGTATCTTAGTCACCTAATCATGTTTACATACTGCATCACCAATCTCTTATGTGTATATTGTATAAACTTACTATTCCACTGGATCTTAGTCCAATGCCGACCTGGCATATGTATATATTCTCAATCCTTTCTTACTTAGACTTATGTGTGTTATATGTTGTGAAACTGTTAGACATTATTGTTAGATAGTACTGCACTGTCGGAGCTAGAAGCACAAGCATTTCGCTACACTCGCAATAACATCTGCTAACCATGTGTATGTGACCAATAAGATTTGATTTGAACACACACACACACACACACACACACACACAAAATGTTAAACCATTCCTACTCTGAATGATGCTGAGTCCAAACAAGTGACAGTCCTTCAGTCGGAGCAGGTCACACACCTGAACCAGCAGCTCCTGGCACAAAGTCTTCACCTGAGCAGAGACAGAACACACAGCAAGAGGTTAGGGGTCAGGGGTTAGAGGTCGGGACCTACAGGAGGAGATCGTTGTCATTTAGACACACTGTGAAACAACGATGGATGGTATTGCCAGTTTGAAAACAATTACTGCCATTCCTGTCCCTGACTTTTGGATAATACACTATACCACAGTACTCACATTGACGATGACGTTGAGTGTGTCGTCATTGGGGAGAAAGACACAGACACAGCGGCGGTCCTGCATAGCTTTGTTGTTGTGGAAGCTGGTCAGCTTGTTCATCTTCGTGTGTCTGGGAGGTTGTCCGGAGAGGCCCCTTGGCCCGGACGGACTGGGCTCCTCCAGGCCCCTGGGATGGGACACCCACCACCACCACCACCACCAGTACCAGCAGAAGACCTGGTTCAGCTACAGCCCAAGCCCAGTGAGGAGACACCAGGCCCAGCAGCAGCCACAGCCTCAGCAGGCCAGGACATGGGAGGCACCAGGACACAGGGCAGTCCCACACACTGTAGAGGTAAGACAGAGGAGGGGACATCACGTTAGCACTGCTGCATGGGAATGTAGGAATGTTTTTTTCCAGCTGCTTAACTATTTATCTGTACATGTAATTGTATTTGGGTTTGTTTTTACTCATTTTTTTCCTAATCTTTACAGGAAAATGCCACAGGCACTATCTGATGTGTGGAGACATTTCACTGCAGCTAATGTAGAAGGAAAAGCTGTGTACATTTGCAAATACTGTGCCAAATCATATGTGAAGAATGCAACAAAGATGCAGAATCATCTGGCCAAGTGCATAAAGTTCCCTCAGTGCTCACAACAAGCAACCTCTGACAAAAGTCCCTCTACTTCTATTCGAGGTAAAAATAATGAATCATACACCTTATCGATAGCAACAGCTCCTGGAATCAGACGTTTTTTTTTACTCAATGGAGGAACGTAGTCAGAGAAATGCTGATGAATGTCTTGCTTGAGCTGTGTATGCAACTGGTTCACCTCTGATGCAAACAGGAAATGTGTATTGGAAGAGATTTCTGAATGTTCTTCGCCCAGCATACACCCTTCCAAACAGACATGCTCTATCTACTCATTTACAGAGTTCAAGTGAAGGTCAAGCAAACCATAGAGAAATTAGACTGTATTGCAATTATCTCTGATGGGTGGTCAAATGTTTATGGGCAAGGAATAATTAACTACATCATCTCCACCCCTCAACCAGTATTCTACAAGAGCACAGACACAAGGGAAAACGGACACACCAGTCTCTACATTGCAGATTAACTGAAGGCAGTCATCAATGACCTTGAACCACAGAAGGTATTTGCACTGGTGACAGACAATGCTGCGAACATGAAGGCTGTTTGGTCTAAAGTGGAGGACTCCTACCCTCACATCACATCCATTGGCTGTGCTGCTCATGCATTGAATCTGCTCCTCAAGGACATCATGGCACTGAAAACAATGGATACACTCTACAAGAGAGCCAAGGAAATGGTTAGGTATGTGAAGGGTCATCAAGTTATATTGTCATCATGTTTGACAGTCTCCTGGAGGGGAAGGAGTCTCTCCAAGAAATGGCCATATCACAGTCTGCCGATATGGACAGCCCCATCAAGAGGATCCTTGGCACGGATTGAGGGAGACAATGCCATCCTGTCTGATGTTCAGACTCTGCTTGCAGATGTAAGAGAAGTGCAGTTCTGAAATAAATCATCAAAAAGCGTGAAGACTTCTGCCTGAAGCCCATACACGCTGCAGCGTACATGTTGGACCCCAAGTATGCGGGCAAGAGCATCCTGTCTGGTGCCGAGATCAACAAGGCCTATGGCGTCATCACTACAGTGTCTCGCCATCTTGGCCTAGATGAGGGCAAGGTTCTTGGTAGTCTGGCGAAGTACACTTCCAAGCAAGGGCTTTGGTATGGAGATGCAATATGGCGTTGTGCCAACATATCTCATCAGCCACCTGGTGGAAGGGACTTTGTGGATCTGAGGCACTTTCCCCTGTTGCCTCCATCATCCTTCATTTTACAGATGTTGAAAACGTTTTTGGGAGATGTGCTGGATCATTGGGGATCATTCAATATTCCCTTTCTTTTGTTGTTAAGTGAAATCATCCCATGTGAAGAGTCAACTCATTTAAAGTTAAATTCGTAACTAAATTGTTTTTTAATCATTATGTCTACTTATAACGTAAAATGTTTCTGTCTCCATATATAGTAAATATATCCAATGCAAAAAAAATCTACATTTAATTGGTATTAATATTAATTTGCATATATTTCTGTTAATTCCCACGGAAAGTTTCCACCTCTGAATATTCCCCAAAATTCCCCCTAATCTCACATAAAGAGAATATCATGTTGCCAAAATTGCACCCTATTCATTGCACTACTTTTGAAAGTGAGGTAGTAGAGAGCCCAGGTCTGGAGAGGAACCGAAGGAAAGTAGTTGATGATGGCGAGGGTGTGACTGGGAGAGAGGGTGATGGGGATGGGCGTGTCGTGCAACCAATGATGTATACAAACCCTAGATTACTGATGCTATGCATTGGCCAATGAGAGGCTTTGAAGCCACCGGTCTGCCATTTTGGCACTCCCCATTTTAGGCGCAGTCCTCCATAAGAATTAATGGAATTCTACAGTATTTTTCATGGTCAAAATGACATGTATTTAACCGTTTTGTTGTGGTGGGTACAGTAACATTAGTCATCTCAAATTATACTTTTAGTTCAGTTTTAACACTTTCTCCCCAAACTCGTGATTTCCAATTGTTAGTTAAAGTATTGTCCCATCACTGCAACTCCCCTACAGCCTTGGAAGAGGTCGAGATCCGTGCGTCCTCTGAAACACGACCCTGCCAAGCCATACTGCTTCTTGACACACTGCTCGCTTAACCCGACTGCCAGCCGCACCAACGTGTCAGAGGAAACACCGTCCAACTGGCAACCGAAGACAGCTTGGCAGGTGCCCGGCCCGCCACAAGGACACAGCCTGGGATCGAACCCGGGTCTGTAGTGACGCCTCAAGCACTGTGATGCAGTGCATTAGACCGCTGCGCCACTCGGGAGGCCCATAAAAATTATACTTTAATAATATAATTTAAAATTATGCATTAAGGTGTCTGTAATAGAATACATGTGGCAAAAAACTGTAGAATATATGCATTTCTATAGCTTCCAAAATATTTTGTACACTAGTGGGGGAGTGCCAAGATGGAGGCACGGTAGTGTTAACACAGCGCCCCCAATCAGTCATCTAGTGTATATATAAATCATTGCGTGTAACTAACTGATTCCCCTGCTTAGTGCAACGATGCAGTGATAACTTTTCTCAGATATCTATTTCATCCCTATTCATACACTGCTACCAGCTGTCAGAACAAGTATCAGGTCAGGCAGGCTGAGCCCACGCAGCAAAGAGCTTTTGATGGGCCATGTCCAGGAGTTAGGTGTGTGTGTGTGTGTGTGACTGATGTAGAACCACCACTACCTTCCTGTCTAAAACACAACAGCAGCAGAGTGCATGTAGGCATGCTACTCCAGATCCCATAGAACAACCATTACCAGAGCAGCAGCAGCAGCAGCAGGTGTGTGTGTGTGTGTGTGTGTGTGTGTGTGTGTGTGTGTGTGTGTGTGTGTGTGTGTGTGTGTGTGTGATGGCATGAAGGTTAATTAGAGGAAAGTTGGACATCATTGGATCACTCTCTCTCGCTCTACTTCTCTACAATAAAACACACCACTAACACACACACACACACACACACACACACACACACACACAACCATTAAGCATCATGTCTGACCTCTTCCTTTACTACCCTCTCTAGTACCAAATATGACCAATTAAATCAATGAATTATGTAATAAAATATGTGTCTTCATGTGCGAGACCCAACTGTGTATAGAAATGTATGTATAATATAAATAATCTTTTTATAGTATTATGCCTTATGGTCATAAGATGTAGTGGTGAGGTAAGAATTCCATGACTTATTAAAAGCATCCTGTAGGTTGTTAAGTAAAGAAGTTAATAGTGTAATGCTGTGGTCTCTGTTGTGTCCTCGATTAAAATCACATCCTGTTACACTTTCCGGTAGGAATATTAACACCACTCAGTGACAATGAAAAAGGGAAACTTTAAACTCAGTACAGTTGAGCTAAAAGGTGAAAAAGAAAGTCTGGTGAGGAGGGGTAAGTTAGCAACCGTCAGTAAGACACAGAGTGAGAGAGGAGTGAGTCATCAGATCACTAATGGTTTAGATCCTATTGTGTTATGTCTAGTCAACACAACACATCACAATGTTCCATAGACTGTTAGAGATGGAGCTCTACACAGATCCCCCTCCTCTTCCATCCAGCCTGGAGTCCACACCTCCCCACACCTGCCCTGTGTTTTTTCGTAGCTGCTTGACGAATACATTTCCCCTCGGGCATCAATAAAGTACCTACCTACCTACCTACCTACCTACCTACCTACCTACCTACCACTGATATGCTCTGTTTCACTATGGTTCCAACTTTGATTCCAGTCTGCGGATCTTCCATCCTTGGTATGAAGGCTTTGTGTGAGAGGCCTGGATAATAACATTACTGCTGCCTTCCATCCCCTATCCATCCACAGCAGCCCAGTAGGATAGTAATGAAACACCAGAGCAGTGTCCACAGCAGCCCAGTAGGATAGTAATGAAACACCAGAGCAGTGTCCACAGCAGCCCAGTAGGATAGTAATGAAACACCAGAGCAGTGTCCACAGCAGCCCAGTAGGATAGTAATGAAACACCAGAGCAGTGTCCACAGCAGCCCAGTAGGATAGTAATGAAACACCAGAGCAGTGTCCACAGCAGCCCAGTAGGATAGTAATGAAACACCAGAGCAGTGTCCACAGCAGCCCAGTAGGATAGTAATGAAACACCAGAGCAGTGTTCACAGCAGCCCAGTAGGATAGTAATGAAACACCAGAGCAGTGTCCACAGCAGCCCAGTAGGATAGTAATGAAACACCATAGCAGTGTCTAGAGCAGCTCAGTAGGATAGTGATGAAACACCATAGCAGTGTCCACGGCAGCCCAGTAGGATAGTAATGAAACATCAGAGCAGTGTCCACAGCAGCCCAGTAGGATAGTGATGAAACACCAGAGCAGTGTCCACAGCAGCCCAGTGGGATAGTGATGAAACACCATAGCAGTGTCCACAGCAGCCCAGTAGGATAGTAATGAAACACCAGAGCAGTGTCCACAGCAGCCCAGTAGGATAGTAATGAAACACCAGAGCAGTGTCCACAGCAGCCCAGTAGGATAGTAATGAAACATCAGAGCAGTGTCCACAGCAGCCCAGTAGGATAGTAATGAAACACCATAGCAGTGTCCACAGCAGCCCAGTAGGATAGTAATGAAACACCAGAGTAGTGTCCACAGCAGCCCAGTAGGGTTAGTAGTCTGGTAGCGACCAGAACTAGACCTTGTTTCAAATGTATCAAGAAATAATCATATTTGTATGCCTAGCTATCAACAAATGTACATTGTTTAAAAGACACGTTTACAAGCCTCAACAAATGACATCTCCAATAAGCCCCCTATGGTGAACGACGTGAACGAGAGGCTTTTAGAATCATGATTCTTTAGAGTTTTCAGTTCATCGTTCGCTACTAAGTGTTCCTGCATGCTCTGGGCAGTAATGACTCAAATGAACAAAATGACTTGAAAGATTTGTTCTTTTGATTGAACGACTCAAAGAGTCAGTAAAAAGAGCTGAACTACCCATCACGTATAGTGATGCAACACCAGAACAGTGTCCCCAGCAGCCAGAGGGAGACAGACCCACTTTTTGCTTTCAGCCCGGTATAGAGGCCGGGATGGAGAAATTCTGTCAACGTGGCAAGCTAGCTTCAGAGCCAGGCAGACCCACGACACAGAATAACCCCGAAATACAACAGAGCAGTGTTGAAAAAAGTACTTAATGTCCTACTTGACTAAAAGTAAAGATACCTTAATAGAAAGCCAGCCGCACAGAGGAAACACCGAAGACAGCTTGGCAGGCACCCGGCCCGCTGCAAGGACTCGCTAGAGCGCAATGGGACAAGGAGATCCCGGCCAGCCAAACCCTTCCCTAACCCGGACAACGCTGGGCCAATTGTGCCCCGCCTCATGGGTCTCCCGGTCACGGCCGGCTGTGACACAGCCTGGGATCGAACCCGGGTCTGTAGTAAAAGTCACCCAGTAACTACTACTTGAGTAAAAGTCTAAAAGTATCTGGTTTTAAAGATTCTTAAGTACAGTGGTGCAAAAAGTACTCAACTGTCATACTTGAGTAAAAGTAAAGGTAAATGCTATAGATCAGATTCCTTATATTAAGCAAACCAGACAGCACAATTTTCTAGTTTTTTCAAATTTACGGACAGACGGGCACACTCAGACATAATTTAAAAACACACCAATTGTGTTTAGTGAGTCCACCAGATCAGAGGCAGTAGGGATGACAATGTGTTATATTGATAGGTGTGTGAATTGGACCATGTTACTGTCCTTGACACTAACACATTTTTTAGTGTCAAGGAAAATGTATTGGAGTAAAAAGTACATTATTTTATTTAGGAATGTAGTAAAGTAAAAGTATAAGTTCTCAAAAATATAAATAGTAAAGTACAGATACCTCAAAAAACGTCTTAAGTGGTACTTTAAAGTATTTTTACTTAAGTACTTTTACAACATTGAGAAAGAGACAAAGAGAGACAGAGAAAGAGAGAGACTTTTTAAAATGTCTGAATGTCTCTGTCTCTCCATCCCAAAGCCTTGTTTGACATCACAGGGGTGGGTTGCTCCTATATGAACCCTTCCAGAACTATAGACAGAGGTTGGGCCAGAACTCCTCTGGAACACGGAGCGAGAGTCTAGAACCAGGGGCAGGGAGGGGTGTCTGGGAAAGAAATTACAATAATATAGCGAGAGAAACAAGACAGAAACTGACATACATGTAGAGATGAAGAGAGGATAGAGAGACAGAGACACAAATAAATAAGAGTGAGGGACAGCAAAAGAGACATGGAGAGAGAGAGAAAGAGGGAAGGAGGGAGGCTCAAAGCACAGCCGTGAAAAACTGCTGCAGTCAGGAGAATTCCACACTAACATCTGCTTCTCATTACAACAATGGAGGCCTTTGAAACACACACACACACACCACGTCTCCATGTCCTCCGACTCCTGCATACAAAGGCTACATGCAAACATTCCTGACAGCTCCACGGGATAGGGAATGGAATATTTGTATTCAACAGGAATGTTAGGGACCTAGAGACATGTACAGAACGGTGGGGGAGCTAGCTACACTCTTGTAGTGGTGAAATGGTTCCACGTAAAACCTTGTATTATCAAAAGGGTTCCACTATTTTCATAAGGTTCTCCTATGAGGACAATTGAAGAACCTTCTTTTGTAAGAGTGTCGCTAGCGGGAAAGGAAAGGTCATGGATGACGATGGATGCACATGATGTTTCTATTATCCCTGTAGTTCCCAAACTGTGAATACATATTAGACAATCTATAGAATTGCAAGAACATTTGCTGTAGAACTGCAACATTTTGTTTGCACCCCATGACAAAATGTGTAGAATTGCAGGAAATAAGCTTAAAACCTTCAGAATTCTCTCCACCAACGATGGGTGTAAACAGTTTGTGTCATGCGGTGTGTGCGTGGGGAGGGGGGGGGGTAGTATTCTTCCTCACTGGTCCTATACTGTTTGAAGACGTACTGTATAAAGAAATAAAGAAAAACACAGTGGTTTCACACTCAAGAAAAAGAGTGAAGAAGAAGAGTGAAGGAGGAGGAGGAGGAGGAGGAGGAGGAGGAGGAGGAGGAGGAGGAGAAAAATAAGAAGTGTGAAGGAGAAGAAGAGTGAAGAAGAGTGAAGAAGAGTGCAGAAGAGAGAAGGAGAGAAGTGAGAAGAAAAGAGAGAAGAGGAAGAGCAAAGAAGAGGAAGAAGAAGAGAGAAGAAGAAGAAGAAGGTGAGAAAAGGAGGAGAAGAGTGAAGAAGGAGAAGAAGAGAGAAGGAGAGAAGTGAGAAGAAAAGAGTGAAGAAGAGCAAAGAAGTGTGAAGAAGAAGAAGAAGAAGAGAAAAGAAGAGAGTGAAGAAGAGAGAAGGAGAGAAGTGAGAAGAAAAGAGAGAAGACCAAAGAAGAATAGAGAAGAAGAAGAGCAAAGAAGAGGAAGAAGAAGAGGAGGAGGAGAAGAAGAGTGAAGGAGAAGAGAGAGCATCAGAAGAGGAAATTATGACTTTATTTAGTGCTGTCCTCTGGCCCACTCTGGTTTATCAGTCGAGTAGCTTACAGTCTGCAGAGAGAGAGGGTTCAAAGACAAGAGAGAAATAAAAAAACTCTGAAGTTGAACATGGGCCTAGTTTGAGTTTGTAATGATATTGTCATTGTGTTATGATCAATGTAGTGAATAAATAAAGACAGAGAGAGGAGAAAGATGAATATAGCTTGCAATGGTATCTCTACATTCAGTTATAGTCAACCAGATAGAATCAAAATGAGTGAGATCAGATAACATCACCACTACATTAAAACATCATCAGGTTTACTGAAGATGGATCATAAATGTGTGCAGGGCGCTGGGCAGATGGTATCATATCATATTATGATGCAATGCTTTGTAATAACAAGGAATGGTCCACTACACTACAGCTACTCTTTCCCTGTGCCAGCCTGCAGGAATAGTCATGAGATCAAACTTCACATGGTCCACTCCTCTCATCTACCTGAGACTGGTCTTCTACGCCTCAGATCATCAGGATAAGCTTTAGACAAATAACTGTTGATATGAAAAGAGGTTATGACAAAGTGTTTTCTTTGGCAATCAAATATCACTCTGTCTTCAGCACCTAACAATCCACTCATCCAGGGGCAGGCATCCGAGTGGCGGTATGGGGCGTCTGCCTTTGCCAAGCACGTCGTCATCGTGTTTCACTATAAAACGTTGTAAGTAACTGTACTATTACCATGGTTACCAGTTACCATTTTATTCCGTGCTGTAAGTCCTGTCCTGCCAGTATAAAAGACAGTGTAAAATGCTATCCCACTCCCACTCCATAAGATCATCCTCCAGACATGTTTGTTTGTCTGACTGGGAAATAACAGCCTATTTTAGGGTGCCATTTAGGACGCAGACTGACTGGCCAAATTCCAAGAGTGTGCAAAGCTGTCATCAAGGCAAAGGTGGCTATTTGAAGAATCTCAAATATAAAACATATTTTGATTTCTTTAACACTTTTTTTGGTTACTACATGATTCCATATGTGTTATGTCATAGTTTTGATGTCACTTTTATATACAGCGGGTGAAATAAGTATTGAACACGTCACCATTTTTCTCAGTAAATATATTTCCAAAGGTGCTATTGACATGAAATGTTCACCGGATGTTGGTTAAAACCAAAGTAATCCATACATACAAAGAAACCAAAACAAATAAGTTCAGAAATTAAGTTGTGTGTAATAATGTGAAATGACACAGGGAAAAAGTATTGAACACACTTACTGATATTTATTTAATACTTTGTACAAAAGCCTTTGTTGGTAATGACAGCTACAAGACGCCTCCTGTACGAGAAACTAGTCGCATGCATTGCTCTGGTGTGATTTTGGCCCATTCTTCCACACAAACAGTCTTCAAATCTTGAAGGTTCCGTGGGCCTCTTCTATGAATCTTGATCTTCAGTGGGATTTAAGTCAGGTGATTGGCTGGGCCATTCTAGCAGCTTTATTTTCTTTCTTTGAAACCAATTGAGAGTTTCCTTGGCTGTGTGTTTGGGATCATTGTCTTGCTGAAATGTCCACCCTCGTTTCATCTTCATCATCCTGGTAGATGGCAGCAGAGTTTTGTCAAGAATGTCTCAGTAAATTTGCCCATTCATCCTTCCTTCAAGTTTGCCAGTACCATTTGCTGAAAATCAGCCCCACACCATGATGTTCCCACCTCCAAACTTCACTGTTGGTATGGTGTTTTTAGGGTGATGTGCAGTGCCATTTCTCCTCCAAACATGGTGTGTATTATGACATCCAAACAGTTCAATTTTGCTCTCATCTGACCACACTATATTCTCCCAGTATTTCACTGGCTTTTCCAAATGTTGTGCAGCAAACTTTAAACGAGCTTCAACATGCTTTTCTTTCAGCAATGGAGTCTTGCGTGGTGAGCGTGCATACAGGCCATGGTGGTGGAGTGCATTACTTACTGTTTTCTTTGAGACAACAGTACCTGCTAATTGCAGGTCTTTTTGAAGCTCTCCACAAGTGGTCCTTGGCTCTTGGACAACTCTTCTGATTATTCTTTTCACTCCTCTGTCAGAAATCTTGCGAGGAGCACCTGGTCGAGGCAAATTTATGGTGAAATGATTGTCTTTCCACTTCCGTATTATGGCCCCAACAGTGCTCACTGGAACATTCAGAAGCTTAGAAATGCGCCTATAACCAATGCCATCATTATGTTTTGCAACAATTAGGTTGCGAAGATCTTGAGACAGCTCTTTGCTTTTACCCATCATGAGATGTGTCTTGTGTGACACCTTGGCAATGAGACCTTTTTGTAGGCCATCCGTTGGGACTGAATCAGCTGATATTAATTTGCACTGACGGGGCTGGATTGCTTTTTAATTACTGATAGTTTTCAGCTGTTGTCTTGGCTTTCCATGCCTTTTTGCACCTCCCTTTCTTCATGTGTTCAATACTTTTTCCCTGTGTCATTTCACATTATTACACATAACTTAATTTCTGAACTTATTTGTTTAGGAAAAAATGGTGACGTGTTCAATACTTATTTCACCCGCTGTATATATATATACAGTCATGTGAAAAAGTAAGAACACCCACGGAAAGCTCTCTTTGTTTTTTTTACATATTTGGACAGATGGATATGTAATCTTCACTTCAACACTATCGACAGATAAAGGTTACCCAATTTAACAAATCACACACAAAAAAAATAAAACGTTGAAAATGTTATGCAATTAAAATAAACAAAAATGCCTTTTCCTTATGGGGAAAAAGTTAGTACACCCCTACCTTTACCAAAACAAGTGCAAATGATTAGAAAACATTAGAGGTTCCAGCCTTCCATAAAGATAAGAAAATTGGTCTGGTTTGGTCTTAACCATATGGGTATGTTGTAACACAAGATCAAAAGACCTACCGAGGCCCTCAGAAGAAAGATTATTGTAACCCGACTCATGCCCATGAGTCGGGAGGGGTTACAAATTCATTTCCAAGCAATTCGAATTACATGATTCCACTGTCCGACGAACATTCCAGACCACTGGCAAACTACCTAGGACAGGAAATCAAGAGACCCAATACTCAAATGTCTGTAGCAGTTTGAACACCTGCGTGCGTCCCATATGGCACCCTATCCCCTATATAGTGCACTACTTTTGACCAGGTCCCCTATGTAAATAAGGGATAGGGTGCCATGTGAGACGCAGCCCTGAAGTAAATAGTGTAACATAGCAGATAGCAACATCATGACATCATTGAAGTCATGAAAGGTGACTAACAATTACCTGTATTATGGATTGACTAAATGAATAGTAATTTCCTGTCATAGTTTGACTCAACTTTTCTACTCATTCATGGAATATTTACAGACTGCAATCACACTGTCATTTAGTTGTGAAATGTAATAGTCATCCTTATAGTGCATTGCCCCAAAAAAATTCAACTGTGCTTCTCAACAGGGAAGGTGTAATCATCAATCTTTCACTACCTTCCAAGGACAAGATAAAAAAGTACTTTAGATCAGGACCGTAAAGTTAAGTCAAGAGAGAATGTTACTATGGAGCTGGAGCAGTTGAGAGTGTTAATAATAACTTTTAAATAGTTACGAATAATATGTTTTTTGAAAAGGTTAGGAATCATTTCACATCTGGTTCCCAGTAAGCAAGGTAGTGAGAGGATATAGAGCACACACACACACACACACACACACACAGACACACACACAGACACACACACACACACACACACACACACACACACACACACACACACACACACACACACACACACACACACACACACACACACACACACACACAGACACACACACACACACACACACAGACACACAGACACACAGACACACACACACACACAGACACACAGACACACACAGACACACACACAGACACACAGACACACACACACACATGTATTATCAGGGCAGGGCGATGATAATAAATTGATTCATTAGATGTTTTAGCTCGATATTCTAAATGCCTGTATCGCAAGAATCTAGTTTTTGTGTTTTCCGCTTTTATGAGCATTTTAAGTCCGCTTGTTCTCATGTTGTCTTTTTGGTCTCATCTCCTTCGCTGTGCCCCTCCCCCTTTACTCACCCACACACACACCAAGCCCCTCCCCCTGACACTCACAACAACAACTAGTAGGGATCATTTCTCAAATCAAATTAAATGTTATTATTAGCTTACAAATATGTTGCAGATGTTATAGCGGGATGTTTATGTTCCTAGTGCCAACAGTTCTTCCTCTCTGACAAGCGGTTTTAACTCACTATTGCATTTGAAGTTTGGCCAAACAGAATCGGTCACATGGACACCGAAACACATCGAGACATTATTTTACTGTAATAGAGGCGAAGTTAACCTTGCTAATGATACCCTTTTTACGTCAACTCCTCAAACTGTGTGCAGAGCAGACACTACTAAAACAGGAGTATCAATGAACATTGATTCTGGAACAGCAATGCTCCGTTTGTCGTTCATGGCATTGGGGTACCATGTACCACTAGCAGGACTTTAACCAAAGACTGTTATACTTGCCGTCTAGTCTGTGTTTTTATAAAATGTGCAATAAGCATAAAAACACAATTATATAAGGAATTGGCAACTCGTTCTCATTCTGAGAAATAAGGTAGGCCACTTGATTTCAACATCTGAACAAAGTGGACAGACTAACATGCTGTTCAAACAGTTGGAGACAGACAGGGTGTGTTCATAACAATTCAACGGTTCTACCATGTTAGCTAACAAATAGATCCAATTTGACTAAACTTCAAATATAAAGATTAGCTGGGTACCCAATAGCACGTGGGCTCGTGCTTGAGATATTGTTTATGAGAACTGTGTTAATTTTCTATAATGCCTGCTATAAGAAATTAGTCATTATTAGTGAACGTGCATTATGAATGGTTCTTCTTAAATTTATACCTAATATTGCATTTTCATAGACAGACTTGTAAGCCAGATCAGCAGGTTAAACTGTATATCTCGTGAATAAGTTTGAAAAAAATGTAGATATGATTTTTAGGCCATATCGCCCAGCCCTACCTACTACACACATAGTACACACACCCCCCAAACACACACCAGTAGTACACACACACAACTCAAACCGCCTGAGCTGCCAGGCATGTTTAAACAGAGTCAGCAGCAGTCTCTCTTTCTCATCTCACTCCTTCACCTTCACCTTCCCTCCCTCTCCTCCCTCCCTCCCTCGCTCCTCTCCTCCCTCGCTCCAGGCTCATCATGGAGCTCTGTATTCAGCCCGGTGACATGCATGACTAACCCGCTAAACTAGCACTAGAAGTCCCATGCTCTGCTGTGAGAAGAGAAACCCCCCTATCCACTCAGAATAGAGTATGTGGCTGTGAATAAAAGGAAAACCTAACTGGTGTTATTCATATACAATACACCCACAGCCTGGCCTTTCGTTTTAAATAAGGCAAATCCATATGTTAAAAACAACTTTGGAACACAACAGGATATGAATCCTGGGATACTCCCCTGGTTATGAAGATCATGTTTACAACCACAGTGGGTTGAACGTAATGTGAGACACTATGGCTGCGTCCCAAACAGCACCCCATTGCCTATGGGCCCTGGTCAAACGTAGCACACTGAAATAGGGAATAGGTGCCATTTTATCTTCAGGGGTTGCTGGGAGGGTTAAATCACTCCAGTCAAGATCCTTGAATTGACTTTATACAAGCACTGCTGTAAGTCTAGAACCGCTGGTAGTCTAGAACTGCTGGTAGTCTAGCACCGCTGGTAGTCTAGCACCACTGGAGTCTAGCAACACTGGTAGTCTAGTCTAGCACCACTGGTAGTCTAGTCTAGCACCACTGGTAGTCTAGTCTAGCACCACTGGTAGTCTAGTCTAGCACCACTGGTAGTCTAGTCTAGCACCACTGGTAGTCTAGTCTAGCACCACTAGTAGTCTAGTCTAGCACCACTGGTAGTCTAGTCTAGCACCACTGGTAGTCTAGTCTAGCACCACTGGTAGTCTAGTCTAGCACCACTGGTAGTCTAGTCTAGCACCACTGGTAGTCTAGTCTAGCACCACTGGTAGTCTAGTCTAGCACCACTGGTAGTCAAGCATGCTGTAAACTGTAAGCTCCAACTACAGAAGGAGGCCAAGTATGACTGGTAGAGGAAAACAATCCAATGAGGGAAACGGAGACATGCAGGAAGGATGGAGTGACCTATTTCCCTTCATAAGTCCTGATGGTAGATTTCACTAATGGATACTAGGAAGAGGAATCTGACCACAATGTTGGATAAAGAATAGAGTTACTGTTACATGTTACTGTTAGTGACATGGGAGCTAGCCAATGGGCATCTTTCTGCATTACAACTTTACAATGACAGGGAGGTTAGCGTGAGGGAGTGAGTCAAATCAAATGTTATTTGTTACATGCGGTGAATACAACAGGTGTAGACCTTACCGTGAAATGCTTACTTACAAGCCCTTAACCAACTACGCAGTTTTAAGAAAATTTGAGTTAAAATGTGTGTGTGTGCGCATGTGTTTGAGATAAAACATATAGGCAGAAGTGTAGAGATAGTATTTCTCTGTGTCTATGGTGATAACAGTCCCCCCTATCCTTTCTCATGGTGTTGTTACAGTCTTATGTTGCTGTGCCAAATTGTCCTCAGACACTAATATGATTCCCTCAGACACGTTATACTCCAGGAACACAATTAACTCATATACTGTGACTATAAAGGTTAAAGTATACTCATGGACCCCAAATATAGTGCATGTCAATTACATAGTAACAGACGTCAAATGCCCACCAAACAAAAAACATTGATTTCAAAGTTGAACAAACCATACAACAAAAGGACTACGTTACATTGACAACTTCTACACTGACAACCAAATCATGAGAAAACAAAAAAGATAATTACTTAATAATTACAAAAAAACAGAATTGGGCCCTAAACAGAGAGTACAGAACACCTGACCACTGTGACTGACCCAAACTTAAGGAAAGCTTTGACTATGTACAGACTCAGTGAGCATAGCCTTGCTATTGAGAAAAGTCGCCATCGGCAGATCTGGCTCTCAAGAGGAGACAGGCTATGTGCATATTGCCCACAAAATGAAGTGTAAACCGAGCAGCACTTCCTAACCTCCTGCCAACTGTATGGCCATATGAGAGACACATATTTCCCTCAGATTACACAGACCCACGAAGAATTTCTAAACAAATCCAATCTTGATAAACGTCCATATCTATTAGGTGAAATACCACAGTGTTCCATCACAGCAACAAGATGTGTGACTTGTTGCCACAAGATAAGGGCAACCAGTGAAGAACACCATTGTAAATACAACCTATATTTATCAGTTTATTTATTTTCCCTTCCATACTTTAACTATTTGTACATTGCTACATTGCAAATTATATAACATTTGAAATGTCTATATTTTTTAAACACTTTTGTGAGTGTAATGTTTACTGTTGATTGTTGATTGTTTATTGTCTTTCACTTGCTTTGGTAATGTAAACATATGTTTCCCATGCCAATAGCTTAGCAAGCTACAGTACCAGCAACCAGAACTATGTGTATCTGTATCACTGCAGAATGGATTGCGACAGCAGCAGTGAAGGCTATGGTCTTTGGGTGAGCCAGTAGTGGTGTGGAGGAGGAGGTAGGAATCAGTGAAGCAGTCAGGTTTAAACCACTCCAAACTATATTATAGAGACCCTAGGAGAGCCTCAAGATACTATTGAGTGAATAATAAAAACATTAAAACATAAGGTAGGATGCTCCCTCACACAGATCGTCACCAAACTAGGTAGGATGACTTGGGCACGGGCAGAAACAAATAGGTTCTCAAGAGAAACAGCGTAAACAGCTGCTCAGAGGAAAACATGTCTGTCCTGTGTAGAGTTGGAAGGCCCTGGAAATACTTGACTGACAGTGACCTTTCATTTTGTTTCCTGCTCAGGCAGTAGAGATTTACTTCCTGTCCAGGCAGAGACAGCACCTGCGTCTCTACTGTCTATCCTATCTCTGTCTCTACTGTGTCTGTATGTACTGTTTCTACTGTGTCTCTGTCTCTACTGTGTGTCTGTCTCTACTGTGTCTCTGTCTCTACTGTGTCTCTGTCTCTACTGTGTCTCTGTCTCTACTGTGTCTCCACTGTCTCCACTGTCTCCACTGTCTCTACTGTCTCTACTGTCTCCACTGTGTCTCTGTCTTTACTGTGTCTCTGTCTTTACTGTGTCTCTGTCTCTACTCTCTCCACTATGTCTCTGTCTCTACTGTCTCCACTGTGTCTCTGTCTGTCTACTGTGTATCTGGCTCTACTGTGTCTCTGTCTCTACTCTCTCCACTATGTCTCTGTCTCCACTGTGTCTCTGTCTCTACTCTCTCCACTATGTCTCTGTCTCTACTGTCTCCACTGTGTCTACTGTGTCTCTGTCTGTCTCTACTGTGTCTCGGTCTCTACTGTGTCTCTGTCTCTACTGTCTCCACTGTGTCACTGTCTCTACTATGTCTACCGTGTCATTGTATCTACGGCCTCCACTGTGTCGCTGTCTCTACTGTGTTGCTGTCTGTCTCTACTGTGTATCTGGCTCTACTGTGTCTCTGTCTCTACTCTCTCCACTATGTCTCAGTCTCCACTGTGTCTCTGTCTCTACTCTCTCCACTGTGTCTACTGTGTCTCTGTCTGTCTCTACTGTGTCTCTGTCTCCACTGTCACTGTCTCTACTATGTCTACTGTGTCATTGTCTCTACGGCCTCCACTGTGTCGCTGTCTCTACTGTGTTGCTGTCGCTGTCTCTACTGTGTTGCTGTCTCATCTGTGTCTGTCTCTACTGTCTCAACTGTGTCTCTGTCTCTACTGTGTCTCTCTCTCTCTACTGTCTCTACTGTGTCTCTGTCTCCACTGTCACTGTCTCTACTATGTCTACTGTGTCATTGTCTCTACGGCCTCCACTGTGTCGCTGTCTCTACTGTGTTGCTGTCGCTGTCTCTACTGTGTTGCTGTCTCATCTGTGTCTGTCTCTACTGTCTCAACTGTGTCTCTGTCTCTACTGTGTCTCTCTCTCTCTACTGTCTCTACTGTGTCTCTGTCTCTACTGTGTCGCTGTCTACTGTATCCACTGTGTCTATCTATACTGTCTCCACTATGTCTCTGTGTCTCTACTGTCTTTAATATGTCTCTGTGTCACTACTGTCTCTACGGTCTTTAATATGTCTCTGTGTCTCTACTGTCTTTAATATGGCCTTGTGTCTCTACTGTCTTTAATATGTCTCCCTGTCACTACTGTCTCTACTGTCTTTAATATGGCCTTGTGTCTCTACTGTCTTTAATATGTCTCCCTGTCACTACTGTCTCTACTGTCTTTAATATGGCCTTGTGTCTCTACTGTCTTTAATATGTCTCCCTGTCACTACTGTCTCTACTGTCTTTAATATGGCCTTGTGTCTCTACTGTCTTTAATATGTCTCCCTGTCACTACTGTCTCTACTGTCTTTAATATGTCTCCCTGTCACTACTGTCTTTAATATGTCTCCCTGTCACTACTGTCTTTAATATGTCTCTGTGTCTCTACTGTCTTTAATATGGCCTTGTGTCTCTACTGTCTTTAATATGTCTCCCTGTCACTACTGTCTCTACTGTCTTTAATATGGCCTTGTGTCTCTACTGTCTTTAATATGTCTCCCTGTCACTACTGTCTCTACTGTCTTTAATATGGCCTTGTGTCTCTACTGTCTTTAATATGTCTCCCTGTCACTACTGTCTCTACTGTCTTTAATATGGCCTTGTGTCTCTACTGTCTTTAATATGTCTCCCTGTCACTACTGTCTCTACTGTCTTTAATATGTCTCCCTGTCACTACTGTCTTTAATATGTCTCCCTGTCACTACTGTCTCTAATATGTCTCTGTGTCTCTACTGTCTCTAATATGTCTCTGTGTCTCTACTGTGTCTCTAGTCTTACCAGAGAACATCAGTTAGGAGCAGGGGGGGGGCTGTTCTGTATCCTCAATCAACTGGACAAATAAGCACAAAAACAGGCAAATGTTTATCTTTCAAAGGTTGGAGAAGGAAACATGGCATGTATGTAGTAACAGCGATGTGTTCAGCCCCCTGCTGCCTGTACCATTTCAGCCATCTCAAGCCACGATTTTGCTGTGCTAGACAAAATGTCCATGTCGTGGGCAAATTCGTAGGCCGTAAACGATTGTCGGACGTCTTGGCTTGTTCGGTGTGACAGGGTCTACGTCTGCCGATTGAAGTACCGCTACATGTTGTCCTAGGCTCCCACAAAGTTCTGGCAGTGTCAGATTTTTTTGACTTTATCGTGTAGTATGGCTGGTGTTAAAAGCCGATCCCAATGACTGACCAATAGGAACATGGCCTGCATGGAGTGCACACAATAATACAATTGTTGTCAGTGGCGGTTCTAGCTTGCATGTCATTTTGTGCAGGTTCACCATGCCGCCCCCGGCAAGATGCCGCCCTGGGTGGCTGCCCATGTCGCCCATACCTAAATCTGCCACTGACTGTTGTGGATTGTCAGAATAATATAATACTGTAGTGCGATTCAAACGTTTACATGCTGTCCAATAAGAACAATTTCCCTAATAATCTTGCTTACTGAAATCAGGCTACCTGATGGGATTTTGATAAATGCACAAAATCACGAATCAAAATAAAATGTTCTACTACATAATTATTGTTATTTTGGGGAAGCTTATTTGATTCTAATTTTGGACATATAAAGTTTGTATGTGAAAACTATGCATACTTTCAGTTTTTCCAAACTCGCTTCACTCGCGCATAAGCATAGAGGGAGGCTTGTGCTGCTGGTGCTGGCACATTGGCAGATCAAATACACCGCTGCAGTTGACGTAGCCTACGTCGGCTGACGAAGCCTCTCAAGCCAAATCGCAGAATGTGACGACAGAACTGAAGCAAATTGTACAATCTGGTCAGGTTGATATCAAGATTTTAATTTAGTAACATCGCACAGTGTGACGCGATGATCGTAAAAGGCTGAATCTGAGGTACAGTCTGCAAAGGCCTTTAGGGGGCAGCCTGCCTATCCACCAAGCTACCAGATCCAATCACTCTCTAACATTGCTGTTAAACAACCATTAGGCATAGGGTTACAACTGATCCCAAACCAGGTAGAGCAACTAAGGCATAATCTATAGCTTCACTAGAAGTCAAACAGGAAGAAGAGTCCCCAACAAGCAAACACCTATGCATGCTGCAACCTGGTCTCAGAGCATTTTGTATTATTCTGAGACAGTCCATTTAGTATGATATATTGTGTTTCGTATGGTATGTATTCATTTGTGGATTTCCATCACCCATTTCTTATGATATGTTACGAATTACAATTCGTATTATATACTGAACGAAAATATAAAATGCAACATGTCAAGTGTTGGTCCCATGTTTCATGAGCTGAAATAAAATATCCCAGAAATGTTCCACATTTCTCAAATGTTGTGCACAAATTTGTTTACATCCCTGTTAGTGAGCATTTCTCCTTCTCCAAGATAATACATCTACTTGACAGGTGTGGCATATCAAGAAGGTGATTAAAAAGCATGATCATTACACAGGTGCACCTTGTGCTGGGGACAATAAAAGACCACTCTAAAATGTGCAATTTTGTCACACAACAAACAATTCCACAGGTGTCTCATGTTTTGGCATGCTAACTGTAGGAATGTCCACCAGAGTTGTTGCCAGATAATTTAATGTTAATATCTCTACCATAAGCCGCCTCCAACGTCGTAAATACTTTTTTCAGGATTTACATTTACTATGTTACGTCTAGGTTATGAGACCAGGCTGGGCTTACACACACACACACACACACACACCCACGCCTCTTCTACCACATTACCTAGTTATATACTGAATCATTCTATACCTATTTCTAACCTTCTATTCGAAATATATAGTCTCCCCTCCAATAGCCTACATGTCTCCCGTGCATAGTCGTTTAATTCCAGGCCAGTATTATAGCATGGTTATAATAGAATGCCAGATTCCATTCCAGAGGGAGCCTAAAATAAGAAGTCCAAAATAAAGGAGTGTGTGACCCCTTCCAAAACGGAACAGTAATGAACTTAACCGCGCAGTTTTGCATGCTGGCTGCTGTTATTACGTCGATTTACAAGAAAGCACCATGCTACTTCCAGATAGCATTTGACATGACCATACTATACCACAGGCAGGCAGAGTGACAACATCCTACAGTAAACTTGGTGCCAGTCTTTTTATGGAATGAACGACTAAAGCCAACTGTAATGAGAACAAATACTGCACTAGCTAGCTGCATTGGAACTAAACTGGGAGGGGAGGGTCAAATAAAAATACGTCGTTGAGTCAGAGGCATTGAATAACGATGAAGAGGGGGTCAAATGAGTGGTCACAAAATGTAGAATAAACATCCCCCATTACACTGAAAAAGATCCGATACATTGTTGCAACAAAATGCATCTCTGTCTCAAGTCTCACGTCCATAATGTAGCCGGATAGCGGCAACATTCTGACAGCATCGCCAACGTTACATTGTAGCAAGAAGAGTTTTTTCGGGTCCGGGTTGTTTTGAACAACCAACCGTTGACCAAACTTTAATCCGTTTTTAAATACTGTTTGAAAACATATATTGTAACCATGGAACAAGTGAATCCATTTTATAACGTTCATGTAGGCTAAACTAGTTTAGAAATGTTGGAATAGCAGGGCAGAATAACTTCGTCCATGCGCGCAGATTAGGTGAATCAGTTAAATTAGGGGCAAGGGAAATGACAAAGAACGAAGGTAGAGATTTAAAATGCAGCCTTTTAAATAAAACTTACCTTTCATGAGAAAACCTGTAACTCGTTTAAAACAAAAATGTAAATCCGATGAAGTTGTATCCAAACGCTTTAGTATATCCAATTTATCGTCAGCAAATGCAGGCTAAAGTTTGTTTAAAACGGGAGAAGATTTGCTTGTGTCGAGCGCCACATTTATATGCCTTTGGATCAGTAACAAGTAGACTAGGAATACATATGCAATTGGTGGAAGGGCGGCTTCAAACCACGGATGGCGGGGGTTAGTATAGATTTGACATATTTAGTGCTTGTTTTAATACCAAATGTTCTTCCCTGAAAATATCCTTAAATAAATGTTAATTGTAATAATCCAAACATTACCCTACAGATATCCCGTTGCTCTTTTGATATGTAAAATACTATATAGGACGTACTGATACCCCCTCAACGACTACTAGTTGGTATCGCCAACGGCTGCCTGTCATTCCATTCCTTCCGTCCCATTCCGGACTGTAGCTCTGCAGCAGTATTTTGGAAGCCTGATGGCATTGAAGAGGGAAATAGTAGCGGCGGCTAGAATACCCATTCTTACGAAGCGGGGTTCAGCCTAGGGACATTTACGCCCTATAGGTTTAGAGTTTCATACAGTAAACTCGTCTGATTGGTTTTAGACATATAAATCATAGGCTTTGGATAGGGAGAAGAAAATAACAGACTACCTTTTCCAACAAAGGTGAAACAAGGAAATAGTTTGAAAAGAATGCAACAACATCCTGAGTTTGATGAAAAGGAACCCTCAATGAATATGTCAATGCGTGTTTAATACTTCACAGAATAGAATTAGTAATACTATGAATCATCTCACAGCCCTGGCTGCAACACCTACCTAAGAGAGAGAATGGTGGCATCCCAAATGGCACCTTATTCCCTACATATTTCACCTATGGGCCCTGGTCAAAAGTCGTTTCCTATAGGGAATAGGGTGTCATTTGGGATGCAGGCATTCTCTTTCTTTCCGTTTCCTGTATGATGCATCCTGTCAGTAGTTATGGGATTAAGCAGTTGCAACCTGGTCTACGAGGAGTGTGTTGCATCACAAATGGCTCCTTATTCCCTACATAGTGCACTAATTTCGACCAGGCCCATAGGGCAGTAGGTAGTGCACTATATAGGGGATAGGGTGCCATTTGGGACGAACTGTGATCTCTGATTGGGATGCACTGCAATCTCTTTGTTGCTCTGTTGACCTGTAATTAGGTCTAGGAGTTGAGGTCCAGACCAACCATAGAAATATAATTACTAGAACAGGCAAAGCCCCTCAGACCACCATTAATATATACATGATTGGGAGAGCTCATTCTATATTTACATTTCTATGGACCCAATCAAATGCAGACTGCCTGCCTTTCAGTTTAGAGAAATGGAGCGGCCAATATTAAAGGGGCATGGACTGAAGTATGCATTCTCAGGCCTCACTAAGCCCCCTTGGCCCTGTTCAGGTCCCAATGCTTTGATGTGACTTGTTGAGACCTGGGAACTACAAAGACACTGAGACCATCCACCCCAGGACCCATAGATCACAAATCTCCATTCCATGTCCTGTCTGTTTGACTCCACCGCAGAGATACTCAGGTTACCAGGCCCACTCTGTTACATGTAGAGGGAGGGATCGTAACAGTCAGGAACACAAGCTAATTCATTAGGACAGGATCCAGTGACAAGCTGAGAGAGAAAACCTGTAAGTATTTTCCATGTCAATACAGTTGTTTTGTACCATATTCACACACACACACACACACACACACACACACACACACACACACACACACACACACACACACACACACACACACACACACACACACACACACACACACACACACACACACACACACACACACACACACACACACACACATACACAAACACACACACAACAAACACACACACACACACACACACACACACACACACACACACACACACACACACACACACACACACACACACACACACACACACACACACACACACACACACACACACTTTGTATGTGTATGTATTATGGATCCCCATTAACTGCCAAGGCAGCAGCTACTCTTCCTGGGGTCCAAACATATTGAAACACTTACATTACACATAAAACAAAAGATAAAACAAAATACATCATATAACATTATTACACCACTAAATATCTACAATACAAAATGTATAATACCACCATACAACAATATTATTTTTTAAATCCGATTTTACTGCTTGCATGAGTTACTTGATGTGGAATAGAATTCCATGTAGTCATGGCTCTGTATAGTACTGTGTGTTTCCTGGAGTGTGTTCTGGACTTAGGGACTGTGAAGAGACCCCTGGTGGCATGTCTTGTGGGGTATGCATGGGTGTCTGAGCTGTGTGCTAGTCGTTTGAACAGACAGCTCTGTGCTTTCAACATGTCAATACCTCTCACAAAGACAAGTAGTGATGCAGTCGATCTCTCCTCTGCTTTGAGCCAGGAGAGATTGACATGCATGTTGTTGATGTTAGCTCTCTGTGTACATTTAAGGGCCAGCCATGCTGCTCTGTTCTGGGTGTATAATGTCATCAGCATACATAGACACACAGGCTTACTCAGAGCCAGTGGCAGGTCATTAGTAAAGATTGAAAACAGTAAGGGGCCTAGACAGCTGCCCTGGGGAATGCCTGACTACCTGGATTATGTCCATTGAAGAACACCCTCTGTGTTCTGTTAGACAGGTAACTCTCAAGCCACGATATAGCAGGGGATGTAAAGCCATAACAGATATGTTTTTCCAACACCAGATTATGACCGATCATGTCAAAAGCTGCACTGAAGTTTAACAAAACAGCTCCCACAATCCTCTTGTTATCAATTTCTTTCAGCCACTCATCAGCCATTTGTGTAAGTGCCATACATGTTGAATGCCCTTCCCTATAAGCATGCTGAAAGTCAGTTGTTAATTTGTTTACTGTGAAATTGAATTGTATCTGGTCAAAAAAAAAGGGTTGGTAGCAGGCTGATTGGTCGGCTGTTTGAGCCAGTAAAGGGTGCTTTGCTATTCTTGGGTAGTGTACTGACTTTTGCTTCCCTTCAGGCCTGAGGGCACACACTTTCCTGTAGGCTTAGATTGAAGAGATGGCAAATAGAAGTGGCAATATAGTCCGCTACCATCCTCATCCTCATCCTCACACGATAATCTACCTGTACATCACTTATCTTCATATATCTCCTGAGTGATTAGACTCTCCAGCTAAACACGTTACATCCCAGAGCCCCCACTAATGTGCTACAGACACCACACATCTCCCCCTGGCCTCCCTACACCCCACCCCTCCTGTCCGCCTCTCCTAGCCTCCTGCCGTGTCTGAAAAAAACACAATCTTGATTTGATTAGTTGTTCCAAGCCAGGCTGAGTCTGTGGAGGGAGAGGTGGTGTGCCTTTTGTTGTGGCAGAATTACACTAATTGAAATGGCTCCCCCCTGCGTCTCGCTCCTGTCTCTCCCCCACTGCATCCTCCTTTCACATTCTCTCTTCTGTCCCTCCCCTCTCCCATTCCTCCACCTGCCTCCTCTCTCACCCTTCCTCCCCCTTAACTTCCCCTCTCCCTCCCCTGTTCCGGGGGAGGTTAAGAAGACCAGAGGTTCTGTCATTATGGGAAGCCCTTGCACAGAGCTCGGCCTTTAGCCTTAATGAGCAGCATGCTGCGTATTCACACCTCAGAGCAACAGTACATCCGCTCCATAGTGAAATGTGGCCGTCACCTATACTGAGACATCAATACACATGTATAATTTAGTATTTTGGAAATGTTAGGGCATACAGTGGGGAGAACAAGTATTTGATACACTGCCGATTTTGCAGGTTTTCCCACTTACAAATCATGTAGAAGTCTGTAATTTTTATCATAGGTACAATTCAACTGTGAGTGAAGGAATCTAAAACAAAAATCCAGAAAATCACATTGTATGATTTTTAAGTAATTAATTAGCATTTTATTGCATGACATAAGTATTTGATACATCAGAAAAGCAGAACTTAATATTTGGTACAGAAACCTTTGTTTGCAATTACAGAGATCATACGTTTCCTGTTGTTCTTGACCAGGTTTGCACACACTGCAGCAGGGATTTTGGCCCACTCCTCCATCCAGATCCTTCAGGTTTCGGGGCTGTCGCTGGGCAATACGAACTTTCAGCTCCCTCCAAAGATTTTCTATTGAGTTCAGGTCTGGAGACTGGCTAGGCCACTCCAGGACCTTGAGATGCTTCTTACGGAGCCACTCCTTAGTTGCCCTGGCTGTGTGTTTCGGGTCGTTGTCATGCTGGAAGACCCAGCCACGACCCATCTTCAATGCTCTTACTGAGGGAAGGAGGTTGTTGGCCAAGATCTCGCGATACATGGCCCCATCCATCCTCCCCTCAATACGGTGCAGTCGTCCTGTCCCCTTTGCAGAAAAGCATCCCCAAAGAATGATGTTTCCACCTCCATGCTTCACGGTTGGGATGGTGTTCTTGGGGTTGTACTCATCCTTCTTCTTCCTCCAAACACGGCGAGTGGAGTTTAGACCAAAAAGCTCTATTTTTGTCTCATCAGACCACATGACCTTCTCCCATTCCTCCTCTGGATCATCCAGATGGTCACTGGCAAACTTCAGACGGGCCTGGACATGCGCTGGCTTGAGCAGGGGGACCTTGCGTGCGCTGCAGGATTTTAATCCATGACGGCGTAGTGTGTTACTAATGGTTTTCTTTGAGACTGTGGTCCCAGCTCTCTTCAGGTCATTGACCAGGTCCTGCCGTGTAGTTCTGGGCTGATCCCTCACCTTCCTCATGATCATTGATGCCCCACGAGGTGAGATCTTGCATGGTGTCCCAGACCGAGGGAGATTGACCGTCATCTTGAACTTCTTCCATTTTCTAATAATTGCACCAACAGTTGTTGCCTTCTCACCAAGCTGCTTGCCTATTGTCCTGTAGCCCATCCCAGCCTTGTGCAGGTCTACAATTTTATCCCTGATGTCCTTACACAGCTCTCTGGTCTTGGCCATTGTGGAGAGGTTGGAGTCTGTTTGATTGAGTGTGTGGACAGGTGTCTTTTATACAGGTAACGAGTTCAAACAGGTGCAGTTAATACAGGTAATGATTGGAGAACAGGAGGGCTTCTTAAAGAAAAACTAACAGCTCTGTGAGAGCCGGAATTCTTACTGGTTGGTAGGAGATCAAATACTTATGTCATGCAATAAAATGCAAATTAATTATTTAAAAGTCATACAATGTGATTTTCTGGATTTTTGTTTTAGATTCCGTCTCTCACAGTTGAAGTGTACCTATGATAAAAATTACAGACCTCTACATGCTTTGTAAGTAGGAAAACCTGCAAAATCGGCAGTGTATCAAATACTTGTTCTCCCCACTGTAGGTGTGTGTGTGTGTCTGTGTGAGAGAGAGAAAGAAAGAGTGCGAGAGAGCTTGTTGGGTGATATGATCTGAATATATTTTCTAATAGTCATTACACTTGTGACATGGTTCTCTCTCTTTGATTGTTGTCCATCACTCACAACACATTCTAAATTCTCAGCACCACGTTTACTTTCTCTACATCATCACTTAATCAGTCTTTCCTTTAGAATAACATTTGTCACCAAGCTGCCTGCTTCAAATCATTCCACTTCATGTAACACTGCATCCTTGCCTTGAGTGGAATGCTTTAGAGAATGCTTCTTTCCTACTCTGACAATAACAGGCATCTGTTTTTCCAAACCCTGGGAGCTGGCTTTGAAATCGGAGAAGGCAAGCAGTATAAAAATGAAAGCAGAGCAGATGTTCTCTAATTGCTGGTCTTTAGTGCTGGGTCTTATGCAAGAAGGAGGCAGACCACTCCTGGCCTCTCTGGACCAATCCAGGGTCAGGAAAAGGGAGCCACACAATTCTGTCTGCCAGTTCAAACATTGTGGGCGTCCTAATTGGGACCCTATTCCCCGACACCTACTACTGTGTGTAGGGAATAGGGTGCCATTTGAGACGCAGCCATTACCACCAGAACTGTAACAGCCTTGTTTATCTAGACCTTTTAGATGTCTCTGAGCTCCAGAACTTTAACTGCCTTGTTTATCTAGATATTTTTTAAGTATGAGCTCCAGAACTTTCACAGCCTTGTTTATGAGACAGTGTGCAGAGGGGGAGGAGGAGACAGTGAGCCAAGGAGGGGAGGTTAGAGGGGGAGGAGGAGACAGTGAGCCAAGGAGGGGAGGTTAGAGGAGGAGGGGGAGACATTGAGCCAAGGAGGGGAGGTTAGAGGGGGAGGAGGAGACAGTGAGCCAAGGAGGGGAGGTTAGAGGAGGAGGAGGAGACAGTGAGCCAAGGAGGGGAGGTTAGAGGAGGAGGGGGAGACAGTGAGCCAAGGAGGGGAGGTTAGAGGAGGAGGGGGAGACAGTGAGCCTAGAGGGGGAGGAGGAGGAGGGGGAGACAGTGAGCCAAGGAGGGGAGGTTAGAGGGGGAGGATAAACAGTGTCCAGGGGTCAGGAAGGGTCATTGGTCTGATTGGCCAGCTATCCTCTAACTACTCTATTGTTATTGGGTTACCTAGCTACGTGATTATGCCACTAAAATGATCTACTGACTAGTGGTCATAAGGTACCTAGAGATATGGACTCAAGGAGAATTTAATCCACTCAGAGTCATGAAACTAAGAGAAAGTTATTAAGGTCGATAAAGTGCACTATTTTTTATCAGAGCCCCATGGGAATAGGGTGCCGTTAGGAACGTAAACTTCCTTTCTCCCTGAATCATTGATATCGATATCATCCGTAGACCTATCTGTTCTATGATGTAAAACACATTCTCCAATTGACATGTTATATCTGTGATGTCACATCTAGGGGGATCTTATGACACTGAGAAGACAAGATATTTCCCAAGCATCCCTGCCCTTGTCACCTGTGCCAACAATACTTTTAATCCACAGCACAGAGAGACAGAAATGGGTGGAGAGGAAGAGAGAGGGAGGGAAAGAGAGCAAGAGATATAGATAGAGAGAGAGAGAGAGAGAGAGAGAGAGAGAGAGAGAAAGAAGGGAGAGAGGAAAGAGAGAGGAAGAGGCAGGGGGAGCAAGGGTGACCGGCTAAGCAGTGTGGAGAATGGGTCAGGCATTCATCTCATTCTGCATCTTCTGAATTGGCGGAAGGGAGATATTTTTTTGGCCTCCACACCTACTGTATGTCCATTTCCTGTTTATGCTACAACACTTTCTTTCTCTCTGTTTCTAAAGCCAGTCACATATTATCCAGTCGAAACATGGCGCGCCGTTTGGCACATAAATTGAGAGAGCATTGTATCTGTCATCATCTCATCCCATCAATCAAGATGACATCACACACACAGGAATCCAGGTCACAACAAAAAAACTGCTCTTTTCATTCTCACAAGTCACGTTTTGGCTTCATCAGACTTGGACCATAGATACAGACGACTTTGAACCATAGATACAGACAACTTTGGACCATATATACAGACGACTTTGAACCATAGATACAGACAACTTTGGACCATAGATACAGACGACTTTGGACCATATATACAGACAACTTTGGACCATAGATACAGACGACTTTGGACCATAGATACAGACGACTTTGGACCACAGATACAGACAACTTTGAACCATAGATACAGACGACTTTGGACCATAGATACAGACGACTTTGGACCATAGATACAGACAACTTTGGACCATAGATACAGACAACTTTGGACCATAGATACAGACAACTTTGAACCATAGATACAGACGACTTTAGACCATAGATACAGACGAAACCCAAACACTTATACAGCAAAAAAGCAAAAAGCATGTCCTTTTACTAAAATTAACAATCACTTCTATAGCCTACCACCTAAATCTATTTCAGATATAACCTTCCCTTGCTCCTGTATCCTGTATCCTCTCTCCTCTCCTCTGTCCTGTATCCTCTCTCCTCTCCTCTGTCCTGTATCCTCTCTCCTCTCCTGTATCCTGTATCCTCTCTCCTCTCCTGTATCCTGTGTCCTCTCTCCTCTCCTGTATCCTGTATCCTCTCTCCTCAGTTGTGTTGGTCATGGTTTCTGTTTTAGTCGACAGAATCAATAAGCCTGTGGACTAGAACAAGGCCTGTTATGTGGATAATAAAGTCAAGGTTAATGGAGATGTTGTGTCCTCACACACATACAATATATCTGGCATGTGGGACTGTTGTAACCCTGCCATAACCTTGTCCTTTGCCGCTGTACATTCAACATAATGTGTTAAAAACATTTGACGTGTGTGTGTCTGTGTGTCTGTGTGTGTGTGTGTGTGTGTGTGTGTGTCTGTGTGTGTCTGTGTGTGTCTGTGTGTCTGTGTGTGTGTGTCTGTGTGTGTTTGTGTCTGTGTGTGTGTGTGTTATGTTATATAACCTCACCTTTTCACTGCAGAGAGAAAATACAGAGTCATTTACTGTCTAAGTAAAGCTGGAATTTAATCTGAAACCTGCTTCTGTCCATCAGGATTTCCCTTCTTTAAAAACCCTTCCTCCTTTCTTCACTCACCCCTGTTACATTACTGCAGGAGGCATGGGGGAGGGAGCAATGACAGACCCTC
Source organism: Thymallus thymallus (assembly GCA_023634145.1). NCBI lineage: Eukaryota > Metazoa > Chordata > Actinopteri > Salmoniformes > Salmonidae > Thymallus > Thymallus thymallus. The sequence goes on along the minus strand of CM042405.1, from coordinate 6,057,194 downwards.
TACTCCACCTTCCTCCTCTCCTCTACCTCTTCTTTACCTTCCTCTTCTACTCTACCTTCCTCCTCTCCTCTACCTCTTCTTTACCTTCCTCCTCTCCTCTACCTCTTCTTTACCTTCCTCCTCTACTCCACCTTCCTCCTCTCCTCTACCTCTTCTCTACCTTCCTCCTCTACTCTACCTCTTCTTTACCTTCCTCTTCTACTCCACCTTCCTCCTCTCTACCTCTTCTTTACCTTCCTCTTCTACTCCACCTTCCTCCTCTCCTCTACCTCTTCTTTACCTTCCTCCTCTTCTTTACCTTCCTCCTCTCCTCTACCTCTTCTTTACCTTCCTCCTCTCCTCTACCTCTTCTGACTTTCCTAGTTAAATAAAGGTTAAATAAATAAATATATAAAGATGAATACTGTATACTGAGATACTATTCAGAGTATATAAAGATGAACACTGTATACTGAGATACTATTCAGAGTATATAAAGATGAATACTGTATACTGAGATACTATTCAGAGTATATAAAGATGAATACTGTATACTGAGATACTATTCAGAGTATATAAAGATGAATACTGTATACTGAGATACTATTCAGAGTATATTAAGATGAATACTGTATACTGAGATACTATTCAGAGTATATTAAGATGAATACTGTATACTGAGATACTATTCAGAGTATATAAAGATGAATACTGTATACTGAGATACTATTCAGAGTATATAAAGATGAATACTGTATACTGAGATACTATTCATAGTATATAAAGATGAATACTGTATACTGAGATACTATGCAGAGTATATAAAGATGAATACCATATACTGAGATACTATTCAGAGTAGCTTTGTCTTGGCCAGGTCGCAGTTGTAAATGAGAACTTATTCTCAACTGACCTACCTGGTTAAATAAAGGTGAAATAAAATAAAAAATAAAATATAAAGATGAATACTGTATACTGAGATACTATGCAGAGTATATAAAGATGCATGTATTGTCTTAGGAGATAGAGTCTGATAGAGTTTGAGAGAGTTAAAGAGAGTTGAAAGGCTTACAGAAGCATGTTGGTCTTTGTGGTATTTGTGGCAACGGACAGGCAACCACTGACACATGTTGAGAGTTGACAATGGAAGCTAGAGGAAGCAAACATGCACATTCCATGGTTGGGGGTGGGGTCTGGAGGAAATGTGTGTTTGGGGACTGGAGGAAATGTATGGGGGTGTTTGTGATTGTTGTTTTAAGGCAGACAGCCTGTAGCCTTTCCCTGCATGGCCTATGGCTGACTGACCTGGGTGACTGGGATGGATTATTAGTGTTCACGATCAACTCTCATAGAGACAGTTCCCCTTGACTGACCAAGCCCCTGACACACACACACACACACACACACACACACACACACACACACACACACACACACACACACACACACACACACACACACACACACACACACACACATTATCTTGGCGAGATCGCAGTTGCAAATGAGAACTTGTTCTCAACTGGCCTACCTGGTTAAATAAAGGTGAAATAAAAAATGTATAAAAAATCAAGACCCTCAATATTTGGGTATTTCCCAGAATTCGGGCCTATTTCTGTCCACAGGGTGTAATTCTATTAAAAACTAATTAAATCTAATGCATTTTAGCACCACTAATTAGTATAAACAAAAACAAGCCTAGATTTTTTTTATGGCTGCTTACTAATGATTTTAACACATTTTATTGGTGTTTTGTGGTACAATATCTGTGTTTCGGTGTTGTCCGCCACCAGAGTTTTCACATGTCGTGCCATATCTCAAACATTATTTCTCACAAATTAATTAAAAAATATATGCATATGAATTAAATGTTACCTGAACTAATAAACTACATGCACAGATTAAGCATATATATGCATTTTGTACTTTATTTTGCTTAATTTCTACCTGTCCCATGGTTTAGCCGTCATTACCAACACGCTCTGCATAAAGGCACTTTCCTAGTGTTTTTTCATCAAAAGTTTATTTGGTAGCCATGGTAACCTAATAGCATAGTGGAGCACATGGATTTCAAGCTGCAAGACTGATGCCTTGATGTCCAGAAAAGTAAGTAAATCTACTCTTTATTCTTTGTGTTGGGCATGTACACTTATTACGCGTCATTACCATATGTGTTGTATTTCTGTTTTTTTTTAAACATTTTTTGATTATTTTTATCACTTTAATAGTTAAAATGGTGTACATTACATGTAGAAAGCTAGCTACTCTTGCTTAGTCATCATCTTTGCTAGTAAGGCTAGTTTTTTGACAAAAATGTCATTACCAGCACAGTCATTACCAGTACATTACAGCTTGTGCTGGTAATGACAGGTTGTGGTGGTGATGACGGCAGATACATTAAACATACTGTTCTTTAAAGAATTTATGTTGAATATGTTATCTTAAATGAATTAATATACATTTACCAATCAAAAGTCACTATATTTTAAATGAAGTAATGCATTTGTTTTTAAAATACTAAATTAATTCATTATAATTGTTGTGTTTAGGTGTGACATGGCTCCAAAACCAGCTGCTCAAAGGTCCAAATCATACAGAAAACATCTAAAAGATAATCCTGAGAAATATGCACAGTATCTGCAGAGTGAGAAGACGACATCCTGTGGTACATCCTGTGGTACAGGCATGAAGATTTCCTGGGGCTCATGCCAGAGCCAAAACCAGTCACCAAGAGGCATATGATGCTTGATGTCTCTGTCTGGAATAAAGTATCGTCCATGATGGATGAGAGGATGGAAGTTTGACAAGTTTTTGTCTGTTTTGTGGAAGATTTGGTATCAATGACATGTTTATGGTGTTACATTTTTTAAGCAATTGTTGAACAAAAAGTTTAAGTAAACTGTCAGATTAGATTCTAGTTGTTTGGGATACGTAATATGACTCATGTTATTTCAGCGTTTTACCTGTTCTTAACTGCCCTCCTGTTTCATGTTTTTTTTATTCAACATGGCTATGAAATGATTAAATAGTCTGTTTAGACTATAATTATACTGAACCAATCCTGTTCACAAGGAATACAGTTCATGTTTGGTCTTCCATAATCAGATTAAACTATGTTTTGGTGTTTAAACAGATTACTAGCTGGTGTTGTTTTTGTTGGTCTGAAGTCACTTAGGCTCTTAAATTACAATAGGTTATGATCAGTGATTTGTCATCACCGCAACAAACTGTCATTACCAGAACTGCAATGTCATCACCATCACCATACATATTTTTGCCAAGAAATTATGTATAAATTACAAAAACATCCTACAATTATATATTTCTGACAATGTTGGACAGTCTAAATGATCACTGTATTAAAAAGTTTTGATATATGGCATTCACTTAAAATAAGCTTATATTCCAAGGCAGGGTAGATTGATGAATCAGAAATGTAGATACTTAAATGACTATAATTCATCTTGCAAGTAAAAATCAACAATCCCATTAATTTCAAGATAAAATAGATTCCATGTGAAACCACAAAATGTTTTAAAAGCACTGATTTATCATTTAAGTTGTATTTTTTTACATATATTCGATGATGTGATGGTAATGACACATTTACTTGACATAGTTAAGAAAATGGCAAAAATCATAAATTCCCTTATCTTATGGTCTCAACCAAGCTCATAACGTCGCTCCTGACTTAAGGACTGATAATTTTATGTATACCAATTAGTCAAATTTTGAATTTTAATTTTCAAAATTGCAGCAACCTAATTTGGCCCTTAATCTGAGAAATGCCCATTTATTGGAAAGGAGCATCAAGCTCAACACCTTGTACTTTCACCAGCCTGTGAAGTTCATCATAACTTTACATTTTAAATCTTTTAGCCTAATAAACTGCATGGTTTCCCAAGTCGTAGTGGGAGGACCACACAACATGTCATTGTGTGACTCCAAGTTTACTTCGATATGATGGTTATTATATCACTAAACCTACTTAGTGAAGTACTAAGTGCCTTGCAAAAAATGTATGTAAGAAAATCCACAGGAACTGATTCGCTTGATCCCTTTTTACTGCAGCTTTCTGCCTCCCTCATTGTAGAACCTTTGACCCATATTTTTTTTATTTAACAATTGCTTCTGGTGCTATCTCTAAGATCTGGAAGGGGCTGCATGTCCTCCCCTTCACACAGTTGGGGATCCTCCTGACCTAGATAACTATCACCCAATTTCTAGACCTGGACATAGCATAGTTTCAGCAGCTACGCTTGTCTTAAATGATGTGTTGAATTGCTTATATAATAGGAATCACTGTGATGTCACATTTATAGACCTATCCAAGGCCTTTGATACTGTCGACCAGCCTCTACTCATTCAAAGGTTGTCTGAAATAGGCCTCGGCCAGTGGTTTGAGAACATTGCTAAAGGTGTCCCGTAGGGGTCGATTTTGGCACCTGTCCTCTTTACTATTTATATAAATAATATTTGTCTATCTGCAAAAACCTATCAAATTGTATGCAGATGACGCTGCTATGAACGCTGTTACCCCTACTGTTGACCAGGCTATGTTATAGCTTTTGTTCTTGTTGCCTTGCAGAAAGCTCTTGTGTATTTAATGCGTGACATTTTTAAAAAAAGTTGTTTTCAAATTCTCATAGAAATACCTCAGATGGTTTACACATTTATGCATTGGATGGTTCTTTCATCGAGCAGGTTCCTGGCCCATGTGATGTTTAAAAAACATACGGATTAGCTAGTTAAGAAGCTGAGATTTACAATAGTGATGTTTAATAAAAACATACGGATGAGCTAGTTAAGAAGCTGAGATTTCAAATAGTGATGTTTAAAAAAACATACGGATGAGCTAGTTAAGAAGCTGAGATTTAAAATAGGCTTATTTTATTACATGCCTCTCCCCAAACAAATCTGTTTAACATAGAAACATTGGATTTCCGTTGTTTAAAAACAAAAACTTGATTAATTATGAAATGATGAAAATTATCTATGGCATTCCACCCGTGAGGCCAAAGAGGGCACTTTTGGTCATTGGCTGCAGGAAAGGGCTTCAGTATAAAAATATGGGGCACCAAACCCACTCACAGGGTTGGTTATCTCTTCAGGCCCCTCACGTCTCTACCAACCTAGGTAAAACAATCCTCATTACATCTTGAATCCATGGTGCTAATAGGACAGTTTAGAATGCGGATGAGGGACGAATTCACTGAGGTTTGCAAGTGTTTTGGTTGATTGTGATATTTTTTTCGGTGTTGTTGAAATTGTTGTGTATCTGTAACTGTTGTAGTTTATTTTTTGCTATTTTATTGAGTTATTATGTTGATTAGGGAATTGTTTGTTCTCTGGGCACCATTTGAGAATGATACCCTGGTCTCAATTGGGCTCCCCTGAATAAATAAAAGTTAAATAAAAAATAAGCACGCACACACACACACACACACACACACACACACACACACACACACACACACACACACACACACACACACACACAAACGTACCTTGTTATTGTATACAACTAATTATGTTATCAGTGTCCTGTGAAAGTTAGAGAGAGCTTGTGCATCAACAGTCATATTGAGAGCTTTATGCTGTATCTCTGTTGTACTTTTCATATTGTATTATTGTGTATATTGTTGTAATTACAGAGCTCATCAGTAAAAGAGACCTTGGTCTCAGAATGACTATCTGTATAAAAAAATAAATATGCTCCACTTGATTTATGAGTCAGTCAGGAACTAGCAGTGGCCTGTATCAGGACGCACAATAACCTAGTGACTGAGTTGTACTAGCAGTGGCCTGTATCAGGACGCACAATAACCTAGTGACTGAGTTGTACTAGCAGTGGCCTGTATCAGGATGCACAATAACCTAGTGACTGAGTTGTACTAGCAGTGGCCTGTATCAGGACGCACAATAACCTAGTGACTGAGTTGTACTAGCAGTGGCCTGTATCAGGACGCACAATAACCTAGTGACTGAGTTGTACTAGCAGTGGCCTGTATCAGGACGCACAATAACCTAGTGACTGAGTTGTACTAGCAGTGGCCTGTATCAGGACGCACAATAACCTAGTGACTGAGTTGTACTAGCAGTGGCCTGTATCAGGACGCACAATAACCTAGTGACTGAGTTGTACTAGCAGTGGCCTGTATCAGGACGCACAATAACCTAGTGACTGAGTTGTACTAGCAGTGGCCTGTATCAGGACGCACAATAACCTAGTGACTGAGTTGTACTAGCAGTGGCCTGTATCAGGACGCACAATAACCTAGTGACTGAGTTGTACTAGCAGTGGCCTGTATCAGGACGCACAATAACCTAGTGACTGAGTTGTACTAGCAGTGGCCTGTATCAGGACGCACAATAACCTAGTGACTGAGTTGTACTAGCAGTGGCCTGTATCAGGACGCACAATAACCTAGTGACTGAGTTGTACTAGCAGTGGCCTGTATCAGGACGCACAATAACCTAGTGACTGAGTTGTGCTATATAGGTCTCTCCCAGAGTAAACAAAATACCTTTAGTCCTTCTGATGGACTTCGGATGTTGTGGTGCTCCTGAACCTGCTGCTGGAAAGTGAGGAACAATCAAGCCTTTAACCCTGGTTATGGTAAATTACCCATAAAGAGACCATTACTAGTGGATAGACAGGGACTATTAGTGAGGTTAACTTCAGGATACCTAAAGGAGTACTTCCTGTTCTTCTTGCAAAGGTCCAAAGAAGTCCAATCAGGAAGTGTGTGCTGTTTAATGGAGGATAATTTATTTTCAGAATTCTTATTTCTATTAGAGCATATTGGATGACTCTCATTCATGTTCCATTCATCCAGTTCAATGTAACAGTGATAGGTTTAGGCTACTGCATGGTACTGACATTTTTCCTATACCCATCATGAGGTTGCTACAACCTAGCCTATGAATGAACGTTTACAACATAGGTGCACACAGGTCGAGAGACAGTGACATTCAATAGCACCTTGAACACTCTTGCCTGCATCTAGCTGATCTAGGGTGTAATCGTTAGTCCAACAGTTGCAAACTAGGACAAATGCAGGTATGTTTATACCCGTTTTTGTTCCGTTGGCTTCCGTTTAAGAAACCTGTTTCAACAGAATCGGCGGAAGGAATATACCCCTGTTCACTCTCATAACAGCCACATTGTATTCCTTCTCTTCCCTTCGCTTGTGGACTTCAATGAACAACACATCAGCTGAATGTCATTTTGGAAGAAATGTATTTGGTCAAAACTGTTCAACTATTGTCTTTCTCTCTCTTTGAGTCAACTACTCACCACATTTTACACACTGCAGTGCTAGATAGCTGTAGCTTATGCTTTCAGTACTAGATTCATTCTCTTATCCTTTGATTGGGTGGACAACATGTCAGTTCATGCTGCAAGAGCTCTGATATGCTGGAGGACATCCTCCGTAAGTTATCATAATTACTGTGTAAGTCTATGGAAGGGGGTGAGAACCATGAGCCTCCTGGTTTTGTATTGAAGTCAATGTACCCAGAGGTGGACAGACACTAGCTGACCTCTAGCTACACCATGGTGCTATCCTACAGAGTGCTGATGAGGCTATTAGGTGACGTGATTATATTTAGTATAGTTTTATCTAAAAATTATATATTTTGAAATGTTTTACCATCTACATTGTTATGAAATTCACTGAGGAGGATGGTCCTCCCCTTCCTCCTCTGAGGAGCCTCCCCTGATATACACATCTCAAACAGTTTTTCATCTCTCTAATAGCGCCTGTGCATTCAACAGATAAAGGACATATGATCTGGTAGTGAATATAGCAGGTGACATTTTGAACAGTGAGTCTGGCCTGGTTGTGGGTCCTGAGGTGTGGGGTTATGGGTTGAATTTGGCACAATGATGTCCTGTCGAGCTGACAAGGTAAAAATCTGTCGTTCTGCCCCTGAACAAGGCAGTTAACCTACTGTTCGCCGGGTCGCCGAAGACGTGGGTGTCGATTAAGTCAGCCCCCCCGCACCTCTCTGATTCAGAGGGGTTGGGTTAAATGCGGAAGACACATTTCATTTGAATGCATTCAGTTGAACAACTGACTAGTATCCTCCTTTCCCTTTCCTTTCTGTAATCCTAGCCTGGAGCCATTGAGAATCCTCATATAGGGCATCCAGCATTCAGTCTGTTTTAACTAGGCTAGTGTACTGTCATCCGTTTCCTCTCATCAGCCCTCAAGGTTTTTTTTACTATCCTTGTGGGAACAGAAGCCCTCAAGGTGATAGTAAAACAAGGACAATTTGGACAAGTGGGGACATTTCGCTGGTCCCTACAAGGAAAAAGGCTATTTTAGGTTCAGGGGTTAGGTTTACAATTAGGGTTAGGGGTTAGGGAAAATACGATGTTGAATGTTAATCAATTGTTTGGTCCCCACAAGGATAGTAAAATAAAGGAGTGTGTGTGTGTGTGTGTGTGTGTGTGTGTGTGTGTGTGTGTGTGTGTGTGTGTGTGTGTGTGGGTGTGTGTGTGTGTGTGTGTGTGTGGGTGTGTGTGTGTGTGTGTGGCAGAGCAAGATATGCACCAGGCAGCTGCCAGTAACAAGCTGACCTCTGTGCAACCTTTTAAAAGCTGACTCTGTCTCTGATGGCACCAGAGAACCAGGTTTGGTTTGGTTTGATTGTTTTATTTCACCCATATGGGCAGACAGTACACTGTAATACATACCTGTGGTGGGCAGGGCAATAACACAAACAGGATGGACAATGACTGTTTATAACACTGTTTATATAAAAGATCCATTGGCCATTTGTCTCCGTCCGCCTTCCCTTCCTTTAGCATTGAGTTTAGTTTTATTGGGATCCCTGTTAGCTATAAGTACAGAACAGTTTTAGACAAGAACAACACAAGATATTACATTCAATTCAAAATAACAAATACAAATAAAATAAGAGTTACATTTAGGAAAGACACCAAGAAATAACACAAATATTATTTACACTATTCATGCATACATATTCATATTGTTATGTACACTACAGTTAAATTAGATAAAAGCATTCCACGATGACATGGCTCTAATTAACTGAGCGAAGCAATACATTTGTTTTTTGGTTTGGGTACAGTGAAGAAACCAATAGTAGCGTACCTGGTGGGGTATGTACGTCTGTTTGAAGTTTATGGAAATAGATTATACAAGTGGTTAAGCCTTTCCAACACACAAATACATACAAATATACAAAGCAGAATCACTGTGGGCAAGTGCACAGCACACATGCTCAAGAAGTTATGTAATGTACAGTACATTCCCAGCAGAACTATTTTAGTTAGGGATCTTTATAGTGAAGCCCATTGCTTGTTCAGTTCCACTGTGGCATTCTGTAACACTGTGAGTAGGAATAGATTTGACTGTGCTGTGAAGTGGGTAGAGTGTGCCCTGGCTGTTCAGAGCACTTGGGAGTGTCTGGTATTGGTGCAGTGAGGGGGATCATAATGCCTGGGGGATGGGGACGAGGCCAGGTATGACAGCTGGTGTTTAGACCTAACCCTTATCCACCCATACACGCGCACATGCATGCGCACAGACACACACACAGTTTACACACACAGTCTACACACACACACACACACACACACACACACACACACACACACACACACACACACACACACACACACACACACACACACACACACACACACACAGGGACAGAATGGGTCCAGAAATCGGACAGTCCGTCTGAATCAGGCTGTCACCAGAGCAGCACGGTAGGACCCCAGCTTGCTATATTAGCCTGTATGCTAACGTGTTCTCAAAACAACACATCTGAACTCTGTCTGTTGACAAAACAGTTCATTTACACATCCTTTGAATTTCCAGGAAACACACACACACACACAGACACACACACACATACATTCTAGTCTCTGTCACACACTTCACATACACACAGCATATGGTTTCTGTGGACGTGAAAGACTGAAGCATTACACATATGAGTGGAGGTCAGAGTTCAGAACCCTGGGACTGCAGGTCAAAATGAGTAATAATGAGACCGATCTGTCCTATTCTATCCCGTTCTGGGGCCCTGTACACCGGGGCCCTGTACACCGGGGCCCTGTACACCGGGGCCCTGTACACCGGGGCCCTCTACAAAAAGGGCCGGAGCCGACTATACTTTCTGAGAAGGCTTGGGTCCTTCAACTACTGCATACTTTCTACCAGTTTGTGGTGGCCAGTGCCATCTTTTTTGCAGTGGTGTGCTGGGGAGCCAACATAAAAGCCGGTGATGCTTCTCGGGTAAATAAGCTGAACAGGAAGGCTAGCTCTGTTCTGGGGATTAACATTGACACTCTAGAGGAGGTGGTGGAGAGAAGGATCCTGGCCAAACTGCTGGCCATCGTGGACAACGTCACCCACCCCCTGCATGCCATGGTTATGATGCAGAGGAGCACCATCAGTCACAGACTGATCCCACCATGGTGTGCCAGAGAGCGCTACAGGAGGTCCTTCCTGCCGGCGGCTATTAGACTGTTTAATGCCTCACAGAGGTGCCGTGCCATCGGCAACATAGACCTGGAACTGTTGGGGTGTTAGGACCTAGTTTAACAATTAGGCATCCATCCATCCGTGAATAACTCTCTGGTCTGTAATCACTCATTCACTCAGGACTTATTCATTCAGCACTCTTTCAGTCAGGACTGTATATATATATTCATGTACAGTTGTTATATCATATCACGTGCAATATTGTAAGTAATTCTTGGACTGAACTTACGTAGTCATTCACGCAGGAATGCATATTAGTATCCTGTCAGTAGTATCTTTTTTTCCCGATATATTGAGAGTATATTGAATATACAATATGTGCATTTATCTGTAATTAAACCCTTTACTAAGGACTGTATTTTAAGGGAATTATTATTATTACCCTAAATTATATCTTACGCATATTTAGCTATTTAAGTATCTCTTCCTGTCATTTACTTGTACAGTTATTTTAACCATGCAAATATTCACTTACCTGTACATTTAACTACACTGTATATTAAGTAAACTATTATTACCCTCACTTATATCATATGCACATTTAGCTATTTAAGTATTTCTCAACCATCGACCTGTATAGTATAGTTAACAATGCAAACATTTTTTATTTATTTATATCAACTTGCAATATTTGTATCATTTTTTCACCTAACACTCTGTAACAATTTATAGTGTACCTATTCAGCCATTCACTCATACTATGCAATACCTTCCTATAGCTTTTTGCCCTCGAGACTTGTATTTTTATACATTTTCATACTGCCGGACTATGTATCGTGTATCTGTCTTTTGTGTATTTCGATTTGGCATTTTGCACCTGTCCTGTGTTTTTCGTTGCTGCTTGACAAAGTAATTGTCAACATTTTGGGTCAATAAAGTATCTATCCTATCCTGTTCTGTTCTGTCCTGTTCTATTCTGTCCTGTTCTATCCTGTTCTACCCTGTTCTGTCCTGTTCTGTCCTGTTCTACCCTGTTCTGTCCTGTTCTGTCCTGTTCTATTCTGTCCTGTTCTATCCTGTTCTACCCTGTTCTGTCCTGTTCTGTCCTGTTCTGTCCTGTTCTACCCTGTTCTGTCCTGTTCTGTCCTGTTCTATTCTGTCCTGTTCTATCCTGTTCTGTCCTGTTCTGTCCTGTTCTGTCCTGTTCTATCCTGTTCTGTCCTGTTCTACCCTGTTCTGTCCTGTTCTACCCTGTTCTACCCTGTTCTACCCTGTTCTGTCCTGTTCTACCCTGTTCTGTTCTGTCCTGTTCTGTCCTCTCCTGTTCTGTCCTGTTATGCTAGCTCTCTGAAGCGCTTTATGTTTCTATACAAAGAGAGCCGGAATCTCAACATCTTGTGCATTCCTCTAATGCGTTCCACACTGACAAAGGACACGCTAAACATAGCAGCATGGACACATTAAACCTAGCAGCCCCTCAGGGTTGAGAGAGAGAGGGGCACCATTGGCCCTGCTGTGTGATCAGGGCTTCACTCACGGAACGTAGCATACAGCACAAGGCATACACACACACTGTAAAACACACTCACACAAACACAAACCATTTCAGCTGCACCAGGGCGTTGGGGGGGTTACTGTTGATACTGTGGTCCCCCATGTTATTACACCACCATCTGGTTATGTCACACCCCACAGGGACACTTGGAATGCTTCCCATGGCTCCACAGGGCTAGTGTGTGTGTGTGATCACATCACTGTGATGGCTGTAGGTGGGATGTGGACAGTAGATAGGGCCACTGATGTGGAGTCCTGAACATTCTATAAAGGCTGCAGAGCCCTGAGTTAAATAGGCACACTACTGTAGCTCTCCTGCTCTCTCAATTCAATTCAATTCAAAGAGCTTTATAGTCATGGGAAACATATGTTTACATTACCAAAGCAAGTGAAATAGATAATAAACAAAAGTTAAATAAACAATAAAAATTAACAGTAAACATTACACAAAGTTCCAAAGGAATAGAGACATTTAAAATGTCATTATGTCTATATACAGTGGTGGCCAAAAGTTTTGAGAATGACACAAGTATTGGTCTCCACAAAGTTTGCTGCTTCAGTGTTCTTAGATCTTTATGTCAGTAGTTACTATGGTACACTGAAGTATAATTACAAGTATTCCATAAGTGTCAAAGGCTTTCATTGACAATGCCATTAGTTTATGCAAAGAGTTTATGCAAAGAGCCAATATTTGCAGTGTTGACCCTTCTTTTTCAAGACCCCTGCAATCCGCCCTCGCATGCTGTCAATTAACTTCTGGGCCACATCGTGACTGATGGCAGGCCATTCTTGCATAATCAATGCTTGGAGTTTGTCAGAAGTTGTGGGTTTTTGTTTGTCCACCCGCCTCTTGAGGATTGACCACAAGTTCTCAATGGGATTAAGGTCTGGGTAGTTTCCTGGCCATGGACCCAGCAAATGGCACCTAAAAGACTCTCAGACCATGAGAAACAAGATTCTCTGGAGTGCCAAGCGTCTGGAGGAAACCTAGCACCATCCCTACGGTGAAGCATGGAGGTGGCAGTGTCATGCTGTGGGGATGATTTTCAGCGGCAGGGTCTGGGAGACTAGTCAGGATTGAGGGAAAGAGAAAAGTACAGAGAGATCCTTGATGAAAACCTGCTCCAGAGCTCTCAGGACCTCAGACTGGGGTGAAGTTTCACCTTACAACAGGACAACGACCCTAAGCACACAGCCAAGACAATGCAGGAGTAGTTTCAGGAAGTCTTTGAACGTCCTTGAGTGGCCCAGCCAGAGCCCGGACTTGAACCCAATCGAACATCTCTGGAGTGACCTGAAAATAGCTCACCATCCAACCTGACAGAGCTTGAGAGGATCTGCAGAGAAGAATGGGAGAAAGTCCACAAATACAAGTGTGCCATGCTTGTAGCGTCATACTCAAGAAGACTCGAGGCTGTAATCACTGCCAAAGGTGATTCAACAAAGTTCTAAGTAAAGGCTCTGAAATACTTTCAGTTTTATATTTTAAAGACATTTGCAATAATTTCTAAAAACCTGTTTTTGCTTTGTCATTATGGGGTATTGTGTGTAGGAAAATGAGGAAAATATACAATTTAATACATTTTATAGTAAGTCTGTAATGTAACAAAATGTTGAAAAAGTCAAGGGGTGTGAATACTCATACATTTGGCAGGAGGTTAGGAAGTGCAGCTCAGTTTCCACTTTTTGTGGGCAGTGTGCACATAACCTGTCTTCTCTTGAGAGCCAGGTCTGCCTACAGTGGCGTCACTCAATAGCAGGGCTATTGTACATAGTCAAAGCTTTTCTTAATTTCAGGTGAGTCACAGTGGTCAGGTATTCTGCCACTGTGTACTCTCTGTTAAGGGCCAAATATCATTCTTTTTTTTTTTTTTTTTTTTTTTCAATGTGTCAAGTAATTTAGTTTTCTAATGATTTGTTTGGGTCTAACTGTGTTGCTATCCCTGGGCTCTGTGGGGTCTGTTTGGGTTTGTGAACAGAGCCCCAGGACCAGCTTGCTTAGCGGACTCTTCTCCAGGTTCATCTCTCTGTAGGTGATGGCTTTGTTATGGAAGGTTTGGGAATCGCTGCATCCCTGTCTCACCCCACGGCCCTGTGGAAAGAAATGTGTGTGTTTCAGTCAAAAGCTTTTTTTAAATCAACAAAGCATAAGAAGACTTTGCCTTTGTTTTGGTTTGTTTGTTTGTCAAGTGCAGGGTGAATACGTGGTCTGTCGTACAGTAATTTGGTAAAAAGCCAATTTTACATTTGCTCAGTACATTGTTTTCACTGAGGAAATGTAAGAGTCTGCTGTTAATAATAATGCAGATGATTTTCCCAACGTTGCTCTTGACGCATACCCCACGGTAGTTATTGTGGTCAAATTTGTCTCCACTTTTGTGGATTGGGGTGATCAGGCCTTGGTTCCAAATATTGGGGAAGATGCCAGAGCTGAGGATGATGTTATAGAGTTTAAGTATAGCCAAGTGGAATTTGTGGTCTGTATATTTTATCATTTCATTTAGGATACCATCAACATCACAGGCCTTTTTGGGTTGGAGGGTTTGTATTTAGTCCAGTAGTTCATTCAATGTAATTTGAGAATCCAGTGGGTTCTGGTAGTCTTTAATACTTGATACTAAGATTTTTATTTGATCATGTATATGTTTTTGCTGTTTGTTCTTTCTTATTGGGTCAAAAAGATTGGAGAAGTGGTTTAGTTTATCCATACATTTTGGATAGATAACTCTTCGTGTTGTTGTTTGTTTAGTGTTTTCCAATTTTCCCAGAAGTGGTTAGATTCTATGGATTCTTCAATTACATTGAGCTGATTTCTGACGTTCTGTTCCTTCTTTTTCCAGTATTGTTTTAGTGATTCACCATAGTGAAGGCGTAGGCTCAGGTTTTCTGGGTCTCTATGTTTTTGGTTGGATAGGTTTCTCAATTTCTCTCTCTCGCTCTCTTGCTCTCTCTCTCACTCTCTCTCTCTCTCGCTCTCTCTCGTGCTCACTCTCATGCTCACTCTCTCTCCCTCCCTTCTTTCTCTCTCTTTCTCGCTCTCTCTTTTTTCTCTCATTCTCACTCTCTCTCCTGTCTCTCCCCTTTTTCTCTCTCTCTCGCACTCTCTCTCGCGCTCTCTCTCTCTCTATCACTCTCTTTCTCTCAGTTTCAGACCCTATGTGTAAGTCTGTGTTGTTGTTTTTGTCGCACTGCTTTGCTTTGTCTTGGCCAGGTCGCAATTGTAAATGAGAACTTGTTCTCAACTTGCTTACCTGGTTAAATAAAGGTGAAATAAAAAATAAATAAATAAAACACCCTCTTCACAGCCCAGCCCCCAACACTATCTGACTGTTATAATTCATCTTAATTGTAAAGTATTCTGTGGTGAGTAATTAACCGCTAGATTTGGTTATCTGGCTCTGCTCTGACTTGAAAGCCAAAAGTAATCTGAAGATTGACTATCTGAGGCTAAAAACAACAAGTGTGGCCAATGGTAGAAATTAAAATGGATTAGCTTTAACGATGAGTCAAATAGCACTGGGCACACAATGAAATGACGTTGAACCAACATTGAATTGACGTCTGTGCCCAGTGGGATGTTGTTTTCTGCCTGTTTTAACTCTCCATGGTATCACTGAAATTATATGTTGCAGAACATAAGCTTTCCGAACAGGTCTGTCTAAACCCTTTGTCTGGGAGGCATGCGAAGTTGAGCTGAATCCATGTTCATTGTAAACCGATTAAAAGATGACATCTTCACTGTTGTCATAACAAGAGCTGTTTAGAGTACATCCATGTGCATAGTGTAGGAACAACACAACTCAACATAACTCAACACAACTCAACACAACTCAACTCAACACAACTCAACACAACTCAACACAACTCAACACAACTCAACACAACTCAACACAACTCAACACAACTCAACTCAACACAACTCAACTCAACTCAACACAACTCGATACAACTCAACACACAACACAACTCAACTCAACTCAACACAACTCAAGACAACTCAACTAAACACAACTCAACTCAACACAACACAACTCAACTCAACTCAACTCGATACAACTCAACACACAACACAACTCAACTCAACTCAACTCAACATAACTCAACACAACTCAACACAACTCAACTCAACTCAACTCGATACAACTCAACACACAACACAACTCAACTCAACTCAACTCAACATAACTCAACACAACTCAACACAACTCAACTCAACACAACTCAACACAACTCAACACAACTCAACACAACTCAACACAACTCGATACAACTCAACACACAACACAACTCAACTCAACTCAACACAACTCAAGACAACTCAACTAAACACAACTCAACTCAACTCAACACAACTCAACTCAACTCGATACAACTCAACACACAACACAACTCAACTCAACTCAACACAACTCAACTCGATACAACTCAACACACAACTCAACTCAACTCAACTCAACACAACTCAACTCGATACAACTCAACACACAACACAACTCAACTCAACTCAACACAACTCAAGACAACTCAACTAGACACAACACAATGACAGATTGTAACTTGTACGGCCGTTATGGTTATGATGTCCAGTATAGGATTGAGGGCAGTGTCCAAAACCCTCCAGTATTTACTGCAAACACTGCATTGTGAATGTGTGTTTATGTTATGGACGTCACACTGCTTGCATAACGTTATATCTTCCTCACTCACAAGTCCCCAACTTGGATTGATCTCATGTCCTCATCTCGCAAACACACAACACCTCAGCCAGCTACGCCACTGAAAAGCTAGAAATTCAATTCCTCGAGTGGATGCATTTCAACCTGAGGAGATAAATTACCAATCCCATATCTGTTATTTATGTTATACTTAAATATAAGTAATGTTATGTACTTCAATCTGGCCCCTCTCTATAGAGGTCTGGTACACTTTTCCGCCATTGCTACTCCCCTATATGATCATGCTAAGTACAAATCACAAAATGAAGCCCTCACGTTTGGCGAAGGCCTACTACTGTACAGACATGGATCATGTTTGATGATCACTGGAATCTATAGTTCACTGTGTTTCTGGAATAGTCTCCACTGAACTAAATGTACCAGAACTGTGGTTTTGGACGATGAAAATACACATTGAAACACAGTAAGGAAGGTGGGGAATGGAAGTGGATGGTCTGAGAATCTGGCTGCATGTATTTCTAGATGTTCTGTCTGACAGCGTTTCCATCCGAGAGTGTGATCATCATTAGTATAATTTCACCTGTCATTAACTGTGATGATTGAAAAACGCTTCTCTAGAGTAATTTGCAGTGTCATCATCTGTCTGTCTCTGGTAGTTAGAGCTAATGGCAGTTTAAAATAATTGTGTACATCCCAAATGGCACCCTATTTCCTATATAGTGCACTACTTTTGACCAGAGGGCTATGGGGCCTGGTAAAAGAGAGTGCACAAAATAGGGAATAGGGTGCCATTTGGGATCCATTCATTTTTTTTCAGTCATGCCGGAGGGACAATGCATTCTACTGAACATTTCATGGTGATCAGACTGTTATGTTAAAAATACCTAAAGCAGTGTCAAAGTAAAACTGTAAAACTGTAAAAATGTAATTCCTACAAGCTTAAGTGGTCCTTCTTTTTGTTCATTTGTTTTCTTCCTATAAAGTCTTCTAAACTGGAAAGATCAAACACTTCCTGTCTCCATTGAGCCAGATAAGGATCCTTGTACCTCTAATCTGTGATCTCCTTTGGCCAGTTTTCTAACTTCACCAGGAATTGCTTATGATTAATCAGATTGTCATCCATTGTCGTGTTGCCAGCAAAAGTATGTGAGTAGGATTCCAATATCATGGAAAAATCTGGATGGAGAAACATTCCAAACACGTGAATAAACAACATTCTGATTCGCTAGTAGGGTAAAATAGGTCCAAACTTGAATGTGCTTCTGAGGAATTTATTAGTCAACTAAATTTCCAGGCGCATGCACATACACGCACAAAAACACACACAGACAGACACACAGACAGACACACCGCGTACAGTACGTGCCAGTCAGACATCCTGAAGGAGCATCACTCTGTTTGACCTCTCTGAACAAGAAAAGACAATACATGTCAGGACAAGACATGACAAGACAGGATAAGACAAGACATGGAAGGGCATGGCAGGACAAAACAGGGCAGGACAAGGCAGGACAAAACAGGGCAGGACAAGACAGGACAAGACAGGACAAGACAGGACAAGACAGGACAAGTTTTTACTTCTACTTTTTGGATGGTACAGTAGAATTACAGTGCGGTACAACAAATTGGTGTTATTTCTACTGGTCCCAACAAGCTCTTTGCCCCGGATTACCCAAGATTAAATGAACACTTTGGCACCGTGTGTGTGTGCGTGCATGTGTGCATGTGTTTGTGTCCATGAACAGGTGTAAACATGTTTGTCTGTGCCATAGTTAATGGATTTCATATTTTCTGCATTAGATATTCATGACGTGTCACCAGCTGATCATTTAAAACGTTTCCAAAAGTCTAACTTAACTTTAAACATTCATAATCAACAGCTTCTAATCTGTGTGTGACAGGGTATAATTACAGGCATGGTTACTACTGCTTATTTGTTTGGGTTATTTTTTACTGTGCTTCTCTTCTCATAAAGACCTTTTATGACACCAGGCTGGGTAGTCACTGGCGGAGGGATCAGCAAAGGAAGTTTTGAGGGCTATGAATCTTCAGGAGGTTGGACTGCTTCTGTCATCCCTTTCTAAGGAGCTAAGTAGGGAGAACAGTAGCCCATGAGAACAACCCCCACCTTGTGCTGCTTAAAGACCCACTCCTTGGTTAGAAAATAGCAGCCCCGTTGAAGCATGGAGAACAGTAGCCTAACCCGTGGGAACAACACTCACAGTGTAGCCACTATGTAGTGGTGTAAAATATGAGGAAAAGCAGCAAATTTTCTCTACCAAACCAAACCTCACCCCACATTCTATTCATAACACTGAACCAGAAATGGGAATTATGACACTGCATTCACTGATGACAGCAAACTGTGTTACTTGAGTATTATCTAAGTAGTATTACAAAATGTTTGGGGATGATGACATCATTCGAGTTTGTGTTTGTCATTTGGCATCATATTTTTTGGGGGAAACGTCAAACGGAACCAAAGACCTGTTGTAGTTTCTCCTGTTGAAGAACTTTGGGGGATGATTAACCAGAGATGCCTATAACTGGCTCCTCTCTGTGAACCACTAGATCTTCAGTTCTGCATTGTATGGTCTCCCACTGTGCTGCTCTACCCAGACTCCAGCCAGCCCCATCCAGCTCCAGCCATACCTAATCAGGAAGTCTGCTTTAAAGTAACTGTAACACAACAACCATCGCTCCCCAGTCCTTATGTCCATGCTAGTCTACCTCGCTGCTCTCTCTTCCTGTCTGAACACTAGACCGGTGTGGTTACCATATTTTTCATAGCATCCTTTGATGTTGAAGGAAGCACACCATGGTGTAGAGCTTTACCAGCTCTGTCTCATGTCAGAATTAGACGATCATCCATGTTCCTCAAACATCACATTTTGAAGTGGTTCCAAACGTCACATTTCAGGGTGTTTAAGGTTAAGTTTAGGCATTAACTCCAAATTCTTAAGGTTAGGCAATAACTCCGAATGGTTAAGGTAAGAGTTAAGGTTTGGGTTTCTATCACTAGATTCAAACTTGCAAGCTTTGAAATGAGAGGCAGATGCCCATCCACCATATCAGTCCACAATGCCCTAACAAAACCGATACCTACTTGAAGGTAACAGGCCTCACTGTTGCCCCTAGTGGCCGGTTTCCACGTCATCGCTGAGTTCTCACACATTGATTGACGTCGAATACTGACTTGTATCACGGGTGATCTGGCTGGTAGAGCCACACGAGGTTAAACTGCCTACTGTACCTAGAGGGATAATTGCAAACACACCTCCTTGAAATGAGAACCTGGGAGGTTTTCCTCTCTTCTTTTCAGACAGAGTGCTCAACATATGTTTAATTTAGTCTGATGATAATACATACTTTGCCTTCAAACTGTACGTTTGATCACAGCAGTTTCAAGGGTTTACTGTCACAAAGTGTATGCTTCAATCAGTGTCCACTTTCACACTTCAGTTTCAGATGGAGATTCAGACTCAATTTAATTGCTTGTCGTAGGCACAGTTGCGCTGTTACACCTACAGTATATGCAAATGTTTATAATCTCTGATATAAAAAGCTTTTGCACTTCTAGAATGTACTGCATAAAGTTGAGTTCTGATAATCCAACTGTCACTGTGAATCAGACTCTCACTCACAGAACGGAATTCAAATCAATATGTTGGCTGTGAGACTGCACCTGTTTGCTGCCAGTACATTATAATGTTGGGAAGATGATATTAGTTCTAGGTAAAGGTTTAACACCATTCTTGACTGAGTTTCTTGTGTTTACTCAGTGTCAACACAAGGCTTAGTCTCAATTCTTCTCCCTCTGCAACTGGATCCTGGACTTCCTGGTGGGCCACCCCCAGGTGGTGAGGGTAGGCAACAACACATCCGCCACGCTGACCCTCAACACGGGAGCTCTTCAGGGGTGAGTGCTTAGTCCCCTTCTGTACTCCCTGTTCACCCACGACTGCGTGGCAGTGCATGACTTCAATTCCATCATGAAGTTTGCTGATGACACGACGGTGGTAGACCTGATCACCGACAACGACCAGTGACCTGGTAGTGTGGTGCCAGGACAACAATCTCTCCTTCAATGTCATCAAGACAAAGGAGCTGATCGTGGACTACAGGAAATGGAGGGGCCGAGCACGCCCCTATCCACATCAATGGGGCTGTAGTGGAGCGGGTCGAGAGCTTCAAGTTCCTCTGTGTCCACATCACTAAGGTATTAACCTGGTCCAAACACCAACAGAGTCATGAAGAAGGCAGGATAATCCCTCTTCCCCCTCAGGAAGCTGAAAAGATTTGGCATAGGCCTTCAGATCCTCAGAGTTCTACAGCTGCACCATTGAGAGCATCTTGACTGGCTGTATCACCGCTTGGTATGGCAAATGCTTGACATCCGACCGCAAGGCGCTACAGAGGGTAGTGCGTACGGTCCAGTACAACACTGGGGCCAAGCTTCCTGCCATCCAGGATCTCTATACCAGGCGGTGTCAGAGGAAGGCCAAAACAATTGTCAAGGACTTCAGCCAACCAATTCATAGACTGTTCTCTCTGCTACCGCATGGCAAGTGGTACCCCAAGTCTGTATCCAACAGGACCCTGAACAAGGTCCCACAGTTGACAGTGCATGTCAGAGAAAAAAAACAAGCCATGAGGTCGAAGGACTTGTTCATAGAGCTCTGATATATGATTGTGTCGAGGGTACCAAAACATTTCTGCAGCATTGAAGTTCCCCAAGAACACAGTGGCCTCCATCATTAAATGGAAGAAGTTTAGAACCACCAAACTGAGCAATCAGGGGAGAAGGGCCTAGGTCAGGGATGTGACCAAGAACCCGATGGTCACTCTGACAGAGCTCCAGAGTTCCTCAGTGGCGATGGGAGAACCTTCCAGAAGGACAACCATATCTGCAGCATTCCAACAAATCAGAGTGACCAGACGGAAACAAATCCACTAATATTCAGTAAAAGGCACATGGCAGCCCACTTGGAGTTGTCTGTAGGTTGTCTGTAGTGACCCCTCTAGCACTGAGATGCAGTGTCTTAGACCACTGTGCCACTTGGGAGCCCTGAGTGATAATAGATACAATAGGTTAGAAAAGGGACAGATTAGGGAGTTGTGAGAGACTTTCATGACATATAACAGTACCAGTGGATTAAAATAGATGCCACATAAATAACAAGTATGGAGAAATGGCACTACTGTTTATTATTGCAAAACAATGATGATTCTGTCTCCACCTGTCATTCATTGTTAAAAATCTCACCTAAAGCTGACAAGTGATTAGACGTCGTGACATAACAGCTAGCTAGGTGTGAGACAGCCATTAACAGTTCTGGGCTTTGATGACATCCTCCTTCCCTTGAACCCACATGGAGAAACAGGATATGGAGTGAGAATTATAAGTGTCCCAAATTGAAAATAAGAATTTGTTCTTAACTGACTTGCCTAGTAAAATAAAGG